>OZ023269.1:71088507-71723507 GCA_964006375.1 Tillus elongatus | reverse complement strand
AAAATAATCACACAGAAAGAGACTTCTTCTCTGGCTTCACAAATCCTTGTTTTCTCATATGCAACCGGTTTCGCCCTTTACGGCATCATAAAATACAAAACTGGTTGCAGAGAAGAAAACGAGCATTTGTGAAGCCAGAGAAAAAGTTTCTACGACTGTATTTAGGATAAAACGGTTTCAATAAGTAAGGGGGAACAACATTCAATTAATCGAAAAATAAATTCTAATGAGATGAGTCAAAACATACAGAAACACTACTGTTTGGACTAATTTTTAACGAGAATCTTGATAGTAAGAGTGTTTTAGATTTTATGTGGCCAAAGTATGACATATAACGTCTGTTAAAGTAAGACAAAACTGACTTGTACGTTTGGGCAGCAGCTTTTTTGCATTTCTGTGTAATGATACTTGTTGGTCTGAAGTCTTTTGACGTGAAGGCAAAGTCTTCGGCCCCAAAATCGTAAATTAATGATACTCGTCAACCCATTTTACCAATAAATACTGCTACGATTTTTATAACTAACATGTGCTATACTATAGAAAATAAATATATGCTCACTGAAACAACTAAAACAATGAAATAATTGTTATATTTAGCATCAGAACAGTAAAAAGTCTGGACACAGCAGGTGCTTTAGGGTAGTGAATTTTCATGGAAATCTGGCACCAAACATCTTTTAAAATTAAATGCATATAACCTTTTTTCCTTTTCACCTAGAAATATAATAATTTTTGCGTATATCATATCATATCATATCATTTATTAACCATCAATAAAAAACATTACATGGGAAGTCAACAAGCAAAAAGAGGGCACAATCGACACATGAGACCCAATAATTACATACTGATCAAAGGTCACGCAAAACAGAATTGGATATATACACTTTAAAAACCACTGTATAGTTAATATAATCTACTCTCTAAATAAAACCAAATTAAAATCCTTGTATAAACAAAACAAGTTAAAAGCGATCAAAATACTAGGCAAATGAAATGGTTAGATATTCTTCTATCGTATAAAATGAATAATTCATCAGGAGGTTTTTTACACCAGACTGGAATAATCTTCTGTTGGCAATGTTTTTCAAGTCTTGAGGCAGACTGTTGAAAAGCTTGACTCCCATATAGGTAGTCCCGTGTCTTGTAGCACTGAGTCTATTAAATGGCACAGATAGCTCCCCTCCGTGACGTGTGTCGTAGTTGTGATACTCATCATTTCTCGTTCTTGAGCCTCTAGTATCCCATACATGTAAAGTACAGGCAAGTATATATTCACTGACAACTGTTAATATACCATGCTCTCTAAATAGTGGCCTGCAACTCTCTAAGGGTCCCACTTCGCTTAATGCTCTGATGGCTTTTTTTTGCTCAAGTAACACACTAGACAGCCCACGTGAGCAGCCCCAGATGAGAACTCCGTATGTCGCCAAAGAATGGAAGCTGGCAAAGTACACTGCCCTAGCCGCAGGATAGGTCGAACACTTCACCACCCTCCTTATTCCATATACAACACGTGACAAACGTGTGCATAATGCCTCTGTGTGTGCGTACCATTTCAAAGATGTGTCCAAGGTAACACCCAGAAACCTTACAGACTCTGACCGGCCATCAGCTCCTGTGGCAAAGTTCATTATTTTAGTCTTTTCCTCATTCATTTTTAATGTATTGCAACCAAACCAATGTTTAGCTTGTTCTAAACTGTTTTGCATCTTAAGCTGCACCCCTCGATCACCACTGGCTCTGTTAATGAAGCTTGTATCGTCTGCAAAGAGATAGGTCCCATAAGCATCTATATTTTGAACCAAATCATTCAGATATATGACAAAGAGGACAGGCCCCAACACCGATCCCTGAGGCACACCGGCATCAAGATGAACACTACCAGACATTTTATCATTCCACTGCACCACCATTGATCTGTTGTTTAAATATGATCCTAGCATGCTTCCTGCTAGACCCCTCACACCATAGTAATAAAGCTTCTCAAGTAGCAATCTGTGATTCACTGAGTCAAAGGCTTTGCTCAGATCTATAAAAGCAATTTGTACTTTGTCCTTCTTTTTGAAACCATCCAATATGTCTGTCACGACCTGCACAAGGGCTGATACAGTGGATTTTGATTTTCTGTAACCATACTGATTATCATTTATCAGTTTATTCTTTTCAAAAAAGTCCACTATTCTGTTTTTTAACAATGCTTCAAAAACTTTTGATAATACAGGTAGGATAGAGATGGGTCTATAGTTGCAGCATGAATTTATATCACCTTTTTTGAACAATGGTATCACCTTAGCAATCTTCATCAAGTCTGGGAATATACCAGCTTCAAAACACCTATTTATTATGACAGTCAAAGGTCCTACTATCATTTCAATAATGCACTTCAGAAACCTTGTCGAGAAGCCATATATGTCTTTGGAATCTTTAGCTTTTATCTTCTTGACTATTTGAAGGACCTCCTCCTCAGTAACCGGGCTAAGAAACATGGAATTCCCGCAGCTCTCACTTCTCCTCAACATGTCGCACGGATCCAACGAGACAGTGGAATCTCCAGAGTGAGCACCCACACGCGAAAAATACCTGCTGAAGTCCTCTGCAGAGAGCACAGTTTGATTGTCGCATTTTCTCCTTTGTTTTGAACCTATTTCCTGCTTAATTATTCTCCACATTGCCGATGACTTGTTCGTTGACCTATTAATGTAGTCTTCATTAGATCCTCTCTTCAGTTCATCTAGTCTATCACTATATATTCTCTTAAAATTTTTATAACATTGGTCAGACTCTTTATCTTTTCGTACTCTTCTGATTGTGTCAAGAGCATCCAGGATGTTTTTCATTTTCACCACTTCTTCACTGCTACAACGGAACCTTTCCCTTTGACCGCTTCTAACTCTAATTACTTTTTCAGGAAAACACAAATTAAATTCTCTCTCCAAAATACTATGGAAACTAACAAAACACTGTTCTGCATTGTCCCCCTCCAATACTGGCGTCCAATCAATTTCTCTCAATCTATTCATATATTTATCTGTGTTAATTCTATCTATGTGTCTAACTTTGATGTATTTTGTTTCGGGAAGTAACTGTACATCAGCCTTAAGCTCTACAATCTGTCCATAATGATCGGACAAGTGCAACTCGACTGTCCGAGCACCAATAACCCCCACTGTACCAGCTATGCAGATGTTGTCGATACAGCTCGCACTATTTGCTGCCACTCGGGAAGGCTCTGAAAATTTGTATCCAATATTATACTCGTTCAATAAATTGACAAAACTAGTCTTGTCTTTACTATTATTCAGCACATTTATGTTAAAATCACCAGCAATGCACAGTCTTCTATTGGGATACTTCTTTTCCAACATGTACAACACTTGCTCCAGTTTTTGTATAAAGCACTCTATGCTACCAACCGGTGGACGATAAACCCCCAACACTATCAGTCTGTGATCAGGTAAATCAATTCCCACACATTCAAAGTTTTTTTCTAGAGACATCTCCTCTATTTCTTCAATTTGGGTTGCTTTGATATGCTCTTTTCCAAGTATAAGTACTCCTCCCCGCAAAGCTGACCTTCTACAAAAGGCATACTTGATCTCATACGGAGGGCTGTTGAAGACATCTAGCTCCCCCTGACATAACCAATGTTCTGTTATAACCGCAATGTCGATCCGTTTATCATCTAGTGCTTCTAACAATATTTCATGTTTTTTGCCTGCACCCTGTATGTTTTGATTCAACACACAGAGTGAAGCTCTCTTTTCGTTTAGTTTTTTTGCTCTGATGTTGGGTCTAAAAAATCTCCGATTACTCTCTTTTCCAAGTGGAATCGATATCTTCTAAAAGCGATGCCCCTGGGCCAAAAACTATCTTCATATACGCTATCTATATACTTATAATCGAGACCTATTTTGAAGCATTTGCTGTCTTTCCTTACATTAGAAGTTTTAATTTCCTGAACAGTTATATCCTCTTCTTTTTCACCAGTTTTATTCCCTACATACGATTTCACAACATCTTCAGTCACATGGTCCTTAACCCTGGATATAAACATCCATGCCTTCTTTTTTTCTGCCTGTCTACCAACAAATTGGCCGCTATCAGCTGTTTCAGATGTTTCTGCTGTACCCAATTTTACATGCTTTCTCCGCCTGTTTTTGACTGGAATGAAACCCTGCTCATCTAACACGACCTCACTTCCATTCATCTGAGTCAAGCCACCCAAACTCTCTACAATGATGTTTGTACATTTATTTGGGGCCACCTGTACTTCACTTTCACCACTCTTCACCTCAGACTGTTTACCACACATAAACTCCATGTTTGCCTTCATGCCCCTGTTTTCACCTTCCGTCTGCATTCTAACATCTTTATTGTTGTGATATCTTCCCATGTTTTTCTGTGTCTTTCCAGACAGATTAATATCCTTTTCGATTTTTGCATTTTTAAAATATTCATTAAATTTTTCACAAACAGCTTTATCTACTTGACTCCTTATCATTTCATTGATAACAACTTTTAAGTCTTCATTTTTGTTTACAAATTTATTAGACATCTGATTATTTCTAAATTCCTCAAGTTGCTCCAGTAGCAATCTATTTCTCTCCTCCAGTTCTGTGTTCATTTCAACTAACACTTGATTTTCCTGCCTCAATGTTTCTATAAGTATATCCTTGCTAACCTCTTCATCTCTGTCAACAGCTACACTTTCACTTACACCTTCAATCCTCTGACTTTCACAACATTTCTTTCTTTTATAATTACATTTCACCTTTTATAACATTAACCTACTTACAAAATCAGGTTACCATAGTTACTATTTGTTTTCGAAGATAAAAAAATTCCGAAAGGAAACCCAAAAGTTTCCCGGAAAACCTGGTTCGATTTTCCTGGTTAACGAACTTATCCAAACCATTAATAAAAGGAAGGTGCCTGTCAAACTTTATCAAAATCGCTCCATTATTTTTTGAGTTATCGGTGTGATACACACACACACACAGATATATATATATATATATATATATATATATATATATATATATATATATATATATATATATATATATATATATATATATATATATATATATATATATGTATATATATATATATATATATATATATATATATATATATATATATATAATATATATATATATATATATATATATATATATATATATATATATATATATATATATATATATATATATATATATATATTTATATATGAACATATAAAAATTGAAACTAACCCCGGATATGGGTTCTAGGGGTCCTAGTTCGCTCTTATTAAAAAAAAAAATTTCAAAATAAAAAAATCGAGATCTCTCCATTACTGAATTTCTTCTACGAAAATTCACTAAAAGTAAGCAAATTTCAATATTTATAGACGGGAATAAGGTGTGCTTTAAAATAGTGCTGAGGGCAAAACACTTTCATATGGAGTCCGGCGTAACCGTAATTCGTTATACATAATAAATACATATTACAAAATTTTCCACTATTGATTCTACTATCTGCGTTGGTAATAACAATAATAAATGACACTGCATAAATAACTCCCTGCCACCCATGAACTCTGAGCAGCTTGTGCGTGGGGAGGCTACATAGAAAAGGCACACACCTAACACAGTGGCAAAAACTAGGTCCACCGACAATCGAACCCGGGTACTCCATGTAGCAGCCAAACACTCATTCCACTACACCACGGATGTGAATACGATATTTTGTGAATTTGAACTTCAGGTAACTCAATTCATTGCATTCTTCCTAAACATTAATACGTTATTGACGGGACAAATATATGTACCTAGCCGTTTATATAGAACAATTACAAGGCAATAAATGGTAGGTACATAATTGAAAACTACCTAATCTTAGGAACGCTAAGGTGCCATAATTAATAACACACGCTAGTTTACACAAAATGCCAACTCTGAAAACATCGCAAAGTTAGTTCTGGCACCTTTGTGTAAAACTACACTTGGTTCCACATACTTGTGGCACTTTGTGTTTTCATTCACGAAATCATATATTTGTGACAGACATGCCATAATCATGTTTCTATTTATAACTAAAGAACTACGGTGTGTAACGCAACCAGAATTACATCAGTGCTTTCAGCTTGCCGTCCTCTATAAGCTCAGTATTCCAAATGCGATGGTACCGTAAATTAGGAAATAGATTGCGGTGCCACAAGGATTTCCAAACATGTATGTGTGTGTGTGTGTGTGTGTGTGTGTGTGTGTGTGTGTGTGTGTGTGTGTGTGTGTTCTAAAACAGTTCTGGGTGAATATACCATTCTCATTTTGGTAATAAAAATATGATAATGCCAAGAATATATTCAAGAGCAAATATAGAAAATTGAAATTAAAATACGAATTAATATTCACTACTTACAAAGAACAGGTTTACTCTTTTATTTTTATGTACTTTTATTGCATTTCTCTGACAGAAATGACTTCTAGAAATGCTATTAAAACATATAAGGAAACCTATGTGGTTTGGATAGTCCCTATAAGGTTAATGGGAAATGCATGTGGAAGGATTGTGAATTATATGTGGATTTGTACGGAATTCCCTTTCTAGGAATAACGAATAACACATAGAAATCCATAAAGTAGTCCATGCGGTATTGTTTGGTTTCTATAACGATCATATTTGATGAAATAATTGAATATGCCACGGAAATCCGTATAAGATGACGATGTCAAAGAACTAATCAGAATCACAAAAGCTTAATTGTTACGTGATCTGTATTGGTGAATATTGCTCACTGATTTGCCGAGAGACATTGTCAACTGTTCAACAAAAAACGTTGTTTGTTTAAGTGTTTTGAGCTTTCAAAATTTTGATGGGTGCTGGGTTCTGCTTATAAGTACAAAATAATTTAATTTATTCACAACAATTATCCCGTTTAACCATTTAAAACATTAGTTAAACCTATGGTCTAATTAACATGCGTAAGGAACGTCGTTGACATGTTTTAGATCGGTACAATTCAATTTAAACCTAACCTTAAAATTTATATCGTCTTTTTTTGTTTGAAACTTCCATATTTGATTTCCACTGATTGAAGCACTAATCACTGCTTAGAATTATTGACCTTAACGTATACAACTATATAGATAACAGGCATTTATGGCAGGTTATGTTGCATTATAATTATTGGCAAGAGTTTTGTTTCAGATTCCAACCAATCAGACTGCTCAAATGGAGTTATAGAGATCTATATGGAGTTCCGTTTTCGAAGGATTCTATATGGATTTCCATACTATTGTGAGAGGGTTTATGTGGAATTTCGTATAAGCTATCATATTATCCCTATTTAATTATGGGTTTCTATGGGGATTTCCAAATGAAACCCCTGTATATTTATATGGAAAATTATATAGGATTCTTATGTGGTTTTTGTCGGAATTCCTGTTTCAAATACTCATATTCAACCATATAGAAACCCATAAGTTTTTTTTATATGTTTCTATATGAAATTTCTGGCAGGGTTCAAAATACCATGCCGAAATAATTAAAACAACACAGGAGAAAAACACCAAAGTTCTATTTGATTACATCGAGCCGTAGTGTGTCTGTGTCAGGTTAGCAGGGTGTATTTTCAGTATCAGATTTATTGATGTTTTGAGAATATGAAATATTAAAATATTAATTTAAATTTGATCATACAGTGCTAGTGATATTAATTTATAATTGTGTTAATTTATTCAGGTAGTATTTATTTTTAGATTTTTTTTTTTTAACTTTAATTTTGGCCTATTTCCGCGAATGGCCAATCACCGACGACAGGGAGCAGTTTCACCTCACTATCCTGGAAATTTTGCTGAACCCCTGCATTTCTGTAAGGAGGTTAGAGATCTTTAACGTGGACACCCCCTCCGAAGGGCGGAACGTGTAGACATTTAACTTACTCAAATACAGTGCCAGAACCTCAATTCATGTTAATTTATTACCGTATGTACTGAAGAAAACCCTGGAAATAGTCCAGTTGCCTTCGGTACAGAGGCACACGTTCTTACCCCTGGACCACTTTTAGGTTGTTAAAAATTACGTTTTCAAACAAATTTTTATAAGTATATAGTCATGGAAACAGATACGGGCGGGCCTTGTAGATATCTCTGACGCTGTATCGGTAAGTAATAATTTAGTAAATTCCAATATATCTGTAGCAGATAATGCAAGGTTAATGGACCTTGAAAACAAATATTTACCAGCAGACCATGGAACGACTTTTGTACATGTACACCATGTAAATTAAAAAATAGGAAGATTATTCCCAGCACGTATAAGGTATTATTTATACCTAAATAAGACACAAAAAAGAGTTTGTTCATATCAAGTCTATTGGAATTAATACAGTAAGTTATAATTGTAAACATATGTAGATTAAGATCAGGGCATGCCTCAGCTCCTACTTATTTGTTAAAACTGGGCATTAGAGATGGTCCTAACTGTTACTGTGGCGAGTTGCACAGCGCAGAACGTATACTTTTAAATTGTAGCAATAACACATTATTGACTGACAATTTTGTAAATCATATTTTAACCTTTGCAGATATGCAGCGTCCATTCAACTTGTTGCAGTTGCTGGTGACAAATAAGTCACAAATATTTCATATTTTATCTGCGCATGTTAACAACTTAAAATGCATGTTTGAATATTACCTGTTATTCTTTCTTTTAATCCATAATTCATATAATGCAAACAAAGTGTCATATTAGTATAAGCTCAGTAGGTAACGGGTCAGTTGGGGTAGACAGACTGGCACATTTGAACTACACATTTTAATTGTGGTTAAGTATGGACTCTGCATTACCGACATCACAGTTGACAGGTACCGACATGACAAGAGGACAGACGTTCGACTTTTATTGGGCGGCTGCCACACTGTTTTCCTTGATCAATCAGAAGACAGCATTCGGTAGTTTTGTCTAAGGAATTTGAATTACGTGACGTCATCGGAAGTCTGATTTCATATTTGTAACTGAATGCGTCGTGGTCCGACATTATTTATTTAATTCTGTTAAAAAAAAAAAGCGAAGTAACTACTAGCCGGGTTTGAACCCAGGTACCTTCGTATGAAACTCCGGCCTCTTATCCTCGGGGCTAAGGATGCTTGGTAAAAGTATCTTTCAAGTTGATATATATGCGTACGATAACCGATAACTTATGTGACAACAGTTTATTATTTCAATGTTTATATTTATAGTAAACGTACTTTTTAATAAGTAAAAAGCCCTAGTTTTATATACAATAACAAATAATTCATTCTACACACGGTTTAATTAAAACAGAATAATCCTTATCAACAGGGCTGTGTTTGCAATTATTGTAGGAGAGAGAGAGGCAGGTACCACGTTGTCTACATATCGTAGCCTGTTACTGGCAAACAAATACGAGAGGTGACTTTAACTTAATAAATTCAAAAACACACAGTCTAAACAAGTTTAAGAAACAATAGTTTGAAATGTATTTGTTTCAATTATATAAGCAATACAAACACCGAAGCTCAAATATATTTTTAGAACTACGTAATAAATGCGATACATCGCTTTTGTGCATATACGAGGGGCACTAAAACAGTAAGCTCAAGCTCAGGTTTCTAAGTAAAAAATAAGAAGATGAATTTTAAATCAACACATTCGATCTGACGTGTTAAGAATAATAGAGTCATTTTGATTTTATTTGAAAGAGATACAGGTTCGAATCCCGATATATGCTCCTTAATATGGTAGTGTCAAACAAATACGAGGAACAACATATACGAAGGGGTACTGAATAACTAAACAGTAAGCTTAGGTTTCTAAGTGGTGGATGTGCATGTATGGTTACAGGTTCAAATCCTAATGTTTGCGTGGCTACAGGTTCTAATCTTGATGTATGTGTGTTGTTTGTTATATCTGTATATGGAACTACATGTTCAAAAATTAATATGTTTGTGTGGTTACAGGTTCAAATCTTTATCTGTGTAAGTGTGACTATAGGTTAGACTCAGATTTCGATTCAGGTTTAGATTCAGATCAGGATGCGTAAACTATCGTTTTTAGCTTTCGGTTTAGATGACAAGTTTTTGGAGTCATGTTACTCGTCTCCGTAAACAGGATTCAAATATAGCATATGCACATGCGCAAACTTTTTCAGTTTTTGGTTTAGAAGGCATGTGTGGGGTATCATTTTAATCGTCTCATCCCACCCAGTTCACAGTTACGCGGACGACGGCACCCTCCACTCAAATATACAATATTCTAAGCCTGTCTCTTTAGCCCAATTAGATGAGGATCACAGACTCATGGAGGGTTCTGTCTCCGTGGATCTCCAAAAAATATTAGACTGGGGAAGTAGAAATCTTGTACAATTCAACCCCACCAAATCTCAGTCTTGCTTTTTTTCTCATAAGAGATACACCAGCCCTAGACCCATCACAATGAACAACCAAGTTATTCAAAGTAATGAGTCCTTTTCACTTGTTGGCATTTCTGTGGATCGAAATCTCAATTGGCACCAACATGTCACATCGATTGCAGAAGCGGCTGCTAAGAAATTAGGTTTCCTCTTCCGGACTCGCAAATACTTTTCACCCGATAATCTCTATACCTTATATACTTCACAAATAAGGCCAAACCTCGAATACTGCTCCCACATCTGTGGTGCCGCTGCCGCTTCTACACTCGCTATCCTGGACTCCATTCAGAAGAGAGCTATACGACTCATCGGTGACCCTAGCCTCATCAAAGGCTTCCATCCCTTGCCCAGCGACGTGCCGTTGGTGACCTCTCTCTCTCTTATATATATATATATATATATATATATATATATATATATATATATATATATATATATATATATATATATACATATATATATATATATATATATCTGCACGGGCACTGCTCAGAGGAGCTTTCTTCCATAGTTCCTCCACCTGCTGCCCCCAACAGATCTACCAGGGGAATAGAGCGAATGCACCCTTTTACTGTCCAGGTCACCAGACATAGAACATCTTGTTATGCTCGCCCTTTTGTCCCGAGGACTTCCAAGTTGTGGAATTCCTTGCCGGCACATGTTTTTCCTTCTCCTCTGAACCTCCAAACTTTCAAGTCCAGAATTAACAAGTTGCCTCTTTCTCCTTGTCGATACCCACGGTACGATAGTATTAAGGCTGTAAGCCCTCATGGTGTGTTGTTGAAATATACCAAAAAAAAAAGAAAAAAAAAGGAGAATTAAAATATAGCATATGTGCATGCGCAAACCAACTTTAGGTTTAGAGGACATGTGAGGTGTCCTGTTATTAGTCTCGATGAGGAAAATTCAAATATTGCATATGCGCATGCGCAAACCCACTTTTTATCTTCAAGAGTAAATTTGAATTATATATGTGATTTCAAGTTTCTATCACTTCAAAGTAATCTAACTACTCAAACTAAATTTTCTGAAGAGTAGCCTTCAATTTTGTAAACCGACACGTCCCCGTCATTTCAGAGTAATTTTAGTCATGTGACCAGTCAAACTAATTGTCTTGAGGTGTAGTTTTCAAGTATGTAAGCCATAACATGTTAAAAAAAGAACAATTATTTGTTTTCAAACATTCATATTATTCTGAGCTAGTTCACCTAACAAGTCAAACTGAATGTTTTAAGGTGTAGATTTCAATTTTGTAAACCAACACACTCTCTGCCATTTCAGAGTAACCTAACTACTCAAACTAATTGTCTTGAAGGATACATTTCAATGTTTGCAAACCAACACATCTCCATCATCCCAGAGTAATCTTATAGTCGTGTGACCAGTCAAACTAATTGTCTTGAGATGTAGCTTTCAAGTTTGTAAGCCATAACATGCCAATCGTTTTAGAACACGTATCTTAAGTACAGTAAGGTAACATTAATTTAAAAATAAAAGATATCAACAGTTATAGTACAACACTAAGAAAAGGACAATTATTTGTTTTCAAACAATCATATTCTGATCTAGTTTACCTAACATGTTAAATCGAATGTCTTGACGTGTAGATTACATTTTTTTGTAAACCAACACGTCTCTCTACCATTTCAGAGTAGCCTAACTACTCAAACTAATTGTCTTGAAGTATAGATTTCAATGTTTGTAAACCAACACGTCACCATCATTTCAGAGTGATCTCAGTCGTGTGGCCAATCAAAATAATTGTCTTGAGGTGTAGCTTTCTAGTTTGTAAGCCAACACATGTTAAGAAAATAACAATTATTTGTTTTCAAACATTCATATTCTGATCTAGTTTACCTAACATGTCAAATTGAATGTCTTGAAATGTAGATTGCAATTTTGTTGTAAACCAACAGGTCTCTCTCATTTTAAAGAAGTTTGTAAGCCATCACATGTCAACCGTTTTTGAACAATGTATCCGTGCAACCCTTCAACTCAATTTTTATACATACAGTTCATTCCGCTAACATATTATTTTATTATGTATCTTAATTATGTTAAGGTAACATTAATTTAAAAAATAAAAATATCAAGAGTTATAAAGTACAACACTAAGAAAAGAACAATTATTTGTTTTCATACATTTATATAACGAGCTAGTTTACCTAACAAGTTAAACCGAATGTCTTGAAGTGCATATTTCAATTTTTGTAAACCAGCACACTATCATTTCAGAGTAACCTTGGTCATGTGACCAGTCAAACTGATTGTCTTGAGGGTAGTTTTCAAGTTTGTAAACCATCACATATCAATCGTTTTAGAACAACATATTCATGTAATCCTTCAACTTAATTTTTTATACTTACAGAACTGAACAGAATGAACATTCTGCTAACATTAATTTAAAATAAAAATACCAAGAGTAAAAATAATAATAATTTGTTTTGAAACATTCATGTTAGTTTACCTAACAAGTCAAACTGAATGTCTTGAAGTGTAGATTGCAACTTTTTGTAAGCCAACACAGCTCTATCATTTCTGAGCTGCCGTGACAACATACTACTTGGTTCCGCAACGAGGTGGCGGCACGTGCTTCGTGTTTTATATTTCACTTAGTGAACTTAGCATCACATCTCAAACACCAACTGCTACATACTTGGCGGACTTTGGTGGAACACAAGCGGTAACAACTCGATATCTGTTACATATATATATATATATATATATATATATATATATATATATATATATATATATATATATATATATATATATATATATATGTAAAGAATCGACATAAAATTTGGCTTGTTGGATATCCAATCGTTTCTACAACCAACTAACTAACCAACCAACCAACCAACCAACGACAGATAGGACAGGCGGCTGTCTGTCCTGTTAGACTGCTGTCTGTCATATCTGTCGTTGGTTGTAGTAACCTAGTCATTCAAACTAATTGTCTTGATGTGTAGATTTCAATTTTTGTAAACCAACACGTCTCTGTCATTTTAGAATAATCTTAGTCATGTGACCAATCAAACTAATTGTCTTGAGGTGTAGTTTTATGTATGTATGTAATTTAAATTTGGGTAGTGTAAAAATAAAATTAAAAAGTGTGATATATGAAAAGATAAGAAAACTAAATAGCTGATTGCTTATTACAACAACTTAGAGTCACATCTAGGGGACCGGAATACTGTGAGAAGCAACATCTCATACAAAACTAAGAAAATAACAATTATTTCTTTTCAACTATTCATATTCTGAGCTAGTTTACTTAATTAAGCAAACTAAATGTCTTGAAGAGTAGCATTCAATTTTTGTAAACCAACACATCTCTATCATTTTAAAGTAATCTTAGTCATGTGACCAGTCAAACTAATTGTCTTGAGGTGTAGCTTTCAAGTTTTATTTGTTTTGAAACATTCATATTCTGAATTAGTTTACCTAACAAGCAAACTGAATGTCGAAGTGCAGCGTTCAATTTTTGTAAACCAACACGTTTCTTATCATTTCAGAGTCATTGTTACTCATGTGACCAGTCAAACAAATTCTCTTGAGGTGTAGCTTTTATGTATGTATATGTGTAAAAATAAAATAAAAAAGTGTGATATATGAAAAAATAAGAAAACTAAAGAGTTGATTGCTTACTACAACAATTTAAGAGTCACATCTCAATTAACACCAACTGCTACATACTTGGTGGAGTTTGGTGGAACACAAGCTGAAACAACTCGATATCTGGTACATACATACATACATATATATATATATATATATATATATATATATATATATATATATATATATATATATATATATATATATATATATATATATATATATATATATATATGTAAAGATTCAATATTAAATCTGCCTTGTTGGATATCACATCGATTCTACAACCAACCAACCAACAACTGGAATATGTTAGGTGGTTCCTATTAGAAAGATTATAGTTTCTAGTAAATTTGAGGTCATTCATTAAAAAAACATATTTAACATTAAAACATTTATATGAAAATTCGCTACCATAACGCACTTGCTGCGTCCAGACTTTTATAATATTCAAGTCATTAGAATTAAGAGAATACAGATGAGGTTTGTCAGGTACTGTGGGTGAGGCATGAATTTGATTGGTCATAGCAACAGTGATACATTACATTAACTAAGCCTAACACCGCTGGTTACATGGCGTATATGCTATGATATATGCTTGATTAATAAGCTGTTCAGGGGCAAGGTTGAGCGGCCAGAAATTTAAGATCTCGTCAGAATTAATATGCCTTCCAGAAATCTGCATGGAATGGAACTGTTCCATATTGGATTCTGTCAAAGGAATTATTGTTTCAATTCATCTCTGAAAGAAATAAATGAAAGACACATTGATATTTTCATTTGCACAATTCAGTCGATAAAGAGAAAAGTGAATAGTTTCTAGAGCTCTTTTGAGTGTGCATAGTTATATAACTGGTAGTGGCTATTAAATATTTTCTTAGTAAGTTTATTTTACTTTGTTATTTGTGATTTATTGTTAAGACTACATAACTTAGACAATTATATTTTCTGTTTAGCATGCATATTTTGTACTTTTTCTTTGTAACGGGGTGCACCCGTAATTAATTATCAATAAATAAATATATAAAATTTATATTCAATGTGGTACATAAAGTAGGTTTGCGTAAATTGTACCTGTTTGTGCATCCTAAACAACATATTTTATTTTATAAGCTGAATGAAAACTGAATGTCTTGAAGTGTAGATTGCAACTTTTTGTAAGCCAACATCTCTATCACTTCGGAGTAACCTAGCCATTCAAACTAATTGTCTTGATGTGTAGATTTCAATTTTTGTAAACCAACACGTCTCTGTCATTTTAGAATATTCTTAGTCATGTGACCAATCAAATTAATTGTCTTGAGGTGTAGTTTTATGTATGTATGTAATTTAAATTTGGGTAGTGTAAAAATAAAAAGTGTGATATATGAAAAGATAAGAAAACTAAATAGCTGATTGCTTATTACAACAACTTAGAGTCACATCTAGGGGACCGGAATACTGTGAGAAGCAACATCTCATACAAAACTAAGAAAATAACAATTATTTCTTTTCAAACATTCATATTCTGAGCTAGTTTACTTAATTATTCAAACTAAATGTCTTGAAGAGTAGCATTCAATTTTTGTAAACCAACACGTCTCTATCATTTTAGAGTAATCTTAGTCATGTGACCAGTCAAACTAATTGTCTTGAGGTGTAGCTTTCAAGTTTTATTTGTTTTCAAACATTCATATTCTGAACTAGTTTACCTAACAAGTCAAACTGAATGTCGAAGTGTAGCTTTCAATTTTTGTAAACCAACACGTTTCTTATCATTTCAGAGTAATTCTTACTCATGTGACCAGTCAAAGAAATTTATACTTCAAGACCATTAGTTTGAGTAGTTAGGTTACTCTGAAATGGTAGAGAGACGTGTCGGTTTACAACAAAAATTTTCAAGGCATTCAATTTGACATGTTAGGTAAACTAGATCAGAATATCACTGTTTGAAAACAAATAATTGTTCTTTTCTTAACATGTGTTCGCTTACAAACTTGAAAGCTACACCTCAAGACAATTAGTTGAGTAGTTAGGCTACTCTGAAATGGTAGAGAGACGTGTTGGTTTACAAAAAAATGTAATCTACACTTCAAGACATTCGATTTAACATGTTAGGTAAACCAGGTCAGAATATGGATGTTTGAAAACAAATAATTGTTCTTTTCTTAGTGTTGTACTATAACTGTTGATATCTTTTGTAAATACCACGTGTATTTATTTTATAATGAATAACAAAAAAAAAACAGAACAAATAGGGCACTGACAATAAGCAAAGTTACCTACCTTTATTCTCCAATAATGCAGGAACATAAGCTTCGTTTTTCTGTATTCACACACAACACCTCTAGGGACCTCGTGTCTCCCAAAGGACTTACAAACAAAATGGATATTTAGAGACCTCGTGTCTCTTCAAGGGGTAGAAAGCAATTCGCTTTCTCGAGACAATTGCTTTCTCGAGACCTCTTGCCTCTTCAAGGACTCAAAAACAAGTGGCAGAGGGATGCAAGCTTCTCTCCCTTCTCTCATTCTTCTTCCCCCTCTCTGGTCTTCTGGCGGAAACCATTAGTAACACTTACTCTATGTCAGTGTAGCGCGCGACATTTGAATTTAAAAGTGACAGAACAACGAGCATGAACATTCCGCCCACCAAAATAAGGATTTATTTTCACAATTATATTGTTTCTCAAATAAACAAACAAAACAAAAATTTACAATAAGCACAAAAAACAAAAAACTGAAGCTATTGGATTTATAATTAACTGTACAAAAAAATTTCAAGGCAGACGTATTACTGCGATGGCAACAGACATAACTTCGTCAGAGGCCTATCAAAAGTGCCACTACTAGTGCGAACTTGAGCTACCCGAGCTATACCATCACGGCCTGGGTATAGTTGCATAATGCGTCCGAGCTTCCAAACAAGAGGTGACGAAGTCTCATCTTTAATCACAACTAAAGCTCCGATCGGGGGGGACGTTTGCACAGTATCCCACTTACCACGCTGCTGCAGTGTATGCAGGTATTCGTTCTTCCAGCGGCGCCAAAAGTCCTGGTGGATCCTTTGCACCAGCTGCCAGCGTGACAAGCGATTCATACTTAACAAAGTCAAATCAGCATCAGGAGGAGCACCTAACGGTTCCATTGTAAGAAAATGTCCTGGGGATAGGGCTAACAGATCATTTGGATCAGTACTCGCACTACACAATGGTCGAGAATTCAAAACTGATTCCACTTGAGCAAGCAACGTGGACATTTCCTCAAAGGTCAGAATCTGCAAACCGATCACCCTTCGCAAATGAGTCTTGACTGAGCGCACTCCTGCCTCCCACAGACCTCCAAAATGCGGAGCTGATGGGGGGTTGAAATGCCACTTAATGGTACAAGCATCTGCTGCCTCCTTTGCATAGTTTAAGAGCTGCTTATTTGAGCCGACGAAGTTGGTACCTCTATCGCTATACAAATTGTCACATCTTCCTCTGCGAGCCACAAACCTCCGAAGAGCTGCCAAGAAGGCTTCCGCTGAAAGATCAGACACTACTTCCAAATGGAGGGCCTTCGTTGCCATGCACACAAACAAACAAATATATGCTTTCACCTTTCGGACACCTCGATATCTGCCCTGTGTCACAAAAACTGGACCTGCAAAATCAACTCCGCTGTGTGAAAACGGCTTCAACTGAGAAACCCTGGCAACTGGCAAATCAGACATCATCGGTGCCATGGGAGTAGGATTCACTCGAAAGCAACGATAGCACCTTGACAAAACATGATGAATAGCTCTCCGAGGGGACAAAATCCAAAACTGTTGCGAAAGCAAATGAAGCAATGTGCGAGGACCAGGATGAAGATTGACATGGTGTGTGTGTGCAATGATTAACTCGGTGAGACGATGTGAGCGGGGCAACAATATAGGGTGTTTCACTTCAACTGGAACATCAGCTTGACGAAGGCGACCGCCCACCCTGAGGATACCCTCTGTATCCAGAAAGGGGGCTAACTTATTTATTGCCCTCGCACACCTCTCACCCTTAACCAAGGATGCTATTTCCCTTTGAAATACTTCACCTTGAGCACATTTGATAAGCATATGAAGCGCCTCCTGTAATTCGGTGGCTGTCAGAGATGCAGTAGTTGGGTCAGATGGAGACACCCTACAATTTCGCACAAACCGCTGACAATATACAACAACACCCTGAATTTTCCGTAGATGCGAAAAGCGATTCAAAAGTTTATTGAGCCACTCCTCATTTGCCAAAGTAACTAGTACGGGGAGAGTTCGTTGCTCCGCCAGGCACTCTTCTGGCGGCTCAAAACGCAACGACTTGGGCCAATTTTCTCTTGCCAATTTTAGCCAGGCGGGTCCCGCCCACCATAGTGGATGCTCACAAAACCCAGAAGGTAACATGCCTCTCGATGCACAATCAGCTGGGTTTTCTTGTCCACTTACGTGATGCCATGACTCTGGAGGAATCGTCTCTTGTATGCTTGCTACTCGATTCCCAATAAAGGTCTTCCACCTATTGGAAGATGATTTTATCCAGGCAAGTGCCACCATAGAGTCTGACCAAGCATACATAGAGTTAAACTCAAAACGACCTTCATACACCCGACACACAAATTCCAGAAGCTTTGCCAACAATAAACACCCACACAATTCGAGACGTGGAATCGATATTCTTTTTAAAGGTGATACCTTGGACTTGGCACACAGAAAATTGATCCAAACTTGACCCTCCTCTGATACTTGTCTTAAGTAAACAACTGCAGCATACCCTTGCTCCGATGCATCACAGAACCCATGGAGTTCTGTACTGATGATATTATCGTGTTTTACGCCTCTGGGAATTGATAAACCTGCTAGCGCACTGAGTTGTGATTTATACTGAGACCACTGACCAACAATATCCTTTGAGGGCTTATCATCCCATCCCACTTTTTGCTCCCACAAGCACTGCATAAGATATTTTGCCAACAGGAGACAAAAAACCCAGGGGGTCATAAATTCTTGCCAATTCCGAAAGAAGATTTCGTTTTGTGCACGGACGATCAATAGGTTCAACATTAAAAGAGAATGTATCACCTATGGGACACCACTGCAATCCTAAAATTTTCAACACTGATGGATCATTTAAATCTAACGATCGAGGTTGCTGACTATCAGCTGATACTGTGGACAACAGTTTCGAATTATTGCTGGCCCACTTCTTCAATTCAAAACCCCCCTTAGCAAACAACCCAATCAATTGCCGTTGCAACTCAAAAGCCTCTGACAATGAGTCGACTCCACTGACTACATCATCCACATAGAGATCGGACCGAACTAGCTTTGCTGCCAATGGAAAAGATGATTCCTCATCATCACAAAGCTGCATCATTGTTCGGATTGCCATGTGTGGGCTTGAGGAGACCCCATATGTGACAGTATTAAGGCGATATTTCTGTACAGGTTCCCCCTTTGAGAACCTCCAGAGAATTCTTTGATAATCCCTATGATTATCTACAACCAAAATTTGTCGATACATTTGCCGAATGTCAGCAGTAAATGCAATTTTGTTTGAGCGAAATTTCAACAACACAGTGGCAATATCTGTCTGCAACTTCGCTCCCACTAACAACGTATCGTTCAGAGATACACCATTCGTACTTTTGGAACTAGCATCAAATACCACCCGCAGTTTGGTCGAAAGGCTGTGAGGACGCAACACACAATGATGGGGAATATAGTATGCATCAGATGGTTCCACAGCTACATCTGATACCAGAGACATATGGCCAGACTCATAATAATCCCTGATAAACTCCGAATAGGACTTGTGCAACGCTGGATCCCTACTAAGACGTGCTTCCAGGGAGTAAAACCGCCTCAATGCAACACTGAAAGATTCTCCCAAACACGGAGTACCCTCACGAAAGGGCATATTTAAAATATATCTCCCAGCACTATTTCGGTGCTGAGTCTTCTTGAAGATTTCCTCACATTTTTTATCTTCCGGAGACATAACTAAACCTTGTGGTACCTGTTCCAAGCTCCAAAACTGTTTCAAGGTATGATCCAAGTCGACCAACGTGCATAAACTATTCACAACAGAATGAGACTTTGACTGTTCTACACTGCCCATAAGCACCCAACCAAAAACAGTATTGATGGCCACTGGTGCACCTCGAGGCCCTCTCTTTATTCCAGGTCTAACCACATGAGCATAAACGTCAGTACCCAACAAAATTTCAATGTCCCCTGGTATACCAAACTCTGAATCTGCCAACTCTAAGTTCTGAATATGTTGCCAGTGGCACTGCTCAATTTTAGCAGAAGGGATCTTGGAACAAATGTTCGGAATCACAATCATGTCCAACTCTAACTTTGTTGGCTCATAAATGGACTCTACTCGACATTTGAGAGTGCCTTGGCTAGCAAGCGAGCTCATTTGGTTCAAGCCTTGAACCATCACTGAACGAGATGAGGTGTTGAGCCCCAATTTTTCAACACACTGCTGCGAAATGAAATTAGCCTCACTCGCACAATCCAGGAGAGCTCGACATCTCCTAACCTTTCCATTTTTATCTCGTACTAATAGCATTATAGTTGCCAGTAACACGGACTGTTCCCTTTTTACCACACTTGCCAACACACGCAATTGCTCTGCACCTTGTGGCTCTTCCACAGGTGGCTTGTTTGAGTCACTCTCATCTCCCGATGCCGGTGCTTTTGGGAAGTGCAATAATGTATGATGGTGTTTATTACATACACGACAACTTGATGACTTGCACTCCCTGCTGGCATGCGAGTTTGATAAACAGTTAAAACAAAGATTATTCTTTTTTGCGAACGTATACCGTTTATGAGAGGATAAAGATAGAAATCCATCACACTTGAGCATGGGGTGCTCCTCCTTACAATAAGCACATACAAGCTTTGTGCTGGTAACAAAGGACGAAGCGGGCCTAGCAGTGGTTGCTGAAACATGCTGCCTTCTATTAGTCACATAATTGGAAGTTAAGGCAGTTGTCTCCATTGCTTTACACTGCTTTTCCAAGAATCTACATAAACTACTAAAACTGGGAATGTCCGATTCGCAAAACTCAAGCTCAAATTTTTGCTTAAGACTCATATCCACCTTTTGCAGCAACATGTTGAATTTAGTGAAATCCCACATGTCATGTTCAAACTGCTTCAACGCTTCCAAATTTTCACTGAATACAGACAACAACGTTCGTAGGGAAGAAGCAGATTCACTATTTGCTTTGGGGGCCTGTACAATACCCTGCCAATAATTGGTCAACAAAACCCGGGTATTGTGATACCTTGAGACCAGAGACTTGAATGCAATCCCATAATTGCTTCCCGTTAGCGGTAAATTCTTGATTAGGCCAGCTGCATCCTTCACTAACGAAGCACTCAAATATTGGAACTTTTCAATATCTGACAATGATTCGTTCTCATGAATCATTGTTTTAAACAGATCATAAAAGGTTGGCCAGTTTTTCCAATTTCCATCGAATTTTGGCATTTCGATTTTCGGTAACCTCAAATGTCTGTTTAAATTTGAAGTTGACATAATCGCGTTTGCGTTCGTTACTTCCTTTTCACTGAGAGATCGAGCGTTCGATGATTTGACAGAACACCGCGACTTACTCGATGCTCGACTCGATTTCGAACTACCGTGAAAAACGGATCGAGCTTGATTCTCAGCGGCTTTATTTGCATAACCTCTCAGTTCTCGATAGATAGTTTTTATAGAGTATTGCAGTTCATCGAATTTGTTCTGCATTTCATGCTCGCTCTCCAACTCTGATCGATCAACTACCGACACGATGTCCAAATGCAATGAATCAAATAGATTGACCAACTCATTCAACGCCTCAAAACGAACCTCAAATCTATTCAACCTATCTAAATCCACTACTGCGTCTATTTTGACCTGTTGAGCCGCGTGCAATATGGCTTCTACTCGTCTATAAACGCTTTCGCGCTTATTTTTTAGCTGAATCAACTCCATTGTTCAACGCAAAAAATTCCTAAACGCGATTTAAACAATATGCAAACGTGATTTCAACAATATGCAATTCGAGTATGTACCTAGTTATATACAAGCAATAACGTCACCTTGAAATTAAATGACTCAACACGGCAATAAACAATTACAAATTTACTAGACTAAAGGAAACAAGTAAAATTACTTCAAAAAATGGACTGTATCAACTAATAACAAAACAAAACAACTATAAAAATCCGGTCGATGGGCCAAATGTAAATACCACGTGTATTTATTTTATAATGAATAACAAAAAAAAAAACAGAACAAATAGGGCACTGACAATAAGCAAAGTTACCTACCTTTATTCTCCAATAATGCAGGAACATAAGCTTCGTTTTTCTGTATTCACACACAACACCTCTAGGGACCTCGTGTCTCCCAAAGGACTTACAAACAAAATGGATATTTAGAGACCTCGTGTCTCTTCAAGGGGTAGAAAGCAATTCGCTTTCTCGAGACAATTGCTTTCTCGAGACCTCTTGCCTCTTCAAGGACTCAAAAACAAGTGGCAGAGGGATGCAAGCTTCTCTCCCTTCTCTCATTCTTCTTCCCCCTCTCTGGTCTTCTGGCGGAAACCATTAGTAACACTTACTCTATGTCAGTGTAGCGCGCGACATTTGAATTTAAAAGTGACAGAACAACGAGCATGAACATCTTTTATTTTTAAATTCATGTTACCTTACCGTACTTAAGATACGTGCTCTAAAACGATTGACATGTGTTGGCTTACAAACTTGAAAGCTACATCTCAAGACAATTAATTTGACTGGTCACACGACTAAGATTACTCTGAAATGATGGAGGTGTGTTGGGTTACAAACATTGAAATCTATACTTCAAGACAATGAAATGGTAGAGAGTGTGTTGGTTTACAAAATTGAAATCTACACTTCAAGACATTCAGTTTGACTTGTTAGGTAAAGTAGCTCAGAATAATATGAATGTTTCAAAACAAATAAATGTTTTTTTATTAACATGTGATGGCTTACATACTTGAAACCTACACCAAGATAACTAAGATTACTCTGAAATGACAGGGACGTGTCGGTTTACAAAATTGAAGGCTACTCTTCAGGACATTTACTTTGAGTAGTTAGACTACTTTGAAATTATACAAACTTGAAATCACATATATAATTCAAATCTACTCTTCACGATAAAAAGTTGATTTGCGCATGCGCATATGCAATATTTGAATTCTGCTTACTGAGACGATTAATATATATATATATATATATATATATATATATATATATATATATATATATATATATATATATATATATATATATATATATATATATATATATATATATATATATATATATATTGCAAAATTACCTCACATAACTCCACGTCAACGTCTTGTCCAGTTTATACAAAACAGAAAAGTATCAAGGAAATTATTGCAAATAGAAACCTCACTTTTAGAGAGGCTGAGATTTTAGAAAAAATCCGTCCTCTAACCATTCCAGTATCTTGGCAGGATTGGACGAGTTTCTCACCCTACCGACTCTCAACTTACTTCAATCCACAA
Organism: Tillus elongatus; assembly: GCA_964006375.1. Classification (NCBI taxonomy): domain Eukaryota; kingdom Metazoa; phylum Arthropoda; class Insecta; order Coleoptera; family Cleridae; genus Tillus; species Tillus elongatus. Next base: position 71,699,911 of record OZ023269.1, on the reverse strand, counting down.
TAATTAAAAAGCCCGTCCCAATAAAAACAAAAGTACATTTTAGTAACAGCAATAATCAGGATGAAAAACGAAAGGCATGTCAGTCTCCCTCCCCAGATAGGTTCAAATCCTTATTACAGCCCATAATTCCCAACCGATAGAGGCGGGATTTTTTAAAATACAAAAAGGAGATAATTAATCACGTTGTCCCAACTCAAATAATTGAAAAAACAATAGAAGGTAATGGTGCTGAAAAAATGACATTTCTGATATAAAACAATCCCTAAGAAATATGCTACCACGTATCTCCTACGGTAGTGACATTGGTTCGAAAATAGATATAAAGGACATTACTGATGACAATGAGGACAATGAATCAGCATAAAGATAACCTTGGCATAATCCAGTAGAATTCACGCTCAATTCTGCAGAATAAAAATAATCTGTCAGATTATATAGCAAATAATAAAACTGATACAGTAATCTTAAGTTAGACTTGGTTAAAGCCCTAACATTAATATTTTCATTTTGAAGGTTTTAGTTGTGTACGTAAGGATCGAAGTCGGCTTGCTTATTGTAAATTACATGGCCTATAAAGAAATAAAATTAGATCATACACTAAGCAATGGCATAGACATTTGTGAAGTCACGCTTAGCGAATTAAGATTGAATACTATTTCCATATACAATTCCCAAAATGTAAATATAAACTTAATTGCATGAAAAAACATTTTTTGTTTGTGTGACTCTAACAATGTACCTACAATTTATAGTGGCGATTTCAACTGTCATCACAGTCTTCGGGGTTCAACCAGAGACGATACTAATCGTACGGATCTTAATACTGCAATAGATGACTTAAGTCGCCATCGATGGTAGACATAACAATTGTTAGTAGTTTAGCGAATTATTGTACCTGGAGCGTGTACTCTGACAGCCTAGGATCAGACCATTTTCCTGTTGTAATAGAAGTGGGAAAACAAATAGGTTTGAATAGTAAAATTCCCTATATTAAGTGAAAAGATGCTTTGGTTGACTGGGTGGCATTCCCAGAATTTTTAGGTGTTAAATTAAGATCAAGGCCTAGTGAGACAATCAATTATTATACACATTTAATTAACAGTATATATTTTACAGCCAGTAAAACGATGCAAGAAACTAAAATTGTAGATATAAAACATTTACAGCCAGTATGATGGGACAAGGATTGAGAAGCTATTAGGAATAACAGGAAAGAAGCTCTTCAGAAGTATAAACAAACGCCTAGCTGGAAAAAATTTTTAAACTACAAAAAAGTAGAAGGACAAGTGGCATTATAAAATTAAATGAAAAAAATCATGGTGAACTTTTGTGAGCATGCTTAATAGGCCAATTCCGCTTTCAACAATTTGGAAATAAGTTATGAAAATGAAACGGCATAACTGCTTTCCCCAAAAATCAGTACCTGACCACTTAATTGAAAGGGTGCCGGACAAAGTAGCCCCTACAAGCGTCAGTCAATACATCCCTAACTTTATATCTGATTCAAAAAGAACAAGCATATACTCAGTATTTGATTTAAAGGAATTAGAATTAGCAATGAAAACCACATCCAGTACGTCCCCAGGTGTAGATAAAATAACTTTCAAGATGTTATCTAATCTGAGCGAACGTGGAAAGGAAATTATTTTTAAAGTGTTAAATAATTGGTGGACGAAGGCCGATTACATCGAAGATCTAAAAGTAATAGCAATTTGTTTACTATTAAAAAATAACCATGATGAGAACCTGGTCTCGTCCTTGAGACTAATTTCATGACTTCTATGTTTAATGAAAATCTTTGAGTACATGATTAAGGTGAGACTGGAATGGTATTTTGAATTCAATAAACTACTTTCACATGCCGAGTATGGCTTTAGATCTGGCTTAAATAGAAATCATGCGGTCTCTCGTTTGGTGTCTGAGATACAGAATACACTTTCTGACAATAAACATATAAATTGCCCCTTTTTGACATCGACAATAGATAGTGCGACACCTGGGCTCACCCCTCCATTTCTTCCTGCGCATGCGTGATGAAGTCACGTGCATGCGTGTGAGGTTGACATCTGACCTGTCATCTGTCAATGTCAGCTGCCATTGGCCTGTCAAGTGTCACTTGACCTGTCAGGTGTCACGACCTGTCAGGTGTCACTGGACCTGACCTGTCCGATGACGTCAAATGTTCCAAGATGGCCGCAATCAGGTTTGGTCTCCATGTGTTTGTTGTCATCTGTCAGGGCTGTCACTTGTCAGAGAGAGATGACGTCAAATGTTCCAAGATGGCCGCAATCAGTTTCGGTCTTCATGTGTTTGTCGATTCCCAGCTATCTGATTGATTGTTGAGGTTATGTTGGCACACACGTATTACATGCTGATTCCCCCAGCTAATTGACTGTTCGTTGAGGTTAAGTCTGTATGTGTGTTTAGGTTATGTCGGCTACCCGCTAGCCGAATGTTTGTTTGTTACGAGCTTGCCAACGTTTCTTAGGTTATGTTTGTAGGTTAGACACACAGCTGTCATATAAGCTCACCCATATGTTTATCTTTGTTAAGGTTAAGTGTATTGTTTGTTGTATTGGGTTGCTAGGATATTTACTTTTAGCGGGAAATTTGAATTTTATTGAAAATTTGTGTCGCTTGCTCAAAGCTCAGCTCGTCGAGCAGGGGATTATTCCATTAAAGTTGATAAGGTGAGGCAATATTCCCTTCTTCGACGAGTCAAGCTTTGGACACAAACATACAGGTAAGCGATACATACAGATATGAGAGAGACAGACACAATTTTAAATCATTTTGCTTTAAAGAAAATCGTACACCAGAAATTGTATTTGAACCCGAGCGTATATTTCAAACATAAATGCATCTATCGCAAACCAAATGTTCCACGGGAGACTCTAAATAAACTCTGTTTAATGCGTTTATATATATATATATATATATATATATATATATATATATATATATATATATATATATATATATATATATATATATATATATATATATATATATATATATATATATATATATATATATATATATATATATATAACAAAACCAGTTGTTGACAAACACATATGATAATTAAACGTGTTATCAAGTTACATGGGGGTTCATTTTATTACAGTGAATATATAGATCATAAGAGGAACTTGATTTTAAAATATTGGTAAATACAGCTGTATACAGTAAATATGTTTAAACACACTTCTTATAATATCAAATCTCAAACAAACGTTTGATATAATATATAATACTAAGTCTAAAACAAAACATATTTACATATGCAAATTAACCTGTTTGTTTAATGGTAATATAAATGTTATCAGTTTTTACGTGGGCATTTTTTATTAACGTAGATCTGAATTTACATCGTGGGCGTATATATAGGGAGTGATCAAAAATACAAGCAACAAACTCAATTTACAAACAAATTAACTATGATATTATGATATACGAGGGTTGTTTAATATGTGTTGTTTGAAATGAATGCAAACAGACTGCTAATATATAACATACATAAGAGTGGAATACATATCCACAGTAAGAGAGACATCATCTTTGTTTCACAGCTTAACACATACAAGTGTGCCTGTGTGTGACCTTAGTCTTGTTTGAGCTTGTACACGCTGTTGTTTTGAAAGGATATATGACACATATAGGTCATGGCAGATGTCTTTGCTGAGACTGACAGATGTGTGGAATAACAAATAGACATGATGTGTTACTCAGTTTCGGCGGTAAAATTTCAATTTCACACACGAAACAAACAGACAAAGGAATTGAATAACATGTTTGAGATGTAACAGACACGACAGCTAGTTAGATACAGACAGCTAGCGTGTTAGAACTTGTCTGTACACTTGTTATCTGTTGTCATTTCCGGTAGGTGACCTAGTTTTCAGAGTTAGACCCGTGGCAGAGTTGGAGTTTGTTTGAATACAGTTGTTATCAGTTGTTATTTCCGGTAGGTGACCTAGTTTTCAGAGTTAGACCCGTGGCAGAGTTAGAATACAGTTGTTATCAGTTGTCATTTCCTGCCCATGACCTAGTTTCTCTGTTAGAGTTACTTTAAGCTCATTTGCAATTGAGTTGACGCAGAGAAAAGACGTGCTTCAGTTTTCTCTATCCAAATCTGTTTCAAAATGGCTACATTAAGTGATGTGTGTTACCAGCAAATTAAAAACAACTTCTGGTATGGTCTACTTGCAGACTTTCAAGTTATTATCGATAAGAACACTGGTTATTTCAATGCCACAAAGTTGCGTGAGTGGTGAGAAAAAAATGTATCACTGGTTGGAAAATAAGAAAACTAACGAGTTTATTGCCTATTACAGCAGTCAGCTAAAGGAAAATTTAGGGTATTGGAATACCGATACCCTAAATATTTCAACCGAAGGAGCCCACTTAGTCATCTCCAGGGGGCCGGAATACTGCCCCACCTGGGAGCGGATGCAACATTTCAATTAACACCAACAACCGCTACCAGTCAGCTAAAGGAAGATTTAGGGTATCGAAATGCCGATACCCTAAATATTTCAACCGAAGGAGCCCACTTAGAGTCGATCCAGGGGGCCGGAGCAACATTTCAATTAACACCAACAACTGCTACATACGTGGTAGACTTTGGTGGAAGACAAGCTGAAAACAACTTGATATATGGTACATATGTGTGCAAAGATTTGATAGTAAATTTGGCTTGTTGGATATCCAATCGTTTCTATGACAAGTGCAACCAAATTATTTTTGATTTTTTCCTAAGCGAATTTGATCAGAAATACAGGGACAACCTTGAGGAGATTGAAGTGAAATTAATGAAGACACATGATGAAGTGCAGTGTATGCGAGAAACAAATGCTAAAGTCACAGAACATCTTGAAGATATATCCCAAAGCCAAGTAACCCAGGAAAATAAGTGTGTCTGGTTTACTTGCAAGAAACGAGTATACACCACCTATCCATATCATGCTGTAAGAACACAAAATAAAAGTTTCCCAAGAGCTGCCAGGAACTTTAAAAATAAACATCCCAACGCCCAAGTGATCCTAAACAAGCTGTATGATCCAAATTCAGTAAATCTCTTTAACAGAATATAGACTGAAGTGAAATACCTTACGGCACATAGAAGCAACATACAGATAGCAGATGTACCACAAGAGAAGTTTGTTCAGGATATTATTGCTTTATGACATACTTTTTAATTGTATTATTATTATTAAACAAAAACACATTAATTTTAAGACTTTCATTTGATTCTAAGTACAAGTATGTCAACTCTTGCCCGTTTGTTGCAATACATTTATAGAATTCTTAACACCTGGTTCAGCGTTACGTTGGTGTTGTCGTCGGCGACGCTTTGTGGTTATAGGCTTACTAGGTGATAACACTAGCTTCCTTTAGTTCTTCCAATATTGACTGAATTTCGTTGTTATGAGCATTGTTGCCTGCAACTTGGGAAGCCACTAAAAGTCTGTCAACCAACCCGTTTATGTCATCCCAATACACATATGCTATTTGTTTGTTATTTTGTATCATATAGTTGTTAGTGCTGATGTTGTTGCTATCGCTGCTCTTATCACTCTGAGCTTTAGGTTCAGTCTTTTGTTTTTTGTTAAGATGTCTGGCGTTGTCGTCGTCGTCGTAGGTGTAACCAAAACCTTGAGGAGTTGAGGATCTACGCCCTCGTGGATTTATAACTGGTTTTATTATAATCAGATACTTTTCAGAGGAACAACCCTTGGTTCGTACGTTAGGATCGTAGTTCATTTTATGAACACTAGTTGCTTCTAGAATATCTCTATAGTGTTGAAGATCGTCATAAGTATACCCTCTAGTTCTTTTCATAAATAACAATTCTTGTGTTTGTGGGTATCTCCTTTGACCCAGCTGAATCTCAGCATTAGTAAAGTCTAAGTGTTTGTAGGGGTGTAAAGTTAGTTCGCCTCCTCGTGGTGCACCCTGGATAGCGTCTACTAGTAGACGTGAACTAAATGAACTAACCAAACCGTAACCTTCCTAGTCATGTCTTAGGAGGGCCGGGAATGCTTGCCTTAATTGGCCGGCATTGCGAGGAGAGTCCTCTATAAAAAACCCACATCGCAAGGTCGTTGGCGGGTTGGTGCCGAGGCGATGATGCTTCTGGCCGATATGGCCGAGCATTGGCAGGATAGTAATTCTGTCGCTAACGTTAACCCTCCCCAGGGAAACCGGGCGACCTCCCTGTGTAAATGCCTATTCATGGGATGCGGGGCTCTTCCATGGAGGTCTATTTTCCCTTGCTGCTCGTGGGACCAAACATGGACACGACTTACACAGACCCAATAGAGGAGGTGGCAGGATTCAACCTTCCACTGGAACCTCCAGAGGGAAAAAACAGGGGAAAGGAAAGTCCACCCCTAGGACGACTACCAAAGGTAGACCCTCCTATAGGAAGCTTGGTTATCGAGCTCCTAAAAAGGAGGAGGAACCTGCACCATAATTCCCTTTTCCTTTAAGCTCCTTAACCTACTCCTTTATCCTCTATACACTCCTATATTCGTACCCCAATGCCCACCAACTTAAGGTGCATTCAAGCTAATCTGCATCATGCTAAGGCTGCGACATACCTCCTTAGCATGAAATTAAAGGAAGAGCAAATAGATATTGCTCTTCTCCAAGAGCCCTGGACCGCTAATTCGGAACGAACAAAAGGGCTGGGTAACACTTCTGGTAAGATAGTAGAGGTGGGCTCTGGTACTAACCCCAGAGCCTGTATCTGGATCAGAAACAACTTGCAGTATTTTACACTTTCAGAGTACTGCACCAAGGACATGGCATCCATCCATCTCGTGATCACATCCGGGGGGACCAGGCTGGAAGTAGTGGCCTGTTCGGCCTATTTCCCTGGAGACAGAGATGCAGAACAACCACCTCCAGCAGAGGTGCGGAAATTGATCGCCTACTGCAAGAGGAACAATTATCACCTCGTAATGGGGTGTGATGCGAACTCCCATCACTTGGTTTGGGGGAGCACGGACACTAACAGACGAGGTGAATCATTATTTGAATACATTTTAGGGGAGGAGCTGGTTGTCAACAACATAGGCTCGGAACCCACCTTTCTTACAGCTAACCGGAGAGAGGTTTTAGATCTTACGATCAGCTCAAGGCTTTTGAGCTCAAAAATTCTCAAATGGAGGGTGTCGTCTGAACCCTCATGTTCAGACCATGCCCATATCCTATTTGAAATTGAAACAGGCCCTACACCTGTGTTAGAGTATCGGGACCCGAGGAGGACGGATTGGGAGGGATACAAACAGTCCCTCGCCGGCAGACTTGGGTCCGCAATCCCCACAGTAAGGGATCGTGATGAGATCGAGATTGCGGCCGAACAGGTTAGGGAAGCTGTGGTCTCTGCCTATCACGAAAACTGTCCACTGAGGTCAAAGAGAGACAGTCGGGGGTCTACTTGGTGGAATAATAACCTCGATAAACTACGAAGAGAAGTTAGACGTCTCTTCAATCGTGCTAAGATTACAGGCAACTGGGAGCAATATAAAACTGCTCTAACACATTATAATAAAGAGATCAGGAACGCTAAGAGGGAGTCCTGGGGAAGGTTCTGCGGGGACATTAAAAATTTGCCCAGCAGCGCCAGAATCCACAGGATTCTCTCACGCGACCGTGTACAGGAACTGGGATCGATAAAACGACCAGATGGTTCCTTTACTGAATCTCGGAAAGAAACGTTAGAGCTCTTAGCACACACACACTTCCCAGATTGTCTGATCCTGAGCAACGGAGAGGTCCTACCAGCTGAGGGACGATTTAAACGCCCCCAAAGGGAGGACTGGCTAGTTGCTCGGAGAATAGTTACAGCCTCGGCAGTGGAGTGTGCTGTGAATCATTTCCAGCCATTCAAGTCGCCAGGGGAGGATGGGGTGGTACCGGTCCTACTACAAAAGGGACTGGAGATTCTCCTACCCTTCCTTATCAGGCTGTTCAGAGCCAGTCTGGCCTGGAACTATATTCCTTCCAGCTGGACGGTGGTTAGGGGGGTTTACATTCCCAAATTGGGACGTAATGACCTCCTACCTACTTCACTGAGACCTCTCAGTATTACATCATTCCTCCTGAAGGGATTGGAAAAAATACTGGACGGACACATTAGGGGGAACATCTTACCCAAGAACCCCCTAAATACCCACCAGTATGCCTATCAAACTGGCAAATCAACTGAGTTAGCGCTCAATAACCTCGTCGAGAAGATCACACACTCACTGGAAAATGGAGAGGTTGCGGTGGCGGCATTTCTCGACATAGAAGGAGCATTTAATAATGCATTACCGATCTCCCTCTACGAGGCCACTATCGCTAGGGGGGTGGAACCTACCATCTGTGGCTGGATCGGAAACATGCTGCACAATCGGACCATTATTACCTCATTACGGGGAGAGGTGGTCAGCGTTAGGGCTGTGAGAGGGTGTCCTCAGGGGGGCGTTCTATCCCCCCTGTTGTGGTCCCTCTTTGTGGACGACCTGCTGGCTATCCTCGGACTCTGGGAGGTTGAGGTCCAGGCGTATGCGGATGATCTTGTCATAATGGTTAGAGGAAAATCTGAGGAGGAACTATCTAGTACTCTTCAAGAAGCACTAAATGTAGTCAATGATTGGTGCCGTAGGGAACAGATGTCTGTGAACCCTCGCAAAACGATCATTGTCCCGTTCACCAGAAGAAGAAGGTTGGACAAATTAAAACCACCTAATCTTATGGGGGAAAACATTCCATTTTCGGACCAAGCAAAATATCTGGGAGTTATCCTAGATAAGAAGCTCAACTGGGACAGACAGTTAGAAAATGTTATCCGCAGGGCTAAGATGTCCCTGTGGACCTGCCGGAGAATCTGTGGGAACAACTGGGGAACAAACCCCCAACAGATGTACTGGCTCTATGTAGTGGTTATCAGACCTATGATAACATATGGAGCCATAGTTTGGTGGCCTAAGGTGCTTCGTGGTACCGCGAGGGCCAAACTGGCTCATCTACAGAGACAAGCATGTCTGATGATAACGGGAGCGATAAGCACCGCACCATCAGTCGCTCTGGAGGTCCTCCTCAATATTCCCCCACTTCACATATGGCTGGAGAGGGTGGCGAGGTGGACAACGTACAGATTAATACAAACGGCAGATAACATGCCGAGGGAAGTCAGTCTGAGGGGGTCCGGACTCCTTGATGACAGTGATTGTCACAGGATTCTGGGAATGGTCTCGGACTTGATGCCTACTAAAATCAGTAGAGATATGTCTTTCAAGACCGTCCTCCTGGAAAGGGAGGACTGGGACCGGAACCAATCGACCCTGTTGAGAGCGGACCTCTGCTGGTACTCGGACGGCTCCAAAACCAATATGGGAGTAGGAGCCGGCGCCTATGGGGGCAGCACCGATGCTAGACTATCAGCTAGTCTCGGCAAGTACGCAACCATACACCAGGCAGAAGTTTATGCCATCGAGATGTGTGCAAGGGAAAGTTTAAAGGACCTATGCACAAACAAATCGATAAAGATATATGCAGATAGCCAAGCTGCAATAAAAGCTCTTGGTTCCTACCGGTGCAATTCAAAGACGGTATGGAGTTGTAAATCTGCCCTTAACGAATTGGGCAGCTGTAATGAGGTGTCGCTGGTCTGGATACCGGGTCACTCGGATCATGATGGCAACGTTGCGGCAGACGCGCTTGCCAGGAGTGGTGCCGAGTGCGGCTTTATCAGACCAGAACCGGTGCTGGGAATAACATCATGCACAGCAAAACGCACCTTAAAAACCTGGACAGATAGAAGGACAATTCAATATTGGCAAAATCTTCCAGGATTAGCTCACTCCAAGGCCTTCATAAATGGCCTGTCTGAGTCAAGGGCTAAGAAACTACTAGAGCTGAACAGACAACAACTGAGAACTCTAGTAGGCCTATATACAGGACACTGCCGCTTGCGGCATCACATGCACCGTATTGGAATCGGTCAGGAGACCGAGTGCCGACTGTGTATGGAGGATGACGAAACAGCAGAGCACGTGCTGTGTTCCTGTCCGGCAGCGGATAGGACTAGACACCTGCTCTTTGGCAAGGTAAAGCTTGCTCCAGAGGATCTGGATCGACTTTCGCCCACAAAGGTTATCGACCTCTGCAGGAGGCTGGATTTGTTGGGCGAAATATAAACATTAGGCGTGAGCCACAATAGACCGTTGGTCGCGGTGGAAGGTCCGGTATGGACCACTCACATACAACCTAACCTAAGTGTTTGTAACCAAGAGTCCAGCTACCAGTATCTTTAGCATAGCGAGCACCATACGTTTGATCAATGGTAGCAAGTCTCGGTGGTTCAGTAAAATACTTGTCTACATAATACCGAACTTGTTCAGGATATTGCTCCAAAAATTCGTGATATGCTGGGTTGGTTGTGACAGTTTGTAGGTCTGCCTCCAGCTCTTCAAATGTTGGGCTATCCTCATCAGAACTTGTCTCCTCCTCCCCTGGTTCAGCTTCAAAAACTTCATGGTCTTTAAGGAACTAAACTTGGGGTTTCGTTTCTGGTATATCAACTTCTTTGATTTGTTCAGCCACAGGTGGCTGCTGCTGCAGTGCTGATGTGTTTTTAGATATTTCAATTAGCGGCTCAACAATTGGTTTATATAAACGTTGCAGAGCATCATCATTCTCAGCTCTGTTAAGCTTAAGCATTAAATGTTTTTTTTTGAATATTTTCAGCAAGTTGTAAAATTCTTTTCTTAACTTTTTTCTCTTGCTTACCCATCACCTCCATTGTGCTAAAGTTAGTTGGTGTTACCCGCTGGTCTAATCACTTGTTAGAGTAATACAAGCTGTGTGGTGATTTAAGGTATACTGACTGCACCATGGTGCATGTCTTCTTATTTATTATGATGTCCGTCTGTCTGTCTGTCATGTTAGACAGCTGTATGACGGCTGCGTTAGACAGCTGTGTTAGACAGCTGCGTTAGACAGCTGTCTTAGACAGTTGTGTTAGACAGCTGTGTTAGACAGCTGCTTTAGACAGCTGTGTTAGACAGCTGTTTGTCCTGTCTATCATTGTTTGTAACCAGTTAGATTAATATATATCTATCGAATCCTTTTCTATATCGGCCTTTGTGTACATCGTTTTCCTTCACAATCACCAACACATCATACTTATTGTCTTTCCAGCATTGGTTGCATATAGTTTTAATTTGTTTAAAGTCCATATCGGTGGTCACATGATCGTCGTAAACATGTTTTAAATTGGTTTCATCTTGCTTGAATAACACAATAACATTTGTGTTGTCCCGTACCAGATGTTTGGGTATTCGAGTATATGTTTGACAGAGATAGAATGAATCAATATTCTTATGTCTGCCCATACTAAAGTATGCTCTTATTTTATCTTGTTTGTCACAAGCTACATCATCAAATATAAACACCAAGTTGTCCAAGGCATCTCCCGGATCTAATATTTCATCATTTTCACTATAAGGATAGTAACCAACACCTTTTGCTGCATTCAAAACTTCCTTTAACATCTTGTATTTGGGTTGATTCAGAGACTTTGAATACACATACACGTTATCAAACTTTAAACTGTTTGCTTCAAACAATAAACTCAGCATGACATTTGTTTTATCACATCCACTAGGACCACATATAATAGAAAGAGAGGACCATGCCTCAGTTGTTGTTCTGCTGTATCCGTAACAACATCGTCTATATTTGTAATGGGTAAGGCGGAACCCACTGAACAAGGAAATATTGCATTAACATTGCAGAATCTTTTCTAAAGCAAGTGTAAGTTTGATAGATTACTTGCAGAAAGCCTCCTGCAAGTTTGTTGCAAATGGCAAATCTTCCCCTCAGTGACTTGACATATGTGAGTGTTTCTTTTAGAACGTTACTGCAAGTTTACTGTAGTGAGCTGTTACAAACTTTCTTTATACTTACAAATGTTACCTTACAGCAAGCTTCAATTTTAAAAGGACCTAGCAAAGTTGTAAAAGTTAAACTTACATCTGCAACTTATCTGCAATTGTATATATTATACATACAGTGCAAGTTTGTAACTTTGAATAATTCCAATTAATCAACTTTAGCTTTTTTCAATAATGCTCGGAGTCAGATAATATTCTCAGTTACAATCTTTTCAAAAATGTATTATACAATTTGTGTCAAATGTCATTGATAATTTTAGTAAGTGACAACCTTAGCTTTTTGTTGACTATTTTTAAAGTACACATCAAGCGATATAAAACCACCAAATTTCAAATGTTTATTATAAATCTTGAGTTGAAAGCACACAAAAAAATGTGTAGTTAATCAATGAATAAAAAATTTAAATCTGCTGGTTTTCTACAACTTCACATATAAGAACTTTAAAAATAGTCAACAAAAACCTAGGGTTGATTTAAAGAAATTATTGATGAAGTTATTTTTCAAATATGGTACATACCGTATAGATTTTTTAAAAGACTGCACCGTGAAATACTAATCAATGTGTCCAAGAATTTTTGAAAAAAAGAAGCTGTATTTGATTAAGTGAATTTATTCAAGTTACAAACCAATACTGAATATATGTATAGGTGTATTTATACATAATATATATGTCTTGTAAAACTGTAAAAAATGACTTAAGACAATGTTAATTAGAATAAAATCTTTATTACATAAAAAAATTAAAGACTTACAACATATTATTCATTTCTGCTGATAGATATATAGATTTTATTGACCATCAAATGTACATGGTAAGTCACTGCCTTTATAAGTACCGACTATATTCACTAGATAGATATAGTTAAGACATATAGCGAGAGTGCCCATGATAACTTAAACTTGTGATATCGTTATTAATTGACCGATTTCAAAAATTCTTTTTTTCTAAATGAATACCAATTAATTGTTTTTGATATTGTTTTACTAAATAACTCTTAGTTGTCTAGGAAAACGTGTGAAACACCAATAACAAAAACGAAGTCTTCTGCAGCATTACTTATTTTGAGCGGCAAGAATTTTTTTAGCTTCTAAAGTATATGGCAACATATGTGACATAAAATCAAGTCAACATATCAAATACTATTGTGAAAAAAGAAATATCTAAAATGGTGCATTCATTTTGATTTTAGATAAAGTTTCATTGAGCAAACGTAAGAATATGCAATGGATAAATCAAGCGTAGGGACACCAATACAACTTCAATGCGAAAATAGCTCAAATATGGTGACAGTGTCTGAAAGTGTTCACACATATGTCTTAACTATCCCTATCGAGTAAGTATAGTACCGTCAAAATCTGTGTACATTCAGAAACATTGAGTTAAAATAAAGCAAAATTATGACTACAATGAATTACGTATATATAAAAAAAAAGGCTGTGGCTAGTGGAACTTGCATTCCAAAGCTTTTCCCTAACACACACACACACACACACAACCACACACACACACACACACACAGCCCCACACACACACACACTACAAAGAATGAATACAAGTAGTATGTAACACTATACACATTAGTTTAGAGCACCAATAAATTCCTTCACCTTGGATTTTTGTTTTATAACATCCACTAGTGCCTACTTTAATCTTGTTAGTGGGCGCATCTTAATAACATTAGGTAGAAAATTGAGGAATTTGATTCCCAAGTAATTAAACATCTGCTTTGTTTTCTCCTTTTTGTGCAATCGTATTTTTAATTCATGCCTGCAGCTGGTATTGATGTTGCGAGCTTCACCATTCACTGGATAATTTGAATAAATATACTGAAGACGAATATGGCTGCCAGGGTACCTAAGTATCCCATTGGCCTCGAATACATCAGGGCAGCTTTTTCTTGGACCTAGGCACACAATGTCCTTATTGCTCTTTTTTTTGCATGATAAACACATGTTCCGCTGCTGACGAGTTAACCCGTATGAATGTTGCATACGATATGATATTGCAACAATGTACAAAATAAGCAATCCTGGCAGCTTGGTGGGTATTGTACTGTTCCACTGTTCTTATGATGTCAATTGCTCTGGATAAGCCTCGTGCTTCCATAGGTCCATCATGTTTAACGATTTAAAATAGATTGGTTTGACCAGGTAAGACATCTCCAGGCTGCTTCTAAGGACATAACAAAATTCGTATTTAGTAATTAGGTTTTCTTTTTCGTTAAGTAGATTTTATAAAAAGAAACAAAAATATAAATAGGAACAGCCATTTGAGAATAATTCACCAATAGCAACATCCCAAAATTTAATTATGCTACAGAAAAGTGACAAATTTTATTGAATTCACACATGTATTTAGTATATAGTTGTTTTAGGGATTCTTACCTAACATGTTTGTCGATATACTCCATGTTTCATTATCCACACTTCAGACAACGAATTACTTAATTACACCAAAAATCTAACAATTCTATAATAAGATTGTACAATCTTTAAAACTTCCAGAAAAATAAATAGACATAGATCAAATAACAGCATATCATAAATATAAACAACAATCCGACATTATTCATTATTGCCGGGCGCTTTGTCACGAGTCAGTTCGCTGTTGGAGTTGCTATGTTGCTATTGGACGACGATGACATACGATCGAATATACACGAACACGAAAACGGGGGGAATTCAAATAAATGTTTACAAAATAAAACAAACTTTCAGAAACATTACAATTGTAACTTTACGTGAGCTTACAAATGGAGAAAAGCAACAAGCCTGCAAAGGAGATATTACATTTGAAAGTTATGTTAAAGTTTTATTTGTAAGTTTGCATTGGTTTTTAGAAATGTTGCAAACTTAACTTGCCTAATGGTAAATTATCTAAGGTTGCGGTAAGCATTTGTAAGTTATCATGCTTAGTGGGAAGCGTGTTTGATGGTACGCATCCTCACTTGAACTAAACTATATTTTTGGTGTATATATATATATATATATATATATATATATATATATATATATATATATATATATATATATATATATATATATATATATATATATATATATATATATATATATAGAGAGAGAGAGAGAGAGAGAGAGAAAGATGCAAGTGAGACACACAGTCAGTATGAATGTTAGTGTCACAGAGTGAGGGTTGTTATTAACAAAGAAGGACACAAGTTTTGTTGAAAAGTTGGAGCGTTACAAACACCATGAAAGTTAACAGAAAACTTGGTGCGAGTCTTGCTGTAATCAACTCAAAGCCAAAGAAGAAAGTTCCCTTTAAAAACATAATAAGTCTGATTGGGGAAGTTATAAAAGATAGAAACCTTATTCCAACAGAGAACGCTGTGTTTGATATAGCTCATACAATCATTAGAAACATTGGTGGGCGTAAGAATGTGCAGAAACCTCGAGTTATTCCTATACCTAAAAGCGGAGGCTTCCTTCCACTGTTGCCTCTGATATTTGGTGGGCTGTCAGCACTAGGAGCTCTGGGTGGCGGTGCTGCAGGTATTGCTAAAGCCGTGAACGATGCCAAATCTGCAAAACAGAAACTGGAGGAAGAAGAATGTCACAACAAAACAAGGGAAGCCATCGTGATGGGCAGGAGATAAAGTGGCTTAAAATTTAAGCCAAAATGCAAGAGACTGGGCAAAGGCCTGTATCTCAAGAAACAACGCTCCGGTTATGGGTTGTATCTGTAAAAGCCAAAAAACTAAAGTGTTTACCAGCAAGACCTCTAACAAATGTAGATCTTGTCAAGTTTGCTGGTAAAATGAAAATCCCATATTTAGAGGTGTATACATGCGAGATGAGCTACCTCGCAATGGACCACGTAAAAACGAATCGTTTATCATGAATTTGCAAACACACAAGGAGCCAGGCACTCATTGGGTTGCTGTGAGGAAACATGGTGACATTGTCGAGTACTTTGACTCGTATGGAAACTTGAAGCCTCCTGTGGAGCTGCAACGTTACCTTAAAGACTATTCCATATTGTATAATCATATGTATCAAACATATAACACATTTAATGGTGGTCACTTGTTTTTACAATTTTTGCAATAAAAGACTCAAACAGTAGCCTGTGTGTATCAGTCATGGCGCACACCTTCGTGTTGAAAGACCGCAGATCCCATCTGTCATCAGACTACCATCCACCAATTGCTTTGGATGGTAGTTATGCTGTTGCTTTGATAGGCTTTCACACATACAACAACATACCTAATATCTATGAAGGTAAAAACAAATTTCATGTAAAAGAAGGAACTGGTTGGCGGACCACTACGATACCCATTGGTGCTTATGAAATAACACATTTGGAAGAATTACTTCAAAATGAACTTGTTGGTGCTACAGCAACACACGAACAAAAGCAGCAGGCTCTGATTCTGAGACCTAATCCATAAACCATAAACTAAAGTGTTATACAAATGTCAGTTTTGAATTTGATGGTTCGATTGGGCGAATGTTGGGCTTTTCAAAACAAATTCTTCAACCAGACATCTTTTATGAATCTGATTTACCTGTTGCAATAGTGGATGTTAGACAGATTCGCAGAGAAACTAATATTGTGTCTGGTTCCTATTATAACGGACAACTATCACATATGCTGTATGAGTTTGCTCCGATGGTTGATCCTGGCTACGCAATCGACATAGAACCAAAAAATGTAATTTACGTACTGGTGAACAAGCAAGAGATTTCCAATATAAGCATCGGCATCGTCGATCAAGATTCAGTTCCTGTCAACTTTCAAGGTGAAGAGTGTCTATTCGCTTGAAACTTATTAAAGTTGCTCAGTATGTTGGTCTTTAAAGATATAAAAGCAAGTGCATCAACCAAAACAAATTCAGTTGAGTCAGACACTTCAGAGGGTACACTTTGTCACGATAATATTGGGTTCCTGAAAAGCCTGGGTTATCATGTCGTCAAAACTAGAAATATTCAAAGACCCTGTGTTTGATGATGCCATCGATCGAGAAGAACTGCGCTGTAACTATTCACCAACTGAATCGTTTGGTAACAGCGATGAAATTAAAATAGCTATCAATCAACAAGATGCGTTCGTATGTCTGGCCGAGTCAACTCTAATAATCGAAGGTGCTCTGGAACCTTTAGCAGTACAAAATGCCAATGGTGCATGTTATCTGTCACATAATGGAGGAGCAGCTCTGCTTGAATCGATGACCTATAAGTTAAATAACAAGGAAGTGGAACAAGTGTGAGTCCCATACACCACAATAACCATCAAAAGTCTGCTATCCTTCAGTAAGAATGAAGCCAAATCTCTTAGCATTGCCGGACTGAATGTGTCGTCGGAGCACATCACCTTAAACAATAACAAGTTTCACATGCTCATACCTATTTGGTTCCTCTTCAGTTTCTTCCATCATTTCAAAGGAGTTATCTGTGGCAAGCATTCTTTCCGCTTTACAAGAGTTCGAAATGATTCCAGCGGCTATTACATCACAGGTACAGCACGAGCGAAAATTACTGTAACCAATATGTTTTTAAAGGGAAAACATGTCTTTCTGAATGATAAAATGAAATTGGAACTGATGGATAAAATAGCAAAAGCACATCTATATTTCTCGCATACCGCAAATGGGACATATATGAGTTACCGTCACTCAGGTATATCAACAGAGATGTGTCGGCTGTTAAAACTGCAACCAACTTGGAAAAACCCCGATATGTGATTATAGCATTTCAAACAGATTGTAAAGATAACGTAAGGAAGAGGCCAGACTTTTTCCATAACATTGGTATGCTGGATCTCCGAGTGTTTCTAAATTCAGAATGCTACCCTTATGAATCTACGAATATGGATTTCGAGAAATCCAAATATGCTGAAGCCTATCAGATGTATACAGATTTTCAAAAAAGCTTCTGTTATAAAACATGTCGGAGCCTATCTTGAATTATGATGAGTTTAAAGACCGAGCTCTATTTGTGATCGACTGTCAGCACCAGAACGAGTCAATCAATTTTTCAACGGTGGACATTAAGGTGGAATTTATGAGCCGAGCCAATTTCCCTAACAACACACGAGCTTACTGTTTAGTTATTCACGACAGTGTATTGGAACATAAAGCTCTAACAGGCATCGTTAGAGCCATTATGTAATAATAATATGTCATTTATGCATCAATATCTACAGTCTAATTAATTCTAATAAATTTTTTATTGTATGTAAATCAATTGTTTTATTTTTATTTTGATGCATTTTGATTAACCCTCCTATATATTCATATATCAACAGTCTGTTTGCATTCATTTCAAACAACACATATCAAACAACCCTCGTATTTTATGTTTTCAAATTGAGTTTGTTAATTGTATTTTTGATCACTCCCTATATATACGCCCACGATGTAAATTCAGATCTACGTTAATATAAAGCGCCCACGTAAAAACTGATAACATTTATATTACCATTAAACAAACAGGTTAATTTGCATATGCAAATACGTTTGTTTTAGATTTGATATTATAACAAGTGTGTTTAAACCTATTTACTCTATATAAAATGTATTCACTTATATTTTTAAATCAAGTCCCCCTTATGTTATATATTAGGATTCACTGTAATAGAAAGAACGCCCACGTAACTTGATAACATGTTTAATTATTATATGTGTTTTATATGTACCAGCATAAAACAGAGTTTACCTAGAGTCTCCCGTGGAAATTTGGTCTAGCTACAATGCATTTATGTTGGAATATACGGTCAATTCGAGCTCCGGGGTTTAAATCCAATTTCTGGCGCACGATTTTCTTTAAAAACAAAAATATTTCAAATTGTCTGTCTATCTCTCTCATATCTGTATGTATCGCTCACCTGTATGTTTGTGTGTGAGCTCGATCCCATTGTAGAAGGGAATATTCGCTCACCTTACCAACTTCCAATGGAATATTCCCCTGTTCGACGGGGGCTGAGCTTCGCACAAGAGACAAATTTTCAATAACATTCAAATTTCTCGCCAAAACTAAATATCCTAGCAACCTAATACAACAAACACCACACTTAACCTCAACAAACACAAAAATTAAACACATGGGTGAGCTTATATGACAGCTGTGTGTATAACCTACAAACATAGCCTAAGAAACGTTGGCAAGCTCGTAACAAACAAACATTCGGCTAGCGGGATAGCTGGTAGCCAACATAATCTAAAACATATGGAGACTTAACCTCAATGAACACACTTAACCTCTACAGTCAGATAGCGGGAATCGGTATGTAACACGTGTGTGCCAACATAACCTCAACAA
Source organism: Tillus elongatus (assembly GCA_964006375.1). Classification (NCBI taxonomy): domain Eukaryota; kingdom Metazoa; phylum Arthropoda; class Insecta; order Coleoptera; family Cleridae; genus Tillus; species Tillus elongatus. The sequence continues at coordinate 71,680,678 of OZ023269.1, read as the reverse complement.
ACAATCGGATAGCTGGGAATCGACAAACACATGGAGACCAAAACTGATTGCCGCCATCTTGGAACATTAGACGTCATGTGACAGCAGATAGCTGTCAGGACAAGTGACCGTTGACAGCTTTCAGGACAAGTGACAGCTGACAGGTCAAGTGACAGCTGACATTGACAGCTGACGACAGCTGACATTGACAGCTGACGACAGCTGACATTGACAGCTGACATGCCAGATGTCAACTGTCAACCTCACACACCCATGCGCGTGACGTCATCACGCATGCGCAGAAAAAGTAGAGGGGATGGTCCCAAGTGCCCCCCTATCTACTTAATTATACCAACTTATAATAACAACAAAGAACTAAGTTAAGCAGTATTGTTGAATGTATGAGAAGAATATCCCGGTTACTGCTATGTATTCACCAATGGATATTGGATATAAAAGTCTAAAGGCTCATTTAGATTCCATATATATATATATATATATATATATATATATATATATATATATATATATATATATATATATATATATATATATATATATATATATATATATATATATATATATATATATATATATACTGCAGAAATAGTCGCTATAGGAAAACTTGACCTGAATATGTTAGTAAACTAATCTTTGTATTGGTTAAAGGTAGGTATCTCCGAAAAAGAGATTGTCAATGGACTCGCTGGAGAGGCAATCGATTCGGGAGTCCCGGAAAATAGATTGAATCTTACAGACATAAGAGCTAACATCTAGAGACATTACCTTTATGTGGTCAAAATAATGGAAAAAGAACATTACAATGTCTAGCAACCCATACACCTTGCTCTGCCCAGAATTACCAACACAAGTATCAAAATATGACCCGCTTACAAGGAAGCAAACAAGTACCATAGTTAGACTCAAATTTAATCATGAAAGGCACCCATTGTATCTGAGTCGAATTGGTGTCCGTATCAATGCATATTGTGAATGTGATGGAGAAACCGCGGCGGATTTAAATCACATATTGCTGGCTTGTCCATTTTAAAGAAGAAAGATTTTCAGATCATTACAGTTAATAAATATATCTTGTCCCTTCAACATAATTCACTTGCTGGGGTTTAAATGCACAAACATCTACATACTGCTGATTAGATTTTTAAATAAAGCACAAATCACGTTATAACATTCAAATTATTTATTTGACTTATTTATTTTATTTATTTTATTATTATTGTTATTATTGTTATAGTTATTGTTGTTATTATCTTTTGATCATCTAAATGTTGTCGTTAAATGTTTATGTACGCATGGGTATGTATAAATAAGAAAAAAATTGTTTAGATTTGGTAAGTTAATTTTCATATTATAAAGTTTTTAGTTACAGCTGTAGACAAGTCCTATTGTGTGGCCTTTTGTCTATCCTTCCTTTCCGTGTCCCAAGTCTGTTTGTTTTGAGAGCCTTGGCGGGTCCCTAGGCGACAAAGTATCCTAGTTTTAATCTTTAATACGGTTCAATACTTGCTGCAACACTGAATTGATAAAAGTCTGTGGTAAATGGAACACTAGATGCATCTTCTGAAGCCATCCCATATTCTTTGTACATACATACAAGAATAAAAAGAACCTGTATGTATGTATTTTGTTTCTTTAACGTCAGTCTATTTCTGTGACCATGGTCAATCACTCACGCCAGGGAGCAGTAACAAGTTAAGACTTTTATAACCCGAAATTTGCGCAGTGTTATCAATTAGTTTGAATTTTGTTATAAAATTACAAATCAAAAAAAATATATTCGTTAGAACTACTTGAGATCAGATGAATGGCAAACTAGACTGGAACACCTTGCGGTTTTACAATGAACTCGTTTAAAGAAATGACACCACCGTTCACGTAGGGGGGGCTAATGTCACCAGCCCGAAGTTACCACCATTTAAGTGGGGGGCTAATGCTACCAGACCCGTATACAACATCATTCAAGATGGGGGCCCATGAAGCTGTAGAATATCTTCCATTCTACAGGGTGGCCGCCAAAATCGTCTTAAGATGCTTTAGCAGCTCTAAGTGGTCATTTCATTCGGTAAGTGAAGCCCTGTTACATCCCCTAAATGACAAAACTCAACGTTAAGTAAAATTGACTTAATTTGACTGTTTTTATTAAATTTATATTTTAATTTATATTTGAATTTACATTTCAACCTATAGTTCAATTTATTTAATATATTTCAGTCTTCACAGTTTGTCATCAAGTATAATTTTGCTTTGTTAATTAATTACATTGTCAACGTTTAATTATTTTAGAATAACTGCATTTACACCATGGTGTAAACCAGACCTCTCTCATTTATTTTTATACAGCGCCAACCCACATGCAGGTTAAAATGGCGAGAATTCACGCCCTATTTAATTTAAATCTCATGCTCAAGCTACTTATGTATGATCTATTTATTTATTATTTTGTTTTAATGACTATCAATGGCAATGCACTTTTTTTTAAATTATCCAGTCGTTAATAATAGTAAAAGAAATTACATTGACGCCTGCAATGTGGCGCCTGAAGCTTTTAGTAGTAACTGAAGTTATTATCTGTATGTATTTTGGCACTGAAGAGAGAGATTTGTGGTTTATGTTTTATTTATTTTCAAGCAAAAGAAAATCACATATTGGGGCGGGGTGGGGGGTTTTGTATTGTATTTGGCTAAGGCCTAAGCCATTGGCATGTCATTTCCAATCACATCTTTATTGAATATGAATTAATAATTTGAAGTATTCCTTTTTGAAAATGTTATTGTTAGTAGGTGTTTAAGGAGCGGAGGTTATTGGGGATTTGAAACTTGTCGAACTAGGCGAATTTAGATATAGTAACAATGTAATATAACTTTAATAAACTCACTAAACTAAACAATGCTTATGAACTAACTTAACTGAATGAAATTTAAACCCGAACTCCTTACATAGTAAATCTTAATTGAACAATCTCGTAATGTTTATCAACAAATACCACTTATAGTTTTTTAATCAGTTTACAACCTTCCTAAATTACCGACTTCAGCAGTCATGCATTCCTTGTACGCTGCAATTTCACCTTGTTTACTATTTACATAACAATGTAATCGTTTCAATGCCAATGTTGTCGATACATTTGTAATCTACCATTATATGCAATATTTACATTACTTGGTGTAGAGAATTTTCTTATAACTAACTTTACTTATTATTTAAATGTTCTTAACAATTATGTTTCCACGCCTACTACTGCCCTTCTGCAACCCTTATTGTTCTCTGAACATTCTGCCGAGTCAACAGGGGATGATTTCCGCATCAGCTGTTTCTTGTAATCTGCTCAACTCTGCCATTTCTATTGGTTCGACGTCGGGGTAGGTATTCTCTACACCAGTTTTTCTGTTCTTCGGCTGTGCTGACCTTTTCTTAGTTTTCTTCTGAACTTTACGAAGTATATAGATAGCGGCTATAATTGCTATAGCTACTGTTGCTGTGGTGGACAGGCTCGTTATTATGGAATGATGTGTGACCGTGTGCCATCGAATTCCTTGGAGATGGTCCTCCTCTTGTAGTTCTTCCTGAGCGATGTCCGTCAAATCATCAGATGGGCGGACTACTGCTTCTTGGGGAATTGTTACTGGACTGATTAAGGCTTCGGAAAACGTTAAGTTGGTTGGTACTGGTTTCACGAACCTGCCTATGATCGGTACTCCCCCTACCTGTCGGGGAGTTAGCCATAGTTTTAGTCTTGATTATGCAGTCTTGGGAGATGGATATAATGACATACTGCTTCATGGTAACTTCTTCTCTTTGGCCGTTACATATGATTGCAACTCTAGCTTCTCGTGGGTTGATAAACATCCATGAGTTTCTAGTGTAATGTTGCTTCCAGATTGTCGACTTGACTTTCTGGTGATGGATTGGACACTTGACTTTCTGGTGATGGATTGGACACGTCACTTTGTCTTCCCTTTGGTATATCATCTATTATGCAGTTGTGGTTGCTCTCCATGCTTCTTATCATGGCCGGGGAACACACATATAGATTCTCGGAGATAGGGATGCTGTTAGTAAGTTCATTGTCTGCTATCTGAAAATATCTTTGCGTGTTATAATCCACTCCTAGGATTTGGTTGGGTACCTCCATAGACCAATAGGTTTCGTTTTCAACCTTATATGGAATCGGGGTGACTTTTATTAGCATGAATTGCGTTACTTCTGTCATTGTGAAGTAACTGTACAGGTGAATATATTTCTCACTGTGACCAATTTCTGACCTAAGTATCAGGTATGAAATGATCTCCAGATGCTCTGGTAGTTTTCTCGTTGCTGCACTTATGATTCGGTCAATGTGTGCTGGTGAAAGAAAATCGTAAATGTTGGCTTGGTTCACATGTATGTTTAGCAAGCTTCTATAATGATGAGTAAGTTCATCTAGATATCGGTCAGCTATCTGATAAACACTCAGTATGTGAATGTTTAAGGAATTCTTGTCTACTGATTTGTACCAAGGCTTCATGTTGTTGATGGCTTCCAGACCTTGGTTCAGTTTGGACTCGAACTGCCTCAACATATGGTATATTCTTTTCTCAGTGTGGTTGAATCTGGATAATGATTGCAGCATCATGCTCGTTTGATGATGAGATGCTGCAATTAGCTCCTGTTGGTTCTTGTCTAATTGATCTATGTCCTTGTATACGTCGTCATTGACTCCAAATACGGATGTTAGGAGTTGCCCTAGGATTCCTCTTCTAACTCTCTTTCGAAGGGCCGTATCTAACCCTGCTTTTATCCATGATAGTTCGACTTGCTTGACCTTGATTTGTGTCATTAATAAAGCACAATCAATCGAATCTGAAGAAATGCTTTTGCTTTGTTTGCAAAACTCTTCCAACTCCACAACAACCGACCTGGCTGCATCTGTGTCGTTTGCGAGTTTTTTCTTTTCGAACCTTGTTTCAATCCTAAACGTTCCTCTTTCTATTTTTGCATGTGCTGTATGCTCAATGTAGAACCCTGGCTGTGAGTACTCAATGTGGTACAACTTCGTGGCTGCCGTTCTTCCTATAGCCATCATGAATAATATCGCTATTATGACTGTCTTCCATTTTTACTTAGGAGACTTATTTTTAATTTTTTGCGGCTCTGACTGTTCTTCATGATGCTTTGTTATTGTTTCTTCTTCCTCATTGGGTAATAGGATCAGCTTGTGTATTGGCCTTTCCATTGTTATTCTCCCTGCTTTTCTAATTTCTGCTACCCTTGGTACTCCTTGTTTGTCTGTGTAAGTTTTTACTATTCTACCCAGTGGCCATTTTTCTGCGCTGTTGTTCTCATCTTTTATTAATACCATGTCGACTGTGCGTACGACATTCTTCTTGAATTTCCACTTGTGTCTTTGCTGTAATTGGTGAAGATATTCTTTATGCCAAGTGTCCCAAAAGTATTTTCTCATATTCTGCATTGTCCTCCATTTTCCTTGTAGATTACCATCAATGTTCTCTGAGATGATTGTTGGTGGTGCTACTAGTTCTCTCCCTATGAGGAAATGACCGGGAGTCAATACTTGAAATTCGTTAATATCATCGGATAATGGACAAAGTGGTCTTGAATTTAAGCATGCTTCTATCTGGTGAATTACTGTGGTTAACTCTTCATAAGTCAATCTCGTTTCTCCAATCACTCTCTTGAGGTGATATTTCACCGATTTCACTTCTGTCTCCCAGAGCCCTCCGAAATGAGGTGCTGAAGGTGGTATAAAGTGCCACTGCAACCCCATGTGGGTGGTACTCTCCTGGATCTGAGGTTCTTTGCTGATTTTTATGGCTTCTCTTTGTAGTGTTGAGTTCGCTCCTACGAATGTTATCCCATTATCACTATACATGTGGGAACACATACCTCTTCTAGATATGAACCTTTTTAAGGCGGCCATAAATGACTCAGTGCACATGTCGCTTACCACTTCTATGTGCATTGCTTTTGTTGACAGACATACAAATATTGCCAGATAGCCTTTGTATGCTTTTTGACCTCTGCCTTTTGTAGTTCGTACTTGCATCGGACCTGCGTAATCCACTCCAGTGTGTGTAAATGCCTGGGTGGCCGTGACTCTTGCTGCTGCAAATTGACCCATTAACAGCTCAGCTGTCTTTTCTTTGTAATGGATGCATCTTATACAATTATTGATTGATTTTTTGACACATCTCTTCGCGTTCGTGATCCAATATTTTCTTCGAATATATGCTAATGTTTCTTGGTTGCCACCGTGGAGGGTGTTGTTATGTGCTTCTCTAATAATTAGCTCCGTCATATGCGACTTCGAGCTTATAATTATGGGGTGTTTTTCCCCATAGGTCAGTAAGAAATTTTTCAATCTTCCTCCTACTCTCATTATTCCATTTTGGTTGATGAATGGATGCAGATTTGCTATTTTGCTTTTCTTGTCTACTGATTTCTTTCTTTGTAATTCATTGATTTCTTCAGTAAACTCTGCCTTTTGCTCCATTCTTATCATGCTGTCTTCGGCTTCACTCATTTCTTTTGTCTTGAGATATCCGTCTATCTTGTTGTTCTTTCTTGTGTTGTGGATAAATCTTTTGCAATATGCTATTATCCTAATCATTTTCCTAAATGACGAGAATTTTTGGATCAGATTTGTTGCCCTTGTTTGTATACCAAGGCACACCATTACTGTTGGCTTTTTCCTTTCTTCTAGTACTTCGTGTGGCTTTTCTTCTTTAACTGGGTAATATGAACCCTGCAACCATGTTGGCCCTTGCCATCATAGCGGTAGGTTTACCAAATTCCCTGGGTTTATGCCTCTGGATATAACATCTGCCAGGTTTTCTTCTGATTTCACGTGGTGCCATTTGTCTTCGGCAATTAATTGTTGAATTTCTGATACCCTATTTGCAACAAAGGTTTTCCATCTATTCAAATCTCCCTTTAGCCAACCTATTACAATCATCGAATCCGTCCATGTGTAAACATTGATTAGTTCCAACTGGAGTGTTGTTACTGCCCTTTTCAATAATTTCGCTAATAGGTGTGCTGCACACAGTTCTAATCTTGGAAGCGTAGCTTTTGTCTTTATTGGCACTACCTTCGATTTGGCTGTTAGTAACGATATGTAGCTTTTACCTTGTTCGTTGGTTGCTTTTACATAAATTACTGCCCCATATGCGGCTTCTGAGGCATCCGCGAAACCATGGACTTTAATTTTTGATTTTTTCGACGTTTTTATCCATCTGGGTATTGTTATTTCTTTTACTTCATTAAATTCCTGGATAAATTGGATCCATTTCTTTTGAATGTTAGTGGGTACTATTTCGTCCCACCCTGATTGACTCATCCATATTTCTTGAATTATCAGTTTGGCTTTGATTATCATTGGCGATAGCCACCCTAATGGGTCAAATAACTTGGCTATTGCTGATAATATTGCCCTTTTTGTTACCTTCCCTGTATTTTCTAATTCTAGTTTTAATTTGAACACGTCTTCCCTTGGTGTCCAGTAGATCCCAAGCGATTTTTCTGTTCCATTGTCTGGTAGCTGCAATACTTTTTAATTCTGCAAATCTTTTGGAAGTTTTGCAATAATCTGATATTTGTTGCTGGACCATTTTCTTAGATTGAACCCACCCAATTTGAACATTTTGTTGAGTTCTGTCTGTAATAATGCTGCTTCTTGCTCTGACTCGGCTCCCGATAGAAGATCATTCATATTAAAATCTTCCTTGGCCACCTTTGCTGTAATCAGGAATTTTTCTTCTGCCGAACCTTCTTCAAATTCAGCTTGTAATCGTAGTTTCATTGCTTGTATATATTTTTTGATGTCATGATGAACTTTTTCCATTTCTTCAAAGTATCTCGTCTCATAGTAAGGGTGTTCTAGTGGCCCTAATGCTTCTAATTGTCTGTTGTTTGCTATAGCTTTGGTCCACTCTTTTTGCAATAAATTTTCCTTTTTTTCGAACCCTTCAAGCGTTCTTCTATTTACTGGTTCTTTTTTCATATTTGTTAGTAAATTATTCATTGATTTACCTATTGCCTCCTGGGCTACTGCCAGATTATTGACTTCCTCCATTATGCTTCCTTAATTTTATTTGATTTAATGAATTATCGTGGTTTTGTTACCTTGTCTGATGCCTAGTTCTTTTTTTGATTTGGTTTATTGGTCGCCTGTGACCTATATTTTGCCTTTAACCCTGTACTGTTGCCTTTCGTGGACGCTTGTGTCCTTGATTCTTTTGAATTTGACCCTGTATAGGTGCTTTATTGGAACTGACTTTATTTTGGTACTGCCCTGGACGCTTCTGTCCCGATTTGACCCTGTATAGGTGCTTTATTGGAACTGACCTTCTTTGGTACTGCCCTGGATGCTTCTGTCCTGATTTGACCCTGTATAGGTGCTTTATTGGAACTGACCTTATTTTGGTACTGCCCTGGACGCTTCTGTCCTGATTTGACCCTGTATAGGTGCTTTATTAGAACTGACCTTATTTTGGTACTGCCCTGGACGCTTCTGTCCTGATTTGACCCTGTATAGGTGCTTTATTGGAACTGACCTTATTTTGGTACTGCCCTGGACGCTTCTGTCCTGATTTGACCCTATATAGGTGCTTTATTGGAACTGACCTTCTTTTGGTACTGCCCTGCACGCTTCTGTCCTGATTCCTTTTAATTTGGACGCTTGTGTTCTTGATTATTTTTACCTAAAATAAAAAGGTATTGGAGACTTGGGTTAAAGGATGTTTGATAAGGATAACTGATTTTTAGTGAGCACTGTATTTTCAATGGCACTGGTTACTTTTTTTTTTCGAAGGACTATGCTTAAGGAGCAGAGGTTAATTGGGGATTTAAAACTTGTCCAACTAGGCGAATTTAGACATAGTAACGCTGTAATATAACTTTAATAAACTCATTAAACTTAACAATGCTTATGAACTAACTTAATGGATGAAATTTAAACCCGAACTCTTTACATAGTGAATCTTAATTGAACAGTCTCGTAATGTTTATCAACAAATACCACTTATAGTTTTTTAATCAGTTTACAACCTTCCTAAATTGCCGACTTCAGCAGTCATACATTCCTTGTACGCTGCAATTTCACCTTGTTTACTATTTACATAACAATGTAATCGTTTCAATGCCAATGTTATCGATATATTTGTGACCTACAATTATATGCAATATCTACATTACTTGGTGTAGAGAATTTTCCTATAACTAACTTTACTTATTATTTTAATGTTCTTAACAATTGTGTTTCCACGCCTACTACTGCCCTTCTGCAACCCTTATTGTTCTCTAAACAGTAGGTATAGATAGAGTTCTGCAACCACCGCCAGGCGCTACGCCTGCGTGTCACGAAACAGGTCGGGGGTTGGATAGAGAAAATATATCTGACGTGAGATGACGTAATCCAAGATGGCGGCCAAGATGGCTGACCGAAAGTGAAAAATCTGAAATTTTAATTCAATAAGAGAGTCCGCTATTTTGATTTTTTTGAAAATGACATTAAAAAAATATGGTTACAAGCGCAGGCGCAAACCAACTTCTTTAGTTTTTGGTTTAGAGGTATGGTGTGAGCTATCGATTTACTCGTCTTGATGAGGAGAATTTAAATATGACAAATGGGCATGCGCACACCCGAAATTTTAGTTTTTAAGTAAGTGGGCAAGTGATGAGGGGGCTAAAATATTTATTTATTTATTTATTTATTTATTTATTTATTTATTTATTTATCTCCCCTCCCATCGTGCGCGAGATGCCTCCCACGGGCAACTCGGAGGCAACATGTTGGAAAACGAGATGGTGATAAGAAGATTATAGCAGCGAGACGCTGGCTGCAGGCAGTGGCATCTGAATTCCTGTTGAGACTCGCATGTGACCTCGTTAGACTGACGTAATTAATTCCCATTTCCTACCAGTGCCAGCGCTGGTCTCGTTTCTACTCTCATTGCCTGTCAGACTTGCAGCGGTCATTATCAATTCTCATTTTCGGCCAGTGCTCACACTGACCTTGTTTTTACTCCCATATCTTGTCAGAACTCGCATGTAACATGTTTTAACAAGTTAGACTGAATGAAGTATATAATATATTTTGTTAGCGAATTCAATTTTAGTAACACACAGAAGTCTGTAACAGTATACAGTATAACAGTGAGTTGTGGTATAGAATGAAAAATATAATATATCATGAAGAAAATGGCACAACGCTAAAACAGTTAGTGCTGAACATAGGAGAACACCAGCTTAAGTGGATGAACGCGGGTCTGAAGGTGAAGATTATGAAAGTGGAATTGTGTGATGTATATTTAGCTGGTTCCTGCTCCACACAGTTCTTTGCATTATCCCTCGTTCGATACGCTTCAGGAGCTGATTAAGTAAACCATTATTTATATATTTACCAGAAGAAGCAAAAAACCATTACAAATATTTTTATGATAGAGAAGTATTCAACGACAACAATGGAGAAGCTTCCAACGATAACATTGGGCAATCTTCAACAGCAGAGAAGTTTCCAACAGCGGAGAAGGCTCCAACAATGTATGCAGATGAATCAAAACTTGAAGCAATCAAAAGGGTGAGACAAGGGTTTAACAAACAAAAATCCTTTACAAGCTGTGATATCCACAAATTTGGAGACCATCTAAATTATATGTTAAAATACCACTATAATCCCGATGACGGACGAACTAAATCCATTTAATTTTATTACACAAAAACTTCACAGTAGATAGGTAGTGGGGGTTCTGGGGCACTGAGGTAACTAGATTTCAAAGTTTCCCCAGATTTAGGGAGAAAGTGTATAGCAAGCAACTCTGTAATGCATGGGTTTTTATGGGAGTGTATGAGCAGTTCTGGGGGCTAGGTACAGTTATTTATGGAAAAATCTGGTGATATTTGGTCAAATTCTAAGCCTAGTTTTGATGCAGAAATAGGACAAAGTGGGCGGGACATAAGTGCTGAGTGGGGGAGTCAGCACCCGTCGTCCAATCAGAGAGCGTGGTGAGAGAGAGTATCATCAGCAGCAGCCAACGTTGTTGTATATAAGCATGTAAGCCTTGGCAACGCAGCAATGCGCGAAGCGCACGATGGTGGTCGCGCAACGACCAATTCGTGTGTGAAGCACACGACTAGCACGGGTGTGGGGAGCTAACGATCTGATATCGGAAACCTGAAGTCAGTGATCGGAAATCAACGATCGGGATTGCTCGCCGTTGTTAGATGTCCAAGTGTGTGTTTGCATCAGCTATTAAAATGTTGATCACATATATGAGCCAGCACATGTGTTTTCCAGGTTTGTATTTGTTTTGTTTGTTTGTCCGTTGTATGGCTACAGGTTCAAATCTTGATACATATATATGCAACTACATGCTCAAAACTTAATGTGTTTGTTACAGGTTCAAAGCTTGATGTGTGGAAGTGTGACCAGGTCAGATTCTGTTCTAGATTTAGATTGAGATCCAGATCAGGATGCGCAAACCAGCTGTTAGTTGTTATTTTTTTGGTTTAGATGGGATGTGTGATGTATGTGCATGTGTGGTTACAGATTCAAATCCTGATGTTTGCGTGCCTACAGGTTCAAATCTTGATGTATGTGTGTTGTTTCTTGTATCTGTGTGTGGATGTACGTTGTTTTGTTTGTTTGTCTGTTGTATGGCTACAGGTTCAAATCTTTACACATATATGTAACTACATATTCAAAACATATGTTTGTGCGGTTACAGGTTCAAATCTTTATGTGTGTAAGTGTGATCAGGTTAGATTCACATTTAGATTTAGATTAAGATCTAGAGCACGATGCGCAAAACAAATTTTTTAGTTTTTGGTTTAAACCCCATGTGTGGGGTGTCATTCTAAACGTCTTGATGGGTAGAATTCAAATATGGTATATATGCGCAAACAAACTTTTTTGCTTTTGGTTTAGAGGGCACATGTGGGGTATCTTTTAAACGTCTTGATGAGTAGAGTTCAAATATGGAGGTCAGTGCATGCGCAAACCAACCTTTGGTTTAGGGGACATGTGTGGCGTATCATTTTACTGGTCTTGAATATAATTCAAATATGGTATAAGTGCATGCGAAAACCAAGTTTTTGTACTGAAGAGTATATTTGAATTATATATATATATATATATATATATATATATATATATATATATATATATATATATATATATATATATATATATATATATATATATATATATATATATATATATATATATATATATATATGATTTCAAGCTTCTATCATTTCAAAGTAATCTAACTACCCAAATTAAATGTCCTGAAGAGCAGACTTCAATTTTGTAAACCAACACGTCTCGATCATTTCAGAGTAATCTTAATCATGTGACCAGTCAAACAAATTGTCTTGAGGTGTAGCTTTCAAGTATGTAAGCCATAAATCTTAAGAAAAGAACAATTATTTGGATTCAAACATTCATATGATTCTGAGCTAGTTTACCTAACAGGTCAAACTGAATGTTCTGAAGTGTAGATTTCAATTTTGTAAACCAGCACACTCTACCATTTCAGAGTAACCTAACTACTCAAACAAATTGTCTTGAAGTATACATTTCAATGTTTGTAAACCAACACGTCTTCATGATTCCAGAGTAATCTTAGTCGTGTGACCAGTCAAACTAATTGTCTTGACGTGTAGCTTTCAAGTTTGTAAGCCATCACACGTCAGTCGTTTTGGAGTAACGTATCCTTGTGTCTTAAGTATGGTAAGGTAACATTAATTTAAAAATAAAAGATATCAAGAGTTATAGTACAACACTAAGAAAAGAACAATTTGTTTTTAAACATTCATATTCTGAGCATATACTTAACAAATCAAACTAAATGTGGTGTAGCTTTCAATTTTTGTAAACCAGCATACTCTATCATTTCAGAGTAACCTAGCTACTCAACCTAATTGCCCTGAAAAGCAGCCGTCAATTTTATAAACCAACACATCTCCATCATTTCAGAGTAATCTTAGTCATGTAACCAGTCAAACTAATTGTCTTGAGGTGTAGCTCTTAAGTTTGTAATCCATCACATGTTAAGAAAAGAACAATTATTTGTTTTCAATCATATTCTGAGCTTGATTACCTAAGTCAAACTGAATGTCTTGAAGTGTAGCTTTCAATTTTTGTAAACCAGCACACATCTACTATTTCAGAGTAACCTAACTACTCAAACTAATTGTCTTGATGTATAGATTTTAATTTTGTAAACCCACACGTCTCCATCATTTCAGAGTAATCTTACTCATGTGACCAGTCAAACTAATTGTGTTGAGGTGTAGCTTTCAAGTTTGTAACCCATCACATGTTAATAAAAGAACAATTATTTGTTTTTAAACATTCATATTCTGAGCTAGTTGTAATTAAAAAATTGAAGGTCAAGATGGTGGCTCAGGATTTGGAAATGAGAATTAACACAAAACCTTAAATGATTACTAACTATAAACATTATTTTAATTCAACAAAAGTGTAAAAAAAAAGAAAACCAAAGAGTTGGTTGCCTATTACAACAGGATGTTACAGGAACATTCACATTCTGAGCCAATTTACCTAATTACTCAAACTAAATGTCTTGGATATCATTTTTGAGTAATCTTAGTCATGCGACCAGTCAAACTAATTGTCTTGAGGTGTAGCTTTCAAGTTTTTTTTGTTTTCAAACATTTATATTATGAACTAGTTTACCCAACAAGTCGAACTGAATGTCTTGAAGTGCAGCATTCAATTTTTGTAAACCAACACTTCTCTATAATTTTAGAGTAATCTTACTCATGTGACCAACCAAACTAATTGTCTTGAGGTGTAGCTTTTATGTATGTATGTAATTTAAATTTCGATAGTGTAAAAATCAAATTTAAAAATTTTATATATGAAAAAATAAGAAAACTAAAGAGTTTCCATTTTCCAACCAATCAACCACAGGAGAGACGGGACAGATAGCTGTCTAAGGTTGGTGGGTTGGCTGGTTGTAGAAAAGATTGGATATCCAATAAGCCAAATATAATATCAAATCTTTACATACATATGTACCAGATATCGAGTTGTTTTCATCTTGTGTTCCAGCAAAGACCACCAGGTATGTAGCAGTTGGTGTTAATCGAGATGTGATTCTAAGTTGTTGTAATAAGCAATCAACTCTTTACTTTTCTTATTTTTTCATATCTCAAATTTTTTAATTTTATTTTTACACTATTGAAATTTAAATTACATACATACATAAAAGCTACACCTCAAGACAATTAGTTTGGTTGGTCACATGAGTAAGATTACTCTGAAATGATAGACGTGTTGGTTTACATAAATTGAATGCTGCACTTCGACATCCAGTTTGACTTGTTGGGTAAACTAGTTCAGAATATGGATGTTTGAAAACAAATAAAACTTTAAAGCTGCACCTCAACACAATTACTTTGAGTGTTCACATGACTAAGATTATTCTAAAATGATAGAGACGTGTTGTTTGCAAAAATTGAATGCTGCTCTTCAAGACATAATGCTACTCTTCAAGACATTCAGGTTGAGTAATTAGGTAAACTAGCTTCAGAATATGAATGTTTCTCTAACTTCCTGCTGTAATAGGCAACCAACTCTTTGGTTTTGTTTTCTTTTTACACTTTTGTTGGATTAAAATAATGTTTATGGTTAGCAATCGTTCAAGGTGTGTTAATTCTCATTTCTAAATCCTGAACCACCATCTTAGTATTCATTTTTTTAATTACAATTAGCTCAGAATATGAAAGTTTGAAAACAGATAATTGTTCTTTTTCTTACTGTTGTACTTTTGGTATTTTTATTTTTAAATTAATGTTACCTTGCCATACCTAAGATACATATAAAATAATATGTTAGCAGAATGATCTGTAAGTATAAAACTTAAGTTGAGTGGATACATGAATAGGTTGCTGTAAACTGACTGATATGTGATGGTTTGCAAACTTAAAAGCTACACCTCAAGACAATTAGTTTGACTGACCACATGACTAAGGTTACTCTGAAATAATAGAGTGTGCTGGTTTACAAAAATTGAAATCTACACTTTAAGACATTCAGTTTAACTGGTTAGGTAAACCAGCTCAGAATATGAATGTGTGAAAACAAATAATTGTCATTTTCTAGACATGTAATGGCTTATAAACTTGACAGCTATACCTCAAGACAACTGGTTTTACTGACCACATGACTAAGGTTACTCTGAAATGCTGTAGGAGTGTTGGTTTACAAAAATTGAAATCTATACTTCAAGACAATTAGTTTTAGTAGTTAGGTTACTCTGAAATGCTGTAGGCGTGTTGGTTTACATAAATTGAAATCTATATGTCAAGACAATATTAGTTTGAGTAGTTAGGTTACTCTTAACTGGTAGAGTGTGCTGGTTTACAAAAATTGAAATCTACACTTCAATACATTCGGTTTGACTTGTTAGATAAACTAGCTCAGAATATGGATGTTTGAAAACAAATAATTGTTCCTTTATTAGCATGGGATGGGTTACAAATTTAAAAGCTACACCTCAAGACAATTAGTTTGGTCACACGACTAAGATTACTCTGAAATGATGGCGACGTGTTGGTTTACAAACATTGAAATGTATACTTCAAGACAATTAATTTGAGTAATTAGGTTACTCTAAAATGGTAGAGAGTGTGCTTGTTTACAAAATTAAAATCTACACTTCAATACATTCGGTTTCACTTGTTAGGTGAACTAGCTCAGAATATGAATGTTTGAAAACAAATAATTGTTCTTTAATTAACATGTGACGGGTTACAGACTTGAAAGCTACACCGCAAGACAATTAGTTTGACCGGTCACATGACAGATTACACTGAAACCACGGAGACATGTTGGTTTACAAAATTGACAGCAGCTTTTCAGGACAATTAGTTTGAGTAGCTAGGTTACTCTGAAATAAAGACAGTATGCTGGTTTACAATAATTGAAAACTACACCTTAAGACATTTAGTTTGATTTGTTGGTAAACTAGCTCAGAATATGAATGTTTGAAAACAAATAATTGTTCTTTTCTTAGTGTTGTACTATAACTCTTGATATCTTTTATTTTTAGATTAATGTTACCTTACCATACTTAAGATACATGGATACGTTGCTCTAAAACGATTGACGTGTGATGGCTTACAAACTTGAAAGCTACACCCCAAGACAATTTAACTGGTCACACGATTAAGATTACTCTAAAATGATGGAGGACGTGTTGGTTTACAAACATTGAAATGTATACTTCAAGACAATTAGTTTGGGTAGTTAGGTTACTCTGAAATGGCAGAGTGTGCTGGTTTACAATATTAAAATCTACACTTCAAGACATTCAGTTTGACGTGTTAGGTACAAGTAAACTAGCTCAGAATAATATTAATGTTTGAAAACAAATAACTGTTCTTTTCTTAACATGTGATGGCCTACATACTTGAAAGCTGCACCTCAAGACAATTGGTTTAACTGGTCACATAAATAAGATTACTCTGAAATGATGGAGACGTGTTGGCTTACAAAATTGAAGGCTACTCTTCAGGACGTTTAGTTTTAGTAAGACTACTTTAAAATGATAGAAACTAGAATCATTTATATAGTTCAAATCTACTCTTCAAGATAAAAAGTTGGTTTGTGCATGCGCATATGCCATATTTGAATTCTACTCAGCAAGGCGAGTAAAATGATACCCCACACATGCCCTCTAAACCAAAAGTTGGTTTGCGTATGCGCTTACCTCCATATTTGAACTCTATTCATCAAGACATTTAAAATGATACCCCACATGTGCCCTCTAAACCAAAAACAAAAAAGTTTGTTTGCGCCTGCGCATATATACCATATTTGAATTCAAATCATCAAGACGTTTAAAATGACAACCCATACATGGGGTTTAAACCAAAAACTAAAAAAGTTGATGCATGCATCAGACGCCATATTTGAACTCTGCTCACTGAGACCTTTCAAATGATACCCCACACATTGGGTTTAAGCTAAAAACTAAAAAAGTATATTTGCGCATGCGCATATATACCATATTTGAATTCTGCTTACTGAGACGTTTAAAATGATACCCCACAGATGGGGTTTAAACCAAAAACTACAAAAGTTGGTTTGCGCATCGTGATCTGGATCTTAATCTAAATCTAAATGTGAATCTGACCTGATATCACACTTACACACATAAATATTTGAACCTGTAACCACACAAATATATTAAGTTTTGAGCATGTAGTTACATATCTGTGTAAAGGTTTGAAGCTGTAGCATACAACAGACAAACAAAGCACATACATACACAGATACAACAAACAACACACATACACAAAGATTTGAACCTGTAGACACGCAAACATCAGGATTTGAATCTGTAACCACACATGCACATACACCACACATCCCCTCTAAGCCAAAAAAAAAACTAACAGAGCTGCTTTGTGCATACTGATCTGGATCTCAATCTGAATCTAAATCTGAATGTGACCTGGTCACACTTACACACATAAAGATTTGAACCTGTAACCCCACAAACACATTAAGTTTTGAACATGTAGTTGCATATATATGTATACAGATTTGAACCTGTAGCCATACAACAGACAAACAAACAAAACAAATACATACTTTAATAGCAGATGCAAACACACACTTGGACATCTAACAACGGCAAGCAATCCCGATCGTTGATTTCCGATCGCTGACTTCAGCTTTCCGATATCAGATCGTTAGCTCCCCACACCCGTGCCAGTCGTGTGCTTCACACACGAATTGGTCGTTGCGTGACCACCATCGTGCGCTTAGCGCATTGCTGCGTTGCCAAGGCTTACATGCTTATATACAACATCTCGCTCCCACGTTCTATTAAATATCACCTCTTATGTTACTCAGATTTGTAGAAAAACCGACATTCTTCGTGACTGATCTAAAATGCTGTGATTGGTTGCTGTTATTCTTCATGACTACCCAAAAATGGTGTGATTGGTTGTTGCTGATGATACTCTCTCTCACCACGCTCTCTGATTGGACGACGGGTGTAGACTCCCCCACTCAGCACTTAAGCCCCGCCCACTTTGACCCATTTGTGCATTTAAACCTTACCTGCCCTTTGTCTTATTTCTGCATCAAAACTAGGCTAGAATTTGACCACATATCACCAGATTTTTCCATAAATAACTGTACCTAGCCCTCAGAACCGCGCATATCCACACATAAGACCCACGAATTACACAGTTACTTGCTATACACTTTCTCCCTAAATCTGGAGAAAGTTTGAAATCTAGTTACCTCAGTGCGCCAGAACCCCCACTACCTATCTACTCTTCACTGTACAGATGTTACTGATATGTTATATACAATATGTAATGTATATTTTGACAGTCTTCCAACCAATGCTGATTGGAATATATATGAGAAAGAAGATTGTGCCGATGTAGAAATATGTGTTAAAGTATGGCAAAACCACGTTGAGGAATATGGATGGTATTACGCATCTGACGACGAAAATGAAATATTATAAGATATTTAGGGATTGTAATATATTTTTAAAGTTTAAGAGTAAATCAACCAGAAGATTACAACCAGCGAGAGTGATAGAGGGGGAACAACAAAACCTACTAAACATTCGCAGTAAGCTCAGTCTAAACGTTAAAGAGTTTGTGAAAACATGCCCCATTGTAATTGTATTACCATGATGTTCGACAGTGGCGACAACGACGTAGATGAAAATGATGGTCCTGACTTCACAGAACAGCAAATCAGAAGACTGCTATTTAACAAGTATCAAAATGATGACAGGTCGTTGATGGAAACCACTTTCATCATTAAACGATCTTTGAAATTAGTTACTGGTATCAGTTTAAGAAATGACTTTACAAATATTGTGAAAGTTGTCAACCCAATATTGTTAGATGAACAAAACCAATATTTAGCATTGAAAGGGATGGAGTTTTACAATTTCATAGACAGCATACGTGAGTTGTATTTGAAATATTTTAAAGGCATAGAAGAACCAAATCAAGTTTTAGTGCATCATCTGGGTTACTGTCGAATAACATTTTCAAACATTTTATGTGAAAAAACTTTGTGTGTCGATAATGGTTTTACAGCCATGCATTTGTTTTTAACTGAAGCAAGCACAGAATATTTGCGAGAATCACAATTCGCATGGACTTACAACTGTTTGATTCAAAACAGAGTTCAAAGACTTACAGATTGGTAGCTGGGACGCTCACGTACAGCAGATTAGCCAAACTATAAAAACTCTACTCAACACTATAACACCTACATTTAAATATTATATGTTGGAGTGTTTGCATTACGCTCCAGAGCAAGTGCTGACCGACATCAATAATGTCAACAATGGCCTCTCTTGAAACAAGTTTTATCATTTCAACAGCACTCTGTCAAAACGTCTTTTATATTTACAAACAACCCAATGTAAAAGAAGTACGAATTTGTTTTGACACCTACGGCTGTATAAAATGGTGTGGTCTATTTTTATTCTTATATTACAAATATATAAAAATATTACTGGTTTGCTTATATGTCTAACTGTACCTATGCTTATATACTTTGATGTTAAATGTAAGATATCATTGAAAACCATGTATCATAAATATGTTTGTTAATAAATGTATATAAAGCGAAAATATTTTTATTTTAGTAGTTAAGCAACCGCAGATAAGATGTAGATACACAGTTATACACACCTATCTGTTGCGCCTTTTGTGAACCAGGTATCAACGTGTTAATCATGAAAGAGATTATAATGAAATAAATTAGCCTTATAGAATATCCATCTCTTTAGATGGATATTCTATAGGGTTTACTTTTAGACCAAAAATTTGGCATGCATACAAAGAAGCTTGTGTTTAAGCTCAAAATTCCTGAAAATATTGATGAGTTTGAAGACGCCATAACAACCACCATCGATTACATTATCCGTCCTGTTTCTAGAGACTATTATTTTGGTTTTGAGCGTGCTCTACTTAGCAAACTTGGTAGATTTGGTTCTATGTCTTTTAGAAAAATAGAAAATACAACTGATGAAGATTTATGGTATACCATTGATAATACGCTTCTTCGCACAAACTACTTTAATGATAATAATGTTGAGTTATCATCTACAATATTCAGTTTTATAGTAACTGAGGTGCATAAAACAACTAAATAAGTTACACCATCATTCGCTGTTCAAGTATTGTAGTTAAACACCCATAGTTAAGATGAGATACTTTGAATCATGTTCGTTACAAGTGAAAAGTAGTACATTCTCGGGATATTTGCGTCGTGAAACCCACCAATCAAAAGTATGTGAGCCATCGCAAGTTGAACCAGTGCATATGTTGACTCAAACTTTTAGAAACAGAATGGCTACCTATCGTATATACGAAAAATGTATTGATATTAAACATTGTATGGAAGCAATAATACATAAACATTCATCTGATTGAAGCTGATTTAGCTAAACACAACAAAGTTAAAATTAATTTAGAACCATTTGGTTTATATGTGCTCCAAAATCAAAATAGAAAAGAAATGAACTCTTTACTAAAAACAAAATTATCACAGTTTCAACTAATATTGCAAATATCTATTAAGAATCCACTGAGGAAATTTACACAAAACCTTTAGAGTTTGCAGAAGTTGCAAACGGATGGATGTTGGAGCATTTAATGTGGTTGGCAAATAAATATTTATACAAATAAAAACACATGTATAGTTTACGTTTGTTTTATTAAGGCATTAAGTTTACAATACAAGCAAATAATAACATACGAGTATTTATACTACAAATACATTTTATATTGTTAAATCTAAGTGTATGATCTATACAAAGAGGAATGTCGGGCACAAGCTTCGGGCAACTCGCTGTTTTCCAGGTTGATGACATCCACTCGGTAACCACAACTCATTAGCAAGTGTGTTAATTAGTACCTTTAATATAGATTCTGTCCACTTGTTCAATAAGATGTTTTACTATTATGTTGGATAGTTCTTCTAAATAAACATTACCCCAATTATAGTCAATGCAATTGTATTTGAGCAAGTTGAATGTCTGCACGTTCCGCCCATCGAACGGGGCGTTAAGCCGTCGGCTCCGTGTCCATGTGATGTTGGGCACGTAAAAGATCCCTACCCTCTTTACAGAAAGGCAGGGGTTCGGCAACATTTCTGTTATGTTTGCACACCTTTCTTTAAATTAAGAAAATCCATAGACACTTTGACAGCTAGGTAGTCCAGGTGTCTATGAGATCAAAAAGTAGATTAAAAAAGAAGAATAATAAGGTATTAATTATTATTAATGGAATTATAAGAGATGTAAGTTTTTTCCTTGTTTGATAATAATAAAAGTATTTAATCTTATTCAATGAGTATTAGTCGGATACATAACAATATTGGCGACGAGGATGGTAGTATTCACGTGCCCTAAATGTTATCATGTCATTATAAATTGTAACAGTGAAGTCAAGTCATACATAACCCAAAATTGTGTAGCAGTTAGCAGTCATCACGTGCAACATAAAAATTATATGTTTTAAATTGTATACACAGTGTAAAAAATGTCGTTAATCGGAACTATCGAACCATTCAATACAAAAGATGCAGACATTTCATCATATTTAGAAAGGGTTGAACAGTTGTTTCAGTGCAATGATATACAGGAAGAAAAAAAAGTACCATTGTTTCTCACATTAGTAGGAGGCGAGGCGTATTGTGTTTTAAAAGATTTGTTAGCCCCGACTCTACCCAGTAGTAAGACCTACAAAGATCTAAAAGAAACACTGACAAAACATTACAGTCCAAAAAGGCTTATAATAGCAGAACAGTATAAATTCTACATGTCAACCCAAGAGACAGATGAAGACATGAAAACGTATGCTGTTAAATTAAAAAACTTAGCAAAACATTGTGAGTTTGGCAGTTTCTTAGACGATGCCTTGAGAGATAAATTCGTGTGTGGATTAAGGTTGGAAACTGTCAAAAGGAAATTACTAACAGAAGGGGAACTTACTTTTGATAAAGCATTTCAAACAGCAATAGGTATGGAATTGTCTGAAAATCAAATAAAAGCAATGAGCACGGAAACCACCCAGATTAATGAATTAAGCCTTCTAAATAATCATGGGAATGAGAATAAGGTGAAGTTTGGGAACCAAAAACGCAGTACATTTAAGTCAGGTCCTAGGACACCACAATTTCAACCACAGAAGCAGTGGCATGCAAACAGAAAGGAATGTAAGAGATGTCTACATAGTCATTTTGATGATACCAACTGCCCAGCGATTCATTGGACTTGTTTTTCCTGTAACCAGAGAGGCCACACTGCTAGATCTCCTTTGTGTAGGAACAGAATCCATGTCATGCAAACCGAAGATGGAAGGGAGGAGCAAGGGGAAGCTGATGATACTTTTGAAGTGGGGTTACTGGAAACAGAAAGTTGTGGTAAGTCATTTTCGCTTAATAATGTGTTGCTAAAAAATAAGAATGAAAGTCTAAAAGTGCGACTATTGATGCAAGGAAAGTATATCACAATGGAGGTAGATTCTGGCGCATGCCATTCAGTGATTAATGTTAAAGACTATGAGAGATTGTTCAGCGACATTTTGTTGAAGCCTGTGGATTTTAAACTTAGAGTAGTTACTGGAGAATTTGTATGTATAATTGGTCAAATCAATGTTCACATAAATTATCAGGATAAAATTTTCCTTTTACCCTTAATAGTTTTAGATAGTAAGGCAAAATTCATTCCGTTACTTGGCAGAAATTGGTTAAACATATTGAACCCTAAGTGGAAAGAATCTATAATCATTGGTATTGGAGTAGAAAATGATATTTTTAGTTTGAATCCTCTCAATCAAACAGGGTCAAATCTTGAAGTTAGGCGTTCGCATTTAATTACAAAAATAAAGAATGACTTTTCTAGTTTATTTACAGAAGTAAATTCTTCTATTAAAAATTTCAAAGTAAATTTGAGATTGAGAGATAATGTTAAGCCTATTTTCCATAGGGCTTATGAGATGGCATATTCACTAAAACCAAAAGTCGAAATTGAACTTTTGAAAATGGTCAAAGATGGAGTCTTGTCAAAAGTAAATTTCAGTAAGTGGCCTAGTCCTATTGTAGTAGTACCAAAAAAAATTCAAGCAATATAAGAATATGTGTTGATTTTAAGAAAACATCGAATAAAGTTATAGATAGTGACCATTGTGTTTTACCATTACCTGAAGATATTTATGCCAGTCTGAGTGGTAGTTGTTTCTTTACAATCTTAGATTTAAAAGGGGCTTATCAACAGTTGGAAATTGATGATTTATCTAAAGAATTTTTCACAATCAATACACATATGGGTCTTTTTAGATTTAATAGGCTAACATATGGTGTCAGTTCAGCTCCTGGTATATTCCAGTCAATAATGGAGTCTATTTTATCAGGTCTGAACAACGTAAAATGTTATTTGGGTGATATATTGATTTATGGTTCCTCTTTGGAAGAATGCCATAAGAGTGTTATTATGGTCTTAAGTCGACTGAAAGAATTTAATGTCAAAATTAACAAAGATAAATGTAAATTCTATGAACAAAAAGTTGAATTCTTGGGACATGTTATTGACAAATGGGGGATACACCCAACTGAACAAAAAATTGAGTGTATAAAAAAAGCTCCTGCACCACAAAACTTGACTCAGCTAAAACCTTACCTGGGCTTATTAAATTATTATGGCAAATTCATTCCAATGCTATCTTCTAAGCTTCGTCCTTTATATAACCTGTGTAAATCAGACACTGAATTTATTTGGTCAGATGAATGTGAAGAACATGCATTCCAATTAAGTAAAGAGTTATTGACCTCTGATAAGGTCCTAACTCATTTTAACCCTAACTTGCCCATATATGTAACATGTGATGCCAGTGGGTATGGAGTGGGCGCAGTATTAAGCCACAAAATAGAAGGGCAGGACAAGCCAGTCCTTTTTGCATCCAGTACCCTCTCTGAAGCAGAAAAAAGTATTCAAATTTAGAAAGAGAAAGTTTAGCCATCATTTTTGCACTTAAGAAGTTTCATAAATATATATTTGGGAGAAAGTTTATTTTAGTGAGTGACCATCAACCATTGCAGTTCATCTTTGGTAAACATAAAGGTATTCCAGTGTCAGCAGCTGCACGCATAACACGATGGGCTATTACCATGTCAGCCTATGATTATGAAATTCAATATAAAAAAGGTAAACTGGTGGCAAATGCTGATGCTCTGTCCCGGATGCCTATGCTTAGTAGTACAGAAATACCAAGTTCTCTTTATTCTTTTAATATTGTAGATAATGTACCATTACATGCTGATATTATAGCAGAAGCTACAAAAAGGGACCTGCTTATGTTAAAGGTTATTGATCTTACACGCACAGGATGGCCTCCTGCTGTAAGTGATGAATCTTTGAGACCATATTTCCTTAAACGCTGTGAACTTTCAGTAGAAAGTGGATGCTTACTAATTGGAAATAGAATTATTATACCAGAATCCTTACGAAATGATGTACTGAACCTATTTCACGAACAACACCTAGGTATAGTAAGAACAAAAATGTTGATAAGATCATATTGTTGGTGGCCAGACATCAATGGTTCAATTGAAAAATATATTGGATCTTGTGATGTATGTCAACAAACACAAAATTTTTCAAATACTAGTATTTTACTACCATGGCCGAGCACCCCAAATAACTTCTACCGTGTTAATATTGATTTCTTTTATAAATTCAATTATACTTTTCTAATCGCAGTCGATAATAAATCAAAGTGGTTAGAGGTGAAAATTATGGAAAATGGCACCAGTGCAAAAGAAACAATTACAAAGTTAAAAGAAATTTTTGCAACTTTCGGATTACCTGTTGAGTTAGTCTCTGATAACGGTCCACCATTCAGTTCTAACGGGTTTCTATGCTTTTGCCAAGCCAATGGTATAAAACCCATTAAAACCCCACCATACCATCCGCAGGCTAATGACATTGCAGAGAGATGCGTTCAAACTGTCAAAAAAAGCTTAGAAAAGGCTTTATTTTTGGAAAGGGGGAAATATATTGATAAAAACACATTGAAGGACCGATTACTGGATTTTCTGTTTACTTATAGAAATGTACTGTCTACAGTCACTGGTATCTCTCCAGCGGAAAACCTTTTCAAAATTCGGCCTAGAACAAGATTTGATCTACTTAAACCCTCATTTAATAGTATCAGAAATTCAAACTCTAATGCCAGTGATTGGAGAAAATTAAGGTTTTTTACACTAAATGAATCTGTATATGTAAAAAATAAACAAACCAAATTGTGGCAAGAAGGTAAAATTGTAAAAGTAATTAGTCATTCTACATATTTAGTTAAGATTGGAGAATTTATAAAATTTGTACATGCTTGTGATATGCGCCCGTATATACATAGTGAAGTGACTTATCCTAGTGTTACTGTTACAAGTAACCCAAACAATGTTACTCCTAATGAAATCTCAGTACCAACACAAAATGACGCTCCAGATGAAACTGACTCAAATGTAAACACTCCTAGAAATATTGTAGAGCTACCAGTAAGTTCAGAGACAGACTTTCAAAGAACAATTGAACTCTACATCACCATGTACGACTCCTGAAGTTTGTACCTCCACAGTACCACACGTAACACGTTCAGGGAGAATAATAAAACCACCTCAAAAATTAAATTTGTAATGTTATAGTATGAGGTTAAATATAGTATCAATCTTTAATTTTAAGTAGAGGGAGAATTGTTATGTTTGCACACCTTTCTTTAAATTAAGAAAATCCATAGACACTTTGACAGCTAGGTAGTCCAGGTGTCTATGAGATCAAAAAGTAGATTAAAAAAGAATAATAATAAGGTATTAATTATTATTAATGGAATTATAAGAGATGTAAGTTTTTTCCTTGTTTGATAATAATAAAAGTATTTAATCTTATTCAATGAGTATTAGTCGGATACATAACAATTTCCAGGATAGTGAGGTTAAACTGTTCCCTGGCGTCGCCGATTGGCGATAGTCGCGGAAATAGACTGATGTTAGAAACAATTCGATGCAATAGTGTTGCTCTTCACTTGTTTGATTATGTCTGCATGCAGTAAACGTAACAGCTTAGGTGGTTTAAACACATAATGCACAGTTTGAAAACCATCATAAATCATAAATGCTTTGGGTGGTACTCAGGTAAACAAAAACCTTGAGTATCGACGAGAACGAACGTCATCTCGAAACTGATCGCAGCAGTCCCGCATCTAGATTATATAGCGCGCAACATTTAAGAGTGGGGAGTACATGATGATGCAATCATGTATAATTATACAACAGCATTCTGTGCTATCCGGGAAGTTGTGGTTACTTTCCATTTCCAATTTGATATAGACAGTAGATGGTCTTATGGAATCGCTATACTTGGAACAATCAAACACAAACATGGGAAATTTTACGAAAGTTTTGCACTCTAACGTGGGCTGAAGTTCTCTGCCAACATACCAACGTTGAAGTTCAACCACGTTTCTAATGCTCGAGGTAATTTGCTCGGTTAAAGTTTAGTTTCATACTTTCTGTGGGAATTTGTTTAGAATTTAAGTGAAGCCTTACATAACGAATATCTACATGATCAAACTCGTTCATGTCTCTTCTAGCTCTGTTGTGTCGTTTCGTTTGAAAGAGCACAAAAACAAATCTAGATCGTTCAGTATCTGATGAAGTTTTAACAGACAACAAGTCTTTAGTTGAAGTATTCAGATTCGGCAATTCATACATTTTCCATTTTCTAAATGGTATAAGAATCTGTTTTATCCATAATGTGTCGGACGTTGGATTTAAATAAAAGTCTAAACGAAACTGACACATAAGATCTGATGAAAAAATGGACTGTATGAGAAACTAAACAAATACGAAATAAAGTAAATGTAATACTCAGAGTCAGTACGAAGCAAATATATACATGTATTATAAATATTAAGAAATAACAATAAAATAAGAATAAAACTTACCGGTGTTTTACTTCCTTGGTAAATGCTTCCAGAAAGGAAAGGGATAGAAGGGTTAGGATATAAGGAATCTGGAGGCACTAACAATTCACTTAATAAAATATGTCGATTAACAAAAGCACGCACGCACACACACACACACACACACACCCACGCACGCACGCACGCACGCACACGCGCACACGCGCGCACACACACACACGCACGCACGCACGCGCGCACACATGCACGCACACACACACACGTACGTACGTACGTACGTATTGCAATGATTATGGCAACCGTGCTATGTACCAACAAATGGTGACTCAAATGATCTGAAATGTAGTATACTCAGTTTGACGTTATAATGCTAGAAATATCGTCAGATCATCTATACACTCGCTGATTGGTGAGATATTTCGAGATGACCTAGCGTGCATACAACCACATTGTGGCATCGGTTGCCATAAGTTCTGTGTATGAGTGTGAATATATATCAAGAAAATGGCAACTTTATGTGTGAACTATTAACAACACTGTGGCATCGGTTGCCAAAAGTTATGTTTATGAATGTGAATATATGTCAAAAAAATGGCAACTTTATGTGTGAACTATTAACAACATTGTGACATCGGTTGACATAAATTATGTGTATGTATGTAATGTATGTATCACACCGATAACTCAAAAAATAATCGATTTCAATCAAATTTCGTGAATACATTTTTTGCGAGTGGCTTGGATAACTTCATCAGCCAAGAAAATCGGTCTAGTTTTTCCCAGAAAATTTTGCGTTTTCTTTCGGAAAATTCTTATATCTCCGGAAATAACAAAGATAGGACAAACAAATTTGGTATGCAGGTTTACACCATAAAGAGTCAACCATTTAATAACTATTTTGCTACCATAGCCACTAAGAATGCAAATTTCAACAATCAAGTGCAACCGGATACTACTTTAATTAATAATAACCCCCACTCGTTCTTTTTCTATCCTGTATCTGAATCCGAAATTACAAATTAAATTCTTTAAAGAAGTCAAACAGTGTAAGTCATGATAATATCAGCAATAATATTGTAGAGATGTTTTACGTATACCTGGTTAAACCAATAACTCATATTGTAAATATAATTTTACAAAGAGGTATTTTTCCTGGATACTTGAAAGTTGCCACTACAATTCCACTCTATAAGGATGGGGATAAAGAGGATATGAATAATTACAGACAAATTGCGTTAACTAGAATAATTAGTAAAATTACCGAAAAATGCGTTACAGCACAACTAATGAAATTTTGAAATAAATATAACATTATAAAAAGAAATCAGTTTGGCTTTTTGCAAATTTTCTCGACTATAGATGCTATCATAAATGTAACTGAAAAATTCTATGACTCACTTAATAATAATAAATATTCCTGGATTAAAAGAAAGCATTCGATACAGTGTCACATGATTTACTATTGATAAAACTGGAAAAAATTGGTATACGCAGCCTTGCTCTTGACTTTTTAAAATCATATCTTTATGATAGAAAACAAAGAGTCCGCATAGGTGACAGTGTTAGTGATCAGATTGGGGTTGAAACTGGAGTTCCCCAAGGAACAGTTTTAGGCACTATTTTGTTCCTGATCTATATTAATGACCTAATGAATGTAGACATAGGAGGAAAAATGGTATGCTATGCGGATGATGCCGCGGTAATTTTCTCTCATAATTCATGGGACGCAGTACTGGGAGCTGTCTCCTCAGGGCTTTCAAAAATCAAATCATGGTTAGATTCGAATCTACTTTTACACAATTTAACTAAAACTAAATTTTTGACCTTTGCAAAAACTAAGACAATGCTGCCGAATATTAATAAAATTAAATTTAAAAGTTACAATAACACAGGTCACTTTGATAGCATCGATAAGTGTGAAAGTATAAAATATCTAGGTGTTCATATCGATCAACTACTTAAGTGGGATATCAATATAAATTATGTTAACAACAGTATTCGTAAAACTATTCACAAATTCTCACAACTTAAACATATACTTGAATGAAAATGGATAAAAATATTTTATCAGGCCACTGTAGAATCTATTTTAAATTATGGTATTGTTATTTGGGAGGCAGCATATAAAATTCATTTTACTAAACTTTATTCGACACAAAAATGGATAATAAAAATTATGCTTGACAAAGACATCTTGTACCCTTCCGAGCTGGTCTATAAAGATAGTGAAATTCTCCAAATAAAAGAGTTGTTTGCTTTGTCAGTACTTAAGTTCATGAATTCTAGGGATAGCTTTCAACAAAGACTGAACCATCCTAAAAAGACCTGTGGTATCTCTAGTGATAAGGTAATTGTCTCCTTTAAGTATTTGACATTTGGACAGTGTCACGTTTCATTTGTAGGCCCTAAATTACTACACTGCCTTAGGTCAATGTTTTGTATAACTGGGAAACATTATTCAAGCAAATGGTTAAAAGGTTGGTTTCTTAAAAATAGAGAGGATGGAGCATTGTTTTATTTGGTTGTAAACTTGGGTGGATATTTTGATCAACTCTTAATAACAATTACTTATGTAATGCTTTTTGCAATGTTGTAAACTTTGCTTTTTGTAAAGATACTTATAGGTGATTATTTTTGTAAATAAGGTTGTATAAAGGAGAAAAACTACTCTAAGTTCATAGTGTGTATATAACTTTTATTATCCTAATTTAATTAACTCTACTTTTGTTTTTGTTTTTTATGTTATTCTCATGCTTAAGTTATTATATTTATTTTATTACTTATGTGCACACACAAACCTAATTTGGTTTATAGTGCATGAATAATTTATCGTTCCTGTAAAATGATACTATTGTATTTTTTCTGTATTTTGTGTTTTTAGACAAATAAATATTATTATTATATTATTTGCCAACATTTAGATCTGTAAGCTGAAAGAAAAAAAGTGACAGGCATTTGAAAAAAAAAATTTAGGTGCCACTGATGACAGGAAAAACGCACAAAAACAAAATATTTTGTGTGGATAACAAAATCTATTGTATATTACAAGCAAAGATTAAGCTTTTTAGCGCAAAAAAGGTCAAGAAATTCCAGAAAAAATACTTTAAAATTTTTATAGTCTTTCCTCTTAAAACGTCAAAGTCGCAATTTGAAACGTTAAAATTGGCCACTTTTAGGCATAGAACCTGAAACGAATACGGGCTATGAACAGAAAATATCGCAAGAGGCATGTTTTAAACATTCTTAAGTTCCAGGTTCAACTATCATTGTCCTTCATTCTATTAAAATGTGTCCAGAAATATATATATATATATATATATATATATATATATATATATATATATATATATATATATATATATATATATATATATTAGTTTATGATTTAGTCACATACTGATTTTTAGTTTGCACAAAATGGTTTTAAGTTAGCTCTCAATTTTTATTTACAGCAAGTCCCCGCTTAACGTTCTAGTTAGGGATCTACCAATCGCGAGGTTAAGTGAAACAACGTAACACGAATGATTGAGGATGAATATAATGTACATACATAATGTTATGTACATATTTGTGATCGCAAAATGATTAAAAAACAGTATTCATTTACATATGTATTATGTACATGCCTACACATTATATTATGTACTCTTTTTTTACCTACTATTTTAGACTTCTTTTAGAATAACAAGGTTATACTGAATGAGTTTCAACGTTAAAGGATACATTTGCCTAAAAATTATGGAACGTTAAACTACAAACTACCGCCAAAGCATCAGAGAGAAAATAACCAGCCTGTTGCATATCAGCCCTTTTTGTAAAATTTCGATCCTTTATATCTGTTGACAAAACATAACCAACACTGTTTAGTCCACCCACTAACATTAATAAAATCGTTAAGGAAACATTTGCACTTGTATATTACAATTCCCAAATAACGCAAACAATTTGTCAACTGAAATTGAAAACAGATAAACGATCTAATAATATACGATAAACATCAGTTACAGTGTATAATTGACCTGCGCAATGATATCAAATGTTCCACTGCTACGTAACGAGTCAGAGATACTAGATCCCATATACCTATAAGCCAGTTTTTACCATTGTCAACAAAAAGCGGTGATATTAAAAATAAATGTTTCAAATTTGAATAGCTCAATTTTCTGTAAACCTAGAAAGCTGAATTTTGGTACTAGTTAGGTCTTTCCAAAAGCAACATGTCCACCAAATTTCATCGAAACAAAAACATATAAAAATCGAAACTGACACCGGATATGGGTTCTAGGGGCCCAAATTCGCGCTCATTTGAAGTTTTTTTTGTGAAGTTTCATCGATACCTCTCTGTAATTAAAAAAAAAATTCACTAAAAAGTGATAGGCATTTAATGCAAAAAAAATAGTGACTTTTGAATTTTTAAAAGATTTCTTCAAATGAGCGCGAACCTGGCCCCATAGAACCCATATCCGGGTTAGTTTCAGTTTTTATCTGTTTTCATATATCTAGGGTGACACATTTCTAGGGTAAAGCTCAATATATCCATTATTATACAAGATATGAGATAAAATTGTATACGTTAATTATACGGTGTCTGGAACTGCATCTTATAAAATTATTTTTACAATCACAGGATGGCCCATAAGTTGCTGGTGACAAATTTTTTTCTTAATCAAACACCCCTTATATTATTGCACATTTTGCATTTTCCATTTGAAGATAATCCATCTTTGTAAGAAAATAAATTCTGCACTCAGCAAGTGCGTTATGGTAGCGATTTTTCATAAAATGTTTCTTTCGATAGCTTAATTTACTATTAACCTAAGGTTCGTTGGCCAGGTAACCAGTTTTTTTGGGAACATTTTAAGTTTATTTTCGGAAGATTTTTGTACATTTTAAAACAATAGAGTTATTTTGGTGAAATATGGTACATTGTTTCTTCTATATAGGTTATACTGTTAACCAAATTTGATGCCAGATTTTATTTTTTTTAAATATATATTTCCTATTAAAAACCTTTTTCTGAAAATTCACTACCATAACGCCTTTGCTGCGTCCAGACTTATTATTATTATTATTAAATACTCATAGTTTCATATCACAAGCTGTCAAAAATAACAACGGTATTTAAGGCTGTCATTTTAAAGTTCCATTTGACAGTTGTAAAAACAATTTATGAAAATATGTATAGATAATCAGATTAATTATTTCCTACCTTTTTTTCATCAAAGTTTGTTTAAATATTTCAATATTTTTCCTCAAAAATTCGTAAAATAATCCCATAATCTGATCGGTTAATATAATCAAATAAAAAACTGGAAAAAAATGTGTTAAACTGATATGCGATTATAAATGCGTATATTTCCAAAACTATAGTCTTTAGATATAGGCGGTATAATACAATAAATAATGTAGGTGGTTGAAACCGAAATGGATATGGTTGTAAATTTTAGATGAGGCAAGTCTTCGTAAAAATTATGAGTGGTTATTTTAGAAATGTCAAAATTACATTGACCTTATCAAAGTTTGGAAGCTAAATATAAATTGTGTATGTGTACAGCAATTGCAAATATAAAATTAGACATCTGAATTTTTTGTGTGATTATTTCATAATTTTGATTATGTTACAATGAATTATTTACAGTAGTATAAACATATATTATAACTAAGGAAAAACCATAATGTGCATGTCTGAGTTAACAGTAAGAAATTCTCGGTGTTCCGTTAGTTAGTTAGTACAATGGAAAACATCTGGTGTCCATTTACAACATTCTCAGTCTCGCCTTAAAATAAGAAACTCAGAGTCACTGTTTATTGCGATACAAGGTAGGATTAGTCGACGGCATCAAATTCGTTTTAAATAAGCTTTAAAGTGTATACTGAAGGGTGCGCTGGAATGAGTCTTTCCTGAGTAGCCACAAGTTGGCTTATTACATGTATGCACAAGACCCATAAATGGCAACTCACACAAAAAATATGAAACTGCAAAGTATTTCTCAACGAATTGATGAAATCACCTTCTGAATGTTTCTACACGTCCGTGGTGCGATGAAGAATCATGACACATATACTTTTTTCGAGGAATGCAAAGGTTATCGACCTCTGTAGGAGGCTGGATTTGTTGGGCGAAATATAGACTTTAGGCGTGAGCCACAATAGACCTTATGGTCGTGGTGGAGGGACCGATATGGACCACTCACAATCTAACCTAACCTAACCTAACATATCATTCGGTGATTTTCATCTGTGGCAACCCCAAAAAGTTGCCACAATCTGAGCGGTAGGCACAATAGAGTACTATTCTCACACACGTTGTCATAATCATTGCACCACAAACACACACACACACACACATATATATATATATATATATATATATATATATATATATATATATATATATATATATATATATATATATATATATATATATATATATATATATATATATATATATATATATATATATATATATATATATATATATATGAACTACTAGTAAACTGCTTAAACGTCTTCGAACGACTGTTTCTTGTCAGCCTATCGCCAACAGGTACGATAAGAGATTTTGTTTGAGCGCAAAAACTTAAAAGGTTGAACTTCAGCTTAATTTAAAAATAATACAGGTGTTGCCATCTGTCTTTCGATAAATCGAAAATAAAACATCCTAGCCAAAAACCACTATTTAAAATATAATCAACTGAATTGATATACCACACAGCGCCGCCAACACATCCCACGCCCTGAAAGACTGTTTCAGAACGTACCTTTGAAATTAAAAAAAAAACAAGATTCCAAATGAAAAGTAATAAAAATAATGCAATACTAATAAAAAGTAAAAGGTTATTGGGATGGTAGTGGGCATAGTCGCACTACAGGTCTTTTGTAAACGCCAGTTTTTGTTCTGACGTTAGCGACTCTTACTACACCATCAATATTTGGAAAAACCTCTTCGACAACACCAACTGGCCAATGAAATGGCCGCACATTATCTTGTTTTAGTATAACTAATGTTCCGATCTTTATGGGCATGCTTGGGACATTCCACTTCTGCCTCATTTGAAGTTGAATAAGATATTCATTGTGCCATCTTTTCTAAAATGTATGTACCTAATGGGCTATCAAATTTTTACGATCGAACAAACTTC
Source organism: Tillus elongatus (assembly GCA_964006375.1). Classification (NCBI taxonomy): domain Eukaryota; kingdom Metazoa; phylum Arthropoda; class Insecta; order Coleoptera; family Cleridae; genus Tillus; species Tillus elongatus. The sequence continues at coordinate 71,646,533 of OZ023269.1, read as the reverse complement.
TAGCAGCAGTCCCTTCATCAACAATAGGCAAAGACTTTACTGGCGTAAGAGTAAGAAAATGCGCTGGAGTTAAAGGAAGTGGGTCCGAAGGGTCAGTACTAAGCCAACTAAGAGGTCTAATATTTAACAACCCCTCTATTTGTATCAGAACTGTATTAAGTTCCTCATAGGTAAAAATTTGAGAACCAGTGACTTTATAGAGATGAGTTTTAACAGACGTAATTTGGGACTCCCAAACTCCGGAGAAATGGGGATGCAAAGGAGGTTGAAATTTCCAAATGATTTTATTAGGAGTGAATTCGGTTAGTAGTGCATGGTTTTATAAATCAGAATTAACAAAGTTATAAAGGGCATCTAATTCAAGTTTAGCCCCGATGAAGTTTGTGGCTCCGTCCGAATACACGACTGAACACGCCCCACGACGTGACAAAAATTGCTTAAATGCAGCCGAAAACATGTCGGTAGATGTGAAACAAATAAATAAACAAATGTATGCCTTCTTTCTTAACTCCTTTTCTTTTCCCCAAAGTTACGAAGAAAGGCCCACCATAATCAACACCATAAAGTAAGGAGGGTTTGGCTTCTAAAACTCGCACTGCGGGGAGATCTGCAATTTTTGGAAACGTCGGCTTTGGATTTTGACGAAAACAATGGTTGCATTTTTGAAGACGATATCTAACGGCATTTGGACCACTAATAATCCAATATTTTTGACATAAGATCGTCAAAACCAAATGTGGTTCGGTATGCACATTTTTTGAATGACAGTCATCAATTAGCAAATTCACAAAGTGATCGCTTCTAGGCAACAGAAAGGGATGCTGCCGATCGAATGCTAAACTTGAATTACTAAGTCACACCCTAATTAAACCACCTTCCAAAAATGGACACAAAGGACGAAGACGGGGAGAAGGCAAATTGTTCTTTTACAACAATAAGATTTCGGAATTAAGATGATGCCGCTGAACTGTTTTGATTAAACTCAGTTCAGCCGTTTCCAAGTCAGAACCTAAAATAATTCCTGAAGTTTTCAAAATTCTAGAAAATCATCAAACATAAACTGTTGTAAGGATCAACTTACTAAAGGACGAACAACGACAAATCAATTGATATAATGGGTGTGGCTCTATCTCGGTTGTTATCATTGAAATAACCTTTTCCTCAGGCAATTTCTCCTCGGTAACAGCAATCGAAATAATCGGCCACTGTGACACATTTAACTTCAACCATTCTGGACCTGATTTCCAAACATCTGATTTCATGAACTGAGAAGGTTGCATACCACGAGACAAGCAATCACTTATATTATCAGAACCTCCCACATAAAACCAATTTTTCGAATTAACCAATTCTTGAATGAGTGAGACTATTAGCTAAACACATGCTATCTACAAGGAGGCGAAACGATCCAACTCAGTGTCACTTTTGAATCAGACAAAGCAAATATTTGCCATATAGTGATACGAGATTCGAGGGTGCTCTTTACAAATTTCACCAATCTAGCTAATAATATGGCTGCACACAGTTATAATCGTGGAATTGATTGAACCTTCATAGGAGCCACCTTAGTTTTAGCACAAGCAAGCGAAACGCTAACAAAACAATTTGGCATCACTGCCTTGATGTAGACCACAGTATGATTCTTCACAAGCATCGCAAAAACCAATCAATGTCACCTCAGAATCTGTAAAAACACCCAAATGACGAAACATTCGAAAGTCTGCTAGAAACAGCAATTCACTCTGGATTTTTTGCCACTGATTAATAACTTTGCCAGTAGGAACTTCATCCTAGTCCAACTTTAGTTTCCACAGTTCCTTTACAATTCATTTCAACATTAAAGTAACAGGAGCCAGAAGACCAAGTAGATCAAACAATCTAGCCACAGCGGATAAAACGTTCTGTTTCGTACACATCCTGTGTTCCACATGTATAGAAAACGAAAAAACGTCCTCGCTGGGAAACCACTGTAATTCTGATACTTTTAGGCTATCTAAATCGAAACTAATCACCTTTGGTGAACGTTTAGCCTGTGTAATTTCCGAGAGAAGCTCCTCAGAATATACAGCCCACTTAGTAAGCTGAAAATTCTCGATAAAGAACCCTTGCCTTTTCTAAACTTTCAACGCTCGAAACCAAATCGATCGATCTCTCTCTCTCTCTCTCTCTCTCTCTCTCTGTGTGTGTGTGTTTCCCCCCCCCCTCTCTCTCTCTCTCTCTCTATATATATATATATATATATATATATATATATATATATATATATATATATATATATATATATATATATATATATATATATATCTGTGTGTGTGTGTGTGTGTGTGTGCGCGCGCGTGCGTGCGTGTGGGCGCGCGCGCGCGCGCGTGTGTGTGAAACGTACTCTCTGAGGACCTTAATTTTCTGCATTTTCCTTTACCAATTTTTATCAGGAAATAGGTAGAGATTAGCGCTATCAGCATTTTGCTTTAATCGCGGCTCCAAAAAACGAAAATGGAGAAGGTTAAGAGCAAAAATAGCATATATTGTTCACTTTGAGGACCTAATGTGGTTTGTGTCTCAGCTAAACTGTAAAATAGGATAAAGTACCTTTTGAGGACTTATGATTTTCTTGTTTATAGGGCGAATTACATTTTATCACTTGAATTTCTCTTTTCCAAGATTCCCGTTACTCGTTATAAAGTGTTCCTTGATACAAATTTTACTTTGCACTTATATTACCTTAGCCTGACATATGTTTTATGGTATATATCTGACTATAATGTGTAAAATAATAGTATATGTTATAAAACGCCTTGTATATGAATAAAGAATGTTTGAAGTCATTAGAAAATTCGTTAATGAGTCAGTGGTCTTGTTTGCGAGGCAAGCGAACATAGAATGGAATTCTACATCTACAGCATGTGGAAATGTGTATCGTATATAATAATCTTGTACCAGTCAAGGTCAAGCGATTTTGTTGGCTTAGTTATACAAAAAAGACTTCGTTACTCTATTACTATGACTATGTGAAAACTGGAACCTGTGATGAGCACTAATAAGTACACTTGGAGAAACCCAAATCACCACAACACATATTTCAGAGACCTTACGATCGTTTCGTTGACCATGACAACATCTTCAGAGGAAGAAAAATTCTAAAATAAAAAACTAGCTACCGTGTATTTATATCGCGTCATAGTAAACGAACTAGTCCGAAGTAAAGTTGTCGTCCAAGAACGATCGTTTGTTTATTGTGTAATAAAAGTAAGAGGTCTAAGACCTACTTTAATCTTCTGGTCGACAAATTTTATGACCCTTATCTAATATAGGTCCAAACGACCCGAGTTATTCTAGGGATCAGTACGTTTTCTTTCGATCTAGAAATTTACTATGTGGATATTGGAACATGCCGCCAAAGACATCTGGTGAGATAAACAACATCAACTCAACTCATCTCTTTTAAATAGAAAACTAAAACCCCGAGTGTCTGTCTCGTCATGTTAACTCTAATAAAGAATAAATAATTGAATCAAATACTACATAAAAACTATATTTATATTGATTTTAATTCTTTGTGAAAGTATTTATATTGAATAAATTAATTCGAGACAAACAAAGAGATTAGTATATGTATAAACCGGCCGAGTTATTGACAGTAATTTATTATTCTACCAGACAAATTTGAAGTGTTTGAGCGGTCAAATGCAAAGAGAAAATAAAGAGCTTGAAATTAAAGGTGCCGCACAATTCAATGAAGTTTTGTTCTTAATAGAATTTAATATAAAAATACTTTCTAAAAGAATCAAGCATAGTTTGATGTCTAACATTTTTGACAAGTTTCAAATTTTCTTTGTCGATGTGGTGATTATTATCCCATATATGTTGTGCCACACATAATTTGTCCACTGTACCATAACGTAAATGTGCGAGATGTTCACGAAATCTGGTGGCTATGTTTCTCCTAGTTAGGCCCACATAATACGAAAGACAAAGACAAAGTTACGGAAATGTTCGGCATTTATGAGATTAGTTGCAAAGATTGTGATCTTAAATACGTAGGCCAAACTAGGAGAAAACATAGCCACCAGATTTCGTGAACATCTCGCAATCACAATGAAGAGGTTGCTGAAGGCTTAAGTTTATAATTCACAAATCCTAGTGCTTTGTCAATATTAATTATATCAATACTAAAATGTCTGAAATGGCAGAAATACCAGCATTCAAATATTTTTTGTTTTAATTCAAATCAACAAGGAAGATTATAATTCACATACTTACACACTTTACATCTCGTGAGAAACATATTAAGAATTTTACACATTCTACATTCGTAATAAAAATATTTAATAAAGAACCTTACTGTTTAGACAAAATGTGATTTTAGAGGAATTTAAATTAATTTCAATTTCTTTGAAAGTCCACTAGTAGAGAGAAAAAGTTTGTATTGAAGTCAAAACTCTAAGTCAAAATAAAAACAATTTAGCAAAAACTCACTTGTGTTCTCGAGGATACCTTTTCAAGTGGTGAAGTAGGGTGTTTAACTACAGGCCCTGCAGTCGATGGATCGGAAACAGGCTAGGTCCAGCCTCCAAATTATTTCTATGCTGGATGACGCCGTCAACAGGTGTCTAGGCAGAGGCTGACTCTCGTGAAGTCTGATGGGACAGACTAAAAAGGCGACGCCAGGAGCTAGTGGATGGCGTAGACGGTGATGCCAGAGGAGCACGAGAGTGCCAATACAAGACAATACGAGATCAAAGCAGATAACCTAAAGGGAGACAAGATAATGGGAGATAACTCAATGGAAGACAAACACGATCGGAGCCAACACGACCCCAGTCATAGCAAACAAGACAAAATCTTAGAAATATTCGCTCTATACATCAATGAAACTCAAAGAACTTACCACTAGGTTGATTTCGATAAGTGGGGTTCACTAAACAGGCTTCTAACAAAGCACTATGCTCCTCGAAGAGGCCACCTAGGTACTTTCGGATAAACGGGAGTCGAAAAGTACCGTGTTATGCACTGTTCGCTCACCTAATACCTCCTCTAGATTTGCCTCGTCGCATTTCAGTTTTATTCTACTAGTGACGCTTTAGAATCGTGCACGGACCTGTCGAATCTCCGTGATTTGGAAGTTCCAACGGCTACAGCCACGTGTGATAGTGTGTGGGGGGGGGGGGGGGGGGGGGGTCGGTGCAGGTTTGGGCAACAAGATAACATTTCCCCTTAAGACCTTCTGGAAATTTGCGTACCTAATTTGTGCCTTTACCACAGAGACCTAACTACGTTATAAATATATGATTCGATATTTTTAGATTTCTAAGAAAGACTTTATTGTTCTCATTGCTGAACGGCTGAATATTCCACTGCCGCAGAATAACGATCTTTTCTTTAGGCAAATACTCCACTGTTAATATACTTTACACTTGATGCAAATAAAGGGAGGGCAGTAAGAGCGCTACGATGGTAATTTTCAAAAGCAAATTTTCAACAAATCTTTTCAAAAGAAAACTTGAATTGTTGTTGAATAATGAAGTCACTTTTTCTTATTTACGCTTCCGTTGAGGTTCTCGCTCTGTCAGCAAGAGAGTTACGGTAATGAATAAAACATAACCGTTACTATACATACATATATATATATATATATATATATATATATATATATATATATATATATATATATATATATATATATATATATATATATATATATATATATATATATATATATATATATATATATATATATATATATATATTGAAACATCCCAGTACATTGGTACTTTATTAGTTTCAGGGAACAGCTATTTTAAACCCTTCGATAATTAGTTTGCCAATTACTCTCATTTCGCTACGTTGGCATATAATATTACGGGCGTTGACAAATAAGTGACAGATTACTTTTGTTTCACCTGTGTAATGCCATAGAAAGATTGTATCTTTGTATGTGTGTACTCTATATAAAATTATTTCATACAAGGAAACTGAAGAATGCCCAATCCAGACGGCCCTTAATTACTTCAATGACAGGCTAAGTATAATAACCTAATCACTTAGATGCCCTCGGTGTCAAGGGGCTAGCTTTGTAGAGGTCCCCTGTGGGTCCGGGGACTAACTAAAAGAATAGGGCCAAGGTAACTCCTGCCTGTCGTAAGAGGCGACTAATCGGAGTAGGTAGGTGGTAGTGGACTTTTCCTTTACGTGATAGTAAAGGATTTTTTTCACGACCGAGGAGGTACCACCCCTTTTTTTTGCTCCTCAGGGCTCGTCCGCGGCCTTGCCGCCCCGATAGCACCGCAACCCTTGGTTGATTGTGCATACTCTTAGTCTTACTCCACCCATTCCAAAATCACTGTGCCTTGAACTAGTCTGCACAGCGATTGGTAGGGTGAAGTTTTATATTACTCTGTCTCCGGTCTAGACTGACCGTAGATCAGTTGTCTTTTGCGGTCCAGAGCTATACACTCACACAAGATGTGCTGGGCTGATTCCTCCCCCTCGCCGCATAGTCTGCATGCGAGGTCCCCTTCGAACCGCCCCATTTTATGCAGGTGTTTCTTGACGGCCATGTGTCCTGTCAAGAGACCTGTTGTGTTTCTGAGCTGTCCTCTGCTAAGATTTAGCAGCTCCACAGCTCTCTTTGAACTGGGACCGTCAATTATTGACTTCCCATGTCTGAGCCCTGGCCAGTCCGCCCAGTACACCTTGTGTTGGTTTCTGACCCAGGACTTAATGGCTCCCCTGGCAGTGCTCTTTGACACGCCCAGAGCTGGTTCTGGTCCCATAAATGGTTCTGCTGACCCTCTATTCGCGAGACTGTCAGTTTCTTCATTGCCTTTGACCCCCCGAGTGACCCGGCACCCAGATGAGGGTCACCTCATTCTGCCCAGCCACGTCGCTCGTCTCGGCACTCACTCACCAGCCAGGAATTTACCCGTGAGCTACTTAGTGCCTTAAGGGCTGCCTGGCTGTCTGTGGCTATGAGGATCCGCTTGTTGGTGTAGCCCCTTCTCTTGTTCTCCCGCACACAGTCCAGGATGGCGTACATCTCGGCCTGAAACACCGTTGCATGGGCTCCGAGGGAAATACTATGACTTACCCTCGGTCCTTCCGAGTAAACACGCCCCCGCCCCACGCTCCCCGCCGGATCCGTACGTGAACCAGACGAGCGCGTCCCGTGGTATGCCCGGCGTCTCCTCCCGCCATGCCTCGCGGTCGGGGATTTTCACTGTAAAGTTGTTTTCCCTGCACATTCGCGGGCTCGCGAAGTCTGACCTCATTTCAAGCATGATCTCCTTCACGATCTCCTGAATTTTGCAGTGGCCCCTGAAGCCTGGGTTGATCTTCAGTCTACCATTGCAGGCTAGTCTGTATAGTCCTAGCCTGGCCTCCCCCATAATAACTAAGTGTATGGGGGGCAGATCCAGCAACACCTCCATGGTGGCTGTTGGGGTTGAATACATGGCCCCTGTGATGCCTAGGCAAGCCATCCTTTGGATGTTGCCTAGTTTTTGTTTGGCACTGGATTGTGTCACCAGACCAGTGCCGCGTAAGTATTTTTCCAATGTGACCATTCCAGGTTAGCTTAGAGTCCAATACGACCCCAAGATATTTTACCTCCCTGGCCATTGGAACGCTCCTACCGTATAGAGTGAGAGTTCTGTGGCTGTCGCAATTCCTCCTCCTCGTAAACGGCACGACGGTTGTTTTCTCGGGGCTTGATCAACCGTCCACCACTTTCAGTGCTGTCTGCATGCGCTCCCACACTGCCTGTGTGACTTTTCCTCGGACTATGATGACAATGTCGTCCGCATAGCCCTGTACCTCATACCCCCCTCCCGAGAGCCTCCCCAGCAGGCAGTCCACGACTAGGCACCAGAGCAAGGGAGACAGAACGCTCCCCTGCGGATACCCCGCCGCGACCCCCGCCAGCAGAGTCCCTCCCGCCCTGTCCCTCAGCATGGAACCGATCCACCTCTGCTGCAGGTGGATCTCCTCAATTTCACGCTCCCGGGCAGCTGCCAGAACCGATCCGAACGAGGTGTTGCTAAAGGCCCCCTCTATGTCTAGAAAGGCCCCCAGTGCCACTCCTTGTTCTCCAGCGTATTCTCTAGTTTCAGCACCAGTTGGTGCAGTGCTGTTTCTGTTGAGAATCCTGCTCTGTATGCATATTGCCCGCAGTGTAGAGGATATGCTTCCAGTACACCGCCCCTAATGTGCCGGTCGAGCAGTTTTTCCACTGTTTTCAGCAAGAAGGACATGAGATTTATTGGCCTCAGGGACTTTGCCTGGTCTGTTGGACGCCCAGGTTTAGGAATGAATACAACCCTGGCCAGTCTTTATGCCCTCGGAATGTACCCCAGAGCCAGGCTGGCCCTCATAATAAGGGTAAGCACCGGCGCCAGTATATATATATATATATATCCCCTGTTGGAGCATGATGGGCATTATTCCATCAAATCCCGGCGATTTGTATGGCTTAAAGCTGTTAATGGCCCATCTGATTTTGCTCCAGGTAACCACCTCTTTAGCGACTGTCCAGTCTACTCTAGATGCCCACCTATAAGGCGCCTCTATTTCTGAGTGTTCCCAGTCCGCAGGTGATTGGTTTATTATGTTACAGCCGGGGAAGTGCGTCTTGAGTAAAATTGCCATAGTTTCCTCCCCCGAGCTTGTAAAGCCTCCCGTGGGTGTTCTAAGGGAGCCTATGTTAGTCTGAGGGCCCTTAGACAGGATCTTGTGTAGTCGAGCACTCTCGGACGTGTTTTCCACTTCCTCGCAGTGCCTCCTCCACGACTCCTTCTTGGCGTCCCTCAGTCTTTTGTTATAGGTCGTTATGGCCTGTCTATATTCATCCCATGCTCCCGACCTTTTGGCCGCGTTAAACAGCTTACGAACCTGCGTCCTCCTTTGCCTGAGGTCCTCGTTCCACCACGGGACGTTCCTGGTGGACACCCTCATTTTCAGGGGGCAGTTGGCGTTATAGGCCGAGGTGATTGCGTCTCGCAATTGGACTGCTGCAATCTCGAGGTCTATTGAGTTGTCTATGGTACTCTTAACCCCCCGCAGTTCCACACCTAGGTCTGACCTGTAGGCTTCCCAGTCTGCCTTGCGGGGGTCTCGGTACCATACTGTTTCTCTTTCGACTTTGGCGATTTCAAACCAGATGTATCTGTGGTCTGAGCTACTCAATTCCCCAGACACAGCCCAGCTTTTAACAAAGTCACCCAGAAACTGGGTGGAAACTGTTAGATCTAAAACTTCCTCACGCCGTATTGTGACGAAGGTCGGTTTATTACCTCTATGCAATATGTCTAAATTAAATTTTTTAAAGAATTGTAAAAGTGCCTCACCCCTAGAGTTTGTGTCCGAGCTACCCCACAACTCATGGTGTGCATTCACATCCATGCCGATGATGGTCTGCCATCCACCTGCTCTGCTACCCACCATCAGCTGCTCCAATTTGTTGGGTGGAGGAGGGTCCGTGCTGTCCCCTGGCAGATAGGCTGACGCGACAGTAATGTTCCTCAGCCCATCCGCTCCTCCACATCGGATTTTGATCGTTGCCAGGTCCCTGGAACAGAAATTCATTAGAGGGAGAAACTCTATCCCTTCCCTGACAAAAATGCAGGCCCTCGGGTTCTCGCTGGATCTGCTGTAGATGAGCTTTCCAGTAGCTCCGCCGAGTCCCTTGATCTCTCCTTTATAGGAGTACGGTTCCTGGATGAGGGCCACATCTGTGTTCCTCAGAGCCATCAGTAGTCCGGCCGTGGCTGCCCTACTGTGTTGGAGGTTGACCTGAAGGAACCTAAGTCCCATTACCCTTAGTTGCTTCCCCAGTGGGCGGACGCTAACCCTTCCCAGGCCCCAGAATGCCTTGCGCTAACCCTTCCCAGGCCCCAGAATGCCTTGAAGGAGGTTCCTTCAAGGGCTCTGTAAGACGTCTGGTCGATCGAGAAGGCGAGAGTCTGTCCTTTCTCCTCTGCCTTCCTGCTTAGAACCGACCAGTGTTGCGTCCCCAGTTCAGGGTTCTGGATCTTAAGTCTACTGATCACAGTCTCCTGCGGGACGGTGTCAGGGATCCGTACGAGGACCTTGCGTCTCTTTGGGAGTTCCTTGGGCTCTGAAACTGAATCGTGAAACCAGAAGCATGTAGCTCCTTATAATATAATTCTGATTATGAATCGTGAAACCAGACATATGTAGCTCCTTATAATATAATTATAAATCTGAATCGTGAAACCAGAAGTTTGTAGTTCTTTATAATACAATTTTGAATCTGAATCGTGAAACCAGAAGTATGTAGCTCTTTATAATATAATGTCGAATCTGAATCGTGAAACCAGAAGCTCTTTACAATATAATGTTGAATCTGAATCATGAAACCAGAAGTATGTAGCTCTTTATAATATAATTTTGAATCTGAATCTCGATACCAGAAGTATGTAGCTCTTTACAATACGATTTTGAAATTGTATCTTCAAACCAAAAGTCCGTAGCTCTATATAAGATAATTTGAATCTGAAACTTGAAATCAGAAGTATCCAGCTCTACATAATATAATTTTGAACCTGAAACTTGAAACTAGGAGGATCTAGCTTTACATAATCTAGTTTTAAACTTGAAACAACTAAAGGTATGTAATTCCATTTCTGTGTAATATTGAAACTGAAACTTGAAGTCTAAACATGTGACACCATTTTGATGCACTTTGAAACTGAAACTTGAAGTTAGGGATCTCATTCTTTTGTATGTTACCTAATGAAATGATTTTGTACCTGAAACAGACATCTTGGCTCCCCTTTGTGTATTAAACGGAATCTTTAAATTGAAAGTATGTTGTGTGCACTGGACGGTTCGGAAAAGAAAGCAAAGGGACTTAAAGTAAATGAGGTACTTCCCCCTGTGTTCTGGCAAAGTTGTGTAATTACTCTCTTTGTGTCTAGAATGACATTCAGGTGAAGCTTCGTTTCACGAAGTGCCAAAATCAGAATATTAAAGACCTCACAAAGAGGCTATAGTCCAAGAATGGCTTCCGGTTTATCGCAATTTTGACACGAATGAAGCGAAAGGGCAACCTGAAGGTCAGTAATTAGTTGAACACCTTGTGATGTACGTCATAACATTGGGTGAGGTAATAGTAGGTTTGTTATCGTTGCCGTTTAGTCAGTAAACAGTGATTTGGCCTGAATGACAACAATGCCTTCCCACTGTATTTCATACAACCCACAGGTCCAGAACAAGAAAACTTGCAAGCAGTATTTGGTTGAACTTTCTACCTGGTTTGCTAATATCCGAACATTAAAGATTTCACAAGAGAGGCTATAGTCCAAAAAGGGCTCGGGAAAACATAACCTTGGCACAATGGAAGTGGAAAAGCAATCTACATGCGCAATGCGTCAATTACCTAGTGATTAATAGTCGTATAAGGGACGTGAAGGGAGGAGCCGGTGAGCCTAAACTAATTACACAAGTGTGGTGTCCTCTGCGATGTTGCTCAGTCAGTCTCATGGTGATAAAAATAAAAATAAACAAAAACTGAAATTTGAACGATAAAACTAATAAAATCTAAATAATGAAAATTGAAATGAGAATATCAATATTTAATTATACGCCACTGTGGAGACTGAGAGTGACATCGGGGCTCGGTACACACCAGGTCAGTAACCCACTAAGCGATCCAAATTTTTTATGCTAGTGCGTTCCCCATATGTTTAAGATTAACCCCAGCCGTGTGACTTTTCGTACCGAAAGGTGCCTAGATGTCTGGACTGTCATTGTCTGTTTCAATTCGTTTGTCAAATGGAAAGCTTTGTTAAATAATCAATAAGTGTTTACGAATTATTGTGTTTCTCTCATAATGTCCCAACGCCATAATCTGAGCTAGCACAACCTGGTCCTAACCCTGATGTTCACGTGCAAATGTCAAATGATAAGTTACCTCAATAAGATTTTAGATACACGTCTTTAATGTAGGGTAAGTGAATACATTTCAGGTCACTGTAGTAATTTAATGTAGTCAGGGATTGTTGTTGCAAGATATTACGAAATAATAAAGAGGAATTGTTTACAATAAAGTTAGATTTTAAATTATACCAGACAAATAAGAGATGCACTCACCTGTGTAATGGACTGTATCTTCACGTGGGTTTTAGGGTCTTCTTTGGAGGTCGGGCGACTATCTTCACCCCAAATGAGGCAAAAAATTATGTAACAAGAAAATTAGACCAGAAAATCTGGAGCACATCCCTAGTCTGGAGTACTAGCAGTTTTCAGGACGACTGATTCTAACGCAGTGACGCTGGTTTTCGTCGCGAGAGAGAGAGAGAGAGGCTGTCACAAAATCTGCCCCCTCTCCTCCTCTCAGTGGTGCCAACCACGGCGAGCAGCAATCCCTAAATGTCTGGCGGCAATTTCAAATTCAAAAATATATACAAACTTGCATCAACATTCCGCCCACCAAATAAGGACTACTTATTTCCGATTAAAAAATGCAAAGATTAAATTAAATTGGTAGATACACACTATAACTAACTATACAAATGGGAGATGCGTACTGGCCGTTTACTGCGAAGGTAAAGGGCACAGCTTGGTCATAGGACGATCTAAAATACTTGTGCTTGTTCGTACTTGAGCGACACGGGCAACGCCATCACGACCCGGATAGAGTTTCAATATGCGCCCTAACTTCCACACAAGCGGAGACACTGTCTCATCTTTGATGACAACGAGAGTACCAATCGAAGGAGCTTCTTGGGGGGTAGACCACTTATTGCGCTGCTGCAAGGTGTGCAAATATTCACTTTTCCAGCGTTTCCAAAAATCTTGATGCATTCTGGAAACAAGTTGCCAACGAGAAAGTCTGGTAAGTTTGACATCAGTCACGTCTGGGTCAGGTGGGGCACAAAGAGGCTCCATGGTCAAGAAGTGCGCAGGGGAAAGCGATGTCATGTCATTGGGGTCTGTACTAAGACTACAGAGCGGTCGGGAATTAAGAACTGCTTCAATCTGTGCCAGAACAGTGGTCAGTTCCTCGAATGTCAGAACCTGTGTGCCAACAACACGACGCAAGTGAGTTTTAATGGAACGAACCCCTGCTTCCCACAGTCCTCCAAAGTGCGGCGCTGATGGGGGATTCCAATGCCACTCAATTGACAAGGAATCAGTCACCTGATGTGCGTATGAAACCAACAATCGGTTGGCCCCGACAAAATTAGTGCCGCAGTCACTGTAGACATTGTCACAACGACCTCTTCGAGCCACAAAGCGCCGAAAAGCAGCAAGAAAAGCCTCCGAGGTGAGGTCTGATACCGATTCAATATGCACAGCCTTTGTGGTCATGCAAACAAAAATACACACATATGCCTTCGCACTTCTGACACCACGATATCTTCCCTGGGTAACGAGAAATGGACCGGCAAAATCAATTCCAGTGTGAGAGAATGGTTTCAGCTGAGAAACTCTTACTGGAGGAAGATCCCCCATTACAGGTGTCAAAGTTACCGGGCGAACACGGAAACAACGATAACATTGCCCAAGCACACTATTAATTGCCCGGCGGGCCGAAAGAATCCAAAAATTTTGTGACAACAAATACTGCAAGGTACGAGGTCCAGGATGTAAGTGTTTCTGATGGACACTACGAATCACCAAGTCAGTGAGCAAGTGTGAACGTGGCAGAAGCATGGGATGCTTTGCATCAAACGACAAGTCCGAGCATCTAAGTCTACCGCCCACCCTGAGAACACCATCCCTATCCACAAATGGGGCCAGCCTACGGATAGACTTTACACAAGGTCGACCATGCTCAATGTCACGCATTTCCCTCTCAAACGCCAACCTTTGTACTGCTTTAACAAGAAAAGTCAGTGCAGTGTAAAGCTCCGCCTCACTCAATGCGCCCGAAATTCTGTCCTTCCGGGGTAATTTCAGATTTTTGACAAACCTCATACTGTAAGCAATGATACCTTGAATTTTCCTCAGCGAAGAATACCCTTCTAACAAATTCAGCGGCCAATCACACGAAACAACCTTTGTCATGCACACAACTTGCCTCTGCTCCGACATCATGACATCAGACTCTTCACCTAAAGATTCTGCGCTAATCCATGTATCGGATGGTTCGGACAAGAAAGCCGGACCCGTCCACCATAGCGGGTGATTGAGAAGCTCATTAGGAGTAAGTCCGCGCGATGCACAATCTGCAGGGTTGATTAACCCCGAAACATGTGACCAGCAACCAGGGGGTACCTTTTCTTGTATGAGCGCCACTCTATTGGCCACAAACGTTTTCCATCGATGGGGAGATGACTTAATCCACTGAATGGCAACTGTGGAATCAGACCAGCAAAATATATTATCAATAGAAATAGTCTTTCGGTATGTAACCTGAACGAACTCCATCAACTCTGCTAACAAGGCTGCTGCACAAAGCTCCAATCGGGGTACTGATACTTTTTTTAGTGGGGAGACACGAGACTTAGCACACAAGAGAGATATCTTTATGGCTCCGCTGGCGGATACAACACGAAGATAAATTACGGCCCCATAACCAAGCTCAGACGCATCCGAGAATCCATGCAATGTAGAAGAAGTAGTACCTTCAGCAGACACATACCGCGGAATTGACAACGATGACAAACAAGAAAGTTGCGATTTGTATGTGTCCCACCTGGATTCGACTTCTAGTGGTGGTTTTTCATCCCACGAAATGCCTAGCTGCCACAGGAACTGCATCAGCTGCTTCGCAGAGAGGGTGAGGGGAGACAAGAAACCCAAAGGATCAAAGATTCTAGCAAGCTCTGACAGTATGTTACGCTTGGTGCATTTGCGTTCAATTGGATGTACCTTGTACGAGAAGCAGTCAGTCATTGGACACCACTGTAGTCCTAAAATCTTGACAGACACTAAGTCATCAGAGTCGAAACACAGAGATTGCTGATGACTACTGGGGAGAGACGCAAGAAATTCGGGATCATTGCTTGCCCATTTTCGCAACTCAAATCCAGCCTCTCCGAGCATTCCTATCAGTTGAGATTTCACTTCAATTGCAGAATTGGAATCTGGCACACTAGTTACTATGTCATCCACGTACGTGTCAGACCTTATGACGTCTGCTGCAAGAGGATATTTACCACCTAAATCTGTTGCCACCTGTAAGAGGGTCCTAATGGCAAGATAGGGGCTAGAAGCAACACCAAAGGACACTGTATTGAGTCTGAACTCTTGCACTGGCTCAGAATTGGAAAACCGCCAAAGAATGCGCTGGAAGTCCCTATGCTCCTCTGCCACCAATACTTGCAGAAACATTTGCTTAATGTCTGCAGTAAAGGCGACTCGATGAGCCCGAAAATTCAACAGGACTGTCACAATATCCTGCTGCAACTTGGGTCCAACCAATAGGGTGTTGTTGAGCGAGACGCCATTTGAGGTCTTAGCACTGGCGTCGAACACCACCCGTAACTTTGTAGTGGTACTTTCGGGTTTCAAGATACAATGATGAGGGATGTAGTAGACGGCACTAGGATGTGATACCTTACACGACACAGGAGACATGTGCCCATCGCTCAGATACTCACGCATGAAAGCCACATACTTTCTACGGATATCTGACTCTTTGGACAATCGTCTCTCTAGAGCCTGAAGCCGTCTCAATGCCATGGAATGTGACTCACCCAGATCTGGCATCCCATCACGAAATGGCAGGCCCACGACATATCTACCATTAGAGTCACGTGAATGAGTGTCCTGGAAGATCTTCTCACACAGGGCATCTTCCGGACTCGCTAATGTGCACTGACACACGCGCTCCACTTCCCAAAATTGTCTGAGAGTTTTGTCCAGAGAAACATCGACCGACGTACAACAGGGAAGCTGGGAAGCGTGCTTGTCAATACGACTTGACCGGTTACTTGGTCGGGTCTGTTATCACCTTGCTCACATGTTTGTGTATCAGTCTGACCAGAGCTTGATGTAAAATGCAAATATGTGTGATGTTTCCTAGTACAAACACGACAATTAAATTTCGAGGTACACCCTGCGAGTTTGTGAGACCCAGCCAGACAATTATAGCACAGACTTTTCCTCTTCACTAAGGTATGACGATCCTTAGGAGACATTTCTAAGAACTTGTCACATTTCGTCAA
Source organism: Tillus elongatus (assembly GCA_964006375.1). Lineage (NCBI taxonomy): Eukaryota > Metazoa > Arthropoda > Insecta > Coleoptera > Cleridae > Tillus > Tillus elongatus. Next base: position 71,630,400 of record OZ023269.1, on the reverse strand, counting down.
TGAGTGTTCCCCCTGGCAACACACACAAGAAATTGATGAATCTGACTTACTAACACTAGTCACCAAAGAAGTGGTTGGTTTCGGCTGCACGAACTGTTTCCCTTTCAACATTTGAGGACCCTTCTTCACTGAGACCGGTGCTACGGTTAGCGCAGATGTTTCAAGAGCCTTGCACTGTTTTTCTAAAAAATCACTAAGGTGCGAGTACGTGGGGACCTCACAGTCACCAAACTGTATTTCAAATTGCTTTCGGATAGAGGAATCTAACTTTTGCAAAAGGAAATTGAATTTCGTAAAGTCCCACAAATCATACTGCTGCTCTTGATATAAATCTAACGCACATACGTTTTCAGTAAATGTTGTCAACAAATTCCTTAAATCTCGAGATGAATCGCCTGACACCTTCGGAGCATTAAGAAGAGCTAACCAGTAATTCGTAAGCAACACACGTTTATTTTCATACCTTGAAACTAGCGAATTATATGCCACTTGGTAATTATCCGAAATGAGGGGTAGGTTTTGAACTATTGAAGCTGGTTCTTTTGTCAAGGAAGCAAGAAGATACTGGAAACGCTCAATATCTGACAAAGTGTCATTTTCATGAATCAGAGTCCTAAACAAATCGAAAAAACGTGGCCACTGACCAATCGCCCCGTCAAATTTCGGAATATCGATCTTAGGCAATCGAACATTACGTCTGCCACCCGTTCCACTATCAGAGTGAGCCTCATTATCGAGCGACTTAGCTACATCGGCAGCATCAGCAGTAACCTTACCACAAATTTCAAAATAGATTGACTTGATGCTGTACTGTATGTTGTCGAAGTCTGTCTGAATCTCCGATTGTAAAGCCAAATTATCCTTATCCTTCATTAAAGACACGATGTCCAGATGTAAAGAATCAAACAAATTTACAGAATCGTTAAGACCTTGGTATCTGATTCTAAATTCATTCCTTTTTGTGGGTTCAGCCTTGGCGTCTAATGCAAACCTTGATAGGTGTTGCACTCGATTCATAACAGAGTTACGTTTATTTATCAACTTTTCCACCTCCATTTCAAAAATGACAAAAAACGAAAAGGCAAACTAGAAAAGACTGATATAACCTGAACCCAATCGGATGATAACCACGTGTTTCACGTCGAAAAAAACACGTTTCAAACAAGTAACAGAGCTCGAAAATCGCCGATTGCGAGACACTGAAAAACAAAACAATTTTGACGCTAAAAGGCCGTAAAACAAATTAAACAAGCAACACAATTACACTAACGCGGATTTGCCGACCCGAACACGTGTTCTAACCAAACCCTGGAGGCTATAAATTACGATTTTTAACAACAAAACCGCCAAACACGTGTGCGTAAATTCACGATATGAACACCCACAAGTGTCAATTCTAATCAAACAAGCATCGGCTTCGATGGACCAAAATGTTGTTGCAAGATATTACGAAATAATAAAGAGGAATTGTTTACAATAAAGTTAGATTTTAAATTATACCAGACAAATAAGAGATGCACTCACCTGTGTAATGGACTGTATCTTCACGTGGGTTTTAGGGTCTTCTTTGGAGGTCGGGCGACTATCTTCACCCCAAATGAGGCAAAAAATTATGTAACAAGAAAATTAGACCAGAAAATCTGGAGCACATCCCTAGTCTGGAGTACTAGCAGTTTTCAGGACGACTGATTCTAACGCAGTGACGCTGGTTTTCGTCGCGAGAGAGAGAGAGAGGCTGTCACAAAATCTGCCCCCTCTCCTCCTCTCAGTGGTGCCAACCACGGCGAGCAGCAATCCCTAAATGTCTGGCGGCAATTTCAAATTCAAAAATATATACAAACTTGCATCAACAGGGATTTAATTGAGTATTAGTCAACATTGTAAAACAGGCTAATATGCCGTTTCCTGAAAGTACACATGTTTAAATTATGCATTACGCAATACGATGTTATTTGTCATTGTAAATAACTTTTGTTTAAATAAAAATTAAAAGGGGGGGGGGTGGATATTATATATATATATATATATATATATATATATATATATATATATATATATATATATATATATATATATATATATATATATATATATATATATATATACAACGATGAAATCTAGTGGCGCAAGCAGGAACTTTGCTGTCTGTGCTGTCTGACCGCACCAGTACAAGTTTTCACCTAGATGCCGCCCTGCAACCAAATAACGACTTTTCTAAAAAAGACCGTCAGCCCCAACTACTACATTCCTGTGAGGAAATGATGCAGAAATGCAAGGATGAATATACTTCAACCATTATTGGAGATAGACACACACACACACACACACACACGAACGCACGCACCTTCGCACTCACCCCCGCACGTACGCACACACGTACGCACGCACACGCACGCGCGCGCGTACACACACAGCTGTATATATATATATATATATATATATATATATATATATATTATAATATCCACCCCCCCCCCCCTTTTAATTTTATATATATAAACTGAAAGTGACCCTGGATATGTGTTTTAGCCGGCCTTGGTCGCACTCATTTGAAGACATTTTTTTAAGTCGCGATCTTTTCATTAGTGAATTTTTTCTATGAAAATCCACTACAATTGCCGACCAACATACATGTTTTTACATGATAATCAAAATTATAATCTCAATGTCATTGAAAAACAATTAATGACAAGTGATTTGTCTCTACCTTAAAAACTATGAACTGGTCCTTTAATTTATAAATTTAAGATAATTATGCTCTCTTAAGTTTGTATATACCTACCTGGCGGGGTCTACTTCAAAACTACAACAAGGTTCATCCAATAATGGCCTTATTAAAGGTTCTAATAACGTTTGTAAATAACTAGCTCCATATATTTTAAAACAAAATGCCATGATTTTGCTTCCCAGTGAATTACCTCGAAATAATGTTTGCATGCAATCAGAAACTTCAACTTCTCTATAAAACATATTCCATAACAACGGAGACAATAAATGCTTTGCATCAAATAAAGTAACAAATACTCTAGCTAACTCGTCCATCTGTGATGTTGTTACGACATTCGCTAAAGCCATAGCAATAGGTAATTCACCTTTATCACTAATCATTGTAACCAACTGAACTAATTGTTCAAATCTGTCTGCTAATACTGTCTCTGCTAAAGTATCAAATTCAGTTCCTTGCTGTAGAATTTTCGTCAAGACTTCCATAAAAGCCGCCCTTGTTTGGAGATCTTTATTGTACCCCAGATCTAAAAAAAATACCTATACAGATTATAGAAATTATTAATCATATTACCAAATAGATCAAATTAGGTAATTCAAAAATGAAGATTATTGGAAAAATTACATCGCTTGTTTTATAAATTTAACACAAAAACTTTCAATTTTCAACATAATTAGTCTGATAATGATGTTTAAATATTACTAAGAGTATACTTTCAAAATGCCAGGTTACTTTTCTCTCAAAAATATTTGAATTAAATTTAATGTCCATCACAAAAATGTTCTGAAGTTTTTAAAGATACTGACCTATTGAATGCATCAAACCACTATCAATATTGGCAGACAGCAAGTTAGACATAGCTTGGATCGTGGCATTTCTTAGTGTACTTAATTTATTAGCATTTATTCTTTGTCTGGATACATCCTTCTCGACATCAGCAGCATCTGAACAATCATTCAATAGATTCATAAATAATGTAAAGTATTTTAAGAACAATTGGCTTTTAGCCTCCATAAGGTCACCTCTATCTGATTCTTCTGGTTGAAGGGGTAATCCACGAAGTAAAGCTGCAACTGCCTCCATACAAGCTTGATCTAAATCACGTGTAATGACTGTTACATCACCAGAGCTAGGTGGAGCAATTTGGTGTGAGGTACCCATCACCCAATCAGTCAAATATTCAACCAGCTTATTTCTAAATTTCATTTCCTGTCTAAAAGCTAAGTCATCCCTTCTTTTCATCATTGCTTCCACTAACTGACACAATTTGGTTTTAATGTGTATTGCATGCACTGTCATGTCTAAATGCCTCACATATCTTACTATAGCTAACATCATTCCTTCAATGCTCGTTACTCCTAAATGTTCTGATGGTTGATCATTTTTTGTACTATCCAAAATATTTTTCATTATAAAAATAATATGTTCAATAAAAAGAGTATGGTGATCATTAACTATAACTTGTCCTTGCTGATCAAAAAACTTGTCTACAATATTTTTAATTTGTTCAAAGCCAATTGGATACAATGCTGACGACATTTCATGACCTACAATTTCTTTGATATGTTTCTGCATTTGTGGACCGAATTTCTCATTGTTACAAATAAGCAGTCTCAGAAGCAAATCAACAAACCTGGAAAAAAATAACATACTTTAGAGCAGTATATGCAAAATCTTTTTAATATATTTACTGTGTTACTGGACAATACTGTCGTTGTTCTTGTGCAGGCCCAGTAAGTACACTTGATTTTCTACTATCAGATAAACTACCACTAGTGAGAGAACTCAAAGTTGAAGTTGACAAATTAGAATGCGAAGATGCTAATACTGGTCGAGAAGGCGACTTTCTTTGTAAGCAAACACCACCCAATGCACACAAAAACCCTGTCATATTTGCCCATTCATTTATCTGTTCCTAAAAAAATAATAAATAAATAAGACAAAACATCAAGGGATACTATTATAGGGCAGCTTTTTTAACATTTGTCACAAATTTTCGATGTTCTCAGTATTCATATTTCACAGTTCTCATATTTTGGGTTATATGAAACTTCCCGCATAAAGTAGCATGTGACATTATTTTCTAAGCTAAGTGTGATAGACAAGTTTTAAAAGTTAGCCACTGGAATTATTAATTGTTTGTATGTTAGGTTTTATTTGGTGCTGTGTATAATTAAAATCTGTCACTATTGCAGCACTATGTCTTAAGATTGTTGTACATTAACTTGCAAATAGAGAAATACTTTTTATAATAAAAAAAGTCTGCGTTATGGTAGTGAATTTTCATACAAATTTTTTTAATAGCAAATATGTCTTTTCTTTTAAAGAAAGCAGGCATGAAATGTAGTTACCAGTATAACCTATATAGTAGAAGCAATGTACCATATTTCATCAAAATAACTTTATTGTTTGAAAATGTACAAAATGTTTCGAAAATAAACTCAAAATGTTTCTAAAAAACTGGTTCCTAGCCAACGAATGTTAAGTTAATAGCAAATTAAGCTATTGAAATTTGAAACATATAATGAAAATTAGCTACCATAACGCACTTGCTGCGTCTTGAGGTACTTTTCTTACAAATATGCTTTATATTTCGATAGAAAATGCAAAAATGTAATAAGATAAGCTGTGTTCCATTAAAAAAAAAATAAAAAAAAAAAATTTGTATTACCAACAACTTATGGGCCACCTATTTTTTCCCTCAGGGCTTGTCCGCGTCTTTGCCGCTTCGATAACACTGCAGCCTTTGGCTTATTGTGCATGCCCTTAGTTTTTTACTCCACCCATTTCAAAATCACTGTGCCTTGAACTAGTCTGCACAGCGATTGGTAGGGTGAAGTTTTATATTGCTCTGTCTCCGGTCTAGACTGACGGTAGATCAGTTGTCTTTTGCGGTCCAGAGCCTTACACTCGCACAAGATGTGCTGGGCTGATTCCTCCCCCTGGCCGCAAAGCCTGCATGCGAGGTCCCCCTCGAACCGCCCCATTTTATGCAGGTGTTTCTTGACGCCCATGTGTCCCGTCAAGAGACCTGTTATGTTTCTGAGCTGTCCTCTGCTAAGACTTAGTAGCTCCACAGATCTCTTTGAACTGGTTTCGTCAATTACTGGCTTCCCACGTCTGAGCCCTGGACAGTCTGCCCAGTACACCTAGCTCCTCCTCTTGTTCTCTCGCACACAGTGCAAGATGGCGTTCATTTCGGCCTGAAAGACTGTTGCATGAGCTCCGAGGGAAATACTGTGACTCACCCTCGGTCCTTTCGACTAAATGCCTGCCCCCGTCCCACGCTCCCCGCCGGATCCATCCATGAACCAGACGAGCGCATCCCTCGGTAGGCCCGGCGTCTCCCCCCGCCATGCCACGCGGTCAGGGAATTCCACTGTAAAATTCTTTTTCCTAAATTCAGTGTTACAGCAAGTGTCGAACCGTTAAAAAAAAAGTAACTAGAATGGCAAAGACATCTTTTACAAATATACTTTAGGTGAAATAAGTCTAAACATCAAGTCTAATATGCCTTCTCAACATGGGGATATGTAAATAAATGTAAGCAAAAAACTGCTATGTGATGGTAGTAACATCCACAAACAATATACCAAAACTAACTCTTCTGCTTTGGACTCAATCCATCTGTCAAGATACAATACGTAAGTGTTTCAGGATGGGAGGATAAATGAGGGGAATAGGGGAACAGTGAAATTATTATGGGCTAGACGGACATACCAAAGATGTAACAACTGAAATGAAAATATAAAAACTCTCTCAAATATGTACAAACACATCTAAACTTATGTAAATTAGATTTCTAAACTAAGTAAATATTCTTAATCAGCATTCTTCTATTCTGCAGAATAAGTGCTACTTAATGTTATTTCTAATAAGCAGAACCCAAATCACCACAACACATCTTTTTAAAGACCTGACGATTGTTTCACTACCAATGTTAGCGTCATCAGAGGATGAAAAATTCTAAACTACTTACAACTAAACAACACCTTTTATACTAAGTCTTAGGCAAAGACCGATAAAGAGAGGGACGAAATCCCAGGCAAATTTTTCTGTGTATTATATATTAATTGTCAGACGAGGTTTTTAAAGTCCCGTTATAACTTTACCTGCCGAGTTTCGGAATATATTTTGTCAAAGACAGATTGTAAACAGAGGGCTATAAATCAATAGCGGCGCTCAGTTTAAGGACCTTTTTTATGTTTCAAATTTTTTTCTAAGGGAATAAAAAATAAAAGTTCCTCAAACCGAGCGCCGCCATTGATTTATATAGCTCTTTGATTACACTCTGGCTTTGACATAGAAGATATTCCGAAACTCGGCAGGTAATGTTATAGCGGAGGTTCAAAAATCTCGCCCGGCAATTAATATACAATACACAGAAAATTTGCCTGGAGTTTCGTCCCTCTCTTTAGCGGTCTTTACCTAAGACATAGTATAAAATCTGATGTTTAGTTGAAAGTAGTTTAGAATTGTTCATCCTCTGATAACGTTAACTTTGTTAGTGAAACGATCATCAGGTCTTTAACAAGACGTGTTGTGATGAATTGGATTCTCCAAGTGTACTTATTAGTGTTCATCACAGGTTCCAATCTTCACTAAGTAATGTTACTTCTGTAATTTGCAATGCCTAACGACACTAAGTGTTGTTTATATAAACACTTGAAACATGATATTGCTATATCTGTGTCAAATAATTACAATACCGATTTAACCTACTTATAAAATTATAATTAATACACATTATAATCAATTCTCAATTTCCTTATTAATCAAATTCAAATGTCTTTATTGTCTCCTACAGCCCTTCTCAGGAACAAACCTCTGTGCTTAAACATCTTGGGGAGTCAAAAAAATCGGAGTACCCGGCACATATGTCAGCTGTTGGTTCTATCCTTGATCACGGGCAGTGACCTCTAACTTCTGTAACTCAGCCAATTCCACCGGTTCGACAGTTGAATAATCGGATTCTTTAGAAGAGCGTCCTAAGCAATTAAGTTCCATCTGATTTCGTGAAGATGAGCTTCTTGTATTTATTTTCCCGCAAGGTCGTTCAGGATATCATGTGGATACCATGGTTTTTGTCTCAATGATGCAGTTATGTGATATGGATATTATCTGTTTTAGTTATTGTAACTTCTTTTCGTTGACTGTTACAGATAATGGCATTTCTGGTTTCTCTTGAGTTATACACATCCATGAGTTGCTGGTGTATAATTGTTTCCAGATTATTGATTGTACTGTTTTTTGGATCATTGGACATGTGATTCTTTCTTCCCACTGGTATAGCTCGTCTATTATACAACTGGGACTGCTCTCAATACTTCTTACCACTGCAGGGAACACACATATAGACTTTCGGAGATTTCCATGCTGTGTTTCAATTCCTCGTCAGATATTTGGAAGTATTGTTAAGAGTTGTAATCCTTTTTTGTTTGTTTTTATATTTCACCAACACACCACGAGGGCTTACAGCCTAAATACTATCGTACCGTGGGTGTTGACAAGGAGGAAAGAGGCAACTTGTTAATTATGGACTTGAAGGTGTGGAGGAGAAGGAAAAACATGTGCCGGCAAGGAATTCCACAACTTGGAAGTCCTCAGGACAAAAGAGCGGGCATAACAAGATGTTCTTTGTCTGGTGACCTGGACAGTAAAAGGGTGCATTCGCTCTGTTCCCCTGGTAAATCTGTTGGGGGCAGCAGGTGGAGGAACTATGGAAGAAAGCTCATCTGAGCAGTGCCCGTGCAGATATCTATAAAAGAGAGAGAGGTCAGCAACGGCACGTCGGTGGGCAAGGGATGGCAGCCTTTGGGTAAGGGTAGGGTCACCTATGAGACGTATAGCTCTCTTCTGAACGGAGTCCAGGATAGCGAGTGTAGAAGCGACAGCGGCACCCCAGATGTGGGAGCAGTATTCGAGGTTTGGCCTTATTTGTGAAGTATATAAGGTATAGAGATTAGCTGGTGAAAAGTATTTGCGAGCCCGGAAGAGGAAACCCAATTTCTAAGTAGCCGCTTCTGCAATTTATGTGACGTGTTGGTGCCAATTGGGATTTCGATCCACAGAAATGCCCACAAGTGAAAAGGACTCATTACTTTGAATAACTTGGTTGTTCATTGTGATGGGTCTAAGGCTGGTGTATCTCTTATGAGAAAGAAAGCAAGACTGAGATTTGGTGGGGTTGAATTGTACAAGATTTCTACTTCCCCAGTCTAATATTTTTTGGAGATCCACGGAGACAGAACCCTCCATGAGTCTGCGATCCTCATCTAATTGGGCTAAAGAGACAGGCTTAGAATATTATATATTTGAGTGGAGGGTAATGTCGTCCGCGTAACTGGGTTGGATGTGCCACAGAGGTCATTTATGTGGAGAAGAAACAAAGTAGGGGCTAAAGCTGAACCTTGAGGAACTCCTGCATTAATTGGATACAGTTTAGAGAAATGGCCATCCACCACAACAGAAATGCTCCGGTTGGAGAGAAAATTTGCTGTCCAGGTACAGAGTTTTGGTGGTAGGCCATAGGCCGAAAGTTTATTAAACAGCGCTGCGTGCCAGACCTGGTCGAATGCTTTGGATATGTCTAGAGCGACAACCTGGGATTCACCGTGTAGTTCCATAGACTTGTTCCAAGAATGGGTGACAAAGGAAAGGAGATCGGCAGTTGATCTGCGCTGACGGAATCCATGCTGCCTGTCGTGGATTAGATTGTGTTTTTCAAGAAATTTGAGTAATTCAGTGTTTATATTTAAGCCTAAAAACCCGAGTGTATTTATTTAATGGTTGTCCGCGATTCATATCTCGTGACAGATTTCAAGTGGATCTAAATCCGGTCAATAGTGAGGTCATCATCACCTCCCAAACCCTAAGCTATTTGCACTTATCTCTCAGATTTATTATTTTGTAAGATAAAGAACACACTGTTTGGTTTGAAGATGAAAAGATAATCAAATACTTACTCAGCTTTAATCTTGATCTGCCCAAAGTCCTAGATTTATGAGATCTTTGAGTCAAAACACCGGCACTACGTTAGTTAGTTAATTTGTAGAGATCTAGATAATAGATATGAAGAATTTCCAGCTATGGCACCACCAGAATTGAGAAAGGTTAAGGATTTGTTATTCAATCAAAAGATATATTAAAAACACAAATATTTAAATTTATTGATATAAATTAATAATGGGAGTTATTTAAATCAAGACTCCTAGTACATCGAATAAAAGTTGTACATTACAAAGAAACAAAATAAATATCAAATGTAAAAGTAAAGGTTTTTCTACTAAATCTACCAATGCTCTCAATTTTAATTTGTTAGGTAAATTTCTAATTAATTATTCTGGCCAGAGAATGTTTTGTTTTCTTAAAAATTTGTGAGAAGCTCAGATATGGCAAAATTGGGTAATTGTTTACTATTGTTTAAATGAAAGTTTACAAGCTAGTTTTTGTATTCTAAAACATTTGAAAGTTTGAAAAATTCGTGAGTAAATATCACAGTATATTCTTAATTTACATGTTTGACAAGATACCAAAAGAAAATACACAATACATTTATATATATATATATATATATATATATATATATATATATATATATATATATATATATATATATATATATATATATATATATATATATATATATATATATATATATATATATATATATGAGACATGCTTGGTTCTCGGGTTAAACCGCGTCCAGAATTTATGGAAACTCGACGTTTCGGCTCCTGTTTTGGAGCCATTTTCAAGAGGTAAAGGGAATATGTAAGGATACTCTAAGGCCTCAATCTGCCTACTCCTTAGAGTGATGGACAAAGGTGGGTAAAGAAAATATGTAAGGACACTCTAAGGCCTCAATCTGCCTACTCCTTAGAGTGGTGGACAAAGGTGGGTAAAGGAAATATGTCAGGACACTCTAAGGCCTCAATCTGCCTACTCCTCAGAGTGATGGACAAAGGTGGGTGAAGGAAATATGTCAGGGCACTCTAAGGCCTCAATCTGCCTACTCCTTAGAGTGGTGGACAAAGGTGGGTAAAGGAAATATGTCAGGACACTCTAAGGCCTCAATCTGCCTACTCCTTAGAGTGATGGACAAAGGTGGGTAAAGGAAATATGTAAGGACACTCTAAGGCCTCAATCTGCCTACTCCTTAGAGTGGTGGACAAAGGTAGGTAAAGGAAATATGTAAGGACACTCTAAGGCCTCAATCTGCCTACTCCTTAGAGCGGTGGATAAAGGTAGGTTGGGTTGTTGTAGCTCGATTACGGGGCCTCAATCTGCCTACTCCCCAAATCTCGCCGGAGATCGTCTGTGAGGTCTCAGTGTGTTCAACCCTAGGCCTCAGAGAGATCTGGTAGTTCGTTGCAAGTCTTGTCTTATATAGGTCGTTCCGTCTACCTGTTGCGTCATCAGTGAAAGTAGTGGGGTCACTGTCAATTAAGTGGGGGGCTTTGGTCACGGTATCTAGAGGAGGATTAAGAGGGTCACCGGCATTTGTTGAGGCAGATAATGATGCAACAAAATTGTCTGTGGAATTCATTTCCCTTTTGTGTGTTTGCAAAGAAGATATAATAGGTTTCCAAGTAGTCGGAAGGCGAAGACCATCATCTCTCTTATTTAAACAATCGGGACGTTTTTCAATCTCGATTGCTTCGCGGATAATTCTCGTTTTGAAATTGTAAACCGGTGCTATTGTTTTGGCATTATCGAAGTCTATTTTGTGCCCTGTATGAATATGATGCATGGCCAGCGCCGATGAGGGGTCGGATTTTCTAACTGCGAGGGTGTGTTCGTATATTCTATTGTGGATGCGTCTGTTTGTTTGTCCTACGTAAGTTCGGGAACAGTCGGAACAAGGAATTTCGTAAACTCCGTGGGATTCGTTTGGAATCGTATCCTTGGGAGTTTTTATCAGATTTGACAGTTTTTGGTCTGTTGTGAATACGGTTTTGATATTATGGGTTCTGAAAATTCGGCTGATTTTGTCGGTGACGCCTTTAATGTATGGTAAAAACGCTGTGTGTTGTTGTGTGGACGCTGTTTGTTCTGGTTGTGGTGTAGTGGTTTGTTGTTGTGCGTTTCTAATGTTTCGTAGTATGTGATTGTTGTCGTATCCGTTTTCTAGCAATGTCTGTCTTAAAAAGTTTAATTCTGTCTGTTTGTTGTTGTTGTCCGTTAGTCTAAGGGATCGTGTTACTAATGTTCGAACCACGGAATTTAGTTGCGATGGGTGATGGTGAGATTGGGCGTTAAGATACCGATTAGTGTGGGTTGGTTTTCGGTAGACAGTGTAAGAAAATCCCCTGACTGGGTTTTTAGTGATGCGTACATCTAAGAAAGGCAAAGAAAAATTATTTTCCATTTCCATGGTGAACTGGATTTGGGGGTTAATGTTATTTAGGTAAGAAAGGAATTCGTCTAGAGATTCTTTGCCGTGTGGCCAGACAGCGAAAATGTCGTCAACGTATCTTAACCAACACGTTGGTTTAAGTTGGGATGAATTGAGGGCTTGTGTCTCGAAGTTTTCCATGAAAATGTTGGCCAATGCAGGAGAGAGGGGTGAACCCATTGGAGCACCTCGAACTTGTTTGTAAAATTTGTTTTGAAAAAGGAAATAGGTGTTAGATGTGCAGTGTTCTACAAGAGCTAAGGTATCGTGGGAAATTTTGTGTTTATTTTTGAGAATGTCAAGGGTTTCAGATAGAGGTATATTGGTGAATAAGGAAACTATATCAAAGCTAACTAGGATGTCGTTTTGAGAAATGGTGTTGTTTTGAAGAAGGTCGATGAAATGGGTGGAGTTTTTGACATAGGATGTAGCGTTTTCTACTAATGGTTGGAGAGTTTTGGCTAGATGTTTTGCAAGTTTTTGTGTGGGTGAACGGTGGGCACTTACGATAGGGCGAAGGGGAATATCCGGCTTATGGATTTTCGGGAGACCATATTTTCTAGGGATGCGAGATGATTTTTCGCGGGGGATTAGTTCTTTTTTGAGGTCAGGATTGAGTTGGGAGTTGTTGATGATAGTTTTGGTTTTCTTTTCCAGATAAGTTGTAGGGTCGTTAGGGATTTGTTTGTAGTCTGTGTTGTTTAGTATATTGTCCATCTTTTGTATGTAGTCTGTTTTGTCAAGTATGACTGTAGCGTTGCCTTTGTCTGCTGGTAGGATTATAATTTCTGTGTTTCGGTTTAGGTCTCTGATTGACTGTCGTTCGTGAGGAGAAAGGTTGGAAGGTGGAGGTTTGGCAGAACGTAATATCCTGGCAATGTCTTGTCTCGTAATTTCAGCTTCGTCAGTCGGTAAGTGTGTTATTGCATCTTCTGATTGAGAAATTATCTTTTCTATTGGGATGAATTTAGGGGTTGGTGCAAAATTAAAACCTTTCAAATTCCACCATAAGTGACGTCGCCATCAAAGTCCTATCCAAAGGTTTTAATTTTGCACCAACCCCTAAATTCATCCCAATAGAAAAGATAATTTCTCAATCAGAAGATGCAATAACACACTTACCGACTGACGAAGCTGAAATTACGAGACAAGACATTGCCAGGATATTACGTTCTGCCAAACCTCCACCTTCCAACCTTTCTCCTCACGAACGACAGTCAATCAGAGACCTAAACCGAAACACAGAAATTATAATCCTACCAGCAGACAAAGGCAACGCTACAGTCATACTTGACAAAACAGACTACATACAAAAGATGGACAATATACTAAACAACACAGACTACAAACAAATCCCTAACGACCCTACAACTTATCTGGAAAAGAAAACCAAAACTATCATCAACAACTCCCAACTCAATCCTGACCTCAAAAAAGAACTAATCCCCCGCGAAAAATCATCTCGCATCCCTAGAAAATATGGTCTCCCGAAAATCCATAAGCCGGATATTCCCCTTCGCCCTATCGTAAGTGCCCACCGTTCACCCACACAAAAACTTGCAAAACATCTAGCCAAAACTCTCCAACCATTAGTAGAAAACGCTACATCCTATGTCAAAAACTCCACCCATTTCATCGACCTTCTTCAAAACAACACCATTTCTCAAAACGACATCCTAGTTAGCTTTGATATAGTTTCCTTATTCACCAATATACCTCTATCTGAAACCCTTGACATTCTCAAAAATAAACACAAAATTTCCCACGATACCTTAGCTCTTGTAGAACACTGCACATCTAACACCTATTTCCTTTTTCAAAACAAATTTTACAAACAAGTTCGAGGTGCTCCAATGGGTTCACCCCTCTCTCCTGCATTGGCCAACATTTTCATGGAAAACTTCGAGACACAAGCCCTCAATTCATCCCAACTTAAACCAACGTGTTGGTTAAGATACGTTGACGACATTTTCGCTGTCTGGCCACACGGCAAAGAATCTCTAGACGAATTCCTTTCTTACCTAAATAACATTAACCCCCAAATCCAGTTCACCATGGAAATGGAAAATAATTTTTCTTTGCCTTTCTTAGATGTACGCATCACTAAAAACCCAGTCAGGGGATTTTCTTACACTGTCTACCGAAAACCAACCCACACTAATCGGTATCTTAACGCCCAATCTCACCATCACCCATCGCAACTAAATTCCGTGGTTCGAACATTAGTAACACGATCCCTTAGACTAACGGACAACAACAACAAACAGACAGAATTAAACTTTTTAAGACAGACATTGCTAGAAAACGGATACGACAACAATCACATACTACGAAACATTAGAAACGCACAACAACAAACCACTACACCACAACCAGAACAAACAGCGTCCACACAACAACACACAGCGTTTTTACCATACATTAAAGGCGTCACCGACAAAATCAGCCGAATTTTCAGAACCCATAATATCAAAACCGTATTCACAACAGACCAAAAACTGTCAAATCTGATAAAAACTCCCAAGGATACGATTCCAAACGAATCCCACGGAGTTTACGAAATTCCTTGTTCCGACTGTTCCCGAACTTACGTAGGACAAACAAACAGACGCATCCACAATAGAATATACGAACACACCCTCGCAGTTAGAAAATCCGACCCCTCATCGGCGCTGGCCATGCATCATATTCATACAGGGCACAAAATAGACTTCGATAATGCCAAAACAATAGCACCGGTTTACAATTTCAAAACGAGAATTATCCGCGAAGCAATCGAGATTGAAAAACGTCCCGATTGTTTAAATAAGAGAGATGATGGTCTTCGCCTTCCGACTACTTGGAAACCTATTATATCTTCTTTGCAAACACACAAAAGGGAAATGAATTCCACAGACAATTTTGTTGCATCATTATCTGCCTCAACAAATGCCGGTGACCCTCTTAATCCTCCTCTAGATACCGTGACCAAAGCCCCCCACTTAATTGACAGTGACCCCACTACTTTCACTGATGACGCAACAGGTAGACGGAACGACCTATATAAGACAAGACTTGCAACGAACTACCAGATCTCTCTGAGGCCTAGGGTTGAACACACTGAGACCTCACAGACGATCTCCGGCGAGATTTGGGGAGTAGGCAGATTGAGGCCCCGTAATCGAGCTACAACAACCCAACCTACCTTTATCCACCGCTCTAAGGAGTAGGCAGATTGAGGCCTTAGAGTGTCCTTACATATTTCCTTTACCTACCTTTGTCCACCACTCTAAGGAGTAGGCAGATTGAGGCCTTAGAGTGTCCTTACATATTTCCTTTACCCACCTTTGTCCATCACTCTAAGGAGTAGGCAGATTGAGGCCTTAGAGTGTCCTGACATATTTCCTTTACCCACCTTTGTCCACCACTCTAAGGAGTAGGCAGATTGAGGCCTTAGAGTGCCCTGACATATTTCCTTCACCCACCTTTGTCCATCACTCTGAGGAGTAGGCAGATTGAGGCCTTAGAGTGTCCTGACATATTTCCTTTACCCACCTTTGTCCACCACTCTAAGGAGTAGGCAGATTGAGGCCTTAGAGTGTCCTTACATATTTTCTTTACCCACCTTTGTCCATCACTCTAAGGAGTAGGCAGATTGAGGCCTTAGGGTATCCTTACATATTCCCTTTACCTCTTGAAAATGGCTCCAAAACAGGAGCCGAAACGTCGAGTTTCCATAAATTCTGGACGCGGTTTAACCCGAGAACCAAGCATGTCTCACATTAAAGACCGCGGAAATCTTTCTGAACATATATATATATATATATATATATATATATATATATATATATATATATATATATATATATATATATATATATATCTATATATATATATATATATATATATATATATATATATATATATATATATATATATATATATATATATCTATATATATATATATATATATATATATATATATTATATATATATATATATATATATATATATATATATATATATATATATATATACATATACAGGGTGTTCAAATAAGGACATGGACCGGCTGTATCTCAAAAACCATCACAGCTGCAGCTTTCGGAAAAAAATATCATAAGTAAAGTGGCCCTGAGAAAATGTTGGAAATTATTTAGCTTTCTAAATTTGCCGCTAGGTGGCGAAAATGTCATAGCTTACCTAAAATCTTTAATTTCTCGAGAATCTTGACGCATAACATAAGCTGGTTTTAGGTAATTTGTAATCAACGTACACTTGTCTACAACCTCTGTTAAAAAAAATTCCTTATGGACCAGTGGCGGAGGTAGGGGGCGAAAAATTTTTTTTACAAACAAATGCCTATAACTTGATAACCAGTAGACATAATTTTAAGAATTTTGGCTTGTTAGAAAGAGCTTTCATAAGAAATTCCAGGTATTAGTATTTTAAATCTACAGTCACACATGCACAAAATACAGAGGGCGCTAGAGTATAGGAGTCTAGTTTTATTAAATTTTACGAAAATTTTTAAATGGCAGCATAGTATTATAATATAACTATCAAAAAGTGAATGAAGTTAGAAAGAACTCAGTGAAAACCCAAAACGAATATGTTTTTCCGTTTCAGAGAAAACTCGAATTTTATGTATTTTGGTGCTTATTATGCCATTTCTCAAATTTGGATATGAATCAAGCAAAATCTCTATAGAATATTTGTTTTCAGGCATCTTTATACAAATTAGCATAGTTACCAATAACAATTAATCACTTTAATATAAAATAAATTTATTACCTTATCATAAAACTAAGATACAAGAACCAAGAATCGATTTTAAGGTTGTATTCGTAAATTAAGTGATTATATTATGAAACCGAAACTATGAATGTAAAACCTAAAATTTAATAAACATTTTATTATTTACAAATGTTCAAACTGCTGTCCTTTTTTATGTATACATTTAACTAATCTCTGACGAGTAGAGGCAATTTGAAAATAAACTGTGTATGGTTAATGCGTGAGCACAGAACACTCCCTTGCGTGAATAGGAAATTTTGACACTGTCGATGTGACAGTTATCTCGTCAGTGATTGTGATTGGACTAAATCGCGTAAGTGCGACTCGCGCATACCGGCACACAGAACCACAGAGCAGGTTCATCTATGCTCAGAACATAATGTGCCATGTACCGGCATCAAAATTTTGAATGTTTTACATCTTTACACCCTACACACTAAAACAATACGATATATATTCTTTGATTATATCCTAGAAGGTGTCTACTTTAAATTAGAATATCATGTCTGCCAAGTGGACACGGACACGGAATGAACTTAAACTTCATTACAATCATTATACAAATTAACGTTCTTACCAATAGCATTTATGTAATCACTTTAAAATGAAATAAATTTATTACTTTATTATAAAATTACGATACAGAAGTAATGTAGAAGTCATGAAAAAAATAATTTATATTATGAAAATAAAACACTTTTCATTAGGCGTTTAGATAAAATTCTCAGTATTTATTTTGAAAATTCATTCCATACATAATATCTTTATCATAATATAGTAATAAATACAACCAATGTCTAAAATCATTTAAACACTTGTTAATGCCCATGTGAAATTCGTATGCAGTTTTGTACTTCAATCAATGTAGTCCATGTGTTGTTAAGGTAAGGAAATTGAAACAATTTGTTTTATAAACGTCAAAATCCTATGTTCAATTTATTACTGATGTTATTATTTATTTGTAGTGTTTCTGTGTGTTTTTTATCAATAGTTGGTATTTTACGTTTTTAGGATGTCTTATTCTAACGAGGAAGCATTTGATATGCTTGAAATTTATTTTATATTTCTTTGTAATCCTGTTGTCGCATCACGAGAATATGCTTTAAGGTGCCCGCAAAGAAGACATTACTCAAGAGAGGTGTTTATTCGCATTGCAACATATGTGCAGGAAACTGGATCTGTAAGACGCACCAGAAGACAAGTCAGAGCTCGGAGGATTAGAAATGAAGAAAACATTACTAATGTGATTGCTCTTGTTACTGCTAATCCACATATTAGTGTACGACAAATTTCTAGAAACTAAGGTGTGACCGTAGGTCTGTATACAATGTTTAAAAGACCATAATATGCACCCATATCACATAGTATTGCATCAGGCGCTAAATGAAACTGATTGTGACCACAAACTGAATTACTGCCATTGTATGCTGAGTATGCTAGAAGAAACACCACGATTTCTATCACAAATGGTATGGACAGATGAAGCAACATTTTCAAATTGTGGGAAAGTAAATCTCCATAATATGCACTATTGGTCGGACAGTAATCCCCATTGAATGAGAGAATAAGATCGGCAAAATCGATGGACTCTAAACGTATGGTGTAGTATAGCTAAAGGAAAAATTGTTGGACATATTTCTTTGACGGTCCACTTAACGGAGATCTGTATTTAATTTTTTTAACTCAAAGCATAAAAATGTTATTGGAAGACATTTCTCTAGAAACAAGATTAATAATGTTGTTGCAACACGACGGGTGTCCAGCACACTTCGCGCAAAGTGTACGCGAATATCTTAATGTTCAATTTCCAAATCGGTAGATAGGAAGAGGAAGCTTATTTCCATGGCCACACAGATTACCTGATTTGACTTGCTTAGATTTTTATATATGGGGGAGAGTGAAAGATTTGGTATATCAAACTCGACCAACAACTAGAGAAAATATGATGGAAAGGATATAAGTTGCTGTTAATAGCATATCTACGGCTGAAGTTCAAACAGCGGTAGCCTCTACTCGTCAGAGATTAGCTAAATGTATACATAAAAAAGGACAGCAGTTTGAACATTTGTAAATAATAAAATGTTAATTAAATTTTAGGTTTTTCACATTCATCTAGTCTCGGTTTCATAATATAATCACTTAATTTACGAATACAACCTTAAAATCGATTCTTGGCTCTTGTATCTTAGTTTTATGATAAGGTAATAAATTTATTTTATATTAAAGTGATTAATTGTTATTGGTAACTATGCTAATTTGTATAAAGATGCCTGAAAACAAATATTCTATAGAGATTTTGCTATATTCATATCCAAATTTGAGAAATTGCATAATAAGCACCAAAATACATAAAATTCGAGTTTTCTCTGAAACGGAAAACCATATTCGTTTTGGGTTTTCACTGAGTTCTTCCTAACTTCATTCACTTTTTGATAGTTATATTATAATACTATGCTGCCATTTGAAAATTTTCATAAAATTTAATAAAACTAGACTCCTCTACTCTAGCGCCCTCTGTATTTTGTGCATGTGTGACTGTAGATTTAAAATACTAATACCTGGAATTTCTTATGAAAGCTCTTTCTAACAAGCCAAAATTCTTAAAATTATGTCTACTGGTTATCAAGTTATAGGCATTTGTTTGTAAAAAAATAATTTTTCGCCCCCCACCTCCGCCACTGGTCCATAAGGAAATTTTTTTAACAGAGGTTGTAGACAAGTGTACGTTGATTACAAATTACCTAAAACCAGCTTATGTTATGCGTCAAGATTCTCGAGAAATTAAAGATTTTAGGTAAGCTATGGCATTTTCGCCACCTAGCGGCAAATTTAGAAAGCTGAAAATAATTTCCAACATTTTCTCATGGCCACTTTACTTATGCTAATTTTTTTCCGAAAGCTGCAGCTGTGATGGTTTTCGAGATACAGCCGGTCCGTGTCCTTATTTGAACACCCTATATATATATATATATATATATATATATATATATATATATATATATATATATATATATATATATATATATATATAAGACAATCTCACTGATTAAGATTTTAATTTTGACTGAGTTAAAATTTATGTTGCAAGTTAATGAGAAATTGAAATGATGTAGGAAAGTCTGCTTGTCTAGTCTTAAAAGCCACTCAAAAAGTTGTAAATGACTCACGTGTAGTGCGTTTGCACTTCCAAACGCAGATGTTATTCACACCAGTTATAGAAATCTAGATAATCACTAACAGGCAATTAACACTGAAGCAAATCGCAAGGTAAGCTGTGATATCATCACAGGTAGGCATTGAGATACATAAGGAATTATAAAGGAAAACGTCAAACTTGGGTAGGAATAAGGGGAATGGTTCAGTATTCCTTACTGAAATGCGCGATCCCTACAAATTCAAGGAGTGAATTTACAAGGCGGAAGCAAACGAAGTAAACTACAAAAAATATATCTCACATCTTAGGTCGTCCAATTCCCAAATATGAAAAGCCAAAGTTATGCCGAAAACAAAGTGTACATTAAAAATTTTGAGATATACTATTTCGAAGGAAGATAAGATAGTAGAAAAACGGTGTCTTGTTTTTAAAGCTGTGTAAAGGAATACTCCCTTCACACAGGATTCCGCCCAGTTTCACGATAATCTTCAACTTTAAATTTGTTATGGAGTTGTCGTCGTCGGTCTCGGCCTCTCTTGCGAACTCCCACGCAACATTTATTCTACATTAACCAAAATCCACTTGGTACCCGACGAGAGCGTGTGGATTGGACGTGTCAAGTCGGTCAAACGCAAGGTGTTAGTTAACTAGGTCCAAGCTACCAAATGACCCCACTCTGTGTATGAACACATTGAGTGTCCAAATTGAGCAAAAAGAAACAGTTTGATAGTTATAGTGTAGAAAGAAAAGAAAGTCATAATCGATAAGTAAATATTAAGACAACTGTAAACAGTTATTTGCTGAGAACATGTGCACCCCAGATCAACAGAAAGTACATGAGCCACAGAACAAAGAGAAACAAAAAGAAAATTTTCGCCTGAAAATTTACCAGGGTAGGACCCATAATACTCTGTCTTCAGACGTAGCGTTCAGATGTTTCAACTACTTCAACAGTATCTTAAAAGATTCGCCACTTAAGTGACACAAGAAAATTCTCGACTGTAACTTGCCAGAATAAAGATAACAAGCACAACGACAGATTTGATAATATGTAACCCATTTTATCAACAGTAAGGTAATCAATAGCTCATTAGCGATAGCTCGCTGATGAATGTTACAATTGGCTTGATGAGACGTAACCCGTCTTATCAACAGTAAGGTAATCAATAATTCATGAGCAATAGCTCACTAACAAACATGACGATACAATAGGTTTGATAAAGTGTCCACTTTATCAACGGTATGATAATCGATAACTTGCCAGAGATAACTGGCCAGCAAGAGTAACGATATGATAGGTCTGACAAGCATAACCTGCTTAATCAGAGGTAAGGGTTGGCTTGATAAGACGTAACCCATCTTATCAACAGTAAGGTAATCGATAGCTCGCCAGAGAGAAATCTACAGTGAGAATAATGATTCAATAGGTCTGATAAGCATAACCTGCTTAATCAGCGGTAATGGTTCGATAATAGTCAACGCTAACCACGGTAACAATTCTTTGCACCCAAAATAATATTTCACAGCACACCAACTTATGAAAAGTTGCTATAGATTTATTGTTTCGCTGGACATGTGTCAGATTTATCTTCTATTGACATATCTCAGCAGAAACATAAATGAATATCCAATCTGGGTAGTCAAAATGGGGTTAGTCAAATCAGGAGTCAAGTCTAGATTTTTCAAATCCATGTGATTGTCGCTGGCTATAAAGTGTCACGCCATTACTTTAGCGAACACATAAGGTTGAAGCATGGGAAGTTGTAGGAAAAATACTTTTAGTAACTTATGTGCCAGCCAGACAGTAAGGAACTTCAACTCAGAAGCTACCGAAAATTTCATTAAAATTTGCTTTCACAGAAAGTACACATGACCGGGGCAGATTTATTCTCCTGGGTACATTCCAAATTTATTCACTAATGAACGTATCCAAGGACAGACAATTAAACTAGTCAGAGTCAGGTTTAAGTTCCACAAAATTTCATGAGTTTTCATAAAATGCCAACCATTGGATCGTGCGCAAATTCATTAACCTCTCTAGGTATGTTACAAATTAAAAGTTCCATAGACATAGCAGATTACGAAGATACACAATCAATGCGACACAAGGGTCGGCTCTTCATCAGAATAAAGTCTGTTAAGTTCGGGTTGGTCAAAGTCGGATTGTAGAAAAAGAATAGAAAGAGGAAAAGGGTGAAAGAAAGGAAATGTTTTCTGCGAGAAAGCCATAATTCTCGTTTTCTTCCGGACCTACAGAAGCAGTTATCGTTGTGAACCCATTTTCTGCAGTACATAAGCCCGCAACTAAACAACCCATGTTCTTTGATCGAGTGAATCCCGAAAACCAGGAATACTCACGAGAAACGTAGGAAAAGTAAAAGAGAATAGAGAGAGGGAGCTAGATGAATGATTCCGGAAATTTTCAGCAAGAGACTGCCCAGGGTGACTATCGATACGACAAATTTATAAAGGTAATATGTACCGACGTTTCTCCCCAGACAATGCACAATGAAAGAAATCCCAAAGAACACCCATGAGCAAAAGAAAGGTACAAAGAAAAAGCGAGAGAGAGAAAGCAAGAGAGAAAGGTAAACTGAGATAAAATTTAAGTCATAGTCATGTCTAAAAAATTGCCAACAACACATAGGGAAGGCGGCAACATTGCATCAATGTCGTAGCCTGGTGTAGTAAACTTCAAAGATAACGAAAAAGTTTAACAGAAATTTAATCCCAAAACAAAGGCAAAGGTAACATTTGGCACAACTAGAAATTTATAACCTTAGTAATGTTGTCTAAAGTTATCGGAATGCTTGCATACCCTGAAACAGCTTTAGGAGAACCATTAGCAATGTTCATGATTGCTGAAGATGTCGGAATAGTTGTCGAAATATTCAGTGACTTTAGGAAATTAAACCCTCGAGCATCAACTACAGAAATATCTGCCCCCGTATGTAACAAAGCTTTAGTTCGATAGTGTTCAATTTTTACATCGATATTGGGTCGGATGTCACCCAGTATAGTACTCAACATAGGCACCACATCATCAAGAAAAGTTTCCTTTGGATGAGTACAAAATTCGTTATCCATCAGAGAGGGTTCTGTTGGTACAGGAGTTTTCGATATAATTGGGGTTGAAGAAGCTAATCTTGTGCACTCAAAACAATTAGATACTCAAAATATAAGGTAGTGTTATGACAAAATCGGGAGTTAAAGAGAGTCAGAAGAACTTGTCCAGGAATTTATTTCCAGAAACACTAAGTACCTGCGATATTTTTAGATAAGGTAAGTAAGGTAAGGTCACAAAGTTTATCCGGTGTCAAAAATATGTGGGCAATATCTTCCGGGAGAGTCTATCAAGCAAGGAAGGGTGTTTGCTGACTAAAAAATATCAGTGAGTTGCTTCACAGTGCTGCACGGTACAGATAAGGTAATAGAACAGTGATTCATAATAAACACAAGCTTAATGGCTAACACAAATTATTACATATATTCTGTAAGATAAAAACATATACAAAATTTTACACAACCTCTTGATTTCTCAATCTAGTAGCACTATAACTTGGAAAATTCTTTTGTCCCTGAGTTATGATGCCATTGGTTTGTTAATCGTTAATGATTATTAATCAAAAAACTTCCCACCAGCCAGGATGACAGTGTGCCAATTTAAGCCTGAAAACCCGAGTGTATTTATTTGATGGTTGTCCGCGATTGATATCTCGTGACAGATTTCAACTGGATCTAAATCCGGTCAATAGTGAGGTCATCATCCTCTCCCAAACCCCTATTTGCACTTATGTCTCAGATTTATTATTTTGTAAGGTAAAGAACACACTGTTTGGTTTGAAGATGAAAAGATATTCAAATACTTACTCAGCTTTAATCTTGTTCTGCCCAAAGTCCTAGATTTATGAGATCTTCGAGTCAAAACACCGACACTACGTTAGTTAGTTAATTTGTAGAGATCTAGATAATAGATATGAAGAATTTCCAGCTATAGCACCACCAGAATTGAGAAAGGTTAAATGATGGATTTGTTATTCAATCAAAAGATATATTAAAAACACAAATATTTAAATTTATTGACATAAAGTAATAATGGGAGTTATTTAAATCAAGACTCCTAGTAAACCAAATAAAAGTTGTACATTACAAAGAAACAAGATAAATATCAAATGTAAAAGTAAAGGTTTTTCTACTAAATCTACCAATGCTCTCAATTTTAATTTGTTAGGTAAAATCTAATTAATTGTTCTGGCCAGAGAATGTTTTGTTTTCTTAAAAATTTGTGAGAAGCTCAGATATGGCAAAATTAGGTAATTGTTTACTATTGTTTAAATAAAAGTTTACAAGATACTTTTTGTACTCTAAAACATTTGAAAGGTTGGAAAATTCGTGAGCAAATTGTTAATTAATTAAATATCACAGTAATATTCTTAATTTACATGTTTGACAAGGTATCAAAAGAAAATACATATATATATATATATATATATATATATATATATATATATATATATATATATATATATATATATATATATATATATATATATATATATATATATTGCTATGATATCATAGTTTTTGAAAAATGTTCGTCGTTAATTCTTTCTCAAGATAGTAAAAACCAACAAATAATATAAAAACCGAATTTTGGTGGATGTAAGGGGAATTATACCTGGTTAAATAAATTTGTTGAGGTAGAGTCTGTTGCTAGACGACAAGTAACAATAATATAAATTGTAAATACACAGAGATGGAATCATTTGAAAATTATACAATATGAATCCATAGGTAAATTTGCGAACCTATAGATTTGGAAAAAATCAGTTTTATAAAAAAAAAAGTTCAATATAGTTTTCAATTGGCAATTCCCATATTTATAATACGAAATGAAAGTAAAATTGTTGTAACGTTTTAACCAACTAGGTATCCATAGTGATAAGACTTGAAGTAGTAGAAAAAAAAAATGAAGTGAGGAGAATGACAAGTTGTCAGTAGGAAAAGAAAGTTAGAAGATTGTTTTGAAGTAAAATATCAGCCAAAAAAGGCATATATTATTATACATACATCACATCGTCAGAAAGCAGAAACACAGAATTTAGAGAGCGAGAAAAATTGGAGAATATCACTAAAAAAGACATAAGTGAGTCTTTTACATCATCACATACATAACATCAAGATCAACACAAGGTGTACAGGGAACTGGGAGACATTAACAAATCAGGCAAAGAGTTTGATTATAGATAGAAGTATTAAGGCCGAAGAATGAGATAAAAAAAAGTGTTCGAAGTTATCAATATTGTCAAGGAAAAATTGTGGTGAGACATTCATAAGAATTTGTATTGTTTCTTCCAAATATTATAAGCAGTTAATGTGGTAATTATACATAAAACCAGAATACTACAGAAAAAAACATTCCTTTTTAAATTAAAATAAATTCACAAGTACAATTTAGCTAGAGAGATTAGTAGAAGAGTGTATCGTTTAGACAACTTTGTTGTTTAAGTGTTCTTATTTTCATTTCTTTTATTGTATTAATAATTCATTTAGCCTAAATTATACTCAGTATTTTGAAAATTTTGGTTTCATTTCATTTGTCCAGTTCTTAATAAGCTGATCAATTCTTTTGTTTTAAGAAACAAATTATTTGATTTAAATTTTTGTCAACTTTATTGACAAGTTTTCATAGTGCCAGAACCCCCTCTGAGAAACAAAATACCTTAAGAAATTATAAAAACACTATATATATATATATATATATATATATATATATATATATATATATATATATATATATATATATATATATATATATTTATACCGTAATAATATATATATTTATTACTTCAATCATTTGTTTACATTTAATGGTGTGCCTTCTATATCTACTCTCACAATGAAGTTAATGAAGTACCATGAGGACTTCATTTACATATATATATATATATATATATATATATATATATATATATATATATATATATATATATATATATATATATATATATATATATATGTAAATTTACATTTACATATATATATATATATATATATATATATATATATATATATATATATATATATATATATATATATATATATATATATATATATATATATATATATATATATATATATATATATATATATATATATATATATATATATATATATATATATATATATATATATATATATATATATATATATATATATATATGTAAATGTAAATTTACATATATATATATATATATATATATATATATATATATATATATATATATATATATATATATATATATATATATGTAAATATATATATATATATATATATATATATATGTAAATGAAGTTCTCTGGTACTTAATTAAGTTTGAGTTTCCCGCTCATTAACTTGGGCGCATGACATTGTGAGAGTAGATATAGAGGCACACCATTAAATGTAAACAAATGATTGAAGTAATTTAATTAAGAATAAAACTTATCAAACTAATAAAAATTGAAAATTGTTAAAAAATTGGAGAAATAATAGATTTAAATGTTGTTTCTCTTTTCAGGTAAGATTTGTACATAGTAATGTTGATGTAAATAGTATTGATTTATTGTGATTAATAAAAAAAACTCTCTTTTCAGAGCAACTCAATTTAATTTTGTTTCGCAATTCCAACAGTCTATAAAGGGTTTTATAAACTCACATATCATAAAACAACATTTCTACAGCTGCTGTTGAACAACAATGGAAAAGTTGAAATTTGAATTTGTAGTAAAACCGAGTGATGACCCAAAAACAAATGTTATCTGCCTAACCTCGATAATGAATATCGATAAACACACCTTTGCAATTCCGAAGCATCTGCAAACAATAAAACTATACGATACAATTATAAAAAGCCAAACTTTTCAAGAAAAAAAACTACACTACAAAGGAGACATGAATCCAGGCAAGTATGGATTTCTGTGATACCAGAGATGAAGACTGTTTATGTGGATTAGGAAGGAAATATGCAGTTTAAGGGTTATTTTTTGGAGGAGATTACATCAGATACACGACAACAAGCTCCTATAACTGGAATTTCAGAAGAAGCCTTGACAAAAATCCTGGAGAAGTTTGCTGACATGAAGAAGGACGCTTCAAAACCTCGTAATATAACAAACTTAACAGATAAATTTGTAATAGAAAAATTCACTAGGAACATATCAAATGTATCGCAATGGATGACTATTTTTGAAACAGAATGTACTCGCTTAGGAATAGATGAAGATACTAGGAAAATTGAGGTTCTTAGGTTGTTTTTAGAAGACTCATGTCTTGACTGGTACAGTTCCATGCTTATAAAACATACAGTAAACTCAGAATGGTCAATCTGTAAAAATAATTTTTGTGAAACTTATGCAAGCAAAGGTTGGTCGCTGGTCAGGTATGCAATTTTATTCAAATATAGACAGGGCACATTATTAGATTATGGTTAAAAAAAAGAAAGATTACTATTAGAAGTAAATAAATTAATGGATAAACCTATTCTAATTGATTTAATCGCGACAGGATTACGAAATTTTATAGTAGATAAGATTGATAGAAATAACTTGAATGAGACTGAAGATTTATTTAATAATATCAGGGGCTTAGAATATTTGGTGAATAAAAGGAATGTGGGAAAGAATAGGCTAGATTTTGAAAATAAAATTAAAGAAAACAATGGAAAAGACAGACCATGCAGAATTTGTGAAAAAGAAAACAAAGGAACCCGGTATCATCCTGAATCTGTATGCTGGTTCAAAAACAAACATAGTGGCCGACCTAACAGAGACCAAATCAGAAGCGTTAATAATTCGGAATTAGAAGTGGAGTTAAATGGAATAGATCCAAAAAACTAATAATTTTGCCATTAATCAAAATTAAGATATTAATAAATGACACATTAGAAACTTTTGGGATTTATGATTCGGAATCGAATGTCTCTTTAATAAATTCAAAATTATTGTCCTTGAAAAAAAAAACAATCAATAATAGTAAAAATGCAAACTTAAAAACGATTAATGATGTAAAAAAATCTATAGGAATAGTAATTTTAAAAATAAGGATCTTTGAGATTGAAAAGAATATTAGTGTTTTCGTTATAGATGAAAAGAATTTTGATTATGATTTCTTAATTGGATTTGATTGCATACAAAAATTGCAACTAATTCAGGATGAAAAATTATAAATTACACAAACCACCCAAAACTTCAACACAAAAATAGTTCCTGACTTTCCAGGTAGCAAAGTTGAAAAAACAAACAAATTTAAACAATAAAAACAAAGATGTGACTGTCGTAGAGAAAACAAAAGTTGGAACAAATGAAATAAACTTTAATGAACACATAGAAGAAGCTGATTTCAACGTTTCAGTAAATCATTTAGATTTATAGGAACAGTCAGAAATAGATGAACTAATTTGAAAATATAAATTACTTTTTGCTAAAGATAAATATGATATAGGCACAGTAAATGGCTATGAAGCACATATTGATTTATTAATAGATAAATATTGTAGCAAAAGACCATATAGGTGTACAATAGATGATAAAAAAGAAATAGAACAACAAATATCAAAACTATTAGAAAAAAAATTGATTGACGAGTCTTATAGTCCTTTTGCGATCCCGGTAACATTGGCCTTCAAAAAAAAAGAAGGAATAAAATCTAGATTATGCATAGATTTTCGCGATTTAAATAAAATAGTGGTACCTCAATCACAACCTTTTCCACTAATTGAAGATTTAATGGTAAAAACAAGAAAGTGTAAATTCTTCTCAACACTAGACTAAACTCAGCATTCTGGTCAATTCCTTTGAAAATTGAAGACAGTAAAAAAAACAGCATTTGTAACTCAGGAAGGTCACTTTTAATGGACCTGTTTACCATTCGGGTTAAAAACTTCTCCTGCAATCTTTCAGAGAATATTAGGTAGTATTATTAGAAAACATGGACTATCAGATTTCACGGTAAATTATATAGATGATATTTTAATATTTTCAGAGACTTTCGCAGAACATATAAAACATTTGTCATTATTATTGGAAGCAATTTCAAAAGAAGGCTTCAGGTTAAAATTCTCTAAATGTAACTTCGCACAGGACTCGGTAAAGTACTAGGGTCATATAATCAAAAACAACACAATTACTCCGCTGAAGGATAATTTAATTGCTATAAGAGATTTTCCTGTCCCAAAGACACAAAAAAATGTGCGACAATTTCTGGGTAAGAGTAAATTTTTATGGAAAATATGTACCCAATATATCAATCATATTAGATCCTTTACATAATTTGTTAAGAAAACGACAAAAATTTATTTGGTCAGTAGACTGCCGAGAATCATTTGATACAATAAAAAAGCTGCTTTGTTTAAAACCCATTTTAGCAATCTTTGACCCAGACCTACTGATACATATTTATATGGACGCTAGTATAAAGGGCATGGGCGCTGTACTAAAACAACCACAACGCTTTGGAGAAGAAAAACCTTGTGCATATTTTTCTAGAAAATTAAATGACACCCAAAAAAATAAAAAATATCTGGAGTGTTTAGCAATAAGAGAGGCAGTGAAATATTGGCAGTATTGGCTGATAGGAAAAAAGTTTACAGTTTTCTCTCATCATAAGCCTCTAGAAAAAATGAATATTAAGGCTAGAACAGACGAAGAACTGGGAGACCTCACATATTATCTATCTCAATTTAATTTTGAAGTAATATATTCTCCGGGGAAGTACAATCTAGAAGCTGATAGTTTGAGCAGAAACCCCGTATTAGAACCATATGAAAATCAAGAGGAAAGTCTAAAAATTGTGAACTTTATTGAACTAGAAGATATCGAAAGGGATCAAGAAAAAAATGAATACATAAAACAGGTTAAAAACAAACTAAAATTAAATAATAAAATATATTATAAGAAGGTAGGAAAAAGGAAAAGATTGTGTTGACTGAGGAATTTAGTAAAAAAATGATAGAAAACATACATTATCTTTACTGTCATATAGGAGTACAACAAATGGAAAGAAAAATTAAACCACTGTATTTAGCGAAAAATTTAACATATAATATAAAGAAAATCTATGACAACTGTGACATCTGCAAGAAAAATAAATCGAGAACTAGATGTGAATTTGGACTGATGTCTCACCTAGGTCCCGCTACTTACCCCTTTGAAATAATGTCTATAAATACAATAGGGGGATTTGGTGGCTCACGTTCTACAAAAACATATTTACACCTTATGGTAGACCACTTCATGAGATATGCATATATTTTGACTTCAAAAACTCAAAGTTCGAAAGAGTTTATAAAGCTTGTTAAAAAGGTGACACAGGGAAATAAAATTGGCATGATTCTATCGGATCAATATCCGGGTATAAATTCAAAAGAATTTAAAAACTTTTTAGATAAAGAAAATATACCGATTATTTTCACTGCAGTAAATGCACCTTTTTCAAATGGTTTGAATGAAAGATTAAACCAAACATTAGTTAATAAAATTAGATGTAAGATAAATGAAAAAAAATTAACATGGACTATTGCTCCCGAATGTAACCAAAAATATAATGAAACAGAGCACATGGTGACAGGATTTGCTCCAAAATATTTATTAGAAGGAAAAAATGTCAATATTTTACCAGATGAATTGAAAGACAGAAACAACATATGATGTTTTATCGAAAAATAGGAAGGTAGCATTGGAAAGGACTATAAAATCACATAATTATAATAAGCAACGATTCCACAAAAACAGAAAAATATGCGAACTAAAAATAGGAGATTTAGTATATGTGGGAAACGGAAACCGGTTAAATCGAAAAAAACTAGATGAATTAAAAATCGGCCCATATCAAGTTTTAGGAAAATTGTCAAACTCAATTTATAGAATAAACACAGGACAAAAAAAAATTCCAATCAAATCTCTTTCACATAACAAAACTTGTTCCGTTATCAACCTTGGGTGTATAAGTTCTTGGGGGTGGGGAGATGTAAATGAAGTTCTCATGGTACTTCATTAAGTTTGAGTTTCCCGCTCATTAACTTGGGCGCATGACATTGTGAGAGTAGATATAGAGGGCACACCATTAAATGTAAACAAATGATTGAAGTAATTTAATTAAGAATAAAACTTATCAGACTAATACAAATTGTTAAGGAATTGGAGAAATAATAGCTTTAAATGTTGTTTCTCTTTTCAGGTAAGATTTGTACATAGTAATGTTCAATTGATGTAAATAGTATTGATTTATTGTGATTAATAAAAAAAAACTCTCTTTTCAAAGCAACTCAATTTAGTTTTGTTTCGCAATTCCAACAGTCTAAAGGGTTTTATAAACTCACATATTATATATATATATATATATATATATATATATATATATATATATATATATATATATATATATATATATATATATATATATATATATATATATATATAGGACAATCTCACTAAGATTTTAATTTTGACTGAGTTAAAATTTATGTTGCAAGTTAATCAGAAATTGAAATGATGTAGGAAAGTTTATATTTGTTTAGTCTTAAAAACCACTCAAAAAGTTGTAAATGACTCACGTGTAGTGCGTTCGCACTTCCAAAGATTCACCAGCTGGTCTGGACTTACACCTGAGGTCCCACAGGTATTAATTTTCTTGCAGACGGAATGTGGAAACTGCACAAGGTAACATCGGTATTTAGCGCTTACCATAGGTGATTAATTTCCCCAGGAGGGGAGTCAGCAACTGGTAGAAAAGGCTTGCAGAGATGAAAACAGTGTAGGTGCAATGCACAATCAAGAGGCTAGGTAGACACTGGGGTTCAAACTTGATGTACTTGAATCGGAACGGAAAAACTGTATTTTAACGGCAAATACTGAGATAAAGGTATGTTTGAGCGTATACGGAAAAATCGGACATAAAGGCAAAGAAATTGAGACTGAAAGTAAAAACTCGAAACTGTTTACTTGAAAGTGTTCACTTGAAAATGCCGTCAACCACCTGTCACTGCATTAAGAGGTTCATTAGACTCACTATTCAATCCGTTTTTCTTTAAAACGAGATTTATAAAACTAAACCAAACCGAAACTATTTGCAGCACTTGCACGATAATTACACTAGGCGTTTACTTTCCTTGCGGAAGTCACGTTTTTAATATCTTGACTGATAGAAAACTCTCTTCCACTGAACGCGGGAGGTAGCGCAGATCTTGCTTCAGTTATATCTGTCGATAGACCGCCTCGATTCTGGCATTGCAGGCGCTTAAGTAGCCGGCTTGGTTTTTTCTATGCCTCGACGCCAGTTCGATTATGTTATCTGTCCTTTTCAGTTACCCATCTACCTCCATGTGTATGAGAGGGATGCAGAGATGCATGTGTTTCGCGCCAGTTCCTGCACGGACTCCATCGAGGCCTCGCAGTCTCAACGGTTTTGCGACCAGTATTTGTCAAATATACTTTATTGCCTAACGATAACGCTATCTTTAAGTTGTCAAACTTGTCCCATAAATTTTCGACTTTATGACTTTCGGCAACTTTGTTATTACGTCATTGTGAAGTAAATATTTATCTCTGCAACGATATTCTCTAGCTTCTTAATTTCCACTTTACAAACATCTTAGTAGGAATTTGTAATAGATAACGATCTTTTTCGTTAAGGCAAATATTCCGTCTGTTGATATTTTAATTTAACGTATATAAAGGGAATGCAGTATGGGCACTACGATGGTAAATGTCAATAGCGAATTTTCAATAAATATTTTCAAAACCAAAACTTGAATTGCTCTTCAAAATAAAGTCGCCTTTTCATATTTAAGCTTTCTTTGAGGCTCTCGTTGTCAGTAAGGGAGTTAGGATAATGAATAAAACATAACCGTTACAGGGTTTGCTGCCGTTGGAGCTTGAGAGGACTTTGTTTTTGATGTGGTTATTTAACGAGTTTTTTGCCTCAGAAAGAATGCGGACATAGCGGTTCCTTGCGTCGTTAAACTGGGATTGTGTAGAAGCGTTTTGTGAGCTTTGACCTTTTCACAGTATTTAGAGAACCAGGGCTTTTGCGTGGCTGAAGAGGTTTTCTGTGTACGTGGAATAAATAATTCCATGCCAGCTTGGATAGTTTCGGTGACGTTTTGTGAGATATCAGAGGGGTCAGGATGAGAGAAGCAGACAGACGCCCATGGAAATGAGGAAAAGTAATCCCGCATTTTGTCCAAATTCGCGGAGTTGTAGTGCCAACGATACGTGGGTGTGATAACTGTGTGACCTTGGGTTGCATTGCGCAGGAAGCGGTGACCATGCCGTGGTTTGAGCGATCAAGTGGGCGACCATTCCATACCATTAGGTATGTCCATTTCCCAATGGGTTCCGTTCTCCACTTTCTATGGACAAGGAGTAACTTTTATTAACATAAATTGTGTTACTTCTGTCATCATAAAGTAACTAAACAGATCAATAAATTTCTCGCTGTCATTAATTTCCGATCGTATTACTAGATAGGATATAATTTCTATATGCTGTGGCAATTTTCTGGATGCTGCGCTGATGATTCTATCGATATGTGCTGATGAAATGAAGTAAATATTAGTTTGATTAACATGTATATTTAGTAAATTTCTATAATGATGAGTGAGTTCATCCAGATATCGGTCAGCTATCTGACATATCTACACCCAGTATCTGTATATTTAGTGAATGCTTGTCTACCGCTTTGTACCACGGCTTCATGTTGTTGATGGCTTGTATGCCTTCATTATGCTTGGACTCGAACTGTCTTAGGGTGTGGTCTATTCATTTCTCTGTATCATTGAACCTTGATGAGATGCTGCAATCAGTTCCTGTTGATTTTTATGTTATTGCTCTATGTCCTTCTATACGTCGTCATTCACCCCAAATACGGATGTCAGGAGTTGCCCAAGAATTTCTCTTTTACTAAGAGCGGTATCTAACCCTGCTTTTATCTATGATAGCTCAACCTGTTTCACTTTAATTTGTGTCATTAATAAGGCACAGTCAATGGCGTCGAAATAAATGTCTTTGCTTTGTTTACAAAACTCCTCCAACTCAACAACTATGGCCTTCACTGCCTTGTTATTTGCTAGTTTCTCCTTTTCAAACCTCATCTCAATTCTGAACATCCCTCTCTCAATTTTAGCATGTGCTAGATGGTCAATGCAGAACACTGGCTGTGGGTATTATATATGACACAACTTCGTGGCAGCTATTTTTCCCATTGCCATCATGAACAATATTGCTATTATCAATATCTTCCATCTTTGGGTGTTCTTTCCATTTTTCTGAGTCTTGTTCTGTTTTACCCTTTCATCTGCTTCCATTGTTTCTTTGTTACTGGATTAATTAGGTAATAACATTTGCTTGTGGATTAGCCTTTCTATTGTTACACTTCCTGCCTTTCTAATATCTGCTACTCTTTGTATCCCTTGCTTGACTGGATATATTCTTACTATCTTTTCCAATGGCCATTCTCCTACACTAATATTGTCGTCTTTTATAAAGACCATATCACCTGCGTGTCCTATCTTCTTCTTGAATTTCCATTTGTATATGCTTCTTCAATCTTCCTCCTACTATCAATATTTCCTTCTGGTCTATAAATGGATGCAAATCTGCTATTTTGCTTTTTTTTGTCTATTGGCTTCTTTCTCTGTAGTGCATTGATTTATTCTGTGAACTCACGCTCTTGATCTCTTCTTACTATATTTTGCTCTGATTCACTCAGTTCTTTCGTATTGAGATATCCACTTATTTTACTTTCTTCTATTGTATTATGAATAAATCTCTTGCAATATGCTATCACCCGAATCATTTTTGAGGTTCATGAAAATCTTTGACTCAGATCTGTTGTATTTACCTCTGTACTAAGACAAACCATCAACTTTGACTTCTTTCTTCTAATATTTCTTGTGACATCTCTATTTTAATGGGGTAGTCTGGACCTTGTAACCACATTGGCCCTTGCCACCATAGTAATAATTTTTTTTAAATTCCTGTGGTCTGTGCCTCTGGATATAACATCTGCTGGGTTGTGTTCTGACTTTACGTGACACCATTTGTCTTCGGTAATTAATTGTTGAATTTCCGATATCCTCTTTGCAAAGAAGGTTTTCCATCTTCCTGGATCTCCTTTTAAGCAACCTATTACAATCATTGACTCAGTCCAGGCGTATATATTGAAGCTTTCCAGCTTAAGTACCGCTATTGCTATTTTCAATAATTTTGTTAATAAGCGAGCTGCACATAGTTCTAACCTTGGAAGTGTTGTTTTCATTTTTAATGGAGCTACTTTTAATTTGGATGTTAGTAATTTTATATAGTTTTACCTTTATCGTTGGTCGCTTTGACGTAAATTGACGTACGTGACTTCAGATACATCAGTGAAACCGTGAATTTCTATTTTTGACTTCTTTGTTGTTTTTACCCACCTTGGTATTATTATTTCTTTTACTTAATTTATTTCATGAATAAACTGATTCCATCTTTTCTGAATTTTAGTGGATACTATTTCGTCCAACCCTGACTAATTGATCCCTAGTTCTTCAATTAACAGCTTGGCTTTGATTACAACTGGAGATAGCCACCCTAATGGGTCAAATAACTTGGCTATCGCTTATAATATCGACCTTCTTGTTATTTTGTCGGCACATATCAAATCTCGTTTTAATTTGAAAGTGTCTTCCCTTGGTGCCCAATAAATACCGAGAGATTTATCTACACCATTATCTGGCAGCTGCAACGCTTTCTACTTCTGTAATGCTTGTGGTAACTTTGTAATAATTTGTGCTGTGTTGCTGGACCATTTTCTTAAATTGAACCCACCTGATCTAAACATCTCATTGACTTCTATCTGTAACAATGATACTTGTTGCTCTGATTCAGCTCCCGATAGATCATCCATATAAACATATTTCCTTGCTACTTTCGCTGTTAATGGAAACTTGTCTTGCTCGTTTCTGGATTCTACAATCTTTGGTACTTCTTGCTTGAATGGAATTTTGACTGTGTATTTTTCACTCTTACTTCTTGATACTGTTTTTAATTTTAATAATAATAATAATAATAATAATAATAATAATAATAATAATAATAATAATAATAATAATAATAATAATAATAATAATAATAATAATAATAATAATAATAATAATAATAATTTGTCTTTATTAAAAAGGTACACCCATAGAATACCATAGATAATTATTGGTAAATAATTATAAAAATCTTAAAACAAAAACAAACTATGACACCATCCCAAAGCCCCGGCGAAGTCTAGCCACAATGGCTACTCCTACTCAACTGTGGCCAAGGTATGTCACCACTCTTGCCAGCATACCACCCAACCCCACCCACACAACCCAGAGAGGGAGAGAGAGTCACCTACACAATACTTAAGCATTATCAATGATATGATGAATATATATATATATATATATATATATATATATATATATATATATATATATATATATATATATATATAACAGATATACAGCTCCTAACTCACATGTTGTATGCAGGACACAGATCAACAAAAGAAAAGTTACAAAAAAGATGGTGTTAAAATTACAAAAAATTTACACCGCAAGTCCAAGATGAATTAGTTATTAAACGTTTATATTTGTATTTAAATTTATAAATTTAAATGTATAAAAGATCTTTTAAATAGAGCTGATGTAAGACTTGGAATTGTAAATATGTGCTTTAATCTAACATTTCTTGAATGGATTTTAGATTGCGGGATAAATTTATTATTAAGACATAAGGAAGCATGTGCCGAAGTTAATAAGGAACGAGTAATGTTTCCTAAGTGATGTCTTCTCCTTTGCTGCATGTTTAACCAGTTCATCTCAACAATTGTTTGTGAAACATGATCGTATTTTTTTAGATTATTTACCAGGCGACAGCTATAGTTTTAAACCTTCTGTATGCGATTAACATCATGACTGTCAATACAGGAACCGTAAATAAAATCACAATAATTAAAGAAACTTAATACCAGAGAATCACAAAGCATTTTCTTGAATTAAATTCTAAAATGTCTCTAGAGTTATATAATAATCTCAAAGATAAATAGCTTTTTTTCATTAGGTTCTTCCCATGCACTCAAAATCTTAAATGAGAATCCAACACCAGACCAACATTCCTCGCAGACTGTACAAAAGATAACGGTGTACCACCAATTTCCATATTTAAATTATTTTTACACATTATGCAACTGTTTTTAGTTCCAAACAACATAACAGTAGTCTTACCATTTCACTTTACTGTTATCGGATTAGATTGTTGTTATTCAGATGAATTTTTTAGCGAGTTTTTGGATAAAAAATAATTTAATAAAGAGGAGATGAAAACGTTTGAGATTTAATTCAATTTGGATAGCATATCTGGTTATTTGTTCTTGCCCTAAATTATTGAAACCGTTCCATATTTAATACAGTCGTAGACTTTTTCCGTGGCTTTACAAGTGCTTGTTTTAGTGAATTTTCTTGAAAAAAATCACTAATGAGGAGATCCCGACTTTTGAATTTAGAAAAAATTTCTTAAAATGAGCGCGAACAAGGCCCCCTAGAACCCATAGCCAGGCTCAGTTTCAATTATATATATATATATATATATATATATATATATATATATATATATATATATATATATATATATATATATATATATATATATATATATATATATATATATATATATATATATATATATATATATTGCTATGATAAAAAGCTTAAGGCTAATCTAATTGAAAATTTAAAATTGTGTATTTTCGATATTCACAATGAAATGTTTATTTGTAACAAAACTAATTGTACTTATTAGCTTCAATATGTAAACAAAGACAGTAGCAAGTGTTAAGGAATATGTACAACGAACTAAATAAGTAATTTAAAAAAAGTATAAACAATGTTTTAGGTTAAGTATTATATAAACAGTGAATTAGAAATTTAAACTTGGCGCTTATGAACACAGTTTTTTTCTCACCTTTTAATCAAGCAGTAGTTTTTAAAATCCATAAATTCCATAAAAAGTGAGTGTTTTTGACTCATGTGTAAAAGAACAGCAACAATTGGTCCATGCGAAAACAATTCAAATGAATAGAAAGGTTATTGGCTGAGAAGAAATTCGTAACATCCGGCATCATCGAGAGGAGAGAACGTTTTAAGAGAGCACAGCGAACATCACGCCTTTTAAACATCCATTGTGTTTTTCTCCAAAATTATATTAGAAGGTGAAATAAATTAACGTGAAAGTGTTCAAAAGTAGAGTATAAAGTCGGCATTGTTGTTGAACATGTTTTGGTAAACAAGAATAACCTCACACAGCAAATAAGTGATAATAAACGACACGTATCTACAGAAGCCGTTACCCACGCCAAGGTATTTATTAATACAGTTGAAATATAAATCTAATTATCGCAACTTCAAACAGAAACAACTCAAGCTAATGACACAATTGTCAATGAGAACTTTTATAACGTAAATGTCATTTACGTCTAAAATCTAGAATAGTAGTAGAATTCAGAACGTTAATTAGAGTGACTCAAGTAAATCTCCATAGATGTCGTTACGATACCCTCATACGAATATTAGATAATCAAATATCAACCATTTAGCATCAAAAGCCGTTGCTATAGGAACAGGATGGGAGTTTGCAGAAGAACATAGCGGCCAGGGGCGGCTCCTCAATAAGTGCGCCCGTGCGCGCGCACTGCCGCCTGCCGTGGAAAAAAATAATATTTTTCCTATACTATATTTTAATACATTTTTATTTACTTTTTTACCTCCTGCATTCAACAAACAAAATTAGTATATCGAGGATCGAGGATCGCAGAGTCGACAGCCATTAATACAGAATCAGAAGAAGTATAGTGTTAATGGTTGCAGACGTTAATACATCCATATATATGAGTCGAGCGGCGGCGTGTATTTTTCGGCGCTCTAAGGAAATGCGATACTTCAATGCGAAATGGTCGACTATCTTCGTCAAAAACGACCGAATAAGCAATCTGGTTGTGCGATTTAAAATTCCACACTTGCAGTTTGCAGTGTACTTTTCGCAGAGCGTGTGTAGTAATTTTCGTGTAGTGCTTCGCGTCGGATTGATTTTAATTAGATCATTTCTTTGTTGTTTACATGTTCTAACAAGACAATTATTATTATGGCTATTACTTCGGGTTGCTTAATAAGTGGACAAAATAATAATTGTGATACTGTGATTAATTCAGTGGATAATATTTTAAAGGTTAACTTTTCACAGTTAGACTTAAATTCTAAGGTACGATTAAAAGTTTAGGACGACCTACACCAGATTTAAAGTTAAGACAAACTTGTATGGAAAAAAAATTGTTAAAGTATAAAATACTTAATAGAAAGAAAGTTGTTAAATTAAGATATTTTGTGGTTTCATTTCCTATCATGGTACATAATTTTTGAGAAAACTTTACAGAAAATTTAGGTAAAAGATTTGAGGTAAGAATTTTCACTTGATCCCACTACATCCCTGCAGAATAAAGCCTACATAAAGCCGTGGATAAAGTAAAAACAAAAATTAAATAAAAAAGGTAAATTTATTCACTTTAATATCATAATATAAATCTGTTTAATATTGGTTATAATTCTTAAAATTAACACAAATTTTACTTACATATATACATATAGGGTTCTAAAAGTGTCAGAATTTGAGTTACAAATTAAATAAAATAAAATCGTGAACCCTATAATAAATAAATAAATAAATTTAAAGGCGCCCAACTATACTGTTGGCATTTCTCATATATATATATATATATATATATATATATATATATATATATATATATATATATATATATATATATATATATATATATATATATATCATATCCATTACTATACCAGTATACAAATATAGGAAAATAAAAATCTACAAATATTACACTAATAATTTCACAAATTATACTTAAAATACACATAGGTACAATATATATATATATATATATATATATATATATATATATATATATATATATATATATATATATATATATATATATATATATAATTAGGTTTTGAACTTCAGGAGTTTTGATAAAAAATAATTTATTTAAACTCTAAAGTACAAACTTAATAAATTGAATATTACAAAGATTTTTAAAGGAGCGAACAAGAGTTGTTGCTACTAGCAGATACAATGTAATAATAAATTCCTTAATCTAACACTGGTATTACTTACTTTGTGGATCGCATGGTGTGCTCAAGCCTGGATTCTGTCCATGTTGCAGAAGCACGGATTGTCTAATGTAATCACAAGTAAAACCGTGGGAACGGCTCTATAGCAGAATCTGATGACGTATTTCCTCCACCCTTAATGTGAAGGACGTCCTCATTCTTTTTACTCGAGTCTTCTGGGGTTGACCGTTTCTTGGGTTTCTGTTGTTTGATTGTCTTCCTGATCTTTTGTCTGAAGGTGTAGCACAGGATGACCAATATGATAATCACGATGAGCGAAGCAGTTACTCCCATGTGGGTCGAATGTACCAAGGGATGTAGTACATGATGATGGTCCAGTTTTTCTAGCTGGTTTCTTAGTTCTTCAATCTTCTTAAGGTGTATTGGATTGAATCTAACGATGTGTTGAGGTGGTTGTTGTATTGGTTGTATTGATTCTGGTATCCAAGATATATTGGAACTTGTGTCTTCGTACGTTTCACCATTTATTGTTATCTTGCAGTTATCCTTGCTGGCTATGAGGGTGTTATTGGTAGTTGTCTGTCTGTCCAATCTTGATGAACATTCTTCAGAGACGCTGGTCTTCTGATTGGTGATAAGTAGGATATTTCTGTTGTGTAGTTGAATCGATGCAGTATACGGGTTGCTTGTGGTAGCGAAGAGGCATGTTGTGATTTCGTCTAATTTGCATCTCTCTTCATGTGGTTGATCAGAACATAGTATTGCTTCTTCGACAGATGGGCAATGTTCTATAGTCCATAGATT
This sequence comes from Tillus elongatus, assembly GCA_964006375.1. NCBI lineage: Eukaryota > Metazoa > Arthropoda > Insecta > Coleoptera > Cleridae > Tillus > Tillus elongatus. Next base: position 71,589,346 of record OZ023269.1, on the reverse strand, counting down.
TTTCTGAGGTGTCTCCAAGTAGAATGCAGTGGGTGGTACAAGGACTCTATTATTTTGAGGAGTTGGAATGATTCGGAAATACGATCCTGGTGTGGTATGTAAGATGGGAAGTTTTAGGAGACAAACAATTGTATCTTTTACGGACAAGACATTAAATTTGGTGAACTCCAAAATTTTGAAAATGTGATTTTAAACGAAGCTAATCAATTCATCGTTATTATAAATAAGTTTTAGATGCTCTCTAATAACCTTTAGGTCTTTAGCAGTAAATATCTCTATGTTTGTTATTTGATTAAAACTAAGTGAAATTGTTCGTTGCAATACTTTTATATTTTGCAATAGTTTTGAACTAAGGGCTATCTGAAATTCTACAACGGCTTTATATTCTGCTCCTTGTTGCATCGTATCTAAACTGATTTTTAGTGAGTCTAGATTTTTATTAATTGATTCCTGTTCTTCTTCGAATCGTTGGGTCATGAGGTTCGCGAATGAATTTAGGTTATCTAATTGGACTATCATTTCATCTTCGTTAGCGTGTAATAAATTTATATTTTTATTAATCTCTTTTAGATCTTCCTAATCTAAATTTTCAGTGATCATTTTTATGACAGAGCCTGCACCGTCTATGAGACCTCTTTTATTTCTATCATGGGTTAATTTCAGCATTTCGTTCTTTATAATTCTTAATTGACTGTTTAAAGTTCGGGTATAATATTTGTTAATTGAATCGGATTTTAGTTCACTAATTTGGTATGCATTGTACAGTAAGTGATTATAATTATCTTCTAAGAGAGTAAGGTTGAAATAAAAGTAAAATCTTTGATAATGATTGAGAATTTTTGCAATTCCAATATAGTCTTTAAAATAACCATTAGTTGGGATTGGCTGAAGTTGAAGGGACAGGGTCGTCTTCAGACATAGGTACAGCATTCTGTAAAGAAGGAAATTTCTTTTTAGATTTCTTGGTCTTAGTAATGTGGGCTGTTTGTTTTCGTGAATGGGGAAGAAGTAGTTTGTTATGTGGTAATTGAATTGGATCTGAATGTATTTTATAAAGAGGGTCTGCTTTTCGGACTGGTGGTACTCTTATAGCAACGTTTTCCTCATTTATTTGAATATTTTGTTCTCAAACCTCGTTCGTTTTCTCGAGTCGCTCTGTTGCTTTTTGTTTTTGATAAATGGCGTTATAAAAAGGGACTATTTCTTTCAACCGTTTGTTGTTATATTCTTCAAAGACCGTTTGATGGGGATCGATCTTACTAAACGTGAATTTGGTTATTTAATGGAAAATAACCATACAAGTGGTTTATGATCCGTTTCGATTGTGAATTTATTGCCAAAGAGGTAGGGTCTAAAATGTTTGGTATTTTCAACTATTGCTAAAAGTTCTTTTTCTACTGTTGAATAGTTTCTTTCGGCAGAATTTAGAGTACGACTATAATAAGCGATGGGTTTGTCATTTTGTGACAAAACACCTCCTATAGCGATATTACTAGTGTCTGTGGTTAGGTGGAAACTTTTATTAAAGTCAGGGTAGGTCAATATTGGGGAATTTGTGATTAGTTCTTTTGCTTTTTTAAAGGCATCAATGTATTCGGCATTTTTTATGTCAATGGTGGAATCTTTCTTGAGACATTTTGTTAATGGGAACACGACTTTGGCGAAATTTTTAATGAAACGTCTGTAATAACCTATCAAGCCGAGAAATGATTTTATTTCTTTTGGAGACTTTGGTATAGGATAATTTTGTATGGCTCTGATCTTATTCGGATTAGGGCGGATTCCTCGGGTAGTCACCACATGCCCTAGAAACTCGACTTCCTTACGGAGGAATTCAGACTTGTCTAGTTGTACCTCGAGGTTGACTTCTTGTAGTTTCAAAAAGATCTGTTTTAGGTGTACTAAATGTTCTTGTAAAGATTTTGAAAAAATAACTATGTCGTCCATGTACACGAAACAAGATTTATAAAGGAATTCCCTAAGGACATTATCCATTACGCGCTGGAACGTGCTCGGAGAATTACGCAAGCCAAAGGGCATGCGCACGTACTCATAATTTTTATTGTTAGCGCTAAAGGCAGTTTTCTCAATACTGTTTTCACCTAATTCAATTTGGTGAGAACCTTGGGCAAGATCAAGTGTCGAGAAATACATACATTTACCTAAACTATCAAGTATTTCATCTATTCAAGGTAAAGGGTATTTATCGTTAACGGTTTTCTCATTTAGCTTCCGATAATCGATAACTAAACGCCATTTTCGTTTCCCTGATTGATCGATACGTTTCGGTACAATCCATGCAGGTGATGCATAAGGTGATATCGATGGTCTAATAATTTTACTGTCTAATAATTTCTGTATTTGATTTTGAATTTCCATTTTGAGATTATAGGGGTATCGATATGATTTTACGTGTACAGGTTCGTCGTCTTTTGTTCTTATGTCGTGTTTAATACAATTAGTAAATGTGAGGTCACTATTTTCGTGATAGAATATGCTCTTATATTTGTGACAGAGAAAATAATTTTGACTTTTCTTCTGGATTAAGATGTTCTACCCTTAATTTATCTAAAATATTCGGTTGATTTTGTTTTATAGGCTCATTTAACTCGTAGTAATTCTGAACGGGGGTGACTTCGATTCGTTCGTTAAAATAGATCTGAACATTATCAGGTGTATTTTTTGTTATAGGGATTGTACAAATACCTGAATGTGAAGTAGCTATAGCTTCGTCTACATTTACAGTGTTGTCAGATAGTTGGGGAATTAAAATTGTTCCGTTTTCTATGTTAACTGGAATTTGTATGTGATTTACACATATTTGTTTAAAAGGTTTAAAATTTAGTGGGTTGAGTTCAAGATAAAATGGAATTTCTATTTTGCCTAATTTTATAATTTGTTTTTCATAATTAATGTGTGCCTTAAGTTTTTGGAAATGGGCCGAACCAATTAATGCATCAAAGTGATCGTGCCATTGCATAACGTGAAAATCAAGTGGAACTTTGACACCATATTCCTGTAATAAGGGGTATTGAATATTGTCGATACCTTTGGTAATTTTTCCGACAGATTTCATGGCGAAAGGTTTTTTGTAAATATAATCGCTAAAGAACTCGTAAGCCGGACCTGGATTAATAATACTATTTGAGGCACCACTATCTATTAGAATTTTTAGGTCGAAAGAGGGAATACAGAAAAAGGGCAGTTTAGGCTGTAAGGCAATATTATTCAGGTCTATCTTTATAGATTTACCGAGGCAGCAATGTGAAAATCCTGCTCTTCCTCATATTGATCAGTCGATTCGTTTATTTCCTCATCATAAGGATTTTCATCATCCAGGTAATTCTCACCTGGTTGTTGGAAATAAACAGGCTCTTGTTCCTGTTCTTGATACGACTGGTTATGGTTTAATTGAGGAATAAACTGATTTGGATGGGGGCGATTATTGGTGTTATTTGTCGAAATTGACATAGGGGTTGGTTGATATGTACGGCGTCCAAAAACTTGAGAATTTGTCGGATATGTCCTATGTTGTTGAATGGGCCTAATATTAGAAATTGGTTTGCTAGGAAATTGTTGCCTGACAGGTGGCTGTTGGTAATAATTTTGTTGAGGGATGTTTCTGAATTTCGGGTAAAAATCATTTGTCATTTTGTTAATCACAGGTATTTTTTGTGGTGGTGGATTTTTCTTGCCTTGACGAATATGCGCTTCGTCTTTCTCTTTAATTACCTTTAGAAAATTTACTTGCATCTGCTCATTGTCAATACGGTGACATTCAAGCAGTGCTGTTTCTAGATTGGGAATATTTAAAAGACGTAAATGACTATGATAGGGCTCAGAAATGCCAATTTTAAAAGCAGTGACGGCTACTGTTTCGTACTGTTTTTTCTTGTACGTTTTTATGACTTCGTCCAGTGCCTGTAAAGCAATATGCTCATTGAGCATTTTTTGCTTTTCTTGAATAACATTATAGAAGTCTGTAGCTGTTTGAGTTTTTCTCATGTAGCTAGTCGTTAGGTCTGTCATTAATAAGTCTTCGGATCTTGGATCTGTATATTGAGATTTTAACGCGTTTTCAATATTTTCCCACATGATGGTATCTAATTTCATTAAAATATCCCTAGCTTCACCAGTAATTTTTGCTTTAATAAATTCTATAATCATGCGGTTACAGTGCAGGTCGTCAGATGCGTCGCCTTGTCTTTTATAGCAAAGAATATAGGTTCTGCATTGATTTAGAAAATAGGCCAACTGTTTTTGACCACCCTGATATTCAGGTACCATTGCAGCAGCTTGGCAAATTTGTGTGATTGATGATTCAGGCATTTTGTTAAAATGTAAAATTTCTCGTGAAGGTGAAACGGATAGTTCAGTGTCTAAAAGTGACTCGATTTTTTCTTCTAAAATGTGTGGGAGTCTGATAGGGGATCTGTCGCGATAGCTCATAAAATTATGGTAGTTAAAATTTATACACAGAATATAATTGTAGCTTTGTAAATAATCAATTCAGTCAATAATTAAAAAATCAATAATACCTCTTAAAACTAAAAATAAAATGCTTAAAATATCGTTATTTAAAATAATCAATTGATAAATCACTTCACTATAAGGTATTCAATAGAATAATAATTGATGAATAATTTTCTACTGAAAACTGAAATATGTACTGTAAACTTGTTTAATTAATTCTTAGCTAAAGTTATTTGTGAAAGCATTTAGAACTTTTCAAACAACAATTATTATGAAACACAAATTTTAAGAATTAATAATTTTGTAAAACGCGGATATTTTATTTAATTATTTTACGTATTTATGAACGAATAATGTTATGAAATACGATTAATTTGGTACTTAATTATTAATTGCATTTACGAAAAAATCAAATTTTTGTGAAACACAATAAGATACAATTGTATTGGAAATGAAAAAATGGATAGACTTACAGGAGCTTCATCCCTTGTAGATCGTCTGGACCAGTGGCTTGTTTTCCAACACTTGCACTTGAAATTTGGTGAAATTTTGGTTCGTTGTCAAATAAATTATTAAAATAAACCGGCGATTATCTGTAGTTAATGCCGTTTTGACATCAGGTTCTAAGCAGCGCCAATTAGGTTTTAAACTTCAGGAGTTTTGATAAAAAATAATTTATTTAAACTCTAAAGTACAAACTTAATAAATTGAATATTACAAAGATTTTTAAAGGAGCGAACAAGAGTTGTTGCTACTAGCAGATACAATGTAATAATAAATTCCTTAATCTAACACTGGTATTACTTATAAACTAAAAGTGCTTACATTGCGGATCGCACGGTGTGCTCAAGCCTGGATTCTGTCCATGTTGCAGAAGCACGGATTGTCTAATGTAATCACAAGTAAAACCGTGGGAACGGCTCTATAGCAGGCAATCATCTGATGACGTATATATATATATATATATATATATATATATATATATATATATATATATATATATATATATATATATATATATATATATTTGTGTGTGTGTGTAGTTTTTTTTAAATTTCAACAACACACCACGAGGGCTGACAGCCTAAATACTATCGTACCGTGGGTGTTGACAAGGAGGAAAGAGGCAACTTGTTAATTCTGGATTTGAAGGTTTGGAGGTTCGGAGGAGAAGGAAAAAGATGTGTCGGCAAGGAATTCCACAACTTGGAAGTCCTCGGGACAAAAGAGCGGGCATAACAAGATGTTCCATGTCTGGTGACCTGGACAGTAAAAGGGTGCATTCGCTCTGTTCCCCTGGTAGATCTGTTGGGGGCAGCAGGTGGAGGAACTATAGAGGAAAGCTCCTCTCAGCAGTGCCCGTGCAGATATCTATAAAAGAGAGAGAGGTCACCAACAGTACGTCGGTGGGCAAGGGATGGCGGCCTTTGGGTGAGGGTAGGGTCACCGATGAGACGTATAGCTCTCTTCTGAATGGAGTCCAGGATAGTGAGTGTAGAAGCGGCAGCAGCACCCCAGATGTGGGAGCAGTATTCGAAGTTTGGCCTTATTTGTGAAGTATATCAGGTATAGAGATTAGCTGGTGAAAAGTATTTCCGAGCCCAGAAGAGGAAACCTAATTTCTTAGCAGCTGCTTCTGCAATTGATGTGACATGTTGGTGCCAATTAAGATTTCGATCCACAGAAATGCCAATAGTGTAGTTGGGTGCCTTTAAATTTATTTATTATAGGGTTCACGATTTTATTTAATTTAATTTTGCGACGGCCACTTGGGGTGGCCGGGAGTTACTACTAGTTTTCCCTAATATGGGGAATTTTCGGGCGGATTTCCGGAACACGGCTTTACAACGGGATCCTGATTGGGCGCCAGCGTCTAGGATTCCTCAGAGAGTAGACGCGCTCTCTTTCGGGATATTTATCCCCTTCCCCAGCCACAGTCAGGGTACACACAAGCCCAGGGTAGTTTCCAGTGGAGGCAGGGCCCTCCTAAGTCAAGACAAAGTCCCCCGGAACTTCTGATTCTGGTCTTTATTAAAGAGCTGGAGTTAAATTGTATTTGGGTGGATATTCTGGGGAGACTAAATGAAATATCGAGTAAATTAACATAAAATTCAATTCTCTAATTATATACACACGGTGACAACGGGGTCCTGTTACCAAGAAGCTTAGCAATAATGGGCGGCCAGATGCAGAGGTGGTTATTTGGTTTTAAATTATTGTCACGCGCGGATTATACGGGGGCAGTAAAGCGGCAACGACGTTTAAGCGGTGCAGGGTGGTGGCAGGACAGTTGTTAATAGCGGGTGTTCCCAGGCGGGCATGCAACTTACGGGGTGCGTCGAACACCACATCGAGCTAAGCTAGCTGCGCGCTAATTCGTATGGCACAAACAAGCATTAGCCACGGCCCATCATTCGCACGCTCTCTCCCGCACGCTCGTGGAACCTTGTTCGGCGCAGAAGAGGCCCACCCCTGTTCCCGGATTTACGCCCCTGCTGAACGGGGCCGCGGACGGCAGGCCCGCCCAGCTGTTTCAATTTAAACCGGCGCAGTCGCCGCTGTCTAAATCTACTCCAGCTAATGCAGTTCCCAACATTCAGAGCCGTCCGCCAGCGGAGACAGGGAAAGAACGGCACTGCCCTCGAGAGGACAGGAAGCACTCATATACCGCCGACGCGGCCCACCCGAGCCAGACCTGGAGGCGGAAGACCACCGGGCTGCCCCCAATCCAAGCCAACGCAATCGCTGCGCCTGAACCGATGACAGACCAGGAATATCCCCACTCCGACTCCCTTATTCGGGATACTGGGGGCGGCTTCCCGGAGGGTCGTTTTTGACTGGAACAGAGAGTGCAATCACTCCAACCGTCCCGATACACTATTCCTCCGCTCTGCAGCTTCCCCTGTGATCCCGGGGGAATCGGAGCCTCGGGACCGTGGCCCCCTAACCACCCAGGCGAAGCCCGCGAGCACCGCCCCTGGCGATGATAGCGCGCAGCGGTTTTCAGCAGGCCCCGTCTCACCGCCCGAAGGCACCCAGCGCGGCGACAGAGCGTTAAACAATTTTACCACAGGCTTGCTAAATAATATTCAACTGTCACGTACCTGGGGCTTTCCTCGGCGGCGACGTTCACACGGCAAACTCTCCTGCGGTGCCCTGCACTGGCCTTGCTCTGTGCTCCTTCCGTTAAGCTGATCTTTTCACTCGGCGTATTCTACCACGGCTCCCTCACTGTCGACGTACTTGCTTCTCCACGGCGACACTCGTACTGCCGGCCGTCTCCGTTCTCTGCGGTTGATATTCTCGATCGCGGTGACTATCCTTGCCCCCTCTTTACCACGTATGTCGCTCGACAGCCGCATCTTGTTCCACTGCCAACGTACGCGAATCCTTCCTCTCTTGTAAATGGTAATTGCAGTTTATTACGCGGTTGCATTTACTGTTGCTGCATTTATTAATTGAGCTAAATAATCCCTTCAAGATTAGTCACCCCGTGACAATTTGTAACTCAAATTCTGACACTTTTAGAACACCTATATGTATATATGTAAGTAAAATTTGTGTTACTTTTAAGAATTATAACCAATATTAAACAGATTTATATTATGATATTAAAGTGAATAAATTTACCTTTTTTTATTTAATTTGTTTTCTTCTTACTTTATCCACGGCTTTATGTAGGCTCTATTCTGCAGGAATGTAGTGGGATCAAGTGAAAATTCTTACCTCAAACATTTTACCTAAATTTTCTGTAAAGTTTTCTCAAAAATTATGTACCATGATAGGAAATGAAACCACAAAATATCACAATTTAACAACTTACTTTCTATTAAGTATTTTATACTATAACAAAATTTTTTCCCATACAAGTTTGTCTTAACTTTAAATCTGGTGTAGATCGTCCTAAACTTTTAATCGTACCTTAGAATTTAAGTCTAACTGTGAAAAGTTAACCTTTAAAATATTATCCACTGAATTAATCACAGTATCACAATTATTATTTTGTCCACTTATTAAGCAACCCGAAGTAATAGCCATAATAATAATAATAACAATTGTCTTGTTAGAACATGTAAACAACAAAGAAATGATCTAATTAAAATCAATCCGACGCGAAGCCCTACACGAAAATTACTACACACGACCATTTCGCATTGAAGTATCGCATTTCCTTAGAGCCCCGAAAAATACACACCGCCGCTCGACTCATGTATATGGATGTATTAACGTCTGCAACCATTAACACTATACTTCTTCTGATTCTGTATTAATGGCTGCCGACTCTGCGATCATTGATCCTGGATATACTAATTTTGTTTGTTGAATGCAGGAGGTAAAAAAGTAAATATATATATATATATATATATATATATATATATATATATATATATATATATATATATATATATATATATATATATATATGACCCCCCTACACTTTTCTGTCTGCGCTTGCGCGTGACGTCACGTGCCCGACGGCGGCGTCAGCCGCCGGGCCCGCCGAGCGGCGGCCACCCCAAGGTCGTTGAACACCCACCTCAAGGTTGTTGAACCCACACCCCAAGGTCGTTGAAGTATAGTACATAGTTTCAACTGTTTGGCGTAAGACAAGCAATACCTATTATATACGAGGGTTTTTTAGTATTAAGAATATGCTCGGTTTACACTTACCAAAAATCTTTGAGTGTGAATAGATGTAAAAATGACATAACATACATGACACATACATTTAAAAGACCTAATGATCATTTTGCAACAAAGTTAGCTTCATCAGAGGAAGAGTACATACACACATGCATGCGAGTTGGATACATAAAGCAAACAGACATGACGGTTAGATACATACCTACATAATGCCAGATATCGTTGATGGTTCCATCGTGAAAGATTGGTGTTGGTCAACTTGGCCCTATTATAGGTGTGTTTGAAACTTAAAATTATTTCGCGCAAGATTCGTCAGCAGTGCGGCAAAACCAATGCATGCACTGTCTTAAGGAGCCCAAGTTGAACTGGAATGTACAATAAAATGGCCACTTCCGGTCTAAACTTTAAATCCTGATATCTTTTGAACAAAAAGTGATAGAAATGAACCGACTTCAAAAATATGTCGTTTTGCAACAAGACCTACACAAAAATGAGACAAAAAAGGATATTTAATGTACTTAGCATTATATAAGACATGAATTCGCTTGAAAGGTCTCAAACAGTTACTAATTATTTGCCAATATAAAGGATATTTAATGTACTTAGCATTGCATAATACACAGATTCAACTGTTTAGCCCAAGACAAGTAAACTTATATAATTACAAATAATATGTTTTGATGAACAGTGACAGTACAGTAACTAATTAGTTTTCATTAGTCACTATAAAGGATTTTTAATGTGTTTAGCAACACATAAGATATGCATTCACTTCAAAGTTCTCAAACAGTGTTTATTTGTCATTATAAAGGATCTTTAATGTGCGTAGCATCATATACGACAAGAATTCGCTTGAAAGTTCTCAAACAGTGATAGTTACTAATTATTTGTCAATATAAAGGATATTTAATGTACTGAGCATTGTATAATACATATATAATTACAAATAATATGTTTTTGATGAATGGTGACAGTAACTAATTAGTTTTTATTAGTCAATATAAATGATCTTTAATGTGCTTAGCAACATATAAGACATGAATTCTCTTCAAAGTTCTCAAACAGCGTTTATCTGCCATTAAAAAGGATATTTAACGCACTAAGCATCTTATAATACATAGACTCAACTGTTTAGCACAAGATAAGTAATACTTATATAATTACAAATAATATGTTTTGATGGACAGTGATAGTAACTAATTTGTTTTCATTCGTCAATATAAAGGAACCTTAATGTGCTTAGCAACATATGACATGAATTCACTTCAAAGTTCTCAAAGCGTTTATTAATATATTGTCATTAAAAAGGATATTTAACGCACTAAACACTGTATAATACATAGATTCAACTGTCCAAGACAAGCAATACTTATGTTTGGATTATGACATACTAAACAAGTTCAAGAGTAAATATATTAACACTATATCCTTGTTCCTGTTTGCGTTTGCGCATAACACATTGTCACTGTTGATTGATTACATAACATGAATAAAAGATGTTTGACATATGGGTGTAAAAGAAGCTACCATTTTTGATTTTAAGTATAATGACATGTAAATATAGCATCTGACGGAAGCGCAAGGCAACTTTTTATTAGAGGTATGATGTGGGGGTGTCATGTTACTCACATACACGATATAAAAAAACGCCCATAAGAATTCATGTAAAAAGGTAAATATGAATAAATTAACACACACACACACACACACAGAGAGACAGACAAGCACACCGTAACACACACACACATCATGGTCATATGTGGTATGTACCAAGGCATTTCAACGTTAACTTTATTAGGTACGGGTATATTATAGAAAGAAAACAGAACTCTATATTACCATATTCTATTAAACTATTATTAAAATGTAATTTGGCTGTTTTACATATGTGTCTGTTTTTCTTAAATATTTTATTTATACAACATAGGTAACAAATATGTATTCGGACGCTTTTACATATTTTACTATGCCTATTTTTGGATGTTCTTAGCATCGTCTTTCCGTAATCAGAACACTTGACTTTCTGACGATCATATTTGTACTCCCCTTTTTTTAAACTTTCATAGCTTTCCCAAAGTTGTGGCCACTTTGAATTAAACATTTGTCACAACAATCTCTATCAGTTTTCGATTATTTTATCTTGCAGGAGTAGCATACACATTCTCCTCTTTGAGATTGCTTATTTGTTGTTTGTTGAAGTAATGGTTCGAACTCATGAGCACTGGATTTGTCTGGTGTTGTGAGGTCTGCTCCTCCTTGAGGCGGGGGAACACCTTCTGATGCTTGGAGCCCTGAGCCTTCAGCTGTACCATACAGGGTTGCAGCAACTTTACTGAATTTATCGCTTTCAACAGCCCCCTTGTTGCTTTGATACATCTTGAACAACTCACTCCACACATCTTCGAAATTCATGAGCGATGCTTTCTTAAATGAAACGTGATAATCTCAATCTAGGCCGGAGAATGTGAACCCTACTTTACTGTTGGGATCAAGTTCTTGTGTTACTCTGTTATAAATTTGTAACAAACCATCTTTTAACCACTGCTTGGGCTCTTGTACTTGCTCGTTCAAAGGATTCAACCTGAAGCATACAGTGTGTTGTTTGAGGTTATATCTTGCATTTTTCTTAACAGATTCACCAACTATAGTAAAAGCCATACTGTTTGAACACTTTGATAAACTAACATAGTATGAGGAAGATTATTGTTCGGTGTATATATAATATAAACCCCCTACCACACACCCCTTCCAACACATGTTGACGTCACACGCTTGCATATTAAGAGGGTGCGTGGTGGAAGGTTCTTAGATCAGTCTGAGTTTAGTATTTGTTGTGAAGAGTTTGCAAAATTGCATACAGTATTTTATGTGCTCTGTTTTATAACTTTATCTACAGCATCAGTTATCATCTAATCACTAACTAATAAAATCAACTCCGACATGGACGGTCCCAAGCCCGGCTGAGTAAGGAGGATGGATGTAATACCGTAACCCTACATAGGCATATCTTGGGAGGGCCAGGAATGCTTGCCTTAACTGGCCGGCATTGTGAGGAGAGACCTCTATAAAAAAAAAAAAACACATCGCAAGGTCGTTGGCGGGTTGGTGCCGAAGCGATGATGCTTTTGGCCGATATGGCCGGGCATTGGCAGTTTGGTAATTCTTCCCCTAACGTAATCCTCCCCAGGAAAACCGGGCGACCTCCCTGTGTATAAATGCCTCTCAATGGGATGCGGGGCTCTTCCATGGAGGTTAACCACAATTTTCCCCAGCTGCTCGTGGAATCAGAACATGGACATGACAGACACAGACCCAAAGGAGATGGGTAATAATACTCTAGTTCTCCAGGCAACTGGAGAACCCATGGAGGTAGAAATGGGAGTTGTTCCCTCTCTTACCGCCAAACCGATGGATGGGGGGATGGGGGTCATCCTCTCCCTATCCTCCAAATCTCTGTCCTCCGATGAAAGGCGGGAGCTCCTAAAGTCTCCCGTGCGTCACACGGAGGAATGTAGGAAAAAACAACAACTGCCTGGATCCGCAAGGAGACAGCTTAGTCGTCCGCTCAAGGCGGGTGTGCCATATTCAACCGCCTTGAGTCAGGTACTAGCGGAAGTCGGGTCCCGCCGGGTTCAGGTGGGGGTTGTGTGCTCGGAGTGTACGATAAAAAGACCCGACGAGTCTGATGCCGCTACTGAGAGCGCCGTCAGCGGAGAGCGACTCCGGTCGGACGGCAGCACACCCAAACAGAGGGCAAAAAGCCCCGAGAGCGTGCTGTCAGGAAGACGTTCAGTGGGGAGACTGGAGGGGTGGGAGTGGGCATTATCCACTCTGAATATCCCTCCTCCTTACTGAATAATGAAGCGGGCCCTTCCGAGAGTGGAGGGGGATCAATCCCCCCGGCTATACCCTCGGGAAGTGGCACCGCAGGGATAATTAAATCCACCAATAAAATGGGCCCCAATAGAGGAGGTGGCAGGATACATCCTGCCACCAGAATTATTAGATGCATACAAGCAAATTTGCATCATGCTAAGGCAGCGACATACCTCCTTAGCATGAAATTAAAGGAGGAGCAGATAGACATTGCTCTTCTCCAAGGGCTCTGGACCGCCAATTCAGACCGAACTAAAGGGCTGGGTAACACTTCTGGTAAGATAGTAGAGGTGGGCTCTGGTACCAACCCAAGAGCCTGTATCTGGATCAGAAACAACTTGCAGTATTTTGCACTCTCCGAATACTGCACCAAGGACATAGCATCCATCCATCTCATGATCACAACCGGGGGGACCAGGCTGGAAGTAGTGGCCTGTTCGGCCTATTTCCCCGGAGACAGAGATGCAGAACAACCACCTCCAGCAAAGGTGCGGAAATTGATCACCTACTGCAAGAGGAACAATTATCACCTTGTAATGGGGTGTGATGCAAACTCCCATCATCTGGTTTGGGGGAGCACTAACAGGCGAGGTGAGTCACTACTTGAATACATATTAGGGGTGGAGCTGGTTGTCAACAACATAGGCTCGGAACCCACCTTTCTAACGGTCAACTGAAGAGAGGTTTTAGATCTCACGATCAGCTCAAGGGTGTTGAGCTCAAAAATCTTCAAATGGAGGGTGTCGTCTAAACCCCCATGTTCTGACCGTGTCCAAATTCTATTTGAGATTGAAACAGGCCCTAGACCTGTGGTGGAGTATCGCGACCTGAGGAGGACGGATTGGGAGGGGTACAAGCAATCCCTCGCCGCCCGACTTGTGTCCGCTATCCCCACAGTGAGGGATCGTGAAGAGATTGAGATTGCGGCTGAACAGGTAAGTGATGCTGTGGTCTCAGCATATCACGAAAACTGTCCACTAAAGTAAAAAAAAAAAGATAGTCGAGGGTCTATTTGGTGGAGTAACCTCGAAAAACTACGAAGAGAAGTAAGACGTTTCTTCAATCGTGCTACAGGCAACTGGGAACAATATAAATCCGCTCTGACACATTACAACAAAGAGATAAGGAATGCTAAGAGAGAGTCCTGGAGGAGGTTCTGCGGGGACATCTCTAATTTGCCCAGCAGCGCCAGAATCCACAGAATTCTCTCACGCAACCGTGTTCAGGACCTGGGATCGATAAAACGACCAGATAGTTCCTTTACTGAATCACGGAAGGAAACGTTAGAGCTCTTAGCACACACACACACTTCCCAGATTGTCTGATCCTGAGCAATGAAGGTGTCCTGCCAGCCGAGGGTCGATTTAAACGCCCTCAAAGGGAGGACTGGCGGGTTGCTCGGAGGATAGTTACAGCCTCGGCAGTGGAGTGTGCTGTGAAACATTTCCAGCCATTCAAGGCACCAGCGGAGGATGGGGTGGTTCCGGTCCTACTACAAAATGGACTGGAGATTCTCATACCTTTCCTAATCAGGCTGTATAGAGCCAGCCTGGCTTGGAACTATATTCCATCCAGCTGGACGGTGATTAGGGAGGTTTACATTCCCAAATTGGGACGTAATGACCTCTTACCCACATCACTGAGACCTCTCAGTGTTACATCATTCCTCCTGAAGGGATTGAAAAAAATACTGGACGGACACATTAGGGGGAACATCTTAGTCAACAACCCCCTCAATACCCACTAGTATGCCTGCTAAACTGGCAAATCTACTGAGTTAGCACTCAATAACCTCGTCGAGAAAATCACACACTCCCTGGATAACGGGGAGGTGGCGGTGGCTGCATTTCTTGACATTGAAGGAGCATTTAATAATGCATTACCTATTTCCCTCTACGAGGCCACTATCGCTAGAGGGGTGGAACCTACCATTTGTGGCTGGATTGGAAGCATGCTTCACAATCGGACCGTTATTACCTCGTTGCAGGGGAAGGTGGTCAGGTCAAGTCAGATCAGGGGGGGTCTATCCCCCCTGTTGTGGTCCCTCTTTGTGGACGATTTGCTGGCTATCCTGGGGCTGTGGGAGGTTGAGGTCCAGGTGTATGCTGATGATCTAGTCATAATAGTTAGAGGCAAATCTGAGGAGGAACTAGCAAGTACTCTTCAAGGGGCACTAAATGTAGTGAATGATTGGTGTCGGAGGGACCAGATGTCTGTGAACCCCCGCAAAACGATCATTGTTCCATTTACCAGAAGAAGAAAGCTGGACAGATTAAAACCACCTATTCTTATGGAAGAAATGATTCCATTCACGGAACAAGGAAAATATCTGGGGATTGCCCTAGATAAGAAAGCTCAACTGGGATGTACAGTTAGAAAATTTAATCTGCAGGGCTAAACTGTCCTTGTGGACATGCCGTAGAATCTGTGGAAATAACTGGGGAACAAACCCCCAACAGATGTACTGGTTCTATGTAGTGGTTATCAGACCAATGATAACATATGGAGCCATAGTTTGGTGGCCCCAGGCACTTGGTGGTATCGCGAACGCCAAACTGGCTCATCCACAGCGACAAGCTTGTCTGATGATAATGGGAGCGATAAGCACCGCACCATCAGCCGCTCTGGAGGTCCTCCTTAATATTCCACCTCTTCACATATGCCAAAGAGGGTGGCGAGGTGGACAACGTACAGATTAAAACAAACGGCCGACAGCATGCCGAAGGAAATCAGTCTGTGAGGGTCCGGACTCCGCAATGACATTGAGGGTCATGGGATTCTGGGAATGGTCTCAGACTTGATGCCTACAAAGATCAGTAGGGATCTGTCTTTCAAGACCGTCCTCCCGGAAAGGGAGGACTGGGAACGAAATCACATGACCCTATTGAGAGCCGATCTGTGCTGGTATGCTGATGGCTCCAAAACCAATGGGGAGTAGGAGCCGGCGCATATGGGGGCAACACCGATGCTAGACTATCAACTTGCCTCGGAAAGTACACAACCATAGACCAGGCAAAAGTGTATGCCATCGAGATGTGTGCAAGGGAAAATATAGAAAACCAGTACATACACAAAGCGATAAAGATATATATATATATATATATATATATATATATATATATATATATATATATATATATATATATATATATATATATATATATATATAGATAGCCAAGCTGCAATAAAGGCTCTTGGTTCCTACCGTTGCAAATCAAAAACGGTATGGAGTTCTAAATCTGCCCTCAACGAACTGGGCAGTTGTAATGAGGTGTCGCTGGTCTGGATACCGGGTCACTCGGACCATGATGGCAATGTTGCGGCCGACGCGCTTGCCAGAAGTGGAGCCCAGAGGGACTTTATCGGACCAGAACCGGTGCTGGGGATAACAGCATGCACAGCAAAACACACCTTAAAGACCTGGACAAAAAGAATGACAATCCAGCAATGGCTAAATTTGCCAGGATTAGCCCACTCTAAGGCCTTCATCTAGTCGGCCTGTATACAGGACACTGCTGCTTGCATCACCACATGCACCGAAATGGAGTCGGTCACGAAACTGAGTGCCGGCTGTGTATGGAGAGTGATGAGACAGTAGAGCATGTACTGTGTTCCTATCCGGCGGCGGACACGACTAGATACCTGCTCTCTGGCAAGACAAAGCTTGCTCCGGAAGATCTGGATCAACTTTCGCCCACAAAGATTATCGACCTCTTCAGGAGGCTGGCTTTGTTGGGCGAAATATAGACCGTTAGGCGTGAGCGACAATAGACCTTATGGTCGCGGTGAAGGGACCGGTATGACCCACTCACATTCAAACCTAACCTAACCTTACTGATCTGTGGTCAAATTATTGCAACAACGTTGCTAAGATAACCCCCCAATATACCTAGGTCTGAACATTTACATATTTCAACACATAATAGGAGTTTAACGTCATCAAACTAGATTTCTGTAAGGGTTTTCCTTTTTTGTTTTATAGTGAAATTTATATGGAATTTGTATTATGTACACTCTGATGTACTAATGGTTTATAATGTGCAATTTCCCAGCACAATATATATATATATATATATATATATATATATATATATATATATATATATATATATATATATATATATATCCTATGGACGCCCTCCTGGATAGCTATCTGTTCCATGAACACACTGCCGAGTCAAAAGAATGACGCCCCGCTGGATAGCTATGAGTGAGCGTTATGCAGACTTCAGGTTGTTGGTGGGTTCTAGACCTTGGTTCAGCTTGGACTCGAACTGCTTTAGTGGGTGGTACATCTTCTTCTCTGTATCATTGAAGCTTGATCATGACGGAAGCATGAGCCTCGTTGAATGAGAGGCTGCACTTAGTTCCTGTTGGTGATTTGTGTCATTACCAAGGCACAATCAATAGTATTTGAGGAAATGTTTCTGATTTTCTTGCAAAACTCTTCCAACTCCACAAAACACAGCCTCGCCAACCCTGCGTCGTTTGTAAGTGTTTCTTCTTCTAGCCTTGAATTGATTTGACTATGCAGCAGCCATTGTTTTGTTAATACCATGTGTCCTGAGTGTACTCTCTCCTTTTTGAATTTCCATTTATACCTATGCTTCCATTGGCAAAAAGATACCTTGTACCCAGCGTCCCAACAACATTGATGAGTTTCTTTTGTTGGCAAGCATCCAATTATTGCTGGATGGCCCTTGTATGATTTGTGGCCTCTGCCCTTTGTAGCTCGTACCTGAATCGGACCTGCATACTCCACCCCAGTGTGTGTAAATACCTGGGTGGTTGTACCTCTTGCTGCTTGCAATTGACCCATCAACTGCTCTGCTCTTTTGGCTTTTGTTTGTATTTTCGGCCACACCATTAACTTTGGCTTTTTAGTGAATTTTCTTAAAAAAAATTCACTAATGAGGAGATCCCGACTTTTGAATTTTGAAAAAATTTCTTCAAATGAGCGCTAATTAGGCCCCCAAGAACACATATCCAGGGTCAGTTTCAATTTTTATATGTTTATATATATATATATATATATATATATATATATATATATATATATATATATATATATATATATATATATATATATATATATATATATATATATATGTGTGTGTTTCACACCGATAACTCAAAAAATAATTGGCCGATTTTGATTAAATTTGGTGAATAAATTCCTTTTGTAAATGGTTTGGACAAGTTCGTTAGCCAGGAAAATCTGCCCAAGTTTTCCCGAAAAATTTTGTGTTTTCTTTCGAAAAAAAAATATATCTCCGGAATTAACAAAGTAAGGGCAACCAAATTTGGTACGCGGGTTTACATCCTTATAGGTAAGTTACCTACCAAAATTTAGCTATGTAGGTCAAAAGACAAAAAAGTTATAGGCATTTAATGAAAAATAAATTGGGATTTTCCTCAAAACGTCAAAGTTACGATTTAAAACGTCAAAATCGGCAACATTTAGGCAAATAACTTGAATCTAATACGGGATATGGAAATCAAATGTGTCAAGAGGGATGTTTTACAAACCCTGAAGACTTAGTTTCAACCGTCATTGTCCTTCATTTTACTAAAATGTTTCCAGAAAATTCATTTTAAATAGACCCTTTCTGTGATGCTTGGCAGTAGTCTTAGCTATAGAGTTTATCGTTTAATGGTATATAATTTTCGTCGAATTTTCGTAAAAAATCAATAAAGCTCAATATATCCGTTATTATACAAGATATGAAAAAAATCTTTACACATTAATTATAGGGTGTCTTGAGCTACATCTTAAAAAAATATTTCTACAATCACAGGCTGGCCCATAAGTCGTTGGTGATACAATTTTTTTATTTATTTTAAGCAAACACGCCTTATGTTATTGCATTTTTGCATTTTCCATCGAAATATAATGCATGTTTGTAAGAAAAGAAATTCTGGATGCAGCAAGTGCGTTGTGGTAGCGAATTTTGATCAAATGCTTCATACTTGAATAGCCCAATTTGCTATTAACCTATAAGGTTGACCAAGAAACAAGTTTTTCCGGGAACACTAAGCTAACTTTTGGAAATTTTTGTACATGTTCACACAATAAAGTTATTTTTATGAAACAAGGCACATTGTTTTTACTATATAGGTTATACTGGTAACCAAAATTGATGCCTGCTAAAAAGAAAACACATATTTGCATTAAAAATATTTTAATGAAAATTCACTACCATAACGCACTTGCTGCGTCCAGAGTTTTTCTTCCTTCTTTGGTTAGTTTGACGTAACTTACTGTCCCATATGTGACTTTAGAAGCATCAGCGAAACCATGAATTCTTACTTTTCATTTCTTCGTTGTTTCTTCCCACCTTGGTATTGCTATTCTATTGATTTCAGGAATAACCTGAATACCTCTCTTCTGCATGGTAGTGGGTACTACCTCGTCCCACCTGGGTTGATTCATCCATAGTTCTGGAATTATCAGCTTGGCTTTGCTTCCAACTGGAGACAGCCACCCCATTGGGACAAATAACTTGGCTATCTCAGATAATATCGCCCTTTTTGTTATCCTCTCTGCATATTTAAAATCTACTTTCAATTTGAATGTATATTCCCTTGGTGTCCAGCAAATACCAAGAGATTTTTCTATCCCATTGTCTGGTAGCTGCAATGCTTTATCATTCTGTACATCTTGTGGCAATTTTGCAATATTCTGTGATTTGTTGCTGGACCATTTTTTTAAATTGAACCCACCTGATCTGAACATTTCATTGAGTTCTGTCTGTAATAACGCTGTTTCATGCTCTGATTCAGTTCCATATAGAAGATTATCCATATAAAAATCTTCCTTCGCTACCTTCGCTTCTATTGGAAATTTGTCCTGCTCGTCTCTGTCTTCTCCTATATCTTGTACCTCGTGTTCGAATGGAATATTAACTGTGTATTTTTCATCTTTGCCTCTTGATACTGTTTTCCTGCAGAAATTCTCAAATTTTGTATCTATTACCTTCTGGACTAGTTCTTGGAATGCTGTCCGTTCTTCGTATTTGCCTGTGAAGATTGGTGTTTTTATTATTGGCAGTTTGTTGTTAATTTGCCCTGAATTGTGGTGTGTTTGTTTCTTAATTGATTTCAACAGCTTGTCACTGGCGTTATTGTACCATTGCCTTAGCGTCAAATGTGCTTCATCTTGAATTTCTGATTCTGTTATTATGTTATTATGTTTATCTCCATTGTTGTCTTCTATTTTTTCCCAAAGCTTATCTATTTTTTTCACGATGCTTTCATACCTGTAAAGTATATTGTCATCGCTAATCATTTCTGCTTCTTCTAATATTAGGATAAATCGGGTTACTAGTAATTTTAGTTTTCTTGTGATTTCTATTTTTTCCCTAGCGTTTAGTTCCTCCATTTTGCTTCCTTAATTTTATTTGATTTAATATTTGTGATTAAGTACCTTGTCTGATTCCTAGTTCTTTTTGATTTGGTTTTTTTTGGTCGCTGGTGGCTTATATTTTGCACTTAACCCTGTATTGGTGATTTTTGTGGACACTTGTGTCCTTGATTACTTTGAATTTGACCCTGTATAGGTGCTTGCTTTGG
This sequence comes from Tillus elongatus, assembly GCA_964006375.1. NCBI lineage: Eukaryota > Metazoa > Arthropoda > Insecta > Coleoptera > Cleridae > Tillus > Tillus elongatus. The sequence goes on along the minus strand of OZ023269.1, from coordinate 71,568,781 downwards.
AACTGACCTTGTATAGGTGCTTGCTTTGGAAATGCCCTTGTATAAGTGCTTTCCTTGACGCTTGTGTCCTTATTTGCCTCGAATGCTTGTGTCCTTATTTGACCCTGTATAGGTACTTGCTTTGGAATTGACCCTGTATAGGTGCTTTCCTGGACGCTTGTGTCCTTATTTGCTTTGAATTTGGATGCTTGTGTCCTACATTTGCTTTTACCTAAAATGTAAAAAGGTATTTGGAGACTTGGGCAGATTAAAGGATTTGATAAGGATAGTTGATTTTAAAAATAAAGAATTTTTAGTGCGCACTGTATCACCAACGGCACTGGTTACTTCATCGAAGGACCATGTTTAAGGAAGCGGAGGATAATTTACTGGGGGCGTTGGGAGCAATGAATTTAAACTGAACTAGAGAATCATATTGTAACGATGTTTAACCTTTATCAACTACACACCAAGTCTCTCCTCTCAAATTTACAAAACACTTATATATAGATTCACTTGAACTAATTCTTAACAATGAGTAAACAACGTGGTCACCAGTTCACAACGGAATTTGTAACCTATAAATTTCAATCTGTAAATATCAATATTGTTTATGTAAATACGCCAAGTGATGATATCAATTCAATGTCAATAATTACGAGACGGACTTGACCTAGTACATACTTGACATTGCTTTACTTTACATGTTTCCTAACTGTATTGATTAATATTATAATATCTATCCTACTAATTATAATTATCGGAATAAAATTCCAATATATTTCCAACCCTAAGGACGCCCTGCTGAATAGCTATTGTTCCATGAACATACTGTCTAAATTGTTTTCATATCATTTCCCATTCGGTTTGTTTTCTTAAAGTGTAGAGTGAAAGTGAACTCTGTATGTAGAAATATTTTAAAAAACCTAAATAAAACACTCTCTATGTAGAAATGTTTTAAAACAGCTAGGTAATTTAATAATATGTTTGTGAAAAAAAAAAGATAAATGCAGAGATATATACTTCCGGAAATAATTCAATGAACTCGCTAGCTGTTGATTGTATAACATCCGTTTGATATTCCAACAAAGTCACAATTATTATACCTCCATTCTCTTTCATTAGGAAAGTATGGTAATTAAAAGTATGAACACAGTAGGTGCGTTGTGGTAGCGACTTTTCATAAAAATTATCTCACATATAAGTGGAGTGCTCTGAAGTGAATCCTTGTTAAGTACATTATAACCCTTTGTAAACAAAAAAATACACTTATCTTTATACTGATGTCTTAATCTTAAAGATAGATGCCGTTTCATTCAGCTAAGATTGTTTCATGTGGTTTTTTCATTTCTTAAAATAGAATATCAAATAATCTTCTAACTAGAAATTTTCACCTTCTTTTAATTTTTCGTCTCATTTAGATTTCAGAGCATTTGTTTATTAAAACGAAAAGCAAGTTTAACATGTGGACTTTGTTAAAACTGAAAGAAGTGGTTACTGTTATTTACCTTATGAAAACATTTCACACTAGATATTTACGAAAAACAAGTTTAACATGTGGACTTTGTTAAATCTGAAAGAAGTGGTTACTGTTATTTACCTTATAAAAACATTTCAAACAAGATATTTAAGATTACTTAATTATGATTTTTAATTTTGAAAAAAACTAAATGTAAGTGCCAATTTATGTACAGTTTGACTTCTTTCATATTACAGGTTGAGTAACAGGTGGGTTTTCCTCTATAAATTAACAAGGCTCCAGAGGGAATGGGAAAGCTTTCACCCTCTATTTCTAATATATTTTGAGTTTCATTCTACAATATATATATATATATATATATATATATATATATATATATATATATATATATATATATATATATATATATATATATATATATATATATATATATATATATATATATATATATATATATATATATATATATATATATATATATATATATATATATATATATATATATATATATATATATATATATATATATATATATAAGCTTTTCTAACAAGCCTTTTGTAAATTCTAGATTCCCCTGAGGATGACCAGTTAAAAGGGTCGAAACGCGTCGGGACAAGTAATCAAACATTTGTTTGGAAAGAAAAAGCCTTTTTATTCAACTCACTCAAACAAATATAAACACCTACGAATGATAAATACATTTTTTCTTTATCTTCAGCAGTGGATAACGCCTTAAAATATAACGTTTCACATGATTTTTATAAAATATACCGCGATTAATGTAATCAATTAATTTTCGAACACACATTTTAATGTTTTAAATAGTTACGTTATACCGACTGTATTCGTGTTGCGCTTTTCACAAACAGAACTTTAAAAGTGTATCTTTTGTAAAAACCGCACAAATGAAGTCGTTTTAGTATCTTGTAACCACAGGTGACTGTTTATCATTAGGAAATTTCGTCAAACGAAATGTAGTTGAAAATTACAAACCTTTTTTCACAGATACTCATTGTTTTAAAAATTGCGTAAGAGGATGTGGGTTAACCTCAAAGAAAACGATTATACGCTAACTATTATTTGAATTATTCTATCTAGTAATTTTACACGAAGCATGTCGTAGGTTATGTCGTGGTCTGTTAAAACTATTCAGGGGAACATTCGTATAACAATAAGGGTTAATCAGTGGCTAAGAAGAAATTTTGCCCCACCACCTCCTCCCTTTCCACCAATTCCTTTGTATCTTTTTCCTCCTGAGCCTGTCCAACCCTTAAGACTTTCCACAACTTTCCGTCTTCCCAGATGGAAATGTCCTTACTCTTTCCCGACTCCCGCAGGCCCTACAACCTGTAATTGCCGAAGACGTCGTAGACGACGTCGCCGCAATATCCATCGACCTTCTACCTCCTCTACCATTCCCACCCAAGCTCCTACATTCCCTTCTCAGATGCCCCATCTCTTGGAGGGTTCTTCCCTTAAAACGTTCCAGGTGGTGTATGCCTAACCGGAGGAGTAAATGGGTCCGATCTGGTGCGTGTGCCCGTTTTCATCGAGCACCATGGTGAGGGGGGTCGGTAAACCAAAATGTTTAGTCATTTCGGGGGCATCTATTGCATTTTAATAAGTTGTTCGTATTTTCAGAATTTAATGTTTTTTGTTTATATTTCGGAGAATCCAAATTTGTAGTCTTTTGTTCATATTTCGCGGAATCTTAGCCACATGAATCAAAATTTGTGGTCTTTTTTTGTTCGTGTTTCGTGAATCTAGCGTATTATAGTAAGTTGTTCGTATTTTTTGGAAAATCTAATGTCTTTTAGTAAGTTGTTCGTATTTTTCGGAAAATCTAATGTCTTTTAGTAAGTTGTTCATATTTTCGGAAAATATAACGTCTTTTAGTAAGTTGTTCGTATATTCGGAAAATCTAATGTCTTTTAGTAAGTTGTTCGTAACTCATCGACAACCGCTATACCCAGAAAAAATCATCAGAAAAAGGTAAGATTGACTGTTTAAATATCATAAAACGATTATCCAATTCAATAGCAATCATAAGGTGGTAAAGACTTTCGAGATATTTGCAAACCTTCAATTTATATGTTCAATATTTAGCGAGTTTTCATTTTTTAATTTAAAAACCTATGTTAGGCACTTATCGAATTAACATATCAAGTATGTATGTATGATTACCACTTAAAATGTTCTCCACAGTGTATTCGTGAATGCTCATTTACACCATGTGTGTTCTCACCACATTGAGAATCGAACAGTGAAGTAACTATTACAACTGAAGGTGATGTCGATTTGTCATCGCAATTATGACTCTATCTTCCGCAGCTGTTTGCAATTTGTTGTAACTTCCATACTACGTAAAGTGGGCCAAGATTTTCTCTTGGTCTACCTCTTCCTCTTTTCCAAAAAAGTGCCCTTCCAATAATGTTCTTGGAAAATAATTGTCTCGAAAGATGCCCAGCAATTCTTGCATTTCTTCTCTCGATTTCTCTTAGCAAACATATTTCTTCTCTTGCGTCTTTAGCACATCTTTTTTAATTTCGCTCCATGTGCAAATTTAAAATGCTTATATTGTCGTCTTGCCATGCCTATTGCAGGTCAAGCTTTCTGACCCATAGATTATAACATTTTAGATATGTATGATTTGATTAATCTCTTTCTTGCGTCGAAGCTAAAATGTTTATTAGTGGGAAGAGTATTTTGAATGCCTTCTTTGCCATCGCCATCTGTAATAATACTCTCAAGGTACGTAAACATTGCTGCTTGTTTAAGCTGTTGACCATTTATCTCATATCTATTTTGACAGTCATATTATATATTGATATGGTTTCTATAAGGGGGTCACATATACATATATACACATACATACAAGCCAACAACACACTCTTTAAAACACCCCATACAAAACCAAACAAACAACAAAAAACCTACTCTTGGATGTATAATGTCTAGGCGGTGAAAGATTAAAGTCCATGAACTGTTAGTCTGTCTGTGAAATTTTACAGGCATATCATAAGATCTGGTATCAAAAAAATTTAAAATCCAAATCAGGATTGATTCCCTAATATGTTATATGCATAGATTAAGGAAGGTAAGATGTGAATATAATAGTTGTAAATTAGTTTATAGTAGTGAAAGGTCTACACGAAGTGAAAATTATATCCAGAACAGAATAGACTGCAGAAAAATGATTTAACTTAGTGCGGACAAATAAGATACAAAGACTATAAAGCTAGATTAAAAAGACTCTAAAACCTTTTTTTTTAATTTAATGTAAATATTGGACAATAAAAAATGTGTAAGTAGTTTTTAGGTAGTTTAGTAGAATTAGGAAATGTATGGTATTAATATTTATTAGGATTAGGCTTGTCAAACTGTATAACCTAGGATTTAGAACAGATGTTTTTGTTTAACATAAGACGTCAAATTGACACTATAAATAATTTATATAGGTTAAGAAATGCTGTCAAATGATTAAAGTTACTGGCAGATGTCAAACGGAGAATACAAACAATTTAGATAGGTTAAGGAAGTAAAGTCAATGCAACAATATTAAAAATGTGGTAACCGCAGAAATAATGAAGAGGATTGTTGTAAAAATCTGAAGAGGAATTTTGAAGTTGGCCAACAGGATTTTTCGACTGGTTACAGTCGTCATGTAAAAAAGTAAACAGAGGAGAAACAATTATTATTGAGTTTTGGGAGAAAGAATAAATTTAAAAGAGAAGAGCAAAACCTGATAAGTTTGGAACAAAGTGTTAAAAAAAGCAGAGTTTAATCTAACAACATACTGTGAGTAAGTAGAATATAAGCGCTTACTGTCTTTGTGTGGCTAATTTCACAGCTACTGGAAATATTGTAAAAAAGGCATTAAAACCATTATAAAGTTCACTTGAAAGGGGTTCCAACTGATTGAACCAACAATATTTGTCTACATCAATCAGAACAAGGCGCTTGTGGGGCACTCTTTCGACCGTAAGACCAGTAGGCATAATTTGCGAAGAATAAACTTCCATTGACTACACTTCAAAGTTAAGAATTTAACTTTGCTGAGCGGTTACCATTTCTTGTTGTTTTTTATTAGTTTATAATTGTAGAATAAGAGACTTATATTATACCTAAGCAATTTAGAAACTTTAGTAAACAAAAAAAAAAAACTGGCCAGTCATTTCTTTCCGGGGGTTGAAATTTGTTAAAAACAAGGAAAAAAAAAGCTTTAAAAAAGAATAATATAGAATTAGGTGTTTGTCATCTATATTAACATTAATAAATAGTCGAGTTTTGTGCAAATATAAAATCTTTGCTTTATTTTGGTTTATGCATGTATAAGTATTAGGGAAATTCATATATTTGAAGTCATACAAATTTTAAAGGACTTGAACCCACTAGTCCCTGTTTTGAGAGTCAAATTAATTTATGTGATCAATTGTATGCACAATACAGCAGTATAAAGGCATTCAATACACCAAGGTGTAATACACACACAAACCTTTGGTGAACACACATTAACAACACATTATTCACTAAACTTTACAGGCAAATAAAAACCTAAAAGCTAAAATACTTAAAATCCAACTAAAAAAAAAACTAAACCTTTCTATTTCAACTAACACCCAATCGTAGGGCAATTATATATAACATTAAAATTATTCATGGTGATAAAAACCCAAGCATAAACAATAATACAACAAATGGCGACCAAACGTGGGGGCTTCGAAAGTCTGTGAATGAAATAACTTTAAAATAAACAAAAACGCCAAAATGCCTAGCAGAAAGGAAGAAGTGGGGGAAAAGCAAGAAACAAAAGAACTAACCGGTAAAAGCCTTGAAATGATAATGCAAATATTAATAGATATAAAGAAAAATATGGTGACAAAGCAAGATATGGAGAGAATGTTTCAAAAGAGTGATCAATATGTACGAAAGTTTGAAAGTAAAGTAGAGACAAAGATGGATGTAGTACCTAAGATAATAATAGAGAAAATCAGAGCGAATGATGGTGAACCGATGGATGAAATAATAGAGAGGGTGAATGAAAGAAATAAGCGAATGAGAGGGCCCAGAAAAATGCGCAAACACAAAAGAAACAGATATGAAACCGAAATGGAAGAGAAATTAAAAGAAACGAATGGAAATTTGGAAAATCTAAAAAAAGAGCCAGATATAAAGCTGGAATTAGGGAATAAACGACTTAGAGAAGAAATGGAAGAATGTTTTGAAAAATGGACAAGAGCAGAGAGACAGAGTATGGGGAATAGAACCAATAAAAAGAAACGAGCAAGCCTAGAAGAAATCAGGAATAAGGGTGACAAATTTAAACGGAAACGAAAAGGAAATGATAAGTATAGACGTCAAAACAAGGAGGGCAACGATGGCACGAATAAGTATAAATGCCAGAGGAATAAGGATACCTCCAGAGATAATTTTGGCATGGAATACGATGCAAGACAGGCAGAAGAGCCTGATGAAAATCATAAGCAGTGGAGAAGACCACATAATGGATATGGAGACGACGCAGCAACAAAATATGAAACGACTACGAAGAATTAATAAACTAGAATGAGATGAATGACCTGGGAAGTCTTTAAACTCACCAACATTTTTTGAAATAACATAACAATCTAAATTCAAAATTGCAGACCTGGATTAAGTCTATAAACTGAACCAAAACTAGTTCGACCAAATAACACGTCAAAATTCAAAATTTAAAGCAAATGTCAAGCATGAAAGAAGAGTATAGGCAAATTCAAAACCGAGGTAGATAAGGTTAGTAATCAGCCAAGCGTGGGGAAGGATCGTACTAAAACAAGCATAAGAATTGTGCACGAAACAATAAATGCAATCGGATGCAAAAGAAGTAGTGGGGACAAGTTTAAACCCAAGACAAGAGGACCAGAGCTGTCAACGAACGAGGAAAAATAAACAAAAATATGAAATAAATAGATATAAAGGTCAATTAAGTGAAATTTGGAAAAAAATATGGAACATTCAGTATAATGAACAACTGAATAAAGACGTCTAAAACAAGGAGTAATGGGAAAAGTCAAAAATATATATGTACGAACAGTGAAATGAATTTAATAGATGGAGAAGCTAACCAGTGAATATGTACACCCATAGAGGGCATATTGAGATAATGAAAATAGATATAGATGATTATGTGCACAGTAGTTGCAAGATATAGGGGAATGAGATGAAAAAGTCAAGTAAAAGGAACATATATTGACTGATAAACAGTAGTTTCAGATTAATAATAAGAAAAAAAAAAGTTTGGTATCAGAAGAATAAAACGAATTGAAAAAGGAAAGGACCTAATATCAAAAAGAAACATATAGAAACTTACAATGGCAGCAGCAATAGAAAAAATAGTCCAAATATGGGGGTATATACGAACATGTCGTTATAGAAATCGGTTCATTATCACGCGTACGAACACACGCAATGAGAAAAGGGTTATCAATGTTTATGTTTAATTTTTGTGTATAACTTAAAGCGTGAATAAAAAATTTTGTCAAGCTTCAGAAGGCAAGCCTCTAAAGCAGTCTAAATTTATTATTGGGGATTTGATATGGTTTCTATAAGGGGGTCACATATACATATATACACATACATACATACAAGCCAACAACACACTCTTTAAAACACCCCATACAAAACCAAACAAACAACAAAAAACCTACTCTTGGATGTATAATGTCTAGGCGGTGAAAGATTAAAGTCCATGAACTGTTAGTCTGTCTGTGAAATTTTACAGGCATATCATAAGATCTGGTATCAAAAAAATTTAAAATCCAAATCAGGATTGATTCCCTAATATGTTATATGCATAGATTAAGGAAGGTAAGATGTGAATATAATAGTTGTAAATTAGTTTATAGTAGTGAAAGGTCTACACGAAGTGAAAATTATATCCAGAACAGAATAGACTGCAGAAAAATGATTTAACTTAGTGCGGACAAATAAGATACAAAGACTATAAAGCTAGATTAAAAAGACTCTAAAACCTTTTTTTTTAAATTTAATGTAAATATTGGACAATAAGAAATGTGTAAGTAGTTTTTAGGTAGTTTAGTAGAATTAGGAAATGTATGGTATTAATATTTATTAGGATTAGGCTTGTCAAACTGTATAACCTAGGATTTAGAACAGATGTTTTTGTTTAACATAAGACGTCAAATTGACACTATAAATAATTTATATAGGTTAAGAAATGCTGTCAAATGATTAAATTTACTGGCAGATGTCAAACGGAGAATACAAACAATTTAGATAGGTTAAGGAAGTAAAGTCAATGCAACAATATTAAAAATGTGGTAACCAAAGAAATAATGAAGAGGATTGTTGTAAAAATCTGAAGAGGAATTTTGAAGTTGGCCAACAGGATTTTTCGACTGGTTACGGTCGTCATGTAAAAAAGTAAACAGAGGAGAAACAATTATTATTGAGTTTTGGGAGAAAGAATAAATTTAAAAGAGAAGAGCAAAACCTGATAAGTTTGGAACAAAGTGTTAAAAAAGCAGAGTTTAATCTAACAACATACTGTGAGTAAGTAGAATATAAGCGCTTACTGTCTTTGTGTGGCTAATTTCACAGCTACCGGAAATATTGTAAAAAAGGCAATAAAACCATTATAAAGTTCACTTGAAAGGGGTTCCAACTGATTGAACCAACAATATTTGTCTACATCAATCAGAACAAGGCGCTTGTGGGGCACTCTTTCGACCGTAAGACCAGTAGGCATAATTTGCGAAGAATAAACTTCCATTGACTACACTTCAAAGTTAAGAATTTAACTTTGCTGAGCGGTTACCATTTCTTGTTGTTTTTTATTAGTCTATAATTGTAGAATAAGAGACTTATATTATACTTAAGCAATTTAGAAACTTTAGTAAACAAAAAAAAACAAACTGGCCAGTCATTTCTTTCCGGGGGTTGAAATTTGTTAAAAACAAGAAAAAAAAAGCTTTAAAAAAGAATAATATAGAATTAGGTGTTTGTCATCTATATTAACATTAATAAATAGTCGAGTTTTGTGCAAATATAAAATCTTTGCTTTATTTTGGTTTATGCATATATAAGTATTAGGGAAATTCATATATTTGAAGTCATACAAATTTTAAAGGACTTGAACCCACTAGTCCCTGTTTTAAGAGTCAAATTAATTCATGTGATCAATTGTATGCGCAATACAGCAGTATAAAGGCATTCAATACACCAAGGTGTAATACACACACAAACCTTTGGTGAACACACATTAACAACACATTATTCACTAAACTTTACAGGCAAATAAAAACCTAAAAGCTAAAATACTTAAAATCCAACTAAAAAAAAAAACTAAACCTTTCTATTTCAACTAACACCCAATCGTAGGGCAATTATATATAACATTAAAATTATTCATGGTGATAAAAACCCAAGCATAAACAATAATACAACAAGATATATATATATATATATATATATATATATATATATATATATATATATATATATTTATTCATTTATTTATGTGTCACGACTGTAACTCAAAAAATAATTAACCACTCTAAATTAAACTTTGCATGTGTGTTCCTTTGATAAATGGCTTAGATAAGTTTAACAGCCAGGAAAATATTACTAGTTCTTCTGGGAAAATTTTGAATTTCCTTTCAGAAAATTTTTGTATCTTAAAAAATAGCATACATATGCTAGTCAAATTCGGCATGCAAGCTGCTTATATAGTGTATACGACGTACCAAAATTTAGTCCTCTAGCATTAAAGAATTAAAATTTATAAGCATTTAAGGGAAAAAATTGGTCACACTGGAGGTCAAAATACCAAAATAACATATGTGACTAGAAAACTTTCCTACATATTACAAACAAAGATTAAGTTTTTGGCGCAGAAAAGTCACAAAGTGCCAAATCAAAATTTTATCATTTTTCTTGTAGAAACCTCAAACTTGGGATTTAACATGTCAAAATTCGTCATTTCTAAAAAAGCGTCAACTTTTTTCAAATTTTAATACACCAATTTTTTTTCAATCAATAAAATCCACAAAATCTGCAAAATATTTATAAATGCAACATGTGTACGGATAAATGCAACATGTGTATGGACTTTCATCATTTTCGGAGATACAATTTCCAAATTTATTGTTTTCGGAAATGCACTTTCCTTAATTTTCGAGGATTTCTCCTATTTGGAAGATTTTTATGAAAAATCGCTACAAGAGTGTACATGCTGCATCCAAACTTTTTACAGTATCCTTAGACAAGATAAAATTTAATTTATTCATACGCATTGATGACAACTATAAATAAAAATCTAGTTCTATGTTAGGTTATAATATTAATAACCAGAACAATCATTTTAATAGTAAAAAAAAACCAATGAACAATAACAGCAATAGAAACAGATAACAAAAATATAGACATACATCAACTTATTATGCCACGACAATGATTTTTAGTATAGTTAGATATATTCTGATTTACATATTTAATTACAAAGAAAAGTTTCAACTAAAAAAGAATACATCAAATCACTTTGCTTATTTAAAACAAGACAGTTGTTGTCATGTATGTGAGTTTTTTTAAATTTAAAAGCTTTAAGTAACTCAGGTTTGCGCTTGTCGTTACTCCAATATAGCGGCACCATGCGGTTACTAAAAATGAATTAGCTTATTACTGCAAAAAATTGACAGAAATTAGGAGAAACAGCAAATTTCTTTCTGACAAAACCTAAAAATGAGCTTAGAAATTTATGTTGGTTTAGTAAACAAAAAAAGAAACGTATTTTATATAAAAATCCATAACCACCAAATAATAAATTCATAAACAGAACATTCTTATTAGACCAGTAAGTAGTTTCGTTAATACACCTATTCATACCATAGCCACCAGATTGGTTTCACTTATGATAAATATATTAGCAAATAGCAAATAACAAAATAGCCTTGCTTTAACAATGTACATCAGAAGATGGACATAATATTGTCTTTTGGTAGGGATATGTAAATGATAATTTAGTATGTTTCAAGGTAGCCCTACAGAATTATAAAATAATTTAAAAATTTTATTAAAAAAATTATGTAAATATCAAATTTGTTTATAAAAAGAAGAACAGTGGTATAAATTTCTTATATTTTACCAATAGAAAGTTAGAAAGTAATTTGCTCGACTTTTCAAAAACGCAGGAAACTTACACAAACACAACTTTACCAAACGATTCCTATTACCATTTTTTGCAAAAGCTGTTGTCAGCCTGTTATTCAATGATACATGGTGCATTTTCAATACCTATGACTGACTCCAATTTTAATAAAGAAACTTCAATAATCAAGCATACAGCATTTATTAATGATTACTCTGTTAAAATAATAGATAAGATCACTATGAGAAAAAAATACCAATTTGCATTTAGCTTAATTTATCCAAAATATTAGAGACAAAAAAAGATAATGAATCTGTTGTGATGACCTACTTTGGAAGCATGTTAGAAGATATTTCAAATCTTTCAAATGATAGTACAAATACAAACGACTTACAAGATACATGAATTGCTATTTAACGCGAAAGAATGTTTGTTGCTTGACATAGGCTGGAATATTAAAATTTGTTGTACATATTTTACCTTCTAGAAGTTTTACTACCTGATACAAAGAATATATTTCTGCATTTAGAAATGACCACGTTGGAAATCTTCATTTGCAAAACATATTATCAATATAGGCTCTCCGTAACTAAGCAGTCACTGCATTTTTTTAATAACAAGCGCAAACATGACTTTTCGAAGCTTTAGAAATAAAATAGCACATGCATCCGTAATTAACCAGTCACTGCATTTTTGTAATAACAAGCGTAAACTTGACTTTTCGAAGCTTTAGAAATAAAATAACACATACACGACAACAACTGCCTTGTTTTAAATAGTCAAACTGATTTAATGTATTCCCGTTTCTTGAAAACTTTTATGTCCAACTATATTACAAATATATGGTTGTAATAATGTAATACATTGATATATGTCGATGTTTTCGTTATATTATAGAACCGATTACTAGTGTTGTTATTATTAATTATTTATTAATATTATAATAATTGTTGTTAGGCCTATTATTGTTATAAGTTGATTTATTTGCACGATGAATATTGACACACACACACACACACACACACACGCACACGCACACGCGCACGCGCACGCGCACGCCCACGCGCACGCGCACGCGCACGCCCACGCGCACGCGCACGCACACGCACACGCACACACGCGCACACACACACACACACACACACACACACACACACACACACACACACACACACACACACACACACACACACACACACACACACACACACACACACACACACACACACACACACACACACACACACACACACACACACACACACACACACACACACACACACACACACACACACACACACACACACACACACACACACACACACACACACACACACACACACACACACACACACACACACACACACACACACACACACACACACACACACACACACACACACACACACACACACACACACACACACACACACACACACACACACACACACACACACACACACACACACACACCACACACACACACACACACACACACACACACACACACACACACACACACACACACACACACACACACACACACACACACACACACACACACACACACACACACACACACACACACACACACACACACACACACACACACACACACACACACACACACACACACACACACACACACACACACACACACACACACACACACACACACACACACACACACACACACACACACACACACACACACACACACACACACACACACACACACACACACACACACACACACACACACACACACACACACACACACACACACACACACACACACACACACACACACACACACACACACACACACACACACACACACACACACACACACACACACACACACACACACACACACACACACACACACACACACACACACACACACACACACACACACACACACACACACACACACACACACACACACACACACACACACACACACACACACACACACACACACACACACACACACACACACACACACACACACACACACACACACACACACACACACACACACACACACACACACACACACACACACACACACACACACACACACACACACACACACACACACACACACACACACACACACACACACACACACACACACACACACACACACACACACACACACACACACACACACACACACACACACACACACACACACACACACACACACACACACACACACACACACACACACACACACACACACACACACACACACACACACACACACACACACACACACACACACACACACACATACAAGCATTACATTTATTGTGACGGACATACCGTCATCCCGGAATATGACGGATTTGAAGTGGCACAGTACAATTTGTTCCTCTTCGGTTTCTGAGATGGCAGTACCGTGCTGATTCTACAAACACTTCTTCCTTACAGAGAAAATTGAAGATAAAGAGATCCGTCACATTTGTAGTTCTTATTGCAGTGTGTCAAATGTCTGCCAGATATATTGTAATTTGGGACTGTGTTAAGAAAAACCGCCAGAATAAATGCAGTGTCAACAATGTGTTACATGCCTCTCGGTACAGTGTTGCCACGTGGCTCTTTGAATATCAATTTATTCTAAACTTGCATATTTCTGTTTACATTTTACAGCGTGAATCACATATCACCCGTACATGGTAACAGACAATAGATAATATCACTTGTAAACTGTATTTGCCTATAAAGCATCTAATTTATTGCGTATTCCATGCGTGGGGATCAGCTAAAGAGAGAAATAGAGACATAAAGACTTTTACTCTGGATTCGCAATTGCTTATTTTCTTCTCTGTACTCGGTGTGGCCGCTATATATATATATATATATATATATATATATATATATATATATATATATATATATATATATATATATATATATATATATATATATATATATATATATATATATATATATATATATATATATATATATATATATATATATATATATATATATATATATATATCCGTCTGATAACTCAAAAATTAATCAACGGATTTCAATGAAACTCGGCAGGTGCCTTTATTTTATTAATGGCTTGGATGAGTTCGTTAGCCAGGAAAATCGGACGAGGTTTTCTGGGAAAATTTTGAGTTTTCTTTCAAAAAAAATTTTTCTCTGAAAATAACAAAGCTGCTCTAATGAAATTTACTATATATGTTTCCTTGGGAGAGGCCTTACTACGTACCAAAATTCAAATTTCTGTTTTTAGAAAATTAAGTTATTCAAATTTTAAATTTTCTTTCGAAAACAAATTTTTCTCCGAAAATTATTTTAATGAAATTTGGTGGATATTTTGCCGTAGGAAAGACCTTACTACATATCAAAATTAAACTTTCTAAGTTTATAATAAATTGAATTATTCATATTTGAAGCATTTAATAAAAATTCACTACCATAACGCACTTGCTGCGTCCAGAGATTTTTTTTACTTGAGAATTGTGTACTCCCTCCTTTGGGTTGGCTACTATAATGTATAGCATCAGTAAGTACATTCTTTAATGCATTGTCTATATATATATATATATATATATATATATATATATATATATATATATATATATATATATATATATATATATATATATATATATATATATATATATATATATATATATATATATACGCATTTGCCGCTTTCCGGGGACGTATAAAAGTGTATAAAAGTATACCTTGTACAAATTTATACAGCTTTAATCAGTGAGTGCAGCTTTTTGGAGGCTAAAAATATTTGTCTCTGGGTATAAATTTATATTTAATTGAATTGCTTAAAAAATAATCTTGACAGAGACTCTTTTAAACAAGGATTTATTACTTCAGGTTTATGATATCGGTAACAAGTGTACTAACTTCTTTGCAAAATAAATCTATAACAAAATAACACGTTGAATCTTCTTCAACCAGCTTTAAGAAAGGATGAATTTAATAAGCAGGGTGACTTTTTATTGATCTATTATTGGGCAAACGCGTAGGGTTTTGACGTTATTATGTTCAGATAATCCTGGGGTGGTAACATTAAGTTGTTCCTGTAGTCGGTTTATTGCCTTTTACTAAATAAGGAAAATTAAGATTGAAGAGTCACAATTTTGACCTGACCTGACAGTGGCATTTCCTTACCAAATAGTCATTGGTCATTGTTCAGAGAATGCAACAAGCAAAAATACAAAATCTCGTTCTTAACTGAATCATTTAATTAGACAATGACACTCAATTTTAATTTAAAAAAATCCCAAAGAGGTTTTCCTGTTTATACTTAATTGTGCTATTTAGGATATGCAACAAACCAAAATTATTAGAACCTGTGATTTTTTGTGGTTAGAGGACCTAACGTCGGTTTACTCATTTTCCACACAAAATAAATTTCTAATTATCTGTAAATATGTTAAAGACGAATAGCCTGCAAATTTATATTCAACTCCTTAATGAATAATAGGTTACAATGAAGGGATTGACGATAACCAAATTAGAACTAAACTATAAATGAAAAACTCTGGACGCAGCAAGTGCGTTATGGTAGTGAATTTTCATAAAAATGTTTTTATTGTAAATATGTGTGTTTCCTTTTTAAGAAAGCAGGCATCAATTTTGGTTACCAGTATAACCTATATAGTAAAAACAGTGTGCCATGTTTCATAAAAATAACTTTATTGTGTGAAAATGTACAAAAATTTCCAAAAGCAAACTTAAAGTGTTCCCGGAAAAACTCGTTTCTTAGTCAACCTTATAGGTTAATAGCAAATTGAGCTATTCAAATTTGAAGCATTTAATGAAAATTCGCTACCATAACGCACTTGCTGCGTCCCGAATTTCTTTTCTTACAAACATGCATCGCTGAAAAATTCAAAAATGCAATAACCTAAGGCGTGTTTGATTAAAAAAAAAAAGAAGAAAATTTGTATCACCAACGACTTATAGGCCATCCTGTGATTGTAGAAATATTTTTTTAAGATGTAGCTCAAGACACCCTATAATTAATATATACAAATTTTCTTCATATCTTGTATAATAACGGATATATTGAGCTTTATTGATTTTTGACGAAAATTCGACAAAAATTATATACCATTAAACGATAAACTCTAAAGCTAAGGCTACTGCCAAGCATCAGAGAAAGGGTCTATTTGAAATGAATTTTCTGGAAACATTTTAGTAAAATGAAGGACAATGACGGTTGAAACTAAGACTTCAGAGTTTGTAAAACATCCTTCTTGAGACATTTGATTTATATATCCCGTATTAGATTCAAGTTCTTTGCCTAAATGTTGCCGATTTTGACGTTTTAAATCGCAACTTTGACGTTTTGTGGAAAACCCCAATTTATTTTTTTTTAATTCCTATAACTTTTTCGTCTTTTGACCTACATAGCTAAATTTTGGTAGGTAGATTACCTATAAGGATATTAACTAGCGTACTAAATTTGGTTGCCCTTACTTTGTTAATTCCGGAGATATAAATTTTTTTCGAAAGAAAACACAAAATTTTCCGGGAAAACCTGGTCAGATTTTCCTGGCTAACGAACTTGTCCAAGCCATTTGCAAAAGGAATTTTTCCACCAAATTTAGTCAAAATCGGCCTATTATTTTTTGAGTTATCGGTGTGATACATATAATATATATATATATATATATATATATATATATATATATATATATATATATATATATATATATATATATATATATATATATATATAAATATATAAATATATATATATATATATATATATATATATATATATATATATATATATATATATATAAACATATAAAAATTGAAACTGACCCCGGATATGTGTTCTAGGGGGCCTAGTTCGCGGTCATTTGAAGAAATTTTTTCAAAATTCAAAAGTCGGGATCTCCTCATTAGTGAATTTTTTTTAAGAAAATTCACTAAAAATGCATTCCTTAAAAATTGGTTTAAGAATAAGACACCGGTTCATAATTTCATATTACATATTTTCTAGTTAGTGTATAAAATTATATTTGAGGTACAGCTATTGGTATATTTAAAATCAATATTTATAATTATTTCTCGTATAGCGCTTCTTTGAAGACGGTTTAACTTTCTTTAGGGAATCGATAATTTGATACACCTTAAACAACAGGTACATATGGTCAAACAGGCAGATACAGGATATACAATGACTTTGAAAACATGTGTTTGCATTTACCACATTCCCTGAAGTCAGCCTCCTTTTAAAATGAGTCACTACAGAGAAACAAAATAAATATGAACAGTTCCATTTCCATGGCACCCAGATGACATACGGCAAACAGAAATAAAAATTAACTCTTTCAAATAAAATATTTATTTCATTCCTTACTATATAAACAATAGTGTATCCAAATACTTAAGTTTTGTTGGAATTATCTAATATAATATAGTAATGTAAAGCTGACTTAAGATAATCAGATACCAGTTTGTTTTTAAAATGCATGCATTTATTATTAGTGAATTTTTATTTTAAAAAATCACTAATAGAGAGGTATCGATGGTGAGACTTTGCAAAAATTTTTTCAAATGAGCGCTAACTAGGACCTCTAGAAACCATATCCGGGGCCAGTTTCAATTTATATATATATATATATATATATATATATATATATATATATATATATATATATATATATATATATATATATATATGTATCCGTCTGATAACTCAAAAAATAATTAACCGATTTCGATGAAACTCGGCAAGTGCCTTTCTTTTATTAATGGCTTGGATGAGTTCGTTATCCAGGAAAATCGGACAGGGTTTTCCGGGAAAATGTTGAGTTTTCTTTAGAAAAAAAATTTTCCCCGACAATTACAAAGCTGTTTTAATGAAACTTAACGAATATGTTGCCTTGGGAGAGACCTTACTACGCACCAAAATTCAACTTTCTAAGTTTATAGAAAATTGAGTTATTTAAATTTGGACATCTGTCGCAGTTGTCCTGGACACTTAATTTAAAATTTTACAATTATTGTATTTTCGTAATATATTAAGTTTACGTTCCACCAGACAATACAGTAAATTGTTTACTTTTTTACATTAAATAAAATAATAAACCATATATCCTGTGGTATTTATTGCAACAAAAAGGCATATAACTGGCCCAACCCTTAAAGTAAAACTTAAATTAACGCCAATAATAAGACCACTTACCTTAAGGTAACATTGTGATAATTTTTTGGTGATAAATACTTATATTGGGCATGCAAGTTTTTGTTCAAATAATTATGCCGATTCATATCAAATGAGAACAATAACTTATTATCGGGTGCATTTTAATTACAAATATTTGACAATATAACAAATACACTTTCCAAAATTCAACCAATTTGTAACAAATAATAATTCGGTCTCATACACGGTTTTGATGAACCTTAGTTTTTACCCACGATGTAATCTCTAGGGCCACAAGCCTTTAAACTAAAAGGCTAACACACCGACCAAAAAAGTACTCTAGGAAACAGCACTCTAAAATTAACTTGATCATACAGAGTGTATCTTCAATATTATTACATTTTTACTAAGTTTTAGCTAAGTGATTTCACCCGGTAATATTTATGCAATAACTGACATTTTAAGCTTCTAAATTAAACTATAATCTACAAATTACTTTATGCAACACAATTCTTTATTAGATATATTTTCTTTTGAGTGGCCATAAGATTGTCTTAAAAAAAATGACTCTAAAAATACCATTAAAACTTAAATGACTTAAAAACCGCCAATTTTAATCATTTCTCTGTCCTACAAGTCTCTTAAAATGTTTAGTAAAATCTAAAAATGCATTACCTATATTGTTCTATTTAAAATAATGAATTGGATAGCAAATATCAGCTAGACAGAGAGTTGTATATCAATGGGAGTATTTTTAATGAGTGGGTAATTAGAAATAACGCATAAGAGCTAACTTATGGAAATAATTCAGTTAAGCCTTTTTTCCTGATGAAGGGTCAATGCGCCAATGTAAGACATTGTGTGCCTTCAACATCAGATGTCAAATGTTACGCCTTTCGAGCAATTTAAGTGTGACGAAATATATAGTCTGCTGCAAAAAGTTTTTGTTTGTGAGAGAGATAATGACAACTATTTTATGTAATATAAACTTAGCGCTTCGTATAGAAACATCTTCTGATTACTTTTTTATCAAAATCAATATATTTTAGCTAACTCTGTAAGTTTGATTGTTTCTAAAGTCCTTATTTAGCCAAGATATAGACTGTTTAAAAATTGACTTCGTCTCTTAGAAATTATAAAAAATTTGCTTTTAAAATTGTCAATTTTAGAAATGTCAAATATAAAAGAAGATGAGCTTGAAATCTCAATATGTAAAATTTAAGAAAGCAGTAGATAATATTATACAGAATATTCATGTTTATACTTTTAATGAATAATCACCTCCAAAGAAAATTTTTACTTTTTAAATAATTTTTAAGAGATAGATTCACTAGACTTTTTTTGGATACCCAGCATTTATATATAGTTAGTGTCCAGCAAGCCGCGTAAGTTATTAAATGTAATAGGATATTTGCTTGATTAATAAGTACACTTAGGAGAGCCCAATTTATCACAACATATTTTTCTGACCTGACGATCGTTTTGTTAACAGAGTTAGCGTCATCAGAGTGATGGATAGACAAGTGGTTAGTTTATTAATCACTCTGATGACGCAAACTTAGTTCGAAACGATCTTCAGGTCTGGTCAGATAATAAGATAATAACAGCTTTATTAATAGGTAAGCACACTTTGGGTAACCCAATTCACCACAATATATTTTCTCACCTGAGATCGTTTCGCTAACAAAGTTAGAGAGGGATGAATCAACTAATCGGTTAGTTTATTAATCACTCTGATGACCATAACTTTGTTAATGAAACGATCGTCAGGTCGGAAATATATGTTGTGGTGAATTGGAATCTACAAAGTGAACCTATTAGTGTTCATCACATGTTCCAGTCTTCACCTAGTACTTGCTGTATTTCCACCTGAACTACAACAATATATAATGTAGCGTTTATATTCTTTCACTTTACAAAAAAATAACATTTTGTTACTTTTATTAAATATAATACAGTTTGTAAGTTGCAAATATCTTACAAATAAATTTAAACTCTTCAAAGTATGTGCATTATAGATTTATTTATGACAGGCGTATTAACCAATTACAAAAAAAAGTATATGAGCTAACTTGATTGACTATAAGACATTTTATAGATGATCATAATAATGACACAAGCTGTTAAGATATTTTGATTATACTAAATAAACGAACTTATAAAATGCTAGACAATTTGAGGCATACAAAATAGGCAACAGTGAATTAAGAGTTTCGTATATATTTTTATTAGGAATTCAACATGTTAGAGCCTAATAAGTACAATTGGAGAACAAAAATCACCACAACACATCTTTTTAAAGACCAGACGATCGTTTCACTAACAAAAGTTAGCGTCAGCAGAGGATGAAAAGAAGTTTTTCATCCTCTGATGTGCTAACTTCGTTAGTGAAAAGATCGTCAGGTATTTAAAAAGATGTGTTATGGTGATTTGGGTTCTCCAAGTGTACTTATCAGTGTCCATTACAGGTTCCACTCTTAACCGAGTAGAGCCTATAGAACTTAATTCACCACGTGTTTAAGGCCTGTAATTTTTTTGCTAATGTACTTGGGATATTTATTCTGCAATAGACTAATTGCCCTGGATGGAAGCTAACGTGTAAGGGAAATTATAACTATTGAGCTAACAACATAATGTATTAAAGTTAATATGTAAACATATTTGAGTGTAGAAACATTAAAAAGAAAAGACACATTTTATACAAACCGCCAATTGTCCTCATAATACACAAAAGGCATAAAAATCTTGTGAGGACTGTCCCCACAACATAAGAAAGATATATATATATATATATATATATATATATATATATATATATATATATATATATATATATATATATATATATATATATATATATATATATATATATATATATATATATTACAGTCTGATGATAAAGTTGGGAACATAATTCATAAATACGTTATTTAATTTTTTCAAGAAAAACAGACGGACAGGTTAATTTTATCTTTTCAATTGCCAACTTATGTCGTAAAAATTACATTTATGACGTCACCTATTTCTGAATGATGACGTCATCATTTTTTTAAAATGACAATCATATTTTTTTGCTCTTCCGTAGACCTGCTTAAATGATGATGAAAACAAAATAGTACCTGACATGACAATTTTTTTGAAGAAATTGCGTTATTTACTTTAAAAAATGTAAACGTAAATTTAATAAGAAATAAGAAATATTTCTCACCGTTTTTATTTAGGACGAGTTTTCGTTAGAATAATGAGGTTTTAGAAAGTTATGAAAACTTGATTTTGTGATTTTTGATACGTTGTCATGTAACTATTTAACAGGTGGAACAAAAAGTAACGTCAAAATCATTTTTTAACACACGAGATGCCACATTTCGTGAAAGATGGATGGACCGTCGAGGAGCCATTGTGTGGCCACCGCGATCCCCAGACTTGACTCCCTTGGATTTTTTCTATGGAGTTATTTTAGATCGAAAGTTTATTTCAAGAGACCAAATAATTTGGAGTAGCTACAGCAAAGAATTCGTGCTGAACTGGAGCAAATTAGTCCAGACATTTTTTAGCGCAGTATACAAAGTGTTTGCACTCGTATCGGTCAATGTCAAATAGTAGGTGGAGAACAATTTCAACATTTGCGCTAGATTTTGTTTGTTTTCCTTGGTTCAATATTTTTCCATTAAACTCACGTTTCCTAATTTTAAAGTAAATAACACTATTTTAAAAAATGTGGTCAGGTACCGATGTTTTCATCATCATGAAAGTAGTAAGCAGATCTATGCAAAAACCGCAAAAAATATGCTTGAATTTAAAAAACTTATAATGACGTCACCGTTCAGAAATAGGTGTCGTAAATGTAATTTTTATGTCATAAGTTGAAACCTTTCTGTGGCTTGGATAAGTTTGTTAGCCAGGGAAATCGGACCAGGTTTTCAGGAAAAAATTGGTTTTTCTTTCGGAATTTTATTTTATTTTATTTTAAAATAACAAATCTATAGCGACAAGATTTGGCACATAGGTTTACGTTATAAAAATAAACTATACACCAAAATTTAGAGCTCTGCGTTACAAGAAAGAAAATTAAACCTAAGCATTGAATTAAAACAAATGTTAGGTGCCAGATTATTTTCATGAAAATTCATTACCATAACGTACATTCTGCGTCCATAGCTTTTTAACTTTCGAGGGTAATTAGTTTTAGTATTTACAGAAGTTTCAATTTCTGGCATCCCCTTCCCGTTACATGGGTAGTTTTGAGAACAGGAAGATCAAACTACTTTCCCCTATGTCTAAGTGTGAAGTACATCTATCTGTGAACTGTGAACTGTAAAATACTATGTCAATGAATGTGGACACTACAGGTGTAACATTCAGACGGAAGAACAGACGGATGGACAGCCAATGCCTCGTTGAAAAGATTTTGTTTTTTAAATCGAAAACTAACAAAAAACCGAGCTTTTAATTGGCATTACTTTGTACAATAAATCAGATTCGTATTTATTTACAATAAAATCAGCAAGCATAAACAGCAGGGCTCAAGCCCAAGGCTCCCGCGTTCAACTCACGCCAAATTATTTGTCAGTACATACTGTAAATTAACATTAGTCGAGGTTGTGGCATTGTGTTTGAGCAATCTGAACATCTGCACGGTCAGCGCTTAAGTGCGGGCGTTAAGCTGCCAGTCCTATGTACCATGGGATGTTGGGCACGTTAAAGATTTCAGCACAGAATAACAGCTGTTTGATGAAAAAGTTTTCTAATAAACAAACCCTAAAACGTTATATTATTCGAGTTTTAACGAAAAAATGTCAAGGTTTAGTGAATTTTTATTTTAAAAAAATCACTAATAGAGAGGTATAGATGGTGAGACTTTGCAAAATTTTTTTCAAAGGAGCGCGAACTAGGACCCCTAGAACCCATATCCGGGGTCAGTTTCAATTTATTTATTATATATATATATATATATATATATATATATATATATATATATATATATATATATATATATATATATATATATATATATATATATATATATATATATATATATATATAGGTATCCATCCGATAACTCAAAAAATAATTAACCGATTTTGATTAAACTCGGCAAGTGCCTCTCTTTTATTGATGGCTTGGATGAGTTCGCTATCCAGGATAATCGGACATGGTTTTCCGGGAAAATTTTGAGTTTTCTTTAGAAAAAATTTTTCTTCGAAAATAACAAATCTGTTTTAATGAAATTTACTACATATGTTGCCTTGGGAGAGACCTTACCATGTACCAAAATTCAACTTTCTAAGTTTATAGAAAATTGAGTTATTCAAATTTTAAATTTTCTTTAAAAAAAATTATTTTCTCCGAATATTAAAAAGCTTTTTTAAAAAATTTAGTGGATATCTTGCCTTAAGAAAGGCCTTACTACATACCAAAACTAAACTTTCTAAGTTTATAGAAAATGGAGTTATTCAAGGTTGAAGCATTTAATAAAAATTCACTACCATAACGCACTTGCTGCGTCCCGAACTTTTTAAATTTATTTATATATGAAGCTTCGTCTCGGTATTGTTTTCAATACTTGGGCATTCGATTTATTATTAAAATGCACATCTTATAAGTATAAAATATATATTCTTATTATAAAAGACAGATATTGCCTTAAAGGTTTTATTACAAACACAACACTACCCTGAGCAGTATAATATATTCGGTATTATTCCATGATGACAAAAGAAACTACCTGCTTGAACCTTTTAGTTATACATGATTATACTCAAGACACAACAAATGAACTGCTCCCATTACAAAAGAGCCAGTATTCATAGTTTTCTAACTTTGGAGGGACTATTAGTTTCACTATTTACGGAAGTTTCTTTTTCTGGCATTCCCTTCCCGTTACATGGGTAGTTTTGACAACAGGGAGATCAAACTACTTTCCCCTAGGTCTAAGTGTGAAAGTACATCTGTATGTGAACTGTAAAATACTATGTCAATGAATGTGGACACTATAGGCACAGCATAGATGCTGTGCTATAGGTGTAACATTCAGACGGAAGAACCGACGGATGGACAGCCAATGCCTCGTTGAAAAGATTATGTTTTTTAAATCGAAAACTAACAAAAAACCGAGCTTTTAGTTTGCATTACTTTGTACAATAAATCAGATTCGTATTTCTTTACAATAAAATCAGCAAACATAAACAACATAGCTCAAGCCTAAGCCTCCCGCGTTCAACTCACAGTAGAAACGCCAAATTATTTTTCAGTACATACTGTAAATTAACATTAGCCGAGGTTGTGGCATTGTGTTTAAGCAATCTGAACATCTGCACGGTCAGCCCTTAAGTGCGGGCGTTACACTGTCAGTCTCATGTACCATGGGATGTTGGGCACGTTAAAGATTTCAGCACAGAATACCAGCTGTTTGATGAAATTAAAAGTTTTCTAATAAACAAACCCTAACACGTTATATTAATATATATATATATATATATATATATATATATATATATATATATATATATATATATATATATATATATATATATATATATATATATATATATATATATATATAGGTATCCATCCGATAACTCAAAAAATAATTAACCGATTTTGATTAAACTCGGCAAGTGCCTCTCTTTTATTGATGGCTTGGATGAATTCGTTATCCAGGATAATCGGACATGGTTTTCCGGGAAAATTTTGAGTTTTCTTTAGAAAAAAATTTTTTCTCCGAAAATAACAAATCTGTTTTAATGAAACGTTATATTATTCGAGTTTTAACGAACAAATGTCAAGTATTAGTGTATTTTTATTTTAAAAAAACACCAATAGAAAGTTATCGATGGTGAGACTTTGCAAATTTTTTTTCAAAGGAGCGCGAACTAGGACCCCTAGAACCCATATCCGGGGTCAGTTTCAATTTTTATATGTTTATATATATATATATATATATATATATATATATATATATATATATATATATATATATATATATATATATATATATATATATATATATATATATATATATATATATATATATATATATAGGTATCCATTTGATAACTCAAAAAATAATTAACCGATTGTGATGAAACTTGGCAAGTGCCTCTTTTATTGATGGCTATTTACTACATATGTTGCCTTGGGAGAGACCTTACCATGTATATTACAAAGTTATTTTAATGAAATTTAGTGGATATCTTGCCTTAGGAGCAGTATAATATAATCCGTATTATTCCATGATGACAAAAGAAACTACCTGCTTGAACCTTTTAGTCATACAAGATTGTACTCAAGACACAACAAACGAACTGCTCCCATTCCAAAGAGCCAGTATTCAATCGGCAACACTGCAGATTCTATTTTTAGAAATCCGCCACAAACTTGTTGTGTCTGTGTTTAAAAAATCTTCCACAAATATGGTAATGCTTATTTTAAAACACTCATGCAGAGGGCGCTGTTGCTAGTTTTATTCAAACTGTCACAAATATGGTTATCTAAGCAAGGTAAGTACTGCTATCCCGTAAGCGAATTATAACGGATCTCATAGTTTTATGTTTTTCGTACAAAACTAACCTTCGTAATTCGGTTTCTTAGCTATAAAAATTGTGGCGGACCAAAAAATCCGTCACAAATTGATGAACCGTCACAAACTGGTACTATACTTGCCAGAGTCTGCCACATATATGTTAATGCGTACACACACACACACACACACACACACACACACACACACACACACACACACACACACACACACACACACACACACACACACACACACACACACACACACACACACACACACACACACACACACACACACACACACACACACACACACACACACACACACACACACACACACACACACACACACACACACACACACACACACACACACACACACACACACACACACACACACACACACACACACACACACACACACACACACACACACACACACACACACACACACACACACACACACACACACACACACACACACACACACACACACACACACACACTATAAAGATGTCATCTGTAAGTTTTGATTTGTTTAATAATTTTTTGATCCAAATATCCTAACGTAGCACAGATTTTTATATATAGTTGCCATGAATGCATGTAAACAGGTTCAATTTTCTTTTGTCTAGCAATGCCGTAAAAGGGTGAATCTGTTTACGGAAAAGAAAACAAGCAATTACCAAGCCAGAGAAGAGGTCTTATATCTGCATTTGATATTTTTTTTACTTATAGAAACCAGCGTAGTACTTAATTGATTACAAACAGGGTATCTACCTAAACAGGATGGGGAATGTTTCTTTTTTGCCTTAAAAATTTTTAAAGCTCAGCTTGCATCTGAACTTGGACGTATTTTTTGCAACTATAATACAAAAATAGAAGACATGGAATTTTTACCAAAACAAGTATCACTTTAAAATCGTGTGTAATAAGCCCACATAAGAAATACTTTATTTTCTTCCCATTCATTCACTTTAGAAGGGACAAGTTTCAAGGACAACTTTAATTTGTTAGACACTAAATAGAGGTAAAGATTGTAGGCGCGGTCAACCCATATCTTAGGTCAGTTTTATATTCTAATGTCTAAGGACTGCATTCAGCCGACACGATATTGTATGTCTTATAAAAGAAAAGTCTGGACGGAGCAAGTGCGTTATGGTAGTAAATTTTTATTTAAATGTTTTCAATAACCCCAAAAAAGGTTTCTTGTATGAAAATTTACATTTTCACGAAAATCCGAAACCATTTTTTCTAAATAACTTATTTATTATTATGCCCTTCACTTCTGAAACATAAAACACAGACTGTTATATTTTAAACAATTGAGTTACGACATTTTTTTAAATTCAGTCACTATCTGAGAGCGCCCTGTACAGGGCATCTCGATTTTTTTTATGAAATAATACAAACGAAAACCTCTCCGAATGCGTCATTTGCATTTGATTCAGATTTTTGTTGGTAAAAACGCTGTATCACAATTTTTGATATGTGCCAAAAATGTGAAAAGTTGTAAATCAATTGAAATAACTCAAAACAGGGTATCTACATAAACGGGACAGGGAATGTTTGTATGGAATCTTAAAAATTGATAAAGCTCAGCTTGCATCTGAAGTCGCACTTACTTTTTGCAACTATAATATAGAAGTAGAAGACGGGGATTTTTTCCCAAAACAAGTATCACTTCAAAATCCTGGTAATATGTCCACACAAGACAACATTCTTTCGATTCATTTTGTTTCGAAGGGACGAGTGTCAAGGCCAACCTTTATTTGTTAGAATTGAGACAGAGGTAAAGATCCCATATCCTAGGTCAGTTTTATTCAAGGACTTCAGTGATCCGACACGATATTGTGTATCTTCTAAAATAAAGTATCGATGCACCAAATGCATTATGGTAGTGAATTTTTATAAAAATGTTTTTAATAGCAAATAGGTCTTTTTCAGTGAATTTTCGTAGATAGAATTCATTCATACGGAGATCCCGACTTTTGAATTTTTATCTTTTTTTAATGAGCGGGAACTAGGACCCTTAGAACCCATATCCGGGGTCAAGTTGGATTTTTACATGTTTATATATATATATATATATATATATATATATATATATATATATATATATATATATATATATATATATACTTGTATAACACCGATATCTCAAAAGATAATGTGCCGATTTGGATAAAATTTGTCATGTATTTTCCTTTGCAAGTCGCTTGGATAAGTGCGTTAGCCAGAAAAATCGGACCAAATTTTCCCAGAAAATGTTGAGTTTTCTTTCGAAAAAAACATTTATATCAAAAAATAAAAAAGCTATGGTAACCAAATTTGGTAAGTAGGTTTATAATATAAAAAGCAAACTACACCAAAATTTATATCAATGTTACAAGAAAAAAAAAGTTATAAAAAAATATTTGGTGCCAGAAAATTTCTATTAAAATTCACTACTAAAACGACACCTGCTGCGTCCAGACTTTTTAGTGAAAGCAGGCATCAAATTTGGTTACCAGTATCACCTATATAGCAGAAACAATGTACCATATTTCATGAAATACGTGTATAGACAAAACTCCCAAAATGCATGAAAATTTCCAAACAATGTTTTCATCAAAAATTGAAAACTTTTTTTTTAATTACTAAACTTCTATTATTATCCCCTTTACTTCTGAAACACAAAATACAGACTGTTCTATGTGAAACAATTGAGTTACGACAGTTTGATTTTTTAAAATTCAGTCACTATTTGAGAGCGCCCAGTAAACAGCATCTCTATTTTTCATGAAATAATATAAACGAAAACCTCTCTGATTTGACTCGGATTTTTATTGTAAAAACGCCGTAGCACAATTTTTGATATGTGTCAAAATGTTAAAAGTTGCAAAACAATTGAAATAACTGAAAATAAACATGCATTACAATTCGATGGAAAATTTAATAATGTAAGGGGTGTTCGGTGTAAAAAAGAAAATTTGTATCGTCAACGACTTATGGGCCCTCTGTGATTGTCAAAATAATTTTTATAAGATGCAATTCAAGATACCCTATAACTAACGTACACAATTGTTGTATAATAACACTAATATTTAGCTTTACCTTAGAAATGCGTCGCCCTGTATATATGTAAACAGATAAAAACTGAAACAAACCCCGGATATAGGTCCTAGGGGACCTAGTTTGCGCTCATTTGAAAAAATCTTTTTAAAATTTAAAAGTCGCGGTCTCCTCATTAGCGAATTTCTTCTACGAAAATTTACCAAAAATTATGTAGAATTAAACCATACACTCTATAACTAAAACTACTCTATTTATTTTTCGGGAATTTCTTGACCCTTTTGGGCCCAAAAACTTCGTCTTTATCTATAACATACAATAGATTTTGTTATCCACACAAAATATGTTGCTTTTGTGTGTTTATCTGGTAATCAGTGGCATGCAACTTTGTTTTTCTTTAAATGCCTATTACTTTTTTCTTTCTTTCAAGAGATCTAAATTTTGGTACGTAGTTTACTTTTTGTGACATAAGCCAGCCTACCAAATTTGGTTGCCCTAATTTTGCTATTTTCGGAAATATAAAAATTTTCCGAAAGAAAACACATTTTCCGGGAGAAACTGGGACGATTTTCCTGGCAAACGAACATATCCAAGCAATTTGCAAAAGAAAGGTACCCACCAAGTTTGATCGAAATCGGCCCATTCTCTTTTGAGCTATTGGTGTGACATCTATACATATATATATATATATATATATATATATATATATATATATATATATATATATATATATATATATATATATATATATATATATATATATATATATATATATATATATATATATATATATATATATATATATATATATATGTTTAGGAATATTGCACTACACTGTAATCACTTTTTAATATACACTTTATTTGTTTGCTGTACGTTTGTGATTTCTTATTGGTTTGCGTGGACTGCAGTTTCGAACCGTTCATCATCAGCACGCTACTGCACCCACATGAATTAAACGGAATATATCAAATAGAATGTAACACATGCAATAAAAAATATATAGGAATGACAAAGAAATCAATAGAAACAAGATTCAAAGAACATATAACAGCATTGGATAAAATCCACATACCTAGCTACAAATAAAACGTAGCTACACACATTCACGACACAAAACACCAAAAACCAGACATCACCCAATTAAAACTAATGAAACATGTTAAAGACCACAAAAAAATGGAAATCTAGGAACAATACTACATTCAACAAACAAACAATAGAAAACAATTAATGCCAGAACAAATCCAAGTACAAACATTTAAACAAAACTTAATAAAGGCCATACAAATAGACAAATTATTAAACCACAGTGATCAAGACAGGAGACCGATACACACGACACAGTCCGAAGGCACAACCAATCAGAGAACAGGAAACCGACCAATAGAAGCTCACGGTGCATGCGCCACCTACAATCTCCGTAGACCAGACAGGAGCGATAGCAGCCAGTAGCGTGCTGATGATGAACCGGGACGGTGCGAAACTGCAGTCCACGCAAACCAATAAGAAATCACAAACGTACAGCAAACAAATAAAGTATATATATATATATATATATATATATATATATATATATATATATATATATATATATATATATATATATATATATATATATATATATATATATATATATGTTAGTCGTTTTTGCCTATAGCGGTTGTAGACAACGTGAAACAAGGAAACAAGTGAACAAAACAACAACAAAAAATTGTTTAGTCTGGAGCCGATAAGAGGAACTACTGTTTCTCTGCATGTTATGTATTTAAGTATTACTTGGTGTGTATGTATAAGCTGTATAACTTTTATATTGCTCTGTCTCCGGTCTAGACTGACCATAGATCAGTTGTCTTTTGCGGTCCAGAGCTTTACACTTGCACAAGATGTGCTGGGCTGATTCCACCCCTCGCCGCAGAGTCTGCATGCGAGGTCCCCCTCAAGAGACCTGTTATATTTCTGAGCTGTCCTCTGCTAAGATTTAGCAGCTCTACAGCTCTCTTTGAACTGGGTTCGTCAATTATTGACTTCCCATGTCTGAGCCCTGGAGAGTCTGCCCAGTACATCTTGTGTTGGTTTCTAACCCAGGACTTAATGGCTCCCCTGGCAGTGCTCTTTGTCACGTCCAAAGCCGGTTCTGGTCTCATAAATGGTTCTGCTGACCCTCTCTTCGCGAGACTGTCAGCTGCTTCATTGCCTTTGACCCCCCAGGGACACGGCACCCAGATGAGGGTGACCTCATTCTGCCCAGCCAGGGCGCTCGTCTCGTCTCGGCACTCACTCAACAGCCAGGAATTTACGCGTGGGCTACTTAGGGCTTTAAAGGCTGCCTGGCTGTCTGTGGCTATGAGGATCCGCTTGTTGGTGTAGCCCCTCTGCTTGTTCTCCCGCACACAGTGCAGGATGGCGTACATTTCGGCCTGAAAGACCGTTGCATGGGCTCCTGGGAAATACTATGACTTACCCTCGGTCCTTCCGAATAAACACCTGCCCCCGTCCCACGCTCCCCGCCGGATTCGTCCGTGAACCAGACGAGCGCGCCCCGTGACAAGCCCGGCGTCTCCTCCCGCCATGCTTCGTCGTCGGAGATTTCCACTGTAAAAATGTTTTCCCTGTAGATTCGCGGGCTCGCGAATTCTGAGCTCATTTCAAGCATGGGCTCCTTCACGATCTCCTGAATTTTGCAGTGGCCCCAGAAGCCTGGGTTGATCTTCAGTCTACCATTGCACGCTAGTCTGTATAGTCCTAGCCTGGCCTCCCCCATGCTAACGAAGTGTGTGTGTGTGTGTGGGGGGGGGGTCCTAGCAAAACCTCTATGGCGGCTGTTGGGGTTGAAGTCATGGCCCCTGTGATGCCCAGGCAAGCCATTCTTTAGATCTTGCCTAGTTTTTGTTTGGCACTGGATTGTGTCACCTTAGGCCCCCAGACCAGTGCCGCGTATGTTAACGATGGTCTGACCACCCTTGTGTACAGCCATTGGGCCATACTAGGTCTTAGTTCCGACGTTCTTCCACATAGCCACATAGCCGCCTAGTGACGGCCAGGGTCATAACTGCCTTATGTAGTATTTTTTCAACGTGACCATTCCAGGTTAGCTTAGAGTCCAATACGACCTCAAGATATTTTATCTCCCTGGCCATTGGGATGTGAAAGTTCTGTGGCTCCCCCACTTCTTCCTCTTCGTAAACGGTATGAAGTTTGTTTTCTCGGGGCTCACCCCGAGCTCTTGGCCAACCGTCCACCTTTCCACCACTCTCAGTGCTGTCTGCATTGGCTCCCACACTGACTGTGTAACCTTTCCTCAGACTATGATGACAATTTTGGCTGCATAGCGCTGTACTTCGTACCCCCTCCCGAGAACCTCCCTAGCAGGCCGTCCACGACTAGGCACCAGAGCAGGGGAGACAGACGCTCCCCTGCGGACACCCCGCCGCGACCCCCGCCAGCAGAGTCTCTCCCGCGAGTGAGGTGAACCCTGTCCCTGTCTCTGAGCATGGGACCGATCCACATGCAGCAGGTCTCCTCTATTCCACACTCCCTGACAGCTGCCAGTACCGATCCGAGTGAGGTGTTGCTGAAGGCCCCCTCTATGTCTAGCAAGCCCCGCAGCGCTACCTCCCTGTTCTCCAGCGTATTCTCCAGTTTCAGCACCAGTTGGTGCAGTGCTGTTTCTGTTGAGACTCCTGCTCTGTATGCATATTGTCCGTAGTCTAGGGGATATGCTTTTAGTACACCGCCCCTAATGTGCCGGTCGAGCAGTTTTTCCATTGTTTTTAGCAAGAAGGACATGAGACTTACTGGCCTCAGGAACTTTGCCTGCTCTGTTGGACGCCCAGGTTTAGGAATAAATACAACCCTGGCCAGTCTCCATACCCTCGGAATGTACCCCAGACGCAGGCTGGCCCTCATAATGAGGGTAAGCGCCGGCACCAGTATGTCTATACCCTGTTGGAGCATGATGGGCATTATGCCATCAAATCCCGGGGATTTGAATGACTTGAAGCTGTTAATGGCCCATCTGATTTTGCTCCAAGTAACCACCTTTTTAGCGACTGTCCAGTCTACTCTAGATGCCCGCCTGTACTGCGCCTCTATTTCTGACTGTTCCCAGTCCGGAGGTGATTGGTTTATTATGTTGTAGCCTGGGAAGTGCGTCTGTAGTAAAACTTCCATAGTTTCCTCCCCCAAGCTTGTAAAGCCTCCTGTGGATGTTCTAAGGGAGCCTATGTTGGTATGAGTGCCCTTGAAAAGGATCTTGTGTAGTCGAGCACTCTCGGATGTGTTCTCCACTTCCTCGCTGTGTCTCCTCCAGGATTCCTTCCTGTCGTCCCTCAGTCTTTTGTTATAGCTTGTTACGGCATGTCTATATTCAACCCATGCTCCCGATCTTTTGACCACGCTGAACAGCTTACGAACCTGCATCCTTCTTTGCCTGAGGTCCTCGTTCCACCACGGGACGTTCCTGGTAAACGCCCTCATTTTCAACGGGCAGTTGGCATTATGGGCCGAGGTGATTCTGTCTCGCACTTGGGCTGCCGCAATCTTGAGGTCTATTGAATTGTCTATGATACTCTTAACCCCCCGCAGTTCCACTGCTAGCTCTGCCCTGTAGGCTTCCCAGTCCGCCTTGCGAGGGTCCCCATACCATACCGTTTGTCTTTCGACTTTGGCGATTTCAAACCGGATGTATCTGTGGTCTGAGCTACTCACTTCCCCAGACATAGCCCAGTTCTTAACAAAGTCACCCAGAAACTGGGTGGAAACTGTTAGATCTAAAACTTCCTCGTGCCGTGTTGTTATGAAGGTCGGTTTATTACCTCAATTCAATATCCCTAAATTAAATTTCATAAAGAATTGTAAAAGTGACTCACCCCTAGAGTTTGCGTCTGAGCTTTTCCACAACTCATGGTGCGCATTCGCATCCATGCCGATGATGGTCTGCCATACACCTGCTCTGCTACCCACCATCAGCTGCTTCAATTATTTGGGTGGTCTGTCCGTGCTGTCCACTGGCAGATAGGCCGATCCGACAGTAATGTCCCTCGGTCCATTTGCTCCTCCACATCGGATTTTGATCGTTGCAAGGTCCCTGGAACATAAATTCATTAAAGGCAGAAACTCTATCCCTTCCCTGACAAAAGTGCAGGTCCTCGGGTTCTCGCTGGATCTGCTGAAGATGAGCCTTCCATCAGCCCGAGTCCCTTGATCTCTCCTTTCTAGGAGTACGGTTCGTGGATGAGGGTCACATCCATATTCCTCAAAGCCATCAGTAGTCCGGTCGGGGCTGCCCTACTGTGTTGAAGGTTGACCTGAAGGAACCTAAGTCCGATCAACTCCCGGTTGCTTCCCCAGTGGGCGGAAGCTAACCCTTTCCAGGCCCCAGAATGCCTTGAAGGAGGTTCCTTCAAAAGCTCTGTAAGGCGCCTGTTCGATCGAGAAGGCGAGAGTCTGCCCTTTCTCATCTGCCTTCCTGCTTAGAACCGACCAGTGTTGTTCCCAATTCGGGGTTCTGGATCTTCAGTCTTCTGATCACCGTCTCTTGCCGGACGATGTCGGGTATCCGTACGAGGACCTTGCGTCTCTTTGGGAGTTCCTTGGGCCCCCACCAAAATCTGACCGAGGCCACCGATCGTTTTCCGCAGCCAGTCTCCCGACTGCGGGACGGCACAGGTTATCCAGAGGATGCCTCCAGCCAGGTGCGCCCGGCGGAACTGAGGCGGGCTCTCCCCTTTCCTGAAGAGAGTACACTGCAGCTACCACCACATCATTGATCTGCTCCGCCTTCCCCTGGCCTAGCGTGACCCCAGGAGGCCCTCCGTAGCCTCCCTATACGAGCCAGTCTGCGCCGGTGTTCTGGCGCCTGCTCTTTTGGGACGTCTGTCTGTAGCAGGCGTGCTAGAGCCCGAGCGCGGCCTCTTCTGACTCGCACTCCCCTCTTGCGCCTTTACAGGTGCCCTGGCCCTTTTGGGACGTCTGTCTGTAGTAAGCGTGCTAGAGTCCGAGCGCGGCCTCTTCCGACTCGCACTCCCCTCTTGCGCCGTTACAGGTTTCTAGACCGTCCACGCCCCGGGAAGACGCTTGGACTGTCGGGACAGTCCCTCTACCACTACAGTAGGGTACTCACTGGTGGAGGGCCCTCCAGAGCCCGCGGACCTCGCCGCCCCCCGGTGGGACCCACCCTCCAGCTTGGGTGTCGGAGACAGATTCGTGGCCGAAGCTACCCCCTGACACCCCGTATCTACATCGGTCTTGAGACCTCCAGATTCCGCGGGCGCTGCCGCCCCCTGGTTCGTCTCCGTTTCCGGAATAGATTCAAGGCACGAGTCTGTAGCTGAAGCCACTCATCGAGCATCATTGGTTTTGGTTTTGTTTGTCTTCTTCATGTTGTTCCACGAGAATTAGGGAAATACTGTCCACACATGTTTCCCCGAAACTTAGAGAAGGATACAAAGACAGTGAAATTTATAACACATACGAAACGGGGCTATTTTATAAGTTGACACCTGAAAGAACACTAAAATTCAAAGGAGAAACATGTATCGGGGGTAAACTCTCAAAAGAACGAATAACTGTATTAGTTGCTGCAAGTATGGATGGGATGAAGCGAAAGTTGTTTGTCATGGGAAAATGCAAAAGCCCAAGGTGTTTTAAAAATATAAAAACTTACCTGTTGACTGTGAAGTCTGGATGACATCAGAAGTATTTACATGCATTTGACAAAAATGAGAAGCTGAGCTGCGACATGAGAAAAAGATTATTTTGCTCATCGACAACTGTCCAGCCCATCCACAAATTTACATTGTGACTAACATCAAATTAGCATTTTTGCCACCCAACACCACGTCAGTTACTCAACCAATGGATCAGGGGGTTATCAAGTGCCTTAAAGGTCATTACAGAAAACTCTTGGTTTTGCTAATCATAAATCATTTGGAGAATAACCCTTCACCATCTTCTATCAACCTTCTTGATGCAGTTGAAATGGTAGCAACAGCATGGGAAAGAATGTCTTCCGAAACTATACGGAAATGCTTTATACATGGAGGTTTTACTAATTCTTTGGTAACAAACCCAGACAATGAGTATATTATCGATGAGAACAACGAAAACTTGCCTCTGGCTCAGTTAAGAAATCTGCCCAATAAAGTGTCCTGTATTCGAGGATCCTACATTGACGGCGAAGATAATCAGAAAATTTTCTGTTGGCTGATTTAACAAAGATTTGGGCAAGTGAAATATCCTGGGAAACCTACCTCAATGTTGACAATCAAGTTATGACAGCGAGTGAACC
This sequence comes from Tillus elongatus, assembly GCA_964006375.1. Classification (NCBI taxonomy): domain Eukaryota; kingdom Metazoa; phylum Arthropoda; class Insecta; order Coleoptera; family Cleridae; genus Tillus; species Tillus elongatus. The sequence continues at coordinate 71,532,153 of OZ023269.1, read as the reverse complement.
TTCAGACCAAGATATTGTAGAAAGTGTTACCTCGGTTTTGCAAAATACAACTGATGAAGTCGTGGAAGATGAATCAGAATTGGCGCTAGAAATTGAAGCACATGTTTCAACAATTCAAGAAGCCTTAAGTGCGGTAGCATGTCTAAAAATATTCGCTATGTTTGAAGAAGGCCGAGAAATTGTGGGAACATCGTGGTTAGTAAAAACTGAAAAGGTATTAGGGAACCAGTTATTGCGAAAACGCAAATTTCAACAATCAACTATAACACAATTCTTCAATAAGACTTAAAAAAGTTTATCTTATTGCAATTATGTTTATACATACTAGTTAATAATTAATCATAAACATACCTACATATGTAATAAAATTCTAAACTAATATACATTTCTCAGGCAATGTTAAGTCTACCCATAGTGTGGTTTTTTAGTGAATATTCGTAAAAAAATCACTGTTCGGAAGATCCCGACTTTTGAAAAAATTTCTTCAGAGGAGCGTGAACTATGGCCCCTAGAACCCATATCTGGGGGGTCAGTTTTTTATTATATTTTTATATACATATACACTGAAATTCTTCTATAACGACGTTCAAGGGACCGTCATACATCGGTCGCTATATCCGAATGTCGCTATAAACATATGATGACTTTATCTAAAGAAATAAAACACGGTCCTTAATGCATGTACATATATATTATGTACTTTTATTACTGAAAAGAAAAATGATAATTCTGGACTAAAATCTAAATAAAATTCTAAACTAATATAAGCAAACTGCGTTTTTTATCGTATCGTATGCGAATTTTATTTAGATTTTAGTCCAGCCGTAAAAACCTCAATCAAAACAATTTCAACTAGTTGATTGTCGATATTAATGACAATAACGTTTACTTACCTAGTTGACTCAACTAGGGTCGAAACATTCGATACCTTGAGATGCACTCACCACTACCTGTCTTTTTAAATACCACTTGTTCAAGGCTAATCTTTACGATAAATTCACACACTTGAGCATGCTGCTTGCTTCACTCTCGCCGTGGAAGTGACGCTATATGCCTTGAACGAGCGATGGTTCGCCTCGAATCCCTCTTCTCGCATTGGTTTCATATGTCCACGTTACCACCGTTTTGGCGTTGTCCGCATAATCCGTTGAGATAATTCGCTATTTCTAGATATGAGTACGTTCTTGCTTAAGTTTTGAAATATACACGTTTTAGCCTGTCGGTTATTTACTTTAAAGGATTTTGATTTTAATGCTTTAACACTTCTTGTAGCGAATTTTCATAAATTGTATTGATGTTTGTTCATTAAGGAATGTAATTTTAACGCAATTAGACCAGACTTTTAATAGGATTAGGCAATTTATCTAGTCGTAAAAGTGAAGCATTACATTTTTTATCCATGTGTGTGCTCTCATAAACTCATATATCCATTAACACACACACACACACACACACACACACACACACACATACGCACGCACGCGAACACACACGCATGCCCACCTCCACGTTTATAGGCAATAAAGTATTTCCAAAAGTGGACGTTTTGACAGTTTACATCAACATGGTTTACAAAAAGTTTATCCCATCTAGTAATTTTTCTGGACCAATTTCAACAATGAACCAATATGTATAAGCCTTAAAAATACATATTATTTAATCCCGATGAGTATTATTTATTCCTTTTGATGAATATATTTTGATTCACAAAAGAATTATTTATATTTACTCAAAATGAGAAAGTATAAAGTTTACGGCACCAAAGACTGTTAGATTAGTAAATCCCATCAGCAGAGAGACCAAGAGCACTTATTCATTTGTTGACTTTAGATTTGCGTTGTAATTGTAAAATTGTAACAAATGTGAAACTGACCTCTAATTCATGCTCCGAATTTTGATGAGATGCCCTTCTTTTTCCGACAGAACGATGGAATGGTTCTATTTGACCATCCTCTGCTTTTGCTTTTGGATATGACGCCAAACTTTTACAAAGAGAATTCCAATTCATAAATGTTTCTTCCCATGCTGGTTGTACACCATTCACACAGTGTTCAATTTTTCTTAACAAAACCATTATGCGTTTTTGCAATGCAGCTCGTCCTGAAATAAATAACTATATTATATGCTTTTTCTTCTTTTAATCAGAAATATAACAAGAAACAAACGATTTAAAACTACATATGACCAAATCACAGATAGCTTTAGCACATCTAACATTTAAATACATAAAACTTACCATTAGTGTGTTCAGGAAAGCACATGCGAGATTCTCCACTCGCTGTGTGATAAATTAACAGACAAAAATTACATGTTAATAAATATTTTTAAATGTTTACAAAAACTTCATAGGATGTAATTGAACATGGACAAAAACACGTGAGCTGTGTGATAAGCTTATGAAATTTAAAATTGAGATATTTAGCATTCATTTTAAACATTTTTGAAACTAAGCATTTAACACTTAACTCAACATATTTAAGATGAAACAAAAAGGAATGACAATAATAAAAGAACATATTTTTTAAACTTCTCATAAACCTGGAGATTTTGCACCAATTCAACAATTATTAAGAGGTAAGTACAATACTCAAAGCAGGATGAAACTTGTAATCTACAAGAAAAAAAATCTATTAAAAACAAAAAAAAAGACCTAATTTATAACAAATTTGTACTATTCAAATTTTTGTGGTGTGTGCTCTTGCAATATAAAGATGTTTAAAAAATCTAGATTTTTCCTAGCCTTTAGTTGATCCAAGGATATGCTTTGTGATTCGCAGTCAAGAATAAATTTAAGTGCATGAGGTATAGATGTGCCAGCTTCATGTTTCCGGAATCTAATCAATTTTAGGCCCAACATATCTAAATCAGTAGATATTACTAAGGTCATGCACTCTTTTGCTGTCACTATATGTATACCTTCCAAACATCACAGCATTTTTTCTTCTATATCTATCCCTAAGTTAATTGTTAATGTTAATGTTCTCCGTATATGGACAATCAACATGGCCTAGATCAACGGTTGTGTAGGTTGATCCGTCTTTAATGGACTAGATCCCATTAAATGGCTTCAAATTATCTTCCTTCAGCTGCTATACAGTGTACAGTGGGTAGCCAAATTATTAGAAACAGTCGACTTTTTCAGGGTTTATTTAGTTCTGTAAGAAAAACAGTGTAGTCATTATTAGAAGACTATTTATTTATGTGAATAACGACAAAGTAAAGAAAGTTATGTAACTTATTGGTAACAATTGTAAACATTATTAAAAAATATAAACATCTTCAATATTCTGTCACATGGTCTCGTACAGCAATGACTGCTTGGATCCCACATGGCATGCTTTCTATGCACCTAAGAGCATTTTCTTTGATTTTTCCATAATGGTGCCACACACTAATGAGGCCCTCAATGAGCTCCTGATTATTTGTTAGATCTCTTTGGAGACTTTTCGTTTTGTCAGCTCCCAAAGATTTTCTATTGGGTTGAGACAGATCTCTCCAGAAAGAGTTGCCAGGCCACGACAAAACGTTGATTTTTGGAGTATCAAGGTAGGCTGTCGCCCTTTTGGCTTTATCGCAAGGAGCGGAGTCGTGCATTAACCAGAAATGTTGCTCATTTGGGAATCATTCCCTTACTGCAGGTAACATTCTGGTTCCGATAATGTTGATATATTGGTCTTGGCGCATGCTTCCCTCTACAATGTAACGACGACCAGTGCATTTTCCAGATATAATGGCTCAAACCATAATTTTTAATTGATGTTTCACTTTTTTGACTATGCAGTCCTCATGAAACTGCTCTCTAAGTCGTCTCCCAAGAAAAGTTGACTTGTCTGATTGTATTTCGAAAATCGACTAATCTGAGAAGCAAATCTGAAAAATTAGGATAGCGATGAGTTTTCATTAGTAATGTTAAATATTAACAAGTATTAGGTTTTCCAGTCATCTAATGTCAAATGACGATGATTCCTAGCCCATTCCACTCGCATTTTCTTCAGGGCTTCTTGACAGAAGCTGGAGGCCGGCGAAAAAGCCCAGAGGTTAATCTGGGCTCTTTCGCCGGCCTCCAGCATTTGGACAGTTGCTCCACCAAGAGGCTTTGAACTGTTCGTTCGGATAAGTTGATTCCAGCTTCCTGAACTAACTTGGTCAACACCTTTCTAAATTTTTTTGGTTCTGTAGACATTACTGTCAGCTCGTGGTGTTGTAAGGCGTTTCAGCCACACATGTCAACTTATTTGCTCCCACAGTCGCACTTTTTTTGACATTTTTCCCGAATTTGATTAATAGTGGCCACAAAAAGATGAGTTAGGGCAGCTATTTTTCCTTGAGACTACCCTGTATCTTTCAGAAGAACCAAAATTTCTGAAAATTTGATGGTAAAATACTGACCTTTGCTTAAAATTACTACAAATAACACTAAAATTGAGTTATAGTAACTATCATAAACTAAAATATCTTTCAAATTCATAAAAGTCTCTACATCACTGCTGTTAATACAACAACCAAATCAACTGAAGCGAAAATGACACCCTAACAGCATATCTAATCGTTTTTGTGCAGAATCAACTACTTTTCCCCTCCTAAAATAAATACCCAAGGAATAGGCAACCTGTTATGCAGAAATCTGTAACAGCAGTTGCCTATATCCACTTCCAAATTGATCAGACCTTCAAATATTCACAAAACTCGAAGTGTTTCTAATAATTTGGTCACTCACTTTCTTCGAGTTTTGACTTCTTCGACAACTTCAATTATTTTATCTTACGAATTTGTAACTCAATTGGGTTTCTGACTTAATCGCTGAAAATATTTTCTCACCATATCTTCCTCAAATACTTGAAATTGTTGTACCAATCAACTTTCCTTTATGTTAATTACGTTGATATTTGTTGTATTTTCACTTGTACAGCAGTCCACAAGCACATTCGGAGTAGTATGAGTTATTACATTTCCTACGATTAGTCAATAACCTATTTTTCTTGTAATACCTGCAAATTGTATCCTCCCCACCATCATAGATAATTACATATGCATGTCTATCTTCTATTTAACAGTAAACACACAAAAACCATATTAATTTTATTGCTTATCTAGATAACAAAAACTGCACCAGGTTTTCTACCTTAAAAAAATTCAACATTTGAATATTCAAGTGTGATCTACAAAAGAATTTTCAACTTTCTGTTCTTACATAAAATAAATCACTTCAAAATTTATATTGACATGAGATAATTACTAATGCCCCACAGTGGTAATAAATTCAACCAATATATGTACCATGTCACCACAATTAGGAACTTTCAAATGCAGAAATACTAAAATATTCAGGTTCACCTTCATTATTAGAAGTATTTTTTAATTGCTTTATCCAGTAACGTCAATTATTTGGTTCAAAACTACCTGAATTCCAAAGATATTCCATTTGGAGGTATTAAGATCTATACCTAACTGGCTCAAGTTTCAAAATTCTGTATATAGTTCAGGACGAGCTGCTTTACTTTTTGATATCGCCGAGAGCTGACACAGCTAGTGGAGGTTCTGACTTGCATACCAGATATAAACAACCAGACAGACTACTATCAATCTTTTTTTATTAGAAACCTCCAAAACTACAAATTATTAACTTTGACGCCTCTTGGCAAGCTCCTTTCACGACATAAAGACAACTTCGCACGGATACACTCGACAAATACAGCGCTATAAATCGTCTAATTGGGATCAACCGATAAAAATATATTCTTTGTTACCCTGAGCAGATGTGTCTTTAAAATAATAATCCCACAGAAATCGACAAATCTATAAGGGACAGCTAAACATCTGTGGCAATGGATCAGATCCAGCTCTGCAGATATTATCCGAAATGCAAAGCATTTTTGAGCCATCTTTTTGCATAGATTGCTCATATGCGGATGGAATGTAAATAGAGTACCTACCAAGAGCCTAATAAATGACTAGACTCTGCCGGACGCAGCACTAAACCTTCATCAATGAAAACACTATCCAGGCTACAATTGAAAGTGATAATGTGCTTTGAAAGTATTCAATCTAAGAATGTTAGCAGAAAACAAATTTTGAGACTAATTTCAAAAGCTTTCTACTAATATAATCATGCCACAGCACTACAGTCATCAGCAGAAATTTAAAATTTAGTCTTTGCATCTAAACCAGCCTAAGATGGATCCCCGAGGAGGCCACAACGAATTCACCACTACTCATACAAGTATGATCTAAACTATTTCACAGCCACTGGAGCTGAAGTCGCAAATTACAGATATCGCATCGACTCGATTAGTCAGAATCAAGACTTCAAGTTATCAAGTTGTCAACGGTAGTCACCAAGGTTAACACTATTTATGCACAGTCGATTTACTTTCTTGAGAACGAACCTACGGGTGTATTTTATCATCATTTTCTCTTAAATTTTGTTATTACTTTGAAAAATATTCTTTTAATCAACTATAATGTTTTATACTAAATATTATTCACAGTTGTTTATACTTTGCAAATCCATTTTTCTTCTCTACAGAATCAACAGGTTAATTGATGAGGAATCATTGAGACCTGCTTATTACGACTACTTTCACAGTTTGATTACCTATGTTGTTTTAGTATGGCGGACATGCACTGAATTGGGCTCGGACCAAAACCGAGTGCCGGCTGTGTTTGGAGAGTGACGAAACAGCAGAACACGTGCTATGCTTCTGTCCGAATGCGGACATTATAAGACACCTGCTCTTTGGCAAGACACAACTTGCACCGGAAGATAATGATCAACTTTCGCCTGCAAAAATTGTCGACCTCTGTAGGACGCTAGACTTGTTGGGTGAACTATAAGACAATTAGGCGAGAGGCACAATAGACCTTAAGGTCGCAGTGGAGGGGCAGTTATGGCCCACTCTAAGCTAACCTAACCTAGTATGGCAGAGGGGCTTACCTGATATAGAGATTATTTAAGCTACAAAAAAATTAGCGCAAATATTAGCTAGATTCAGTTGTATAGTAAGCTCTAAATCTTTTGTCCGCTTGATAAACCTACTTAACTTGCCCTCTGAAATTAGACAAGATCAATGCCTTTATAGGTAGATACTTTGTTCCTCAATAATAGAACCAAGGTTTAATTTCCTCTATCAGGTTCCAAACAACCAAGATAATACTAAATGGTTGATATCTGTGTTCAGTACTTCAAGTAAATTAATATCATAATTGAAATGATCTCAGAAAAATTATTAAGAAAAATGTGGGAAGTAGGGAAGCAGAGTTGCATATTTTTTTCGATTCAGTCTCTTTATTTAAAAACTCAAACCAGTACATTTGTACTTATAACAAATTCTACGATTAATAATATGAAATGACAATAGTTTTGGGGTTAACTAATAAACTAAGCTCATTTGATGTATCTTTCTGAGTTCTTCTGGAATAAGCTTAAAGGATGTTATGCTTCTAATAATCACACTGTTGAGCCCTATATTTGTGATTGATGCTACCCATTGTCTTGTTAAACATAAATGTACTTCACTACTTTGTACCAGTTTAATATGTGTTTTTAATTTATTTTGCCATATTTTATACATTACATTGCATTTGTAAAATATTTAATGTGTTACAATTTAGTGTTATAAAACCAGTTTAAACTATATAATATAATTAGTACTCGACTTTTTGTTCTTTGCAAGTGTTGTAATTCAACTTTTGCTCCAGTAAGACTAGATATTTTCTTCCTCTTTAAGTGTTCTGCAAAATTTATGTAGGTAAAATTTAATTTTGATAATGATGGATTCTGTACATACAATAAATACAAAAGTGGTCCAAGCACAAATCCACCAATATTCTCATATATATTTTTTCCAATATCCAATACCATGACTAACTATTCTTTTAACCTACAAATATTCTTTGCATATTTTTTTCCATCAAGGTTAGGGGTGATAAACTCAATGAATTGAGCGGCTCCCCTTTGTGTACTACTACTTTGTTGAAACCCGAACTGATGAGGCTCATCAAATTTCAAGGTTTCACTCATAAAATCAACTATTCTAGACTTTAAGACCATTTCTAATATGTTTGAATAAATCACAATTACAGAAATGGGACTTTTATTTCAAGGTCCACGGTAAACTCATTTACGAATCTTTCTGAAGAATCATCACTTTCTAAAACTTCATGAGATAACTCGCTAATACCTTGGACACCTTGAGAAATTTGAGACAATATGCCGTGACATGTTTTAGCCGTGTCAAACTAGAAAATCTAGCAAATGGAAAATTGTAGGCTTCCACTACATGGAAAGATTTATTCTGTCTTTTCATTTCTAGCACTGAAATAGAATTAAGTATAAAGGTGAGTGGCCAGTTTTCGTCAGATAACACTAGCCATGGCGGCCCTTGTGTCGACAAACAATTGTTAATTAGTAAGCTAGGAAGCATTCGTCTTGATGCGATATCTGTGGGATTTTCCTTAGTATTGACATAATGCCATCTGGACATGTTGCTGAATTTCCTTGATTCTATTTGCCACAAATTGCCGTAGCATGTTCGGATCCAGCATAACACTATCTGCGAGTCACACCAGTAAAAGGTTTCTGCTTGAATAGTAAGCGCCTTCTGAACAAACGCGCTAAAATTTGAGTGCCACAAAGTTCCAACCGTGAAGTGGTAAGTTTTTGTTTTAAAAGGGTAACCTCTGTTTTACTACACAGTAAATTAACTGGAATGTTACCCAGGCTGTCACAAATTCTAACATATATACAAGCTGCGAATGAACGTTGTGATGCGTCGCAAAATCCATGCAACTGATTGGAAGAGTCGGTGTTCAACGAAATGACTTGCCTAGGAACCATAAACTGATTCATCAGGAGTAATTCACCCCTCAAATTTTCCAAAAAACAGCTAATTTCTCAGGTATTTCATCATCCCACTTCAATTTTAGGGTCAACAGTTTCTGAATCATACCTTTCGCCAATATAATTGTAGGACTAATCAGTCGCAGTGGATCAAAGATTTTGGCGATGTCTGACAACACAGTTCGCTTTGTAAACAACTGTTGATCGGGTAAGCTTATATGAAAGGTTAATAGGTCTGACATGGTAATCCATTGAACAGCTAGTGTCTTTAATTGGCTTTTGGTGCCCAAGGACAAGACACTTATGGATTGGGAATCATCCTGGAATTGCCTAATCATTTCTGAATTATTGGAGACCCACTTCCCTAATGGAAACTGTGCAGTGCTTAAAATGTCATGGACTTGTTTAGAAATAGAAATGGCCTCCACTTCTCTCTCAAACCCTGCAATTAGGTCATTCATATAAAAGCTATTGGCAATACTGGCAGCTGCATCTGGATGCTGCGACTGAGCCTCTGACACGGGCTGTTTTAAACATCTTACGACATGCAAGGGGCGGACCTGGTCCCATAAGTTACCGTATTTAGCTGATATGTTTCCAGTGGTTGAGAAGCGTTATCTCTCCAAACTATCTGCTGAAGACCTCTGTTTGGGGGATGAACCAGTATTTGCCTAAACAGATTATCCAGGGCTCAAACACGGGAAGTCATTAATTGGGCAACCCAGTCCAAAGACAGTTGTGAAGCTGCTAAGTCTTAGCAGAGGACAGCTCAGGAACATAACAGGACTCTTGACAGGACACATGGATTTCAAGAAACACCTGCATAAAATGGGGCAGTTCGAAGGGGACCTGGCATGCAGACTCTGCGGCGAGGGGGAAGGATCAGCCCAGCACATCTTGTGCGAGTGTAAAGCTCTACACCGCAGAAGACAACTGATCTACGGACAGCCTAGACCGGAGACAGAGCCATATAAAACTTTACCCTACGAATTGCTGTGGAGACTAGTTCAAGGCACAGTGATTTTGGAATGGGTGGAGTAGAAAAGCCAAAGGGCATGCACAATAAGCCAAAGGCTGCGGTGCTATCGGGGCGGCAGACACGGACAAGCCCTAAAGGGAAAAAAAGGGGTCGAACCTGGTCCCATAAGTTACTGTATTTACCTGATATGTTTCCAATGGTTGAGAAGCGTTATCCCTCCAAACCATCTGCTGAAGACCTCTGTTTGGGGGATGAACCAGTATTTGCTTAAACATCTTGGCAATATCTGCCGTAACAACAAACGAAAATTGCCTGGATCGCAGCAGAATTTCTAAAAGATCGTTCAGGATTAAGGGTCCCGTAAATTGCAGGTCGTTGAGTGTCCAGCCCAAAGAGGATTGAGCTGATCCATCAAAAACCACTCGTAGTTTGGTAATGGGACTCTCATTTCGCACCACAGGATGATGTGGAAGAAAATACTGTAATTGAGGTTCCCCCGCATAATTCAATTTTGTTATGTGGGCCATGTGAAGATACTCTCTCATGAATTCTACATAAGGATCAGAAAGGTTGGAGTTTTTTTAAAGTTTTCTTTCCAAATGTAAGAATCGCTTAATCGTTGACGGTTTAGAATCACCTAACTCAAAAGGAGGGTACCTTAAGGGCAAACGAACCACAAACCTTCCGTCAGAACTGCAGCAGACATTTTCTGAAAAGTGTGTTTCACAAAGCTCATCGACCAATGTAACATGATTAGACGATTCAATCTTCTAGCTCCCAAAACTTATGAGGATCTTCGACATCTGCAGAAATTTGAGAAAAATGACAAACAGACCTTGATGCACACTCTGGAACAGAACCTGTTATTATCCAGCCTAACACGGAGTTGTGTAAAATTGGGAGTGATTTGCCTAACCTGTGTCTTTCTGGAAGAAGCAAATGCTAAAAAAAGTTCTGCTTCAATAAGCAAGTCGACCTTCCCTGATATGTTGAACTTGGGGTGACCAATTTCAAATCACTGGGCAAACTCCAGGAACTTATCGGAAACGTGTTCGATGGTAGCTTTTCTGTTATTTCAGGAATTACATAGCAGGAAATGTTTGTGTAAAAGTCACTAGAAATCGAGTTAATAGTTAGGTCACATTTGTGATTTAATTTTGATGCAACTTCGTTTATTCCTATTACAGAAATGTCTGAGGAATACCTTTTCAGTTTAAGCTTTCTAAAGAGTTCAAATCAAATAAAATTGGATATGGAACTCTAATCCAGAATTGCTCTACAAGCCTATACATTTCCTATCGCATCATCAATAGTTACCACTGCAGTAGGAAGCACAATTTGGTTTTGTTGAATGTAACTTGTCTATGTGACTTGACTTACAGATTCTGCTAAATGCAAAAGTGTATTATGTATTTTTAATTTACATTTTTTAGAGGAACCATATTTACATTTCTTGGTAGCATGTCCAGTACATAAACAATTGAGACATAATTTTAGTTCTTTGGCCTTATCGACCCTTTGAGAAACTGCTAATTGTAAGAATTTCTCACGGGTATAAATCATATGAGGCTCTGAACAAACATTACACGAAGGACCAGTGGGTGCTAATAGAGTATTGCTTTAATGTCAGTGAACATGCCTTTTTTGACTAACTGAGTAACCTTGATTAGCTACCAAGGCTTCCAACCAATCAGTCCTTGAGTCCTGTAGTGTTGGAAATTGATCAGCAACTTTAATCTTTTCCCATTTTCTGGCAGAGTTCTTGTCAAGCTTTGACGATACTAAAATAAATGATAAGCAAATCCCACTTATGTACCGGTAATTTCAACGCTTCTAAAGCTCTTGAATGCTTGTAAATACTGTCTGATAGATTTCTGGGGTTAGATGATGATTCACCGTTTAGCTTATCAATTTCAAAAATTGACTTAATATGATTGTGAGCAAGTAAACGTGAATTATTGTACCGATTACATATCAAGTTCCATGCTGTAAAATAATTTGTGGCAGAAAACTCTAAAGATTGAATAACCTTTTTGCATCATTCGGTTGAGACACTCTTATAGATAAAAAAATTTGTATGTTGTTAATCGACTCATTCAAATGATTAAGGGATTCGGATGTGTCCTTAACTTCCAACCAGTTAGTGTAATGGCCAGAAAAATGCGGCAATATAATCACTGGCAACTTGATATTTTGTAAGAGGCTTGTACTTGCATCAACAATAGACAAATTAGAATCGGTTAAATTATTTTCATAGTCAGGAATTACGGAAGGTGATCTTTGTGTAGACCCTGTTTTAGTAGGATTATGCGCAGATACCTGAAATGGGACTATAGGGGGTGCGAGTGCAACATCATTAATATTTTTAACTTGTTTTTGTTCTAAAAATAAATTCTGCAGCCGCCATGTGCTCTCTTTTACCGCCATTTTCAGGCAGTGACGCAGAAGGGACTAGCTCACGGATGGTATCATTCAAAACCAGGTTATGCAGCTTTAACACTCTTGAGCTAAAAAGCGAAATGATGGGTATGTTTGGTACCAGAGAAGATAAGTTGACTCTGATGAGAAAATTCGAGGCTCGAAAATGGTTAAGGCAAGAAAAGTTTGCCAATTACTTTCATGACAAGGGAAATCAGCTGAAGTTGGAATAAAGAGATCTAATCGCCTAAATAATCCAAATACTAGTTTGCAGTCGCAGGCGAAAATGCGAGGTTTTGTAAGACTTGAGAGTTTATTTTTATTGAGAGTCGAGCATCACCGACGGAGAAAGGTATGCAGGTGGAACTAGGGGGAATGTAAATGTAGTAGCGGCAGGTAGTTCAAATTTCCCGCGTTATGGTGGTCGGCGGGATCCAGCGATCAATATGACGCATGTCAATAATGTCAGACCCACAAGTCATCGAGCTGCCAATTATAGTACAACGCCAGAGGTTAGCACTAATATAAACAGAAGCAATTTAAATTCATTTCTGCAACGGCCAAGAACTTGTTACAATTGTAACAAACCGGACCACAGAGTTTATGGTTGTCCTTTCCCTAAAAGATAAAGAGGTTCATGTTACAGCTGCGGCAACATAGGACATTTTGAAAGGCATTGCACCAGCAAAAATGAAGCTGCAAATGGGTCTGCAATGTTAATTGAACAAGTTGTTCCAGCGTATACTGCAAAAGCATCCACCCAAATAGGACAGGAAAAAGTTTCGTTTGAGTGTGTTTTGGACACAGGAAGCCAAATATCCTTGATTTCGGAAGAGCTGGTGCCAGTAAAACTAAGAAAAAACTATGTGGGATTAAATTCATTAGCGGGTATAAATGAAAGTGAATTAGTTATTTTAGGAGTTTTTGATGGTGAGTTTACTTTTCCTAATGGGGTTAATGTTAATGTCTCTTTAAATGTTGTTCCTATTAAGGCTATGAAGTGCAAGTGTATTTTAGACAGAAATTTTATGGCAAATTCTGATATTGAAGTAAAGTTTACAAATTCTTTGCAAATTATTAAGAAATATAGTGGGGGGTTGAGGAGTCATGGGCCAAAGGACTCCAGGGGGCAAGCTGAGGAAGTGGAAACAACATGAGCTTTCGATGAAGCTTTCGATGTAGCTTTCGCCAAGACCGTCATGAGCAGTGAAGAGCTGCATCCTGCACGAGGTGACCCTGCTGATAACTAAACATGACGGATCTAGACGTGGAGGTCTAAAAAAACTTTCCCAATTCATGGTGTCACGTGACCAGTGCCTACGGAGGGATGGCACCAGGCTGATGGTGTCGTGAACGGAACCTCTGGAGTACCGGGCAACCCCCCCAGAGTAACCCGCCTTGCACCACACAAGGGAATCTGATGGTGTGGACAATATGTCCCCCATTCTCGTGGGAACAACATGAAGAACATAAATATAAATAAAACCAAAACCAATGAGGCGCCACGGGGGATCAGGGGGTAGCTTCGGCCAGAGACCTGTCCCCAACACCCAAGCTGGAGGCTGGGTCTCACCGGAGGGCGGCGAGCTCCGCGGACTCTGGGGGCCCCTCCACCAGTGAGGACTCTACTGTTAGAGTAGAGGGACTGCCCCGGCAGTCCAAGCGTCTTTCCGGGGCGCAAAGAAAGAAGCTCCGGAGGGCGCAAAAAATGGCGGCCGGGACGTGGACGGTCGAGAAACCTGAAAAGGCGCAAGAGGGGAGTGCGGGTCAGAAGAGGACGCGCTCTAACTCTAGCACGCCCACTACAGACAGACGTTTCAAAAGGGCCAGGGTGCCTGTAAAGGCGCAAGAGGAGAGTGCGAGTCGGAAGACGCCGCGCTCTGGCTCTAGCACGCCTACTACAGACAGACCTCCCAAAGGAACCAAGGCCGGAACACCGGCGCAGACTGGCTCTTATAGGGAGGCTGCGGAGGGCCTCGGGATGGCGGTGATTAGCAGACGCCATCCTGAGGTCACGCTAGACCAGGGGAAGGCGGACCTGATCCAGGCTGCGGTGGTAGCTGCAGTGGACTCTCTTCAGGAAGGGGAGAGCCCGCCTCAGTTCCACCGGACGCGCCTGACGGGGGGCATCCTCTGGATAACCTGTGCCGGCCCGCAGTCGCGGGACTGGCTGCGGAAAACGATCGGGGGCCTCGGTCAGATTTGGGAGGGGGCGGACTTGACAGCCGTCGAGCCCAAGGAACTCCCAAAGAGACGCAAGGTCCTCGTACGGATCCCTGACACCGTCCCGCAGGAGACGGTGATCAGCAGACTTAAGATCCAGAACCCTGAACTGGGGACGCAACACTGGTCGGTTCTAAGCAGGAAAGCAGAGGAGAAAGGACAGACGCTCGCCTTCTCGATCGACCAGACATCTTACAGAGCCCTTGAAGGAACCTCTTTCAAGGCATTCTGGGGCATGGGAAGGGTTAGCTTCCGCCCACTGGGAAAGCAACTAAGGGTTAATGGGACTTAGGTTCCTTCAGGTCAACCTCCAACACAGTAGGGCAGCCACGGCCGGACTACTAATGGCTCTGAGGAACACGGATGTGGCCCTCATCCAGGAACCGTACTCCTATAAAGGAGAGATCAAGGGACTCGGCGGAGCTACTGGAAAGCTCATCTACAGCAGATCCAGCGAGAACCCGAGGGCCTGCTTTTTTGTCAGGGAAGGGATAGAGTTTCTCCCTCTAATGAATTTCTGTTCCAGGGACCTGGCAACGATCAAAATCCAAAGTGGAGGAGCGGATGGGCTGAGGGACATTACTGTCGCGTCAGCCTATCTGCCAGGGGACAGCATGGACCCTCCTCCACCCAACGAATTGGAGCAGCTGATGGTGGGTAGCAGAGCAGGTGGATGGCAGACCATCATCGGCATGGATGCGAATGCGCACCATGAGTTGTGGGGTAGCTCGGACACAAACTCTAGGGGTGAGGCACTTCTACAATTCTTTATGAAATTGAATTTAGACATATTGAATAGAGGTAATAAACCGACCTTCGTCACAACACGGCGTGAGGAAGTTTTAGATCTAACAGTTTCCAACCAGTTTCTGGGTGACTTTGTTAAAAGCTGGGCTGTGTCTGGGGAAGTGAGTAGCTCAGACCACAGATACATCCGGTTTGAAATCGCCAAAGTCGAAAGAGAAACGGTATGGTACCGGGACCCCCGCAAGGCGGACTGGGAAGCCTACAGGGCAGACCTAGCTGTGGAACTGCGGGGGGTTGAGAGTGCCATAAAAAATTCAATAGACCTCGAGATTGCAGCAGTCCAATTGCGAGACGCAATTACCTTGGCCTATAACGCCAACTGCCCCCTGAAAATGAGGGTGTCCACCAGGAACGTCCCGTGGTGGAACGATGACCTCAGGTAAAGGAGGACGCAGGTTCGTAAGCTGTTTAACGCGGCCAAAAGGTCGGGAGCATGGGATGAATATAGACAGGCCCTATCGACCTATAACAAAAGACTGAGGGACGCCAAGAAGGAGTCGTGGAGGAGGCACTGCGAAGAAGTGGAAAACACGTCCGAGAGTGCTCGACTACACAAGATCCTGTCTAAGGGCCCTCAGACTAACATAGGCTCCCTTAGAACACCCACGGGAGGCTTTACAAGCTCGGGGGAGGAAACTATGGAAATTTTACTCCAGACGCACTTCCCCGGCTGTAACATAATAAACCAATCACCTCCGGACTGGGAACACTCAGAAATAGAGGCGCCTTATAGGCGGGCATCTAGAGTAGACTGGACAGTCGCTAAAGAGGTGGTTACCTGGAGCAAAATCAGATGGGCCATTAACAGCTTTAAGCCATACAAATCGCCGGGATTTGATGGAATAATGCCCATCATGCTCCAACAGGGGATAGATATACTGGCGCCGGTGCTTACCCTCATTATGAGGGCCAGCCTGGCTCTGGGGTACATTCCGAGGGCATGGAGACTGGCCAGGGTTGTATTTATTCCTAAACCTGGGCGTCCAACAGACCAGGCAAAGTCCCTGAGGCCAATAAGTCTCATGTCCTTCTTGCTGAAAACAGTGGAAAAACTGCTCGACCGGCACATTAGGGGCGGTGTACTGGAAGCATATCCTCTACACTGCGGACAATATGCATACAGAGCAGGATTCTCAACAGAAACAGCACTGCACCAACTGGTGCTGAAACTGGAGAATACGCTGGAGAACAAGGAGGTGGCGCTGGGGGCCTTCCTAGACATAGAGGGGGCCTTTAGCAACACCTCGTTCGGATCGGTTCTGGCAGCTGCCCGGGAGCGTGGAATAGAGGAGACCTGCTGCAGGTGGATCGGTTCCATGCTCAGGGACAGGGCGGTGTTCACCTCACTCGCGGGAGGGACTCTGCTGGCGGGGGTCGCGGCGGGGTGTCCGCAGGGGAGCGTTCTGTCTCCCTTGCTCTGGTGTCTAGTCGTGGACGGCTTGCTGGGGATGCTCTCGGGAGGGGGGTATGAGGTACAGGGCTATGCGGACGACATTGTCATCATAGTCCGAGGAAAGGTCACACAGGCAGTGTGGGAGCGTATGCAGACTGCACTGAAAGTGGTGGAAGGGTGGACGGTTGATCAAGGGCTCGGGGTGAGCCCCGAGAAAGCAACCGTCGTGCCGTTTACGAGGAGGAGGAAGTGTGAAAGCCACAGAACTCTCACTCTATACTATAGGAGCGTTCCAATGGCCAGGGAGGTAAAATATCTTGGGGTCGTATTGGACTCTAAGCTAACCTGGAATGGTCACATTGGAAAAATACTGCGTAAGGCAGTCATGACCTTAGCCGTCACTAGGCGGCTATATGGAAAAACGTGGGGACTAAGACCTAGTATGGCCCACTGGCTGTACACAAGGGTGGTCAGACCATCGTTAACATATGCGGCACTGGTCTGGTGGCCTAAGGTGACACAATCCAGTGCCAAACAAAAACTAGGCAAGATCCAAAGGATGGCTTGCCTAGGCAGCACAGGGACCATGTCTTCAACCCCAACAGCCGCCATGGAGGTGTTGCTGGATCTACCCCCCCTACACTTAGTTATTATGGGAGAGGCCAGGCTAGGACTATACAGACTAGCCTGCAATGGTAGACTGAAGATCAACCCAGGCTTCAGGGGCCACTGCAAAATTCAGGAGATCGTGAAGGAGCCCATGCTTGAAATGAGGTCAGACTTCGCGAGCCCGCGAATGTGCAGGGAAAACAACTTTACAGTGGAAATCCCTGATCGCGAGGCATGGCTGGAGGAGACGCCGGGCATACCACGGGACGCGCTCGTCTGGTTCACGGACGGATCTGGCGGGGAGCGTGGGACAGGGGCAGGTGTTTACTCGGAAGGACCAAGGGTAAGTCATAGTATTTCCCTCGGAGCCCATGCAACGGTGTTTCAGGCCGAGATGTACGCCATCCTGCACTGTGTGCGGGAGAACAAGAGGAGGGGCTACACCAACAAGCGGATCCTCATAGCCACAGACAGCCAGGCAGCGCTTAAGGCACTAAGTAGCCCACGGGTAAATTCCTGGCTGGTGAGTGAGTGCCGAGACGAGACGAGTGACCTGGCTGGGCAGAATGAGGTGACCCTCATCTGGGTGCCGGGTCACTCGGGGGTCAAAGGCAATGAAGAAGCTGACAGTCTCGCGAAGAGAGGGTCAGCAGAACCATTTATGGGACCAGAACCGGCTCTGGGCGTGTCAAAGAGCACTGCCAGGGGAGCCATTAAGTCCTGGGTCAGAAACCAACACAAGGTGTACTGGGCGGACTGTCCAGGGCTCAGACATGGGAAGTCAATAATTGACGGACCCAGTTCAAAGAGAGCTGTGGAGCTGCTAAACCTTAGCAGAGGACAGCTCAGAAACACAACAGGTCTCTTGACGGGACACATGGCCGTCAAGAAACACCTGCATAAAATGGGGCGGTTCGAAGGGGACCTCGCATGCAGACTCTGCGGCGAGGGGGAGGAATCAGCCCAGCACATCTTGTGTGAGTGTATAGCTCTGGACCGGAAAAGACAACTGATCTACGAGCCCTGAGGGAACAAAAAAAAAATGAGGCGCCAGGAGTGGCTCCGGCTACAGACTCGTGCCTTGAGTCTATTCCGGAAACGGAGACGAGCCAGGGGCGGCAGCGTCCGCGGACTCTGGAGTAGAGAGATAATGTCTGTTCTGGAACGACCTTGAGGCGGAGGAGGAGGCATTTTCAAGGTCAAGGCCAGAGGTATTTTTCAAGGTGAAGGCCAGATGTATTTTCCCACGGTCACGGCCTGGTGTATTTTTTTAAGGTCAAGGCAAGATGTATTTTCCCACGGTCACGGCCAGAGGTATTTTTTAAGGTCAAGGCCAGATGTGTTTCCCCACGGTTACAGCCAGCAATATATTTTTTAAGGTCAAGGCCACCCACATTTTCATGGTCACAGACACGTTCAAGTTTACAAATTTATCCTTGAAATTTGTTTTATATATGTACAAGAGATATCTCAGGGAATTAATATTATTAGAATCCTCTATATACGAGTTCGAGTTTATTTATAATAAAGTGTAAAGAATATTAGCAAGCGAGTTTTTAACATAAAAGAAAAGTAGTTTTTTTAAGTAGAAAGTTTTTAATTAGTGTTGAAGTTTTTTACAAAAAATGAACGATGTAAGCAGTACCACCCCAACCACCATTGAAGAAGTCTTAAGCCGTATACAAGACAATTTACGTAGTGAAATTCTATGTTCAAGAATCATAAAAGATATGCCAGATGATCAATGGGTTCAAGTTTGTGTAAAATACAATCATCTAATGAAGGCAATTAGAACGTTTAGAAATGGCCAAATGTGTAGTTGTAACTTTATACATCAACTAAAGCAGTCTACATTCCAGCATTTATTTTTTAATTATAAGGAGCATTTTACTAAGATGATTAAGAATTATCTTGCTGCTTGTGAAGAAAAAGTGAAAATTAATTAATATATATATATATATATATATATATATATATATATATATATATATATATATATATATATATATATATATATATATATATATATATATATATATATATATATATATATATATATATATATAGAAGAGAGTGCTAAATTATAATAATTGTGATTGTGTTCCAAGCATGCTTTTTAATACAATGAGCATATTTTTCCAACAAACTATGCATTTTTTATTCCAAGTTATAAATTAGTATGTGTGAATGCTTTTTTTGAAATAATAAGCGTGTTTTTTCTTTGCATGTCTACAAAAAAATTATTATGGTGATTTTGTTTCAACTTATATATATATATATATATATATATATATATATATATATATATATATATATATATATATATATATATATATATATGTATATGATGCAACATTGTAAACATCTAGAATACACTGTTCTCATATATTTTAAAATAAATAGATTATACTTCCACAATTCCTGTCTGTTTTTTGATCCATATATCCATATTAAAAATTCTAGATATCAATGTCTATGTGTACATATTTTTAACAGAGAATATATATATATATATATATATATATATATATATATATATATATATATATATATATATATATATATATATAATTAGATGAATGCTTCAAGTTTGTGAAAAATACAGCGACCCTACACATGATTGCCATAAGAATACTCAATCTGCATTATATTTAAGGTGTACATGCTTTTTAATCAAATAAGTATATATTTATTTTTTGGAGTGCTTAAATTATAAAGCTTCAGGCTATCTCTGTAGAATCTTGATACTACATGCATCTGCCTCAATACCATATAAAGAGTCCCATAATCACCTCCATAAATGGATATGAAAAAAACCTTCATTTGCTACAGATAATCGTCGACTACCCATATAAGAATTAAATGACTAATTATTCACATTGGATCGTGTACACTTACCTAATATGGTGGATTTTAAGTGGCAGATTATACCTATATAAAGCGAGTTTTTAAGGAATCCAATAAACTGCATCATTATAGATGCAGGTAACTGTTTTAAATTACCATCATTTATGTATAGCTCCAGACTTGTATATAATGAATGCTAATAACCATAAAGCCATATATAGAAAGCCTCGTTGGCTCATTGAACATCTATCACCGGTCAGATAACCATGGAAATATTTATTGTATGTTTGCCCACCACTCCTTTAAAAAACCTTGAGAATACAAGCGTATATATAAAGGAGCGAATGCATATCGACAATATAGTTCTTAGCATAGCGATATTGAAAGCTAGTGAATAAAAAAAAATGTCTAAACCGTACTTTTATGGGCCAATATTCAAGTGCCGGTATTGTCTTCTGTCTCCGAGCAAGAGACCAATTTTAGAAAAGATATTAGAAAACCCCATAAAAATTAAATTACTTTTCGATTGTGAAGAAGATTGTTTAAATTGTCATACAAAGGTAAAAGTTTTACAAAACATTGTTTTACGACCACCTTTGGAAGACATCGGTATTATTGAAAATGCACCAGGTCCAAGTTCTGCGCCTGATTTATTTATCGATGCTGCCTCTAGTCAATTTATTGATCAGAGTCAACATCAACAAATGAATCACATGCCATTACTGGATGGTATGGAAGCTCCTGTGCCTGCTGAAAATGACATTAATTTAGCCAGAACACCTTCTCCGCAGCTAGTGACATTTTCAGCAAGTGTAAGAGCAGACATGTCACCTGCGGAAAACATAGAGGTTTCCACTCCCACTGAAGATGGCCAATCATCTTCAGCAGGAGTGAGAGTCGACAGAGACTTGGGGGCTTTTTTGTCGGTTGATGATGATGATGCTATGTTATCTAACATAGGTGATTCTGTGGAAGCTTACATTGCTGGTGACTATGATGCTTATTTGGCTAGCATGACTATAGCTGTGGAGGCTTACATTTTTGATGCACCATCCTCACAACCAACATACATTACGGAGACAATGCAACATCTCCAAAATTTGGCGGACATGTTAAGGTCTCGACGGTAGATAAAAGGCAGTGACGGTGCAGTCGGGTATACATAAACCAGTGAAATTTTTTGTGTGTATATTTTATTTATTGCGGTAAGTGTGTATTTTTTTAATTTCTAGTGTATTTATAGACCATTTCTCCAATGCGTTGTCGAATTTTCGTAAAAAAAATCTATAAAGTTTAATATATCTATTATTATGCGATATGAAAAAAATTTGTATATATTAATTATAGGGTGTCTTGAGCTACATCTTAAAAAAATATTTCTTCAATCACAGGCTGTCCCATAAATGATACAAATTTTCTTTTTATAAAAGAAGATGCCTTATGTTTTTTGTATTTTTTTACATATTCCTTCAAAATATTATGCATGTTGTAAGAAAATAAATTCTGGATGCATTAAGTGCGTTATGGTAGCGAATTTTCATTAAATGCTTCAAATTTAAATAGGTCCATTTGCTATTAATTTATAAGGTTAATCAATAAACCATTTTTCGGAAACACTTTAAGTTTACTTTCAGATTTTTTGTAAATTTTCAAACAATAAAGTTATTTTGACGAAACATAGCACATTGTTTTCAAAAATGCATGTTTGTAAGAATATAAATTCGGGACGCAGTAAGTGCGTTATAGTAGCCAATTTTCATTAAATGCTTCAAATTTAAATAGCTCAATTTACCATTAATTTATAAGGTTAATCAATAAACCATTTTTTCTCATCACTACGTTTACTTTCGGAATCTTTTTTGTACATTTTCAAACAATACAGTTATTTTGATGAAACATAGCACATTGTTTCTACTATATAGGTTATACTGGTAACCAAATTTAATGCCTGCTTTCTTAAAAAAAAATTGCGAGGTGGGATACGAGGGAATCATTTTTACAAAAATATTTCCAGAAAATTCATTTGAAATAGACTCTTTCTCTGTTGATTTGGCAGTAGTCTTACCTATAAAGTTTATCATTTAATGATATATAATTTTTGTCGAATTTTCATTTAAAAAAATCAATAAAGTTTAATATATCCATTATTATATAAGATATGAAAAAAAATGCATACATTAGATGTAGGAATATTTGAAATACATCTTAAAAAATATATATTTCTACAATCACAGGGTGGCCCATAAGTGATACAAATTTTATTTTTATAATCGAACATGCCTTATGTTTTTTTGTATTTTTTGCATTTTCCTTCAAAATATTATGCATGGTATGGTAGCGAATTTTCATTAAATGCTTCAAATTTAAATAGCTCAATTTGCTATTAATTTATAAGGTTAATCAATAAACCATTTTTCAGGAACACTTTAAGTTTACTTTCGGAATTTTTTGGTACATTTTCAAACAATAGAGTTATTTTGATGAAACATAGCACATTATTTCTACTATATAGGTTATACTGGTAACCAAATTTAATGCCTGCTTTCTTAAAATAAAAAAAAATTTGCGAGGTGGGATACGAGGGAATCATTTTTACAAAAATATTTCCAGAAAATTCATTTGAAATAGACTCTTTCTCTGTTGATTTGGCAGTAGTCTTACCTATAAAGTTTATCATTTAATGATATATAATTTTTGTCGAATTTTCATTTAAAAAAATCAATAAAGTTTAATATATCCATTATTATATAAGATATGAAAAAAAATGCATACATTAGATGTAGGAATATTTGAAATACATCTTAAAAAATATATATTTCTACAATCACAGGGTGGCCCATAAGTGATACAAATTTTATTTTTATAATCGAACATGCCTTATGTTTTTTTTGCATTTTTTGCATTTTCCTTCAAAATATTATGCATGGTATGGTAGCGAATTTTCATTAAATGCTTCAAATTTAAATAGCTCAATTTGCTATTAATTTATAAGGTTAATCAATAAACCATTTTTCAGGAACACTTTAAGTTTACTTTCGGAATTTTTTGGTACATTTTCAAACAATAGAGTTATTTTGATGAAACATAGCACATTATTTCTACTATATAGGTTATACTGGTAACCAAATTTAATGCCTGCTTTCTTAAAAACACATATTTAGTATTAAAGCAATTTAATGAAAATTCACTACCATCACACACTTGCTGCGTCCAGACTTTTTTTGATTATCATTTTAATTTTTTTTCTGGATACATTATAATATATATATATATATATATATATATATATATATATATATATATATATATATATATATATATATATATATATATATATATATATATATATAATCTAATAGATTTTTTCTAGCTTTTGCAATATACTTTTTGTCTAATTTTCATTAAAAAAACAATAAAGTTTAATATATCCGTTAATATACAAGATATGAAAAAAAAATTGTATACATCAATTATAGGGTGTCAGCTACATCTTAAAAAATATTTCTACAATCACAGGCTGACCCATAAATGATACAAATTTTCTTTTTAATAGAACACACCTTATGCTATTGTATTTTATTTGCATTAAAAATAAATTCGGGACGCAGTAAGTGCGTTATGGTAGCGAATTTTCATTAAATGCTTCAAATTTAATTTATAAGGTTAACCAAGAAACCGATTTTTTCGGGAACACTTAGTCATGATAGTTCAAAAAATGTGAGGGAAGGGGCACGAGGGGGGATAGATGAAGCAAATACCATTTTCCCATAACTTGAAAAAAATTATAATTTACCCTTTTTTTTTCTTTTTTTTAAATAAAAACAACAATTTTTTTTTGTCTAATAAAAATTGTTTCTATTGTAGAAAACAAGATGGCGAAAGTAGATTATACACCTCCACGTGGTGCCGCCGGCTAACTCAAAGATATAATCACAATAAGTATTTAGTGAGCAATTTTGTTGACATCAGAATCACTTTATCAACATGAGTCTCACATGTACGACCTGTCAGAAAATCTTCACAAGAAAAGATAACCTTAAGCGACACAGGAGAACTATACGTTGCGTCAGCAACTCGACAGATCTCATACAATATGAACCACTAACAAAACTCCCTGACAACGCCGTCGACACGGCGACAATTTCAAGCATTGCTGGACCAAGTGGAATCAGGAATGTTGCAGTATCACTGACAGATAGTTCTAACGCTGGACAGTCGATAGCAAATCAATCAACTGTGACAAGAAAGCGTCATCACACAGGTATCGACACGGCGCCAATTTCAAGCATTGCTGGACCAAGTGGAATTAGCAATGTCGCAGTTTCACCGACAGTGCCAGCAAAGCGTCGTCGTACAGCTATCGACATGGCGACAGACATTGCTAGACCCAAACCATCGGCAACAAATCAACGAGTTGCAACTATACGCTGCAGTGCCTGCGACTGTGAAGTTCCCGCCAACATGTATGCTGGACATATCAGGAGCACCAAGCATAAAGCTCAATTTTGGAAACCTTTAGCAGATGGTGTTCGTGTGTGTAGGAGCACATTTAAAGGGAGAATAGTGAGTTATCAAATTACTTCTGACTATGTAGGACTAAATATAATTGATTATATGAATAGTGTTAAAGATAAGTCTATTGATATGCTGAAAAATGAACTTCATAAACTAACAGCATTTAAATGTAATTTTGAATTATTCGGATTATATATTTTACCCTCTCGTAATATAAGGGAAGTTAAATCTCATAACACATCTAATAAAGTAGTAACATCTTCATCTGATTTAGAAAATTTGTTTAATGATTTTGTAATTAGAATAGACCAACGTGCTTCAGACTTCACAGAGAGAGATTCAGGCTGGGCGCTGGAAAAATTTTTATATTTGGAAATAAATATTAATAAGTATAATCCTTTAAGAGCTGCTTCATATTTGCTATTACCACGTGAAATCACATTAAAAAAAGCTATAATTAATATTAAAAATAATGATGTAAATTGTTTTGCTTGGTCAGTAATAGCTGCTATTTACAAACCAACTGGCTCAGTTTCTACACCAAGCTCCTATCCAAATTTTAACGATACCTGTATCGATTTTACTAATTTATCATTTCCTGTCGCATTAAAATCAATACCTGAATTTGAAAAAAAGAATAATATTTCTATTAACGTTTACGGCATAGAGAAATTTTTTAAAAATAATGTCTATAAATATCAAGTTACGGGCCCTCTACATTACACACAGAAAAAGCAATCCACCCACATAAACCTATTGTTACTTGATGATTGTGACGGAAATTATCACTATTGTCTTATAAATAATTTTTCTAGGTTTTTTTCCCAGATATCAAAAAACACACGATCGAAGCATTTTTGCGATGGCTGTTTACAATATTTTGATTGTGAGCAAAAGCTACTTCGACATGCCCAAAATGACTGCAATTATGTGACTGCAAAAATTCCACAGTTAAACACAAGGATTGATAAGTTAGGTCATACGGTTTTAGATAACGTTTTAAAATTTGAAAATTTCCAAAAGCAGCTGAGATTACCTTTTTCTGTTTATGCAGACTTTGAATGCATTTTAGAACCTATAGAAGATAATACCGATAACAATAACAAAGAAACTTTTACTATTAAAAAATATAAGCATATACCTTGTTCTTTCGCCTATTACATAAAATGTTCATTTAATGATGAACTTTCAAAATTAGTTTTATACCGAAATAACGATGCCCCGGAGGTTTTTGTTTCAGGATTAGAAAGTGATTTGAGAGATATTTATTATAAGTATTTAAAACCGATAATTAAAATGAAACCTTTAACATGTCAAGAACAAAAAAAATTCAATGACGCCACCCTTTGCTTTATTTGTGAAATGCCATTTACAGATTCAGATGTGAAAGTAAGGGATCACTGTCATTTAACGGGAAATTTTAGAGGTGCGGCACACAACGCCTGCAACCTTAATTTTAAAACCCCTTTGCAAATACCAATTTTTTTTCATAACTTGAAAAATTATGATGCTCATCTTTTTGTGAAGCAACTTGCGCTCAATCAAGAAGAAGTGACTGTAATTCCTCAAACATTTGAAAAATACATTTTCTTTGCGAAAAAACTTCCAGTTGATAAATATATTAGTGCTGATGGCACAACAAAAACGATTTTTCTACAAATGAAATTTTTAGACTCGTATCAATTTTTAACTGCTTCATTAGATGAATTGGCTTCAAACTTAGATTCGCCACAATGTCGTGAAGTACGTAAATTCTTTTCTGGTGATCAAAAGTTCTCTATTATGAGGCGGAAAGGAGTTTTTCCTTACACATATGTAACCGAATTTTTAAAATTTCATGAAACATTTTTACCAAGTAAAGATAAGTTTTTTGACGAATTTCGAAATGAAGAAGCATCTCCAGAAGATTATGATAGGGCTTGCAATGCATGGCATGTTTTAGATTGTAAAACTTTAGGAGACTACTTTGACTTCTACTTAATATCTGATGTTCTATTGCTTGCCGATGTTTTTGAAAACTATAGGGACTTATGTCTCAAAACTTACAAACTTGACCCGGCCCACTACTACACAGCTCCAGGCTTAAGTTGGGATGCAATGTTACGATACACAAAAGTTGAATTAGAGCTATTAACTGATATTGATATGCTGCATTTTTTTAAAAAGGGTATTCGAGGTGGTGTGAGTACTTGCATTCGACGAAAAGCTATCGTCAACAATAAATTTCTTCCAAATTATGATCCCTCAAGGCAAAACTCATTCATAATGAACTTAGATATTACATCCATGTATGGCTTCGTGATGAGCCAGAAACTTCCCACGGGGAATTTTCATTGGCTCTCGCAAGAGGAAATTGAATCTTTACATAATAATGTTTCAAATATTCCATACGATGCTGAGACGGGTTATGTTTTGGAAGTTGATCTTGAATATCCTACATATTTACATGACTGTCATAATGACCTACCATTTTGTCCGGAAAATTATAAACCACATGGTAGCAAAAGTCGAAAATTAATTCCAAATTTGCAAAATAAAGAAAAGTATATTTTACATTATAGAAATTTAAAACAATGTCTAAAGTATGGTCTTAAATTAATAAAAATTCACAGAGTTATACAATTTTCTCAATCGGCATGGCTTAAACCATACATAGAGTTGAATACAAAGTTGCGAAATTCTGTCAAGAATGACTTTGAGCGTCGTAGTTTTAAATTGAAAATAAATTGTATATTTGGAAAAACAATGGAAAATGTTGAAAACCGTGTAAATATAAAGCTTGCAACACAGTTTGAAAAAAATGTTAAAAGAAATGGTGCCGAAAATTATAAAAGCAGACCCCATTTTAAAGAATCAAGAATATTTTGTGACAATTTAGTAGCTATTCAAATGCAAAAAACATATATTGAATATAACAAACCTATTTATGTTGGATTTTCAATACTAGATATATCAAAAACTATACTTTATGATTTTTTTTAATGGATTTTTAAAACCATTATATGGTGATAATATATCTCTTTTATATACTGATACGGATTCTTTAATAGTTTATGTTGAAACTGAAAATTTTTATGAAGATATGAAACAGCACCTTAATAAATATGATACTTCTAATTATAGCCTAAATAATATACACAATATTCCAAAAAATTTATCGACTATAGGAAAAATGAAGGATGAATATGGTGGGAAAGTGTTAGAATCCTATTACGGTACTTCTGCAAAAGCATATTGCATTAACACTCCAGAGACAATTTCAAAGAAGGCAAAAGGAATAAATAAGTCCAGCATTAAAAAGCAGTTAGAACTTAAACATTATAAAGCAATTGTGGATGGAGAATGTTCAACCGTACATTGTCTAATGTATATCTTTAAATCAGAATCTCATCAGATTTTTACCAACCTTATACGTAAGGTCGCATTATCTAATAAAGATGATAAACGATACCTCATCCCTTCATCAAGTGCCACTTTGGCTTGGGGGCATATAGATATACCATTAGCAAGTCTATCAGCTGACGAAAGATTAGATCGTCTTATTCAAGTAATGAAAGAGATTGCTGAAAGCGACATTTAGCAATAGATTTTATGGAAGGGGGGTAAAATATATAAGTAGCATTTAATGTTAGCTTGTCAGTTACTTTAACTCTAAACATGAGTCAATACTTATATTCGGAACTTTTCTCTCGCTTATGTGGTGAAACACAAACAATTTGTAAGCGTACTTTGCGATATATAATTACTAGATATGCTTGTGAAGAAAATTTGCCAGTTGCTGTAGCTATTTTAAATAAAATAGCCGTTCCAGATGCAGCTTTTCGTTATATAGTTGATAGCGAAGTTTGCAGCAATAATTTAATTTCATTATTGGTGGAAAAAAAATTAAAGTTGGATAAGTTTATAGATGATGTGATTGAAGTAGTGAAGCATGGTGGCCATAACTTTTTAAGTATTTTGGAATTGGACGATTTACTTGGTGAGAATCACATCACTTCACCGATTTGTGAAAAATACTATTTGTTTACTTTATTAACATGTGGAGATTTGAAAAATTTTGATGAAAAATATCAAGCAACAAATATTTCCTCAAAATATAGGAAAATTGATTCATTAATCGATGAAACTATTTGCAATGTTGCCCATTTTGCAGATGTTAAACTTTTAAAATGTATAATGGATGTAGTTAAACAATTTAATATTAAATTTCACTTTGAGCCAAATAATAATGATGAACATAAACAAGTTCATGCATGGTTAACAAAAAATATTGAGAAGGGGTTGAAAGGTGGTGATAATTTAGGGTGGGAAGAAGGACCCTGTATGGCCAAATGGCCTTCAACAAAATTTAAAGATTATATTGAAACTTTAAGTTGTTTGTATGAATGGTCTCATTAAAGGTTTTTTTACATATTTTTTTGTGTACCATTTAATTACTTGCATTATATCTAAATTTAATGTATTGTTTGAAAAGAAACAAAATGTCAGAATAAATAATTTATTCCTAATATTTTTTTATCATGTTTAATTATGATTGTCACTAAATACTTCAAGATTGTATGTTAGAGTTATTCTTAAAATGTTCTCATAAACCTGCAGCAACTCAAGGATATCCCCCTCCATTCAATACTTTTGGAAGGGGAACTACTATAAGTTGAAGAACATGTTTATTATAGGTAGTTCTTAAACTTTTAATAAACAATGAATAACTACAACAATTGCCAGCCAGCTAACCAAGCAATTTCTGAAAAATCAGCTAAGAAAAATAATTTTGTTACAATTAATGAGAAACAATATCATCTCAACCCATCCAAATCAAAATATGTATGCTGTGCACTAGCTTACGAATTTAATTTTCAACCTTTGGTGATAATCAAAGGTTTGAAAGGTGATAGTGTGTTTTTAAATGAGTCTGAATGGAATGAGTTCCTGAAGCATCAAGGCATAGTAACTAACTATTTTTATACAACGAGTGGTGAAACTTTTCAACCACTAAAGTCTTCATTTACAATACATTTTGAATGGTTTAGAGATATAAAAATCATAAAAGTGGAAGATAAATATGGTAATGGGGTCTATTTAGCTATGGAAACTGTTAGCAAATTATTTGAACTGGCATCCCTAATCAACTATAAAGTAGATATGCTCAAGAAACAAGAATTTTCCAAGTATTTCGATACCTTGATCGACAGTGTCAATTCCAACATTGATGTTGGTCAGTTTATTTTAAATGAAGTGTCTACGACAGGCAATTCGGAAAATGTCAGTTCAGTAATGGAGCTGGTATATCAGTATCCGAATTCGAAAGTATTCAACAGATACAGCCCCTTTTCATTTTACAATCAACACTGAATATGAAGATGCACGTTACTTTTAATGAATCACGCAATCAAGTAAATTATATAACAGTTTGGAATCAAGCAAGAATTGGCGAATGGGATCGTGATCGATTTCTTCGTCGAATAAACAAAACTGCTGAAACCATTAACTACATTCTTGATAAAAGTCATAGACTGCGGATTTATGAAGAACGCTTTTTAAATTTTGTGTGCTAATTAGTATTTTATAAAATAATTATTTTTTGTCAGGAGGTGTTTTTTTTTGTAAAATTATTGTGCTTTGTAAAAATTATAATAAACATGTCAAACTAAAATGTTTTATGTAAAATTATTGTTTAAAAAATTATAATAAACATATGTCTAACTAAAATGTTTTTATTATTTAAGAAAAATCTATAAACTTCCTGTAAAGACCTCTTTATTTAGGTAAATAATTACATTGCAAAAAATATAAAACAAGGTAAGTATATATTTAACGTAAATTATACAAAAGTATCCTTAGGTATCCAAGAATTATTTGATTTATCTAGTCCTAACCATTTCACAAATACCTTACCCCCCTTCCTACCCCCCTTTATCCTAATAATTCTTTCTATTAAATATATGTCTGGATATTTTACTTTCTGAAGTTCTTCTTCGTAGAATCCTCCTTTAATTGATTGCTTTTTTCCATCTTCAAGATAATACATTGTTGGATTTGTCACTCTCACCTCAGCTATTTGAAAAATCTCATTGGACCAGTTCGGTGTATAACCTTTTTTAAAAAGTTCACGATGTTTACTTATACGAACAAAATCCCCAACACTAATTTTTTTTTTCTTCGGATCAACTGTTTTCATATAACTAAATGCATATTTTAAAAGATGTTTTTCATGTTTCTTCTTAACTTCTGCCGGCCTCATACCAGTAGTACTGTGTACTTTATTATTATAATATGAAACAATGTTTTTAAGGAGATCTAGCCATTTGTAATTTCCCTGCATGCTGAATTGCTTCCACATTAAAGTCTTCAATGTTCTGTTTACACGTTCACATATACTAGCCTTAAGATTTGTATAAGTGGCGTAATGATTTATTTGAAACTGATCCATCAGGGATTTGAACTCGCGACCAAAAAACTCCATACCATTATCTGTCTGTACATTTTTGGGGTGAGTTTTCAGAGATTTTAGAATATTAGCCATAGCTTTTGCAACTTCTTTTGATGTTTTACTTTTTAATGGTTCAGCCCAGACAAACTTTGGAAAAGCATTAATTACTACTAAAATGTATTTGTACCCTTTATTGAATTTAGAATAAGGAAGCATTTCTACTAAATCTGCCTGAAACAAATCATTTAAACCCTTAACTATTACATGACGCCTTCTAGAATTTCTTCTAGCGGGTTTGTGAAGTTCATTCACCACTACTTCTTTTACATTGATAGCGGACATTTTAGGTGTAGTTCTATGGCGCAAGCGATCGCTTTGCTGTTTGGAGAATATTCAAAATAAAATGTATCTCCTGATTTTATCTTCACGGTAATTTTTTAGGAGATATTTTTGTATTATTTAGAAATATAGTGACTTCAGTTGAAGGATTTAAATAAATTTTTTTAATTTCCGCAGCGTAGTCAAACAATATTGCATAGGATTCATTATTTAAATACCATCTATGGATGTTTTTATCGATTGATTTATATCCATTATATAGTAAAATTATTTTTTGTTGTAGTTTTGAATTGAGATTTCTGTTTATTAATCTACCAAATTTGTCTAAAGTCATATTGAGATTGATAAAGCGATGACAATTAATTATTATTTTATACTATTATACGAGCTTCCTGTAATTCCTCAATCAAGGAAACTATCTCATTGTGGTTGCCGTTATTACCAGCATTTTGAGCCGCAATTAGAAGTCTTAGTCTATCAACTAATTCATTAGGGTCATCCCAGTGTATATAGTTTACTGGATTTTTGTTCTATTTCATAAAACCCTTTCCCGATCGCAAATCATACACTCTACTAGGAAATGAACCCGAGCGTGGTCTCTGTCCAGGAGGTTTAATTACAGAAGTATATTTCTTTGAGGGATTACCTATTTTGGGGTTATTTGCATCATAATTTCGTCGGAGAGCATTTGTTCTTTCTAAAATATAAAGATAATCTTTATGTTCTGCTACTTTATATGGTGCTGGATTCTTTTTAAATAATAACTCATACAATCCTGCCTGTTGTTCCTTTATATCTGACACCTTTTACAACAATATCTTCGTTATCAAAATTAATTTCAGAGTCTCCAATATAAAATTTATCTGAAAGTATGTCATGCCTAATCCCATGTGTATGATCAAAGGCATCATCGGAATCCCGTATCATTGCTTCTATGTATTGTCGAGGTAGTGGAGCAAATTGGTCCAAATATATCTCAAAAGAAGGTTCACTGAGCAGTCTTTGAAGTTCTGCTGTGCTAATTTCAGCGGGAGTTTCCGGTTCTTGTTCAGGTTCTGCGATAAATACCTCTTCACCTAACGGCTCTTCTTGAAATAAGCGACGCGGTCTCATTTTTGTCTCATATTTCGCGGATGTTTTTTCTGACTTGTTAAATTCTTCTTTTACTTTGGATGCATTTTTTTCCAGTTTAATATCTGAAAGTCTCTTTTTTAAGGGTTCTGTAATAGGTTTTAATTCTTCCTCTCTCTGAATGGCAGATTCTACAACATCAGATTTTAGACTTTGCAACTTTCGTTTAAGTGCTTTTCTTGTTTTAATGAGTTGTCTTGCAACTGTTTGATCCATGTTTGCGTTGTCAATAGTTAATTAATACTAAAGCTTTTTTTCATCCTTACGGATAAATATAGGCATCAAATCCTTTTCTATATCTGCCAGCCTGGAATGGAAATTCTTTATTTATAACCAAAAATCCGAATTTACCTTTCCAACAATAACAACATATATCTTTAAATTTCTGAAATGTCATATCAACATTAACGTGATCATCATAAATATGTTTCAAATTAGTATTATCTTGTTTAAATATTACAAGCAAATTTGCATTATCTCTAATTAATTGTTTTGGAATTGAGGAATAAGTCTGACATAGATAAAAACAATCTGCATTGTTATGGCGGCCGAAGCAAAAATAATCTCTCATAATGCTTTGATTGCAGCAAACAATATCATCAAATTTTATTATTGAATTTGACTTTATCTGGTCAGGGGGCACTATGTCATCACCGTTTTCATATTCAAAATATCCTATATCTGTAATAGGTTGCAAAAGGTGTTTGAGATATTTATATTTTGATTGGTTAAGTGACTTGGAATAGATGTAAATGTTTTCAAAACGTAATCCATTCGGATGTTCTAAGAGCGTAACCATTACATTTGTTTTTCCACAACCGGATGCTCCAACCAACAGACCTCTTTTACATTCACTACCCAATAAAGTACAGTGTCGGCTGAACTTTTCTGCTAAAGAAATGTCATCGTGATCCTGAATCGGCAACTTTAATGCTTGTTGCGTCACCCTCATTTTATTTATGACAAATGGTTTGAATTAAGTAAATTAAATGTATTTATAGATGACAAAAAACAAACTTCAAGAGTATATATAGCCCAATAGTTTCATAAATCAATCATACTTGTATTATTTTTCAACCTAATCACACAATATGAAGTTAAAACGTTTGTTGGCACTGGCACTTCGTAGAAAAGGTAAATTATTAAAAAAAGGAAGAGGTTTATCTTTTTCCAAAATGCCTTTCGGCATTAAAGGAAAACATCAAAAATCGAAACGTAGTAAGAAAAGTAGAATAATACGTGCTCCCAAAATTTGTGGCTTTTTACCTTTCTTGCTACCTGCTTTGGGAGCGTTAGGTGCATTAGCCGGAGGCGGCGCCAGTATAGCGAAAACCGTAGTTGATGCCAAGAATGCTGCAAAGGTATTACAAGAAGCAAAACGTCATAATATGGAGCTTGAAAAAGTTGCCAGATCATCTAAAGGTTCTGGGTTATTTTTAAAACCGTACCAAAAAAACTTCCGATAAAACTACCATCGCGACCTTTGACGAATATTGATTTACTAAAGTTTGCAAATTTGTTAAATATAAAAAAATTTCGGGGAGTATACATGAGAGACAATCTACCAATCAAAATTAAAAACAACGAGTCTGGCATTATTAATCTTGACAGTAAACAGGGTAGCGGAACTCATTGGACCGCATATGTAAAGAAAAAAGCACATATAAATTATTTCGATAGTTATGGAAACTTACGACCCCCCAGCGATGTAGTTAATTATTTTTTTAGTGGTGATTATAATAACACAATCACTTATAATTATCAAAGGGAGCAAAGTCCCCATTCTTTTAGGTGTGGTCACCTGTGTTTGAAATTTCTATATAATACACAGTAATCTCTGCTGTATTTCCAGTTGTGTAACATGTCTTACGCTTTTACATTTTCGGGAAAGGAATCTGTGCTTAGCGCAGATTTTAATCCTCCAATATTTCTAGATGACAATTCACAATATGTGATTGGTCTAACAAATTTTGAGACTTTCAATGTTATCCCTAATATTGATGAAACCAACAATAAATTTTTCTATGGCACTGAACATGTTACAATTCCAACAGGTTCTTATGAAATTTCAGATATACACCAATATTTACAGAAAAACATGAAAAAAGCAACTTTAAAACTCGAAGCGAATAATAATACATTAAAAACTATTTTAAAATGTAGTAAAGATATTGATTTTTCAAAAGCCGCTTCCATCGGTAAACTTTTAGGATTTAGTAATAAGCTTTTAAAGGCGAATTTAGTTCATGAATCAGAAAATCCAGTTGAAATTATTAAAGTAAATGCTTTATGTATTGACTGCAACATATCTTCTGGTTCCTATAATAATGATAAGCCGGTTCACACAATACATCAGTTTTTTCCCACTGTACCTCCTGGATATAAAATAGTGGAAACGCCTCAAAACATCATTTACTTTCCAGTTACCGTTAAGACCATTACTAATATAACCATTAAGGTGCTTGATCAAGACGGAAATTTAGTAAATTTTAGGGGTGAAACGGTTACAGTAAAGGTGCATTTAAAAAAAGATATATAAATGGTTGTGAGATATAATGCTTTATATCTACCCTCTTGGTTGCCAGAGTATAAAAACAGAAACCTTAAGAAAAAATTCAGTATTCTAAAAAGGCCTAAGCTATTAACACCTTCCAACCGACAATTCTTACAATCACTTGGTTTTCAAGTAAAATGAATATCCTTGACGTTGCACAAAAAGTAGTGGTGAAACTTTTCAACCACTAAAGTCTTCATTTACAATACATTTTGAATGGTTTAGAGATATAAAAATCATAAAAGTGGAAGATAAATATGGTAATGGGGTCTATTTAGCTATGGAAACTGTTAGCAAATTATTTGAACTGGCATCCCTAATCAACTATAAAGTAGATATGCTCAAGAAACAAGAATTTTCCAAGTATTTCGATACCTTGATCGACAGTGTCAATTCCAACATTGATGTTGGTCAGTTTATTTTAAATGAAGTGTCTACGACAGGCAATTCGGAAAATGTCAGTTCAGTAATGGAGCTGGTATATCAGTATCCGAATTCGAAAGTATTCAACAGATACAGCCCCTTTTCATTTTACAATCAACACTGAATATGAAGATGCACGTTACTTTTAATGAATCACGCAATCAAGTAAATTATATAACAGTTTGGAATCAAGCAAGAATTGGCGAATGGGATCGTGATCGATTTCTTCGTCGAATAAACAAAACTGCTGAAACCATTAACTACATTCTTGATAAAAGTCATAGACTGCGGATTTATGAAGAACGCTTTTTAAATTTTGTGTGCTAATTAGTATTTTATAAAATAATTATTTTTTGTCAGGAGGTGTTTTTTTTTGTAAAATTATTGTGCTTTGTAAAAATTATAATAAACATGTCAAACTAAAATGTTTTATGTAAAATTATTGTTTAAAAAATTATAATAAACATATGTCTAACTAAAATGTTTTTATTATTTAAGAAAAATCTATAAACTTCCTGTAAAGACCTCTTTATTTAGGTAAATAATTACATTGCAAAAAATATAAAACAAGGTAAGTATATATTTAACGTAAATTATACAAAAGTATCCTTAGGTATCCAAGAATTATTTGATTTATCTAGTCCTAACCATTTCACAAATACCTTACCCCCCTTCCTACCCCCCTTTATCCTAATAATTCTTTCTATTAAATATATGTCTGGATATTTTACTTTCTGAAGTTCTTCTTCGTAGAATCCTCCTTTAATTGATTGCTTTTTTCCATCTTCAAGATAATACATTGTTGGATTTGTCACTCTCACCTCAGCTATTTGAAAAATCTCATTGGACCAGTTCGGTGTATAACCTTTTTTAAAAAGTTCACGATGTTTACTTATACGAACAAAATCCCCAACACTAATTTTTTTTTTCTTCGGATCAACTGTTTTCATATAACTAAATGCATATTTTAAAAGATGTTTTTCATGTTTCTTCTTAACTTCTGCCGGCCTCATACCAGTAGTACTGTGTACTTTATTATTATAATATGAAACAATGTTTTTAAGGAGATCTAGCCATTTGTAATTTCCCTGCATGCTGAATTGCTTCCACATTAAAGTCTTCAATGTTCTGTTTACACGTTCACATATACTAGCCTTAAGATTTGTATAAGTGGCGTAATGATTTATTTGAAACTGATCCATCAGGGATTTGAACTCGCGACCAAAAAACTCCATACCATTATCTGTCTGTACATTTTTGGGGTGAGTTTTCAGAGATTTTAGAATATTAGCCATAGCTTTTGCAACTTCTTTTGATGTTTTACTTTTTAATGGTTCAGCCCAGACAAACTTTGGAAAAGCATTAATTACTACTAAAATGTATTTGTACCCTTTATTGAATTTAGAATAAGGAAGCATTTCTACTAAATCTGCCTGAAACAAATCATTTAAACCCTTAACTATTACATGACGCCTTCTAGAATTTCTTCTAGCGGGTTTGTGAAGTTCATTCACCACTACTTCTTTTACATTGATAGCGGACATTTTAGGTGTAGTTCTATGGCGCAAGCGATCGCTTTGCTGTTTGGAGAATATTCAAAATAAAATGTATCTCCTGATTTTATCTTCACGGTAATTTTTTAGGAGATATTTTTGTATTATTTAGAAATATAGTGACTTCAGTTGAAGGATTTAAATAAATTTTTTTAATTTCCGCAGCGTAGTCAAACAATATTGCATAGGATTCATTATTTAAATACCATCTATGGATGTTTTTATCGATTGATTTATATCCATTATATAGTAAAATTATTTTTTGTTGTAGTTTTGAATTGAGATTTCTGTTTATTAATCTACCAAATTTGTCTAAAGTCATATTGAGATTGATAAAGCGATGACAATTAATTATTATTTTATACTATTATACGAGCTTCCTGTAATTCCTCAATCAAGGAAACTATCTCATTGTGGTTGCCGTTATTACCAGCATTTTGAGCCGCAATTAGAAGTCTTAGTCTATCAACTAATTCATTAGGGTCATCCCAGTGTATATAGTTTACTGGATTTTTGTTCTATTTCATAAAACCCTTTCCCGATCGCAAATCATACACTCTACTAGGAAATGAACCCGAGCGTGGTCTCTGTCCAGGAGGTTTAATTACAGAAGTATATTTCTTTGAGGGATTACCTATTTTGGGGTTATTTGCATCATAATTTCGTCGGAGAGCATTTGTTCTTTCTAAAATATAAAGATAATCTTTATGTTCTGCTACTTTATATGGTGCTGGATTCTTTTTAAATAATAACTCATACAATCCTGCCTGTTGTTCCTTTATATCTGACACCTTTTACAACAATATCTTCGTTATCAAAATTAATTTCAGAGTCTCCAATATAAAATTTATCTGAAAGTATGTCATGCCTAATCCCATGTGTATGATCAAAGGCATCATCGGAATCCCGTATCATTGCTTCTATGTATTGTCGAGGTAGTGGAGCAAATTGGTCCAAATATATCTCAAAAGAAGGTTCACTGAGCAGTCTTTGAAGTTCTGCTGTGCTAATTTCAGCGGGAGTTTCCGGTTCTTGTTCAGGTTCTGCGATAAATACCTCTTCACCTAACGGCTCTTCTTGAAATAAGCGACGCGGTCTCATTTTTGTCTCATATTTCGCGGATGTTTTTTCTGACTTGTTAAATTCTTCTTTTACTTTGGATGCATTTTTTTCCAGTTTAATATCTGAAAGTCTCTTTTTTAAGGGTTCTGTAATAGGTTTTAATTCTTCCTCTCTCTGAATGGCAGATTCTACAACATCAGATTTTAGACTTTGCAACTTTCGTTTAAGTGCTTTTCTTGTTTTAATGAGTTGTCTTGCAACTGTTTGATCCATGTTTGCGTTGTCAATAGTTAATTAATACTAAAGCTTTTTTTCATCCTTACGGATAAATATAGGCATCAAATCCTTTTCTATATCTGCCAGCCTGGAATGGAAATTCTTTATTTATAACCAAAAATCCGAATTTACCTTTCCAACAATAACAACATATATCTTTAAATTTCTGAAATGTCATATCAACATTAACGTGATCATCATAAATATGTTTCAAATTAGTATTATCTTGTTTAAATATTACAAGCAAATTTGCATTATCTCTAATTAATTGTTTTGGAATTGAGGAATAAGTCTGACATAGATAAAAACAATCTGCATTGTTATGGCGGCCGAAGCAAAAATAATCTCTCATAATGCTTTGATTGCAGCAAACAATATCATCAAATTTTATTATTGAATTTGACTTTATCTGGTCAGGGGGCACTATGTCATCACCGTTTTCATATTCAAAATATCCTATATCTGTAATAGGTTGCAAAAGGTGTTTGAGATATTTATATTTTGATTGGTTAAGTGACTTGGAATAGATGTAAATGTTTTCAAAACGTAATCCATTCGGATGTTCTAAGAGCGTAACCATTACATTTGTTTTTCCACAACCGGATGCTCCAACCAACAGACCTCTTTTACATTCACTACCCAATAAAGTACAGTGTCGGCTGAACTTTTCTGCTAAAGAAATGTCATCGTGATCCTGAATCGGCAACTTTAATGCTTGTTGCGTCACCCTCATTTTATTTATGACAAATGGTTTGAATTAAGTAAATTAAATGTATTTATAGATGACAAAAAACAAACTTCAAGAGTATATATAGCCCAATAGTTTCATAAATCAATCATACTTGTATTATTTTTCAACCTAATCACACAATATGAAGTTAAAACGTTTGTTGGCACTGGCACTTCGTAGAAAAGGTAAATTATTAAAAAAAGGAAGAGGTTTATCTTTTTCCAAAATGCCTTTCGGCATTAAAGGAAAACATCAAAAATCGAAACGTAGTAAGAAAAGTAGAATAATACGTGCTCCCAAAATTTGTGGCTTTTTACCTTTCTTGCTACCTGCTTTGGGAGCGTTAGGTGCATTAGCCGGAGGCGGCGCCAGTATAGCGAAAACCGTAGTTGATGCCAAGAATGCTGCAAAGGTATTACAAGAAGCAAAACGTCATAATATGGAGCTTGAAAAAGTTGCCAGATCATCTAAAGGTTCTGGGTTATTTTTAAAACCGTACCAAAAAAACTTCCGATAAAACTACCATCGCGACCTTTGACGAATATTGATTTACTAAAGTTTGCAAATTTGTTAAATATAAAAAAATTTCGGGGAGTATACATGAGAGACAATCTACCAATCAAAATTAAAAACAACGAGTCTGGCATTATTAATCTTGACAGTAAACAGGGTAGCGGAACTCATTGGACCGCATATGTAAAGAAAAAAGCACATATAAATTATTTCGATAGTTATGGAAACTTACGACCCCCCAGCGATGTAGTTAATTATTTTTTTAGTGGTGATTATAATAACACAATCACTTATAATTATCAAAGGGAGCAAAGTCCCCATTCTTTTAGGTGTGGTCACCTGTGTTTGAAATTTCTATATAATACACAGTAATCTCTGCTGTATTTCCAGTTGTGTAACATGTCTTACGCTTTTACATTTTCGGGAAAGGAATCTGTGCTTAGCGCAGATTTTAATCCTCCAATATTTCTAGATGACAATTCACAATATGTGATTGGTCTAACAAATTTTGAGACTTTCAATGTTATCCCTAATATTGATGAAACCAACAATAAATTTTTCTATGGCACTGAACATGTTACAATTCCAACAGGTTCTTATGAAATTTCAGATATACACCAATATTTACAGAAAAACATGAAAAAAGCAACTTTAAAACTCGAAGCGAATAATAATACATTAAAAACTATTTTAAAATGTAGTAAAGATATTGATTTTTCAAAAGCCGCTTCCATCGGTAAACTTTTAGGATTTAGTAATAAGCTTTTAAAGGCGAATTTAGTTCATGAATCAGAAAATCCAGTTGAAATTATTAAAGTAAATGCTTTATGTATTGACTGCAACATATCTTCTGGTTCCTATAATAATGATAAGCCGGTTCACACAATACATCAGTTTTTTCCCACTGTACCTCCTGGATATAAAATAGTGGAAACGCCTCAAAACATCATTTACTTTCCAGTTACCGTTAAGACCATTACTAATATAACCATTAAGGTGCTTGATCAAGACGGAAATTTAGTAAATTTTAGGGGTGAAACGGTTACAGTAAAGGTGCATTTAAAAAAAGATATATAAATGGTTGTGAGATATAATGCTTTATATCTACCCTCTTGGTTGCCAGAGTATAAAAACAGAAACCTTAAGAAAAAATTCAGTATTCTAAAAAGGCCTAAGCTATTAACACCTTCCAACCGACAATTCTTACAATCACTTGGTTTTCAAGTAAAATGAATATCCTTGACGTTGCACAAAAAGTAGTTGTAGATGATTCTATTGTAGATTACCAGTACGATACCTCCCAGGCATGTACATCTTCACAATTCGATTATAACGATGAACAACGGATCACTGTTCAAGAACTTGATGCATATACACTTCCTTCTGACAGCTTTTTGTACATTGAAGGTAAATTAACCAAAACAGATGGTACAGTGTCGAACAATTTGTTTTTTATTAACAACGCAATAGCTTTTCTTTTTAGAAAAATTCGTTATGAACTGAACGGTGTAGTAGTAGATTCCACACGCAATGTAGGACTTGCTTCAACAATGAAAAATTATTTTTCATTAAATTCTAACGAAAGCATAAAACTTCAAAATGCGGGTTGGTTTCCTAAAAGCGAAAAACGCGCAGATGATCGTATTAAAGTCGACGCGAATGGAAATTTTAATGTTTGTATTCCATGTTCCCACTTATTGGGATTTTTCGAAGATTATCGCAAAATTATAATGAATATGAAACAAGAATTAATCCTTATTAGAAGTAGTGATGATAAAGATGCTGTAATCTACATTGATGATCCTGCAGCTCCCACCCCTACAGTAGATGAGCCAAAAGTTACAATTGAGAAGGTGTCCTGGAAAGTTCCCCATGTCACCGTTTCTCTCGCACAGCAGTTACAGCTTTCCAGACAAATTCAAAAGGGGGTGGAAATTCCATTAGCCTTTCGAAGCTGGGAGTTAATAGAATACCCAGCTCTTCCAGAAACATCTAGACATACTTGGCCAGTTAAGACCACTACAAAACTCGAATCACCACGCCATATTCTTACAGGATTTCAAACTGATAGAAAAGGAAAGATTTTAAAAGATATGAGTAAATTTGATAATTGCAACCTAAGAAATTTTAGAGCTTTTCTAAACACTGAAAGGTATCCTTACCAGGACCTCAACTTAAATATTCTGGAAAATAAATTTGCCTCGCTTTACGAAATGTTTTCAAAATTTCAACAATCTTATTATCAAAAAGAAAATCAACCCCTTTTTACACCAACTGAATTTGCAAAATTAGCACCTTTAGTTCATATTGACTGCTCCCGACAAAAGGATAGCATTCAATCAGGGTCGGTTGTAGTGAGACTTGAATTCGAAACAAATGCAAACATACCACATAACACATCCGCATACTGTTTAATTTTGCATGATAAACTATTTACTTACAATTCCCTGACGAAAATCGTAAGACAAATTTAATTATACTATTTAAGCTAGATGCACTCCTTTGCCTATTTCAATTTGATGATGACGTTGAGGTATAAACAACAACTCAGTGCTCATTTTAAAAAAACTAAAAGAACTCAAAAAAGTGATTTTCTTTTACGACATGAAGAAAAAAATGTATAAACGCTTTTCAAATCTATCATTGTAAACTATGGTACTCGTAATTGACATTCAAGGTTTCAAACTGGAAAATAATAAATTTCTTCCAAAAGAACTTGCATCGTTTGATGGTTCCAAGATCTGTCACTATGTTTTTAAAGCACCATTTAGTCTGGAGTATTTACCTCAAAATTTACAAGTGCAGACGAAATGGTTAATAAACTATCATCATTGTATTGATTGGAAATCAGGTTTTACACCAGTACACAATTTTGCTGAAATAATCAAACATCTTACAAGCGACACCAACGTCGTTTATGTGAAAGGAAAGGAGAAAGCTGATTATGTAAAAAAATATTCATCAGCACTCGTTTTGGAATTAGATGAACAACACCTTCTTGCATTTATCATTTAAACAATCATTGCATTTGCGCCCTTACTAATGTATACTTTTTATTTAACAATCATGTTATGAATTAAGTTTTGTATTGTAAAAAATAAAATGAGTAAAAAATAAAACTAGTTAAAATATATTGTTTTTTTTTATTTATTTAAAGCGATGTATAGGAATACAATGTCTAATTACATTTCTTTTATTCTATAAATTTAAAATGGAACATAATGCGTAAGTATGTGTTCAATTTCTCCATTTTGCACATAAGCTTTGTATGATAGAACAAAAAACTCTTTTGTACAGTTACCACTTAAATATATGTTACACAATTCATACAAATA
This sequence comes from Tillus elongatus, assembly GCA_964006375.1. Taxonomy (NCBI): domain Eukaryota; kingdom Metazoa; phylum Arthropoda; class Insecta; order Coleoptera; family Cleridae; genus Tillus; species Tillus elongatus. Next base: position 71,489,177 of record OZ023269.1, on the reverse strand, counting down.
TGAACTGGTCCAGTCATCTCCTTCAGACTCAAATTTTTCGTCACCAGCTATGTTTCTTATTTTACAGACAATTATTCTAAACTTCTCTTCTAGCTCATCACTATCTATTTTTTCACACTGACATTTACTGTTCACATTCCCCATCATATTAAATTGTTTATACTGCACTGACGTTGACTGTGGCTTCTTAACTACTGACACTACTCACTGTTTCCAATATTCCCAGCTGGACTCATTCTTAAACAACTACACACAAAGGTCACTTCGGCAGGCTGCCTACACTGTTCTGCAGATCTATATTTTATTCGCCTGTTACAATGTGTGCAATGCGATATATACCTACTATGTACATGATATTTTACGACGACACTTTTGTCACGCAAAGTAAACATTGCATACCTAGCTCCTACCAGGCAATCTCCGCAAACTATGGAACCCATACAAGGATCCCCAATAAAATAAAATTTTTGACATTTTTCTTCACACACATCGACAGCCCTAAGGTGTGCCTCCATTAATGCCACAGCTTGAATATGGCGATTTTGCAAAACACTCCCTTCATAATTTAACACATATCGCTGGCGAATATTTGAAGTGTCACGTAAACTGTCCCAGTTAATCAAAAAATTGTGATCAGACATTGTATTCCTACTTTTTTTTTTGTTCCCTCAGGGCTCGTCCGCGGCCTTGCCGCCCCGATAGCACCGCAACCCTTGGTTGATTGTGCATACCCTTAGTCTTACTCCACCCATTCCAAAATCACTGTGCCTTGAACTAGTCTGCACAGCGATTGGTAGGGTGAAGTTTTATATTGCTCTGTCTCCGGTCTAGAGTGACCGTAGATCAGTTCTCTTTTCCGGTCCAGAGCTATACACTCACACAAGATGTGCTGGGCTGATTCCTCCCCCTCGCCGCAGAGTCTGCATGCGAGGTCCCCTTCGAACCGCCCCATTTTATGCAGGTGTTTCTTGACGGCCATGTGTCCCGTCAAGAGACCTGTTGTGTTTCTGAGCTGTCCTCTGCTAAGGTTTAGCAGCTCCACAGCTCTCTTTGAACTGGGTCCGTCAATTATTGACTTCCCATGTCTGAGCCCTGGACAGTCCGCCCAGTACACCTTGTGTTGGTTTCTGACCCAGGACTTAATGGCTCCCCTGGCAGTGCTCTTTGACACGCCCAGAGCCGGTTCTGGTCCCATAAATGGTTCTGCTGACCCTCTCTTCGCAAGACTGTCAGCTTCTTCATTGCCTTTGACCCCCGAGTGGCCCGGCACCCAGATGAGGGTCACCTCATTCTGCCCAGCCAGGTCGCTCGTCTCGTCTCGGCACTCACTCACCAGCCAGGAATTTACCCGTGGACTACTTAGTGCCTTAAGGGCTGCCTGGCTGTCTGTGGCTATGAGGATCCGCTTGTTGGTGTAGCCCCTCCTCTTGTTCTCCCGCACACAGTGCAGGATGGCGTACATCTCGGCCTGAAACACCGTTGCATGGGCTCCGAGGGAAATACTATGACTTACCCTCGGTCCTTCCGAGTAAACACCTGCCCCCGTCCCACGCTCCCCGCCGGATCCGTCCGTGAACCAGACGAGCGCGTTCCGTGGAATGCCCGGCGTCTCCTCCCGCCATGCCTCGCGATCGGGGATTTCCACTGTAAAGTTGTTTTCCCTGCACATTCGCGGGCTCGCGAAGTCTGACCTCATTTCAAGCATGGGCTCCTTCACGATCTCCTGAATTTTGCAGTGGCCCCTGAAGCCTGGGTTGATCTTCAGTCTACCATTGCAGGCTAGTCTGTATAGTCCTAGCCTGGCCTCTCCCATAATAACTAAGTGTAGGGGGGGTAGATCCAGCAACACCTCCATGGCGGCTGTTGGGGTTGAAGACATGGCCCCTGTGATGCCTAGGCAAGCCATCCTTTGGATCTTGCCTAGTTTTTGTTTGGCACTGGATTGTGTCACCTTAGGCCACCAGACCAGTGCCGCATATGTTAACGATGGTCTGACCACCCTTGTGTACAGCCAGTGGGCCATACTAGGTCTTAGTCCCCACGTTTTTCCATATAGCCGCCTAGTGACGGCTAAGGTCATGACTGCCTTACGCAGTATTTTTCCAATGTGACCATTCCAGGTTAGCTTAGAGTTCAATACGACCCCAAGATATTTTACCTCCCTGGCCATTGGAACGCTCCTACCGTATAGAATGAGAGTTCTGTGGCTTTCACACTTCCTCCTCCTCGTAAACGGCACGACGGTTGCTTTCTCGGGGCTCACCCCGAGCCCTTGATCAACCGTCCACCACTTTCAGTGCAGTCTGCATACGCTCCCACACTGCCTGTGTGACCTTTCCTCGGACTATGATGACAATGTCGTCCGCATAGCCCTGTACCTCATACCCCCCTCCCGAGAGCCTCCCCAGCAGGCCGTCCACGACTAGACATCAGAGCAAGGGAGACAGAACGCTCCCCTGCGGACACCCCGTCGCGACCCCGTCCAGCAGAGTCCCTCCCGCGAGTGAGGTGAACACCGCCCTGTCCCTGAGCATGGAACCGATCCACCTGCAGCAGGTCTCCTCTATTCCACGCTCCCGGGCAGCTGCCAGAACCGATCCGAACGAGGTGTTGCTAAAGGCCCCCTCTATGTCTAGGAAGGCCCCCAGCGCCACCTCCTTGTTCTCCAGCGTATTCTCCAGTTTCAGCACCAGTTGGTGCAGTGCTGTTTCTGTTGAGAATCCTGCTCTGTATGCATATTGTCCGCAGTGTAGAGGATATGCTTCCAGTACACTGCCCCTAATGTGCCGGTCGAGCAGTTTTTCCACTGTTTTCAGCAAGAAGGACATGAGACTTATTGGCCTCAGGGACTTTGCCTGGTCTGTTGGACGCCCAGGTTTAGGAATAAATACAACCCTGGCCAGTCTCCATGCCCTCGGAATGTACCCCAGAGCCAGGCTGGCCCTCATAATGAGGGTAAGCACCGGCGCCAGTATATCTCTCCCCTGTTGGAGCATGATGGGCATTATTCCATCAAATCCCGGCGATTTGTATGGCTTAAAGCTGTTAATGGCCCATCTGATTTTGCTCCAGGTAACCACCTCTTTAGCGACTGTCCAGTCTACTCTAGATGCCCGCCTATAAGGCGCCTCTATTTCTGAGTGTTCCCAGTCCGGAGGTGATTGGTTTATTATGTTACAGCCGGGGAAGTGCGTCTGGAGTAAAATTTCCATAGTTTCCTCCCCCGAGCTTGTAAAGCCTCCCGTGGGTGTTCTAAGGGAGCCTATGTTAGTCTGAGGGCCCTTAGACAGGATCTTGTGTAGTCGAGCACTCTCGGACGTGTTTTCCACTTCTTCGCAGTGCCTCCTCCACGACTCCTTCTTGGCGTCCCTCAGTCTTTTGTTATAGGTCGATAGGGCCTGTCTATATTCATCCCATGCTCCCGACCTTTTGGCCGCGTTAAACAGCTTACGAACCTGCGTCCTCCTTTGCCTGAGGTCCTCGTTCCACCACGGGACGTTCCTGGTGGACACCCTCATTTTCAGGGGGCAGTTGGCGTTATAGGCCGAGGTAATTGCGTCTCGCAATTGGACTGCTGCAATCTCGAGGTCTATTGAATTTTTTATGGTACTCTTAACCCCCCGCAGTTCCACAGCTAGGTCTGCCCTGTAGGCTTCCCAGTCCGCCTTGCGGGGGTCCCGGTACCATACCGTTTCTCTTTCGACTTTGGCGATTTCAAACCGGATGTATCTGTGGTCTGAGCTACTCACTTCCCCAGACACAGCCCAGCTTTTAACAAAATCACCCAGAAACTGGGTGGAAACTGTTAGATCTAAAACTTCCTCACGCCGTGTTGTGACGAAGGTCGGTTTATTACCTCTATTCAATATGTCTAAATTAAATTTCATAAGGAATTGTAAAAGTGCCTCACCCCTTGAGTTTGTGTCCGAGCTACCCCACAACTCATGGTGCGCATTCGCGTCCATGCCGATGATGGTCTGCCAGCCACCTGCTCTGCTACCCACCATCAGCTGCTCCAATTTGTTGGGTGGAGGAGGGTCCGTGCTGTCCCCTGGCAGATAGGCTGACGCGACAGTAATGTCCCTCAGCCCATCCGCTCCTCCACATCGGATTTTGATCGTTGCCAGGTCCCTGGAACAGAAATTCATTAGAGGGAGAAACTCTATCCCTTCCCAGACAAAAATGCAGGCCCTCGGGTTCTCGCTGGATCTGCTGTAGATGAGCTTTCCAGTAGCTCCGCCGAGTCCCTTGATCTCTCCTTTATAGGAGTACGGTTCCTGGATGAGGGCCACATCCGTGTTCCTCAGAGCCATTAGTAGTCCGGCCTTGGCTGCCCTACTGTGTTGGAGGTTGACCTGAAGGAACCTAAGTCCCATTAACCCTTAGTTGCTTCCCCAGTGGGCGGAAGCTAACCCTTCCCATGCCCCAGAATGCCTTGAAGGAGGTTCCTTCAAGGGCTCTGTAAGATGTCTGGTCGATCGAGAAGGCGAGCGTCTGTCCTTTCTCCTCTGCCTTCCTGCTTAGAACCGACCAGTGTTGCGTCCCCAGTTCAGGGTTCTGCATCTTAAGTCTGCTGATCACCGTCTCCTGCGGGACGGTGTCAGGGATCCGTACGAGGACCTTGCGTCTCTTTGGGAGTTCCTTGGGCTCGACGGCTGTCAAGTCCGCCCCCTCCCAAATCTGACCGAGGCCCCCGATCGTTTTCCGCAGCCAGTCCCGCGACTGCGGGCCGGCACAGGTTATCCAGAGGATGCCCCCCGTCAGGCGCGTCCGGTGGAACTGAGGCGGGCTCTCCCCTTCCTGAAGAGAGTCCACCGCAGCTACCACCGCAGCCTGGATCAGGTCCGCCTTCCCCTGGTCTAGCGTGACCTCAGGATGGCGTCTGTCAATCACCGCAATCCCGAGGCCCCCAGCCTCCCTATAAGAGCCAGTCTGCGCCGGTGTTCCGGCCTTGGTTCCTTTGGGAGGTCTGTCTGTAGTAGGCGTGCTAGAGCCAAAGCGCGGCGTCTTCTGACTCGCACTCTTCTCTTGCGCCTTTACAGGTACCCTGGCCCTTTTGGGACGTCTCTCTGTAGTGGGCGTGCTAGAGTTCGAGCGCGTCCTGACCTGACCTGACCTGACCTGACCTGACCCGCACCCCCCTCTTGTGCCTTTACAGGTTTCTCGACCGTCCACGTCCCGGCCGCCATTTTTTGCGCCCTCCGGAACTTCTTTCTTTGCGCCCCGGAAAGACGCTTGGACTGCCGGGGCAGTCCCTCTACTCTAACAGTAGAGTCCTCACTGGTGGAGGGGCCCCCGGAGTCCGCGGAGCTCGCCGCCCTCCGGTGGGACCCAGCCTCCAGCTTGGGTGTCGGGGACAGGTCTCTGGCCGAAGCTACCCCCTGATCCCCCGTATCTACGCCGGTCGTGGGACCTTCAGAGTCCGCTGCCGCCCCCTGGCTCATCTCCGTTTCCGGGATAGACTCAAGGCACAAGTCTGTAGCCGGAGCCACTCCTCGAGCCTCATTGGTTTTGGTTTTATATGTGTTTATTATCTTCATGTTGTTCCAACGATAATGGGGGAAATACTGTCCACACCATCAGAACCCCCTGTGTGGTGCAAGGCGGGTTACTCTGGAGGGTTGCCTGGTACTCCAGAGGTTCCGTTCACGACACCATCGCCCTGGTGCCATCCATCCATAGGCACGGGTCACGTGACACCGTAGATTGGGGGAGTTTAGTTAGACCTCCTTGTCTAGATCCGTCATGTTTAGTTATTAGCAGGGTCACCTCGTGCAGGATGCGGATTTTTACCGCTCATGACGGTCTTGGGGAAAGCTTAATCGAGAGTTTATGTTGTTATTTCCACTTCCTCAGCTTGCCCCCTGGAGTCCTTTGGCCCGCGACTCCTTAACCCCTTGTATTCCTAATACTTTACACTAAATTATAAATAAACTCGAACTCGTATATAGAGGATTCTAATAATATTAATTCCCTGAGATATCTCTTGTACATATATAAAACAAATTTCAAGGATAAATTTGTAAACTTGAACGTGTCTGTGACCATGAAAATGTGGGTGGCCTTGACCTTAACAAATATATTGCTGATTGTAACCGTGGGGAAACACATCTGGCCTTGACCTTAAAAAAATACCTCTGGCCGTGACCGTGGGAAAATACATCTTGCCTTGACCTTAAAAAAATACACCTGGCCGTGACCGTGGGAAAATACATCTGGCCTTGACCTTGAAAAATACCTCTGGCCTTGACCTTGAAAATGCCTCCTCCTCCGCCTCAAGGTCGTTCCAGAACAGACATTATCTCTCTACTCTCTGGAGGTCTCACGACCGATGTAGATACGGGGGATTAGGGGGTAGCTTGGGCCACAGACTTGTCCCCGACTCCCAGGCTGGGTCCCACCGGAGGGCGGCAAGATCCGCGGACTCTGGGGGGCCCTCCACCAGTGAGGACCCTACTCTAGGGGTAAAAGGACTGCCCCGGCAGTCCAAGCGTCTTTCCGGGGCGCAAAGAAAGAGGCCCCGGAGGGAGCAGAAAATGGCGACCGGGACGTGGACGGTCGAGAAACCTGTCAAGGCGCAAGAGGGAAGTGCGAGTCAGAAGAAGCCGCGCTCGGATTCTTGCACGCCTACTACAGACCGATGCCCCAAAAGGGCAAGGCACCTGTAAAGGCGCAAAAGGAGAGTGCGAGCCAAAAGAGGCCGCGCTCGGGCTCTAGCACGCCTACTACAGAGAGACGTTTCAAAAGCGCCAGGGCCGGGACACCGGCGCAGACTGGCTCGTATAGGGAGGCTGCGGAGGGAATCGGGATGGCGGTGATTGACAGACGCCATCCTGAGGTCACGCTAGACCAGGGGAAGGGTTGTATTCATTCTTAAACCTGGGCGTCCAACAGACCAGGCGAAGTCCCTGAGGCCAATAAGCCTCATGTCCTTCTTGCTAAAAACAATGGAAAAACTGCTCGACCGGCACATTAGGGGCGGTGTACTGGAAGCATATCCCCTACACTGCGGACAATATGCATACAGAGCAGGAGTCGCAACAGAAACAGCACTGCACCAACTGGTACTGAAACTGGAGAAAACGCTGGAGAACAGGGAGGTGGTGTTCGGGGCCTTCCTAGACATAGAGGGGGCCTTCGGCAACACCTCATTCAGATCGGTTTTAGCAGCTGTCAGGGAGCGTGGAATAGAGGAGACCTGCTGCAATTGGATCAGTTCCATGCTCATGGACAGGGCGGTGTTCACCTCACTCGCGGGAGGGACTCTACTGGCGGGGGTCGCGGTGGGGTGTCCGCAGGGGAGCGTTCTGTCTCCCTTGCTCTGGTGCCTAGTCGTGGACGGCCTGCTAGGGAGGCTCTCGGGAGGGGGGTAAGAGATACAAGGCTATGCGGACGACATTGTCATCATAGCCCGAGGAAAGGCTACACAGTCAGTGTGGGAGCGCATACAGACAGCACTGAAAGTGGTGGAAAGGTGTACGGTTGGTCGAGGGCTCAAGGTGAGCCCCGAGAAAGCAACCGCCATACCGTTTACGAGGAGGAGGGAGTGAGACAGCCACATAACTCTCACTCTATACGGTAGGAACATTCCAATGGCCAGGGAGGTAAAATATCTTCGGGTCGTAGCCTGCAATGGTAGACTGAAGATCAACCCAGGCTTTAGGGGCCACTGCAAAACAGTGATTTTGGAATGTGTGGAGTAAAAAGACTAAGGGCATGGACAATAAAAGTTGCAGTGCTATCGGGGCGGCAAAGACGCGGACGAGCCCTGAGGGGGAAAAAAAGAAATATAGTGACAAGATGGAAAGAGAAGTTCATGAATTGCTAATGATAGATGTAACAGATAATACAGGCATGCAACAGTTAAATATAAACAGAGCATTGGTTCCAAAAGTTGCAAATAGTATTAACAATATTTTCAGTGAGTATTATGTACAACCAAAACAACCATATGCGAACCTTCGGTAAGTTATGTAATGAAAATTCAGTTAATAAAAGATCAGAACATAAACCATTTTCGTTTAGGCCAAGACGTTTGTATTATGCCGAAAACACGCAATGTAGGGAAATAATTGATGATTTTTTAAACAAGGCCGTAATAAAGCCCAGTTGTTCCAACTACTGTTCTCCAGTTGTATTAGTGCAGAAAACTTCTGGTAAAGCTAGGTTATGTATTGATTTCCGGGAATTCAATAAACAGGTGGTTAAGGAGAGGTTTCTCTTACAAATGATTGACGACCAGTTAGACAGATTAAAAGAGAAAAAATATGTTACTAAATGAGATCAAAAAAATGCTTTTTATCACGTAAAAGTAAATGAACAAGATAGTAAATATCTGTCCTTTGTAGTACCTTGGGGGCAATACGAGGAGCTCCGTTTGGGTTCAGCAACTCTGGAGCAGCGTTTACTAGATTTATCAATTTAATTTTTAGAAAATTGTTGGATGAAGAAAAATTGTTCAATATTTTAGACGATTTATTAATAGCTACAGAAACGATAGAAGAAAATATTAATGTTCTTAAAAATATACTTAAACTTATGGTAGATAACATTCTTTCATTAAGATTAGATAAGTGTTCGTTTTTACAAACCGAAATCACATATTTGGGTTATGTGGTTAATGAAAAAGGTGTAAGGGCAAACCCTGAGAATATTGGAGCTGCATCAGAATTCCCGATCCCTTCATGTGCTAAAGAAGTACAAAGATTTATTGGCCTGACAAGCTATTTTAGGAGGTTTGTGAAATATTTTTCTGTTTTGGCTAAACCACTTTATGATCTTCTCAGAGAAAAGACTCAAGTTTTGAGTTTGGTGAAGCGGAGTTACAAGCTTTTGAGGAATTGAAAATTAAGTTAATGGTATGTTCAATATTAGCATTATATTCACATTTATTAGACACGGAATTGCATTGTGAGGCAAGTGCACAAGGGTTTGGTGCCATTTTATTACAAAGACAAACTTACGATAATTTATGGCTCCCTGTTTTCTATTTTGGTAAACGAATTTCAGATACAGAAAGTAAATATTACACTTAAAAGTGTTTATCTATAGTTTATGCATTGAAGAGGTTTCATATTTACTTGCAGGGCATCCATTTCAAAATTAGAACAGATTGTAACAGCTTGAAACTAGCGTTATCGAAAAAAGAAATACATCCTAGGATTATGAGGTGGGCGTTAATTCTATAAGATTACAATTACACAGTCGAACATAGAAATAATAGACAAATGCAGCATGTGGATGCCTTAAGCAGGGTAAATAATATTTTGATACTGGAAGGAAATACTTGAGAACAAACCTTGGCTTTAAAACAGAATGTAGATGTTGAAATAGTGAGCTTAAGGTCAGAGTTAGAAAGAACGGAGCTTCCACTATTTGAGTTAAGGAACAGATTAGAGTATAGAAAGGACAATGGTAAAGTTTTATTCTATGTTCCTAAAAGTATGGAGGGTAGCATACTTTATTTATATCATGATCGTATGGGTCATTTTGGAGTGGCTAAAGTATCAGAATTAATAAAACGATCCTTCTGGTTTCCTAATTTGAAAGATAAAATTAAACATCAAATTTTTAACTGTTTAAAGTGTATAGAGTTTTCACATAAATCTGGTCAAGTCGAAGGCTATTTGAATGATATACCTAAAGGTAACAAGCCATTTGATTGTCTACATGTCGACCACTATGGTCCTTTCAGTAAGACTAAGTTAGGGTATAAATTCATTTTTGTAACAATTGAGGGATTCACAAAATTTGTTTAATTATACCCGAACAAAACAACTAATGCAAAAGAGGTAATTAAACACTTGGAACCATATTTTGCTAACTACAGCAGGCCAAGTAAATTAATATCTGGTAGAGGTACTTGTTATACATCACATTTATTTAAAGAGTTTTTAATAAAAAATGAAGTCAGACAAACATTAATAGCAACCGGAGCACCTCGTACCAACGGTCAAGTGGAAAGAATTATTAGGGTGTTAATACCACTTTTAGCAAAATTGGCTGTAGATATAAGTGGGATGAAATGTTAGGTCATGCCGAATTTAATATAAGTAACACAATAAATAGATCATTAGGAAAAACTAATTCCAAATTATTATTTGGAATTTATCAAAAAGGAATTTTGCAAGATAATATAAGAGAGGTTTTGTGTTCCATTATTAATGATTTGTCTGAAAGAGTTATAAATTTCGATGAGTCAGGAGGTGTTGATAGGTTTGAAGAAATTATAAACAAGGCTGCTTTAAAAATAGAGTCCGTGCAGGAACAAAATAAAATGTATTATGATAAAAAGCATAAGGCACCTCATGAATATGCAGTGGGTGATTATGTCATGATAGCGAATGTGGATGTAACGCCGAATATAAATAAGATGTTAATTATGAGATTTCGTGGACCTTATGCGATAAAGGCGGTTTTACCAAATGGTCGTTATGCCGTTACAGATATCATTGGTTTTCAAAACACAAGTATGCCCTTGGATGGAGCGTAATAGATGTAACCAGAATGAAGCCATATTCACAGTAAAAAAAAAGGAATATATTAGTTGAAAACTTTTATGTACTTATGTTACAGTTTAATCCTAAGTGGAATTTAACTCTCATTAATTGTTATGATTAAGAATATGAATGGGTAAGGACATTATTTCTGTTTTATGCAGGGTATGAAGACATGTTTTGTGTAGTAAGTGTAACAAACTGTAGGTTATGTTAAAGCTGCAACTCTTAAGATATATGTACAGAATAAGATTATGCTATTAATGATTACGTTTATGTGTGAGTAGATGGAGAGATTTAAGATTTATGGTACGAAGGACCGAAGTATACAAACGTTACCCTTTGGGTAATTTCGAGTAATTTAAACAATTTCGATAGTCAATACTGTCTTTTTAAAAACAGCCTCTTATATATATATATATATATATATATATATATATATATATATATATATATATATATATATATATATATATATATATATATATATATATATATATATAAGATCAGTTTAGTTTTTTTTTTTCAAATTTCAACGGAACCCATCTTAGAACGGGCTAATTAGTGATGTAGGAAGATAGAAGATCAATGGGCGAGTTCACCAGGCGCCAGGAGCTGCCAGCAGCTGAATTGTTATGTCAAAAAATTTTGACATATTCATTCATTTGTCTACATTTTTTGACAACAATTCAGCTGCTGGTTTGGTGAACTCGCCCATAAATAAAAGAAAACATATGACACACGACACATAATCACATGACACAATTGATTGGGCGAGTTCACCACATGTTGACATTTGTCAACATTTTTATATAACAATGGAGTTGCTGGCAGCAACTGGCGCCTGGTGAACTAGTCCTTTGTTGATGTTCATATAAAAGATGGTATTGAAAACAAAGTGTCATTAATAAATTTATTCCGCCCAAAGAAATGTTGTATGCTTAAGTTGTGAACCAGAAATTATAAAATATTAAAATACTATTAGGTATTAAGTATTGAAACATGTTTCATAGTCATTTTAGTTACCTAATTACTTTTCTCAAACATAGTTCATATAATTCTACTTTCTACTTGTTTATATTTTGAGTATACTGTTATTTTTTTCTATTGCACAATCACACTATATACCTATACCTATAAAAGTGGTTACTAGAATATTTTGTAGAGTTTTTTATATAAATATTTTTTATGTAATTTAACCTTGACTGAGTTGGTTTGAATAAATGAGGTTTTTGTTTTACCAGAATTTCAATTTTCTCTACTGTTTAGTAAGCGCTGCCAACACTCATGATTTCGGGTAATGTCGGGTAATTTTGAAACTCCGAATGGGTAATTTCCATTTTCAGCATTGGCAACACTGGTTCTTGGTCCCTTTTATGATTGTGGCGTCGTTATGTGATGTTATGTTGATGTGAGCTCTTTATATAGTTACAAAATATATATTAATCAATTAATTGAAGTGTTTAAGTGTGTTATTATTTCATGGGCCAACCCACAATATCAACAAACCAATTTCGAATAACAAGATTCGTCAATATAAAATAAAATTTGATGTGTTTAATTGCGTACTAAATTGAGAAAATTTGCAGAATAAATGACACAGTTTACTTAATTGAAGGTGTGAATATTGAGAATTATATTTGCGATTTTCAATATCACTAAAATGTTGTTTTTAAGAACATTTGCGTAAATATAAAATTATTGTAATGCACGAATTTTATTAAATGTACAGTATGAAATAGACTTCCACATATAAAATGGTTCAAGATGGTAACGGGAGAATGGATTCACAAGTATATTTAAAAAAAGGATCTCACTAAGCGACATATAGTCAGTAGTCAGGTACGTTACCAGATAGCTGCTTTCCAAGCCATTAGCTTAATAGTTACTAGATTATTGGACACACAAGTAACGGCCTTGAGTTGTTTGCTGGTCGACTGCATCTCGATATAAAGGTAGTAACTGGCACACTATAACATGTTCATTGACGAAACAATTGAACTACTGCAGTTGACAATTTCACTTTGTATTAAATGAATCCTGGTCAAAGTGACCAATGTTATGGGATTCGATAAAGTGGACTGTATTAACATTAACAAATTGATACTGGTTTATTAAACAGATTAACTGAAGTACACAATAGACAATCGGTGTACTAACAGTAAACAGTACACAACAATGCGTAAATGAATAATGAATGTGTGCTCTGTCGTTTACGAACCAAGAGTTGTTTCGATGATGCGCAATGTCTTTCATATCGGCACATCCAGTTTAGTGTTAAGAGGTCCTAAACAAGTTATTACATTGGTAGGTACCAAAAAAGTTCGAAGAAATTCCATAGATTGATTTATAACATTTTTATGAATGCGATCTCTAACACAAATTTTAATTCACATAAAATAAATATCCTTATGTTAACGTTTTTATGATTTATCATAAAGTTGTTCTGTGCTGCCTTTAAAATATTGCTCTAAAGTTACCAATATAATAAAATTGAGGACTAATTCATCAAGTTGTACGTATTGAGTGTGATAGTTTATGAGCTGGAAACCTTGCCTTTGATTAAGCAGTACATGAAAGAATGGGAAGAAGCTTTTGAGATGTGAAGATGGAAAAAAGTCTGGACACAGCAAGTGTGTTATGGAAGTGAATTTTCATAAAACTGTTTTTAATAGAAAATATCTTTTTTTTTAACGAAAACAGGCATCAAATTTGATTACCGGTATAACCTATATAGTAGAAACATGCCGAGAAACTATAAATTTAACGTTTATAAAGCCTATTCTGGAGCACTTTTTATTTTTGAAGTGACAAGTCAGTAACGATAGAAGTTTTTCAAAAAATACCGTCGTTTTTAATGACCTGACCTAACCTATGGAAGCATGAGGCTTATCCAGAGCAATCGACATCATACGAACAGTGGAACAGTACAGTACTCATCAATCTGCCAGGATTGCTGATTTTGCACATTGTCGCAGTATCCTATCATATGGAACATTCATATGGGTTAACTCGTCGGCAGCAGAACATATGTTTATCATGCAAAAAAGAGAAATAAGGACATTGTGTATGTAGGTTCAAGAAAAAGCTGCCCTGATGTGTTTGAGGCTAATGGGATACTTAGGTACACCTCCAGCCATATTCTTCTTCAGTATATGTATTCAAAATATCCAGTGAATGATGAAGCTCGCAACATCAATACCAGGTGCAGGCATGAATTAAAAATACAGTTGCACAAAAAGGAGAAAACAAAGCAGATGTTTGATTACTTGGGAATCAAATTCCTCAATTTTCTACCTAATGTTATTAAGATGCTCCCACTAACAAGATTACAGTAGGTACTAGTGGATGCTATAAAACAAAAACCGAGGTGAAGGAATTTATGGGTGCTCTAAACTAATATGTATAGTGTTACATACTACTTGTATTCATTCTTTGTAGTGTGTGTCTGTGTGTGTGAGTACGTTAGGGAAAAGCTTTGGAAGGCAAATTCCACTAGCCACAGACTTTTTTATGTATATGTAATTCATTGTAGTCATAATTTTGCTTTATTTTAACTCAATGTTTCTGAATGTACAGAGACATTGGCAGTACAATACTTACTCGATAGGGATAGTTAAGACATATGCATGAACACTTTCAGAGACTGTTGGCATATTTAAGCTATTTTCGCATTGAAGTTGTATTCATTTCCCTTCGCTTGATTTATCCAATGCATATTCTTACGTTTGCTTAATTAAACTTTCTCTAAAATCTAAATGAATGCACCATTTTAGATATTTCTTTTTTCACAATAGTATTTGATATGTTGACTTTATTTTATGTCACATATGTTATTACCACATATTTTAGAAGCTAAAAAAATTCTCGCCTCTCAAAATAAGTAATGCTGCAGAAGACTCAGTTTTTGTTATTGGTGTTTCACACGTTTTCCTAGACGACTAAGAGTTATTTAGTAAAACTATATCAAAAACAATTAATTGGTATTCATTCAAAAAAGAATTTTTGAAATCGGTCAATTAATAACGATATAACGAGTTCAAGTTATCTATTTTGTCGCTTAGTTTTGAATAGAACTGCATTTTAGGCTAAACATGGACACGCTCGCTACGTCTTAACTATCTCTATCTAGTAACTATAGTCGGTACTTATAAAGACAGTGACTTACCATGTAGATTTGATGGTCAATAAAATCTATATATCTATATCTATCAGCAGAAATTAAATGTGTTGTAAGTCTTTAATTTTTTATGTAATAAAGATTTTATTCTAATTAACATTGCCTTAAGTCATTTTTTACAGTTTTACAAGAAATATATTATGTATAAATACACCTATACCTATATTCAGTATTAGTTTGGAACTTGAAATAAATTCAGTTAATAAAATACAGTTTCTTTTTTTCAAAAATGCTTGGACACATTGGTTAGTATTTCAAGTTTCAGTCTTTTAAAACATCTATACAGTATGTACCATATTTGAAAAATGACTTCATCGATAATTTCTTTAAATCAACCCTACGTTTTTGTTGACTATTTTTAAAGTTCTTACGTGTGAAGTTGTAGAAAACCAGCAGATTTAAAATTTTTATTCATTGATAACTACACAATTTTTTTTTTTCGTGCTTTCCACTCAAGATTTATAATAAAAAATTTGAAATTGGGTGGTATTGTATTGCTTGATGTGTACTTTTGACACAAATTGTATAATACATTTTTGAAAAGATTGTAACAGAATATTATCTGACTCCGAGCATTTTTGAAAAAAAGCTGAAGTAGATTAATTGGAATTATCCCAAGTTACAGACTTGCACTGTATATATAATATATACAATTGCAGATAAGTTGCAAATGTAAGTTTAAATTTTACAACTTTGCTAGGCCCATTTAAAATTGAAGCTTGCTGTAAGGTAACATTTGTAAGTACAAAGAATGTTTGTAACAGCTCACTACAGTAAACTTGCAGTAAAGTTACAAAAGAAACACTTACATATGTAAAATCACTGGGGGGAAGATTTGCCATTTGCAACAAACTTGCAGGAGGCTTGCTGTAAGTAATCTATCAAACTTACACTTGCTTTGGAAAAGATTCTGCAATGTTAATGCAATATTACCTTGCTCAGTGGGAGTTTTTCTTAATTTACAGAAAATTTAAAAAAATACCTTTATAAAGCATTTTTATTAAAGTCTTATTAATAACTTAAAAAAATAAGGTACATTATGCGCCATTTGGCTTTATTAAAATATTTAAACGATAAATCTAAATGCTATAACAAGGTACAAACATAGAACTGCAAAAGGACGATTTTTATAAATAGTAAGATATTCTTTTCAGCCTTTAAATCAGTAAGACATAAAACGTAAGATTCAGTATTCTAATTACCCATGAGGTAGGTTGTCATAATATTCGTGATAATCTTTAAGTAAAGTGGACTTAACCATTTGAAGGTCTTCAAATTTTTTTGGCTTTAATTTTTCTTCCTCTAGTGTGGAGACTAGTTAGCTGGCCCCATTGTAGTGGTGTTACAGACGTTGATTTCTGTTGAGGTAGTGGAGGCCAGTTGTCAGTAAATCCCAATTTATAAAATATTTCTCCATCAGGCCTGTATCTAAAAGCACGTACATCTGTCACTTTGGGATCCCCTTTGTCACGACCAGGACGAATGCTTTTGAAAAACTGAATAGCATCAAATTAAAAAAAAAACTTGTGATATCAATAGGTAACTTCGTACGGACGTGGTTTCTTTCTCGCAGCATTACAAATTAAAATATATTCAGCTGGAACATTAATATTCTTGTTTTTTAAAGCACGTTCTACAGTTGAGTGAATGCAATCGGCTTCCGTTTGTGTGTGCCCAGTTTCTAACATTTTTTGTTCTATAACTACTTTCTTATTGACAGCAACATTTAGTAACGCATTCGACATAACAGAATTCCTATTTTGATATGTACAGCCGTCACTATACAAGATAATTTTAGAGTCTGTTTCATCTGACGGGATATGTGGTATAACTTTGTTTTCGAGAAAATCTACCCAAATACTTACAAATTCTTTAGAGTTCACTCCTCCCTCTACCTCGTTCCAGATAAAGCAATAACCATCTTTATTGATGATATTGTAGAAGGCTAGATTATGTACCTGTAACTTTGTTTTATAATAAAGGCTGCAAATTTTCGATTTAGGCGCCAGAAATGTTTCTGAACTTTTATCTTTGGCCTTTTCTTACCTTGCCTCTTCTTTCTTCTGCAGGTGCATATTATAGTCCTCTTCAGAAACTTGACCTACCCTATAGGCTGCACATTTTTCACATTGATCCTTCTTTGGATGGAACAGACCAATATTTTTAATGTCGAATATTTCATAAAATACAGCCATTGAGAGTGGACGTACGCTACGACTTTTACACCAGTCTTTAACATAGAAATAATACAGACGTTGCTTTGACTGCTATTCAGGCAATAAATACCTTTTCATGGTTGTTGCACGGCAGTAGTGAGATTCCAATGTTGGAAGTGCGTCAAAAACAGCTTTTAGTTCTTTACGCTGTTTTTCAAAAGGCTTTGAGGTATTAGGTTTGATAACCCTTTGTTTTATCTCCCTGCCAGTGCGTAATTACTGTTTCCAATTTAAAACTGTCCATCTACCAATTCCAACAGTGTTTAAAAATAAAGTTCTGCAGACTCTAACAGCAATATCATTTACTTTTAAATGGTAAATTAAAGCTTGGTGCCCTTCTAGACACATTTTCGTCTTTACAGCCACGTGGCCTTTTTATAGGTAAGCATGTTACTAAATTTTCAATGTAGGTTTTCTTCTCCCCCCCCAATTCCAAAATTGTTCAAAAGTTTTTGTTCTCTCTTCTTCAGAGATAGATTTAAACTTCATGACTCCACTTTTTGTTTCTTTACAATTACATCTACCCTTCATAACCTAATGTTGTTTTAGTTTTTCATAGTTCCAATCTCCATTTACTTTTACTCGACCACAATACTTTCGACAATGTTTTCTCTGCTTCTTGTTTTCTTCAACAAACCAGGTACATTTTTTAATTTGTACTCTTTTTCTACGCTTTTTTGTTTTCTGTGGATAATTATCTGAAATATCTGAATCGGAATGGACTTCATAGGGAACTAATTTAAATCCTTCTCGATCACTCTCATCTGATATGAGAGCTTCTATGACATCAACATCGCCTCGAAATGAAGTATTATTGTTTTCAAGGTTTTCTGTAATATCACCTTGAACAGCCAGATTATTACTACTTTGTAATACTGCTATATCTCCGTCGACATGAAATGACAGATCATTGCATTGAAGAAGTTCTGGTTCTATCATGAAAATGTGAGAATCTTCATGTACGGGAGAATAACTTTCAAAATAAGGCTTTGGCGTACATGTGTCGCCTTGAAATGTACAATTATCATCATCAGCCCTTTTAGTAATTAACAGCGATTTCTTAATTAAGGAATGATCCTTATCTATAATATCAAGAAATTCTATTTCAACATTTGGAACTGTAGAAATGTTTTGGATTATCTCTGCATCCATATTAATTATACCCCCGAAATCATCATTGTTGGTTACAGTACAATTCACAGTACCAGTAACTAGGCTATTTCAAGTTGTATTGGTGGTATCAAGTGAATTTTTCCAAGCTAATTCAACAAGTTTTTTGCCACGCGACGACATTTAAAACCAAAAAATTAACTGATCAAATATTTTAAAATAACAGAAAAACTGCTAAGTAAAACATCATGACGACTCAGTATAAGAAAGAAAGACTGATAACTCCCAAATACTCAACCTCTAAAGTTTTTTTAAACTTAAAATGAATATCCTGTAAACCTTTTGCAAAAAAATAGACTTATAATTCAAGTTCATACATACCTCTAATAGATACACACACTGCAAACTAAATTTCTTGAATCTAATTATTACTTTTAACAATTTTACGGTCAGTGTTTAAAAACTCGTAGGTCGTGCATTTTTATTCTCTTATTATAATAATGACAATTTCACTGTTGCCAGGAGAGAGCAGTTATTCGACATGAAATTTGAAGGCCATAGATTAAGCAGTTTTACGCATCAATAAAACTCACGAAACATCGGTTTACTAATAGCTTAGCTGTTTTACACAGTCGACACAGTTTTTTCTCTCTTTCTAATGGTGCTTTAACGTTATTATGGTTTAAAAGTGGAGTTAGCAGGTTAACACACTAACCCGACGATATAGAAATGTACCAATATGTCTGGTTTTATAATCGCCCTATTTTATATTTTCGCAGATTGTATACACACACACACACACACACACACACAAATATATATATATATATATATATATATATATATATATATATATATATATATATATATATATATATATATATATATATATATATATACCTAAAACAAAGTTTCTAGTCCAAACCTTGTTGTGTCTACAAAATCATTCTATACACACACATGCATGCAAGCACGCATCAACCCATTCATGCAAAGACTCTAACCATGTTATTTTCTGCTTTTACTAAGCATTAAGTCCCTAAAAACTTTTCAAATTAAATTGCAAAATATAATTTTGTTAGTGGATCACACTGTTTTACTAAACTAGTTGTAGTGCTTCAAAGAGTAAACCGAATAAAAAAATAAAAAAAATCTATCCGGCTGCATTAATGTTGGTACCTACTGTGTTTAACAAAGCAAATAATATGTTAATACCCTGTTAACGATTTCATAAAGTGGCCCATTTTTCTGAAAAAGCCAGTTTACACAAGCTCCGTCAAATATACAGAAACTTAATGGTGCTCAGATTAACTGTGGATACGATTCACTATGTGAATATTGTAACCGGTGATGAGCACTGATAAGTAGATTCGGAGCACCTAAATCACCACAACACATTAAAAAACCTGATAATCGTTTTACTACAAACTTAAGTTAACGTCATCAAAGGATAAAAAATTCTAAATATTTGATGACTACAACTGTGTTTATATTCTCTGCAAGTACTTGGCTTAGACGATTAAGGGTGGTTTAAACAAAACAAACTTTCACTGCTTATTTACCGGAAATTCCCTCTACACGAATTCAGTTATCATCATTCCCACATTCCCTTTGCCGGCATCTTTAGTAGAGTGGTTAATCAATAAACTGCGTATAGGCGGCTGTGCCGAATTCATGCAACTTTTATTATTATTTTTTATTATTATATTTAGTAATATGTATACATTCAAAAGCGTTTAGCTGTCCTGGTTGTTTAACATTTTTTATTAATATTAGGTTCTCTTTATCTACATGGTGATTATTATCCCAAATATTTTGGACAACGCAAGATCTATCTATAGTACCGTATCTGAGTTGTGCTAAATGTTCTTTAAGTCTAATTTCAAAAGATATTCAAGATCACAATCTTTACAACCTATTTCATACATCCCCGACATTTTACCGGTACTATCTTTGTCTTTTGGGTTAGGTACCTAGCAAGTTTTTTAAAGTATTTTTTGTCGAAAATGTTAGTAGCAAATTGGCTTTCTTAAAAATAATTTCTATAACCCCTCATGATTCACGGTTCAAATTGTAGACAAGCAACGTTTTTTTCGGGTTCTTTTCTGAAGGTCGTTGATTCTGCTAAAAATTTCTTTGTTTTATCTTTGTTAATTAATTTCTTCACTAGGCAAGCAGTGTATCCGTTATATTCGGCCACGTTCCAAATATACCCTAATTCTTTGCTATATATATTTTTACGTAAAGGAAAATATATTAACCTATAACGTATACTAAAAAAATCAAATTAGCCATCTTTTGTGCTAGGTATGATGTGAGTTATGTAACTTGGAGTGGGGGTTTCTTTCCTATGGAAGTAGAATTCTAAAGTGTCTTTATTGTTGATGACTATTAGTACATCTGGAAATTTTAGTTTATTACTAATGTTTTATAGTCAAATTTACTATTCAATTTGGCAATAAAATCGTCTATTTTGGAAATCTTTGTGCACTGCAAAAATATCATCCACATAACAAAATCACACTCTAGGAAAACACTCACTTTCACTTTCTAGATCCTTTTAGTAGTAGTAGTAGGCATAGGCTAACAGTTGATTCGAATATTTTTCCATTTCGTTTTACACAGTGTTTAAACATGCTTTTCAAATACGAAGTTATACTCACTCATTAGTGATTAAAATACATTATGTTTTACAAAGAAGCTATGCTTGCGCTTGTATTAACATAATTTTGTTAAAATCCTTAAATAATCAAACTGCCAAAACAATTTTGTTTAAATGCCGCTTTCTGAATTTTGCTCGCTCTTTTTCTTCTCTTCCTTTTTCCAAGATTTATCTTTACTCTTGTTACAATATTTTTCTTTATGTCAACCCAACCTTGTTAAAAAACATAATTATTTAGCACAAAAATTGTGACATTTTACAAATATTCCGATTGTGAACAAATATGTGCTTTATACAGCATCAAAAGCTGCTGTGATGAAAACAAATTTTAACTCGAAACATAAACCTAACCTTCCTTGCTGCTGCTTTACCAATATAGGAAACATGTAAGTACCAACGAAGAGCATCTGCAATAGTTATATCCAATGTAAAGATGGTGACAATTCTGTGTTTTTAAGGCATTAAACATAACCAGACTTTTACAGCCCCTGCTGAGAATCCTAGACAGGTTATCTATCATTCAGGGAATTGGTTACTTCAACTCTCATTGATAAGGAGCTTGAATCAGATATTGGGCGAGTCGATGAGAACATGCTGTGAAGTGTGATATCATCAGCGAATCTATGGATCGGATTGTTGGTTGTTGATACAAGGTCATTTATATGCTGGGCACAACAATGTTTTAAGCATATAATGTATAGTTCGAGCAGGCTAAACAGTTATATATTGATATATACAGGGCCACAGAAAGTACGCAAAACATATAAAACTTTAGTTGTTTTTTTGTTGACATTACCCTTCTAGTTGCTCATTAATGTCCTAAGCAAAGTACCAAAATACGCGTATCTGAATCTTTATATAATTTTGCTATGCGCTGGGTGGAACATATAGTGGGCTACATAACATACTAACTTGAACTGACTCTGGATATGGGTTCTAGGGGATCAAGTTCGCGCTAATTTGAAGAAATCTTTTCAACATTCAAAGTCGAAATCCCCTCATCAGTGAATTTTTCTAAGAAAATTCACTAAAAACAACAAAGACATGATACACCGATAGAATGAGCAATAAAATTGTGCTAGAAGAGGTTAGTGAAAAAATATGCCTGCTAAAAGAAATTGAAAGGAGGAAGGCAAAATTTATTAAACATATTCTGTGACATAATAACGTCCTGACAACATTTGAAGTGCACAAACTTGGAAAAAAGATTTCAAAAGACTATGTAATGAATCAGGATATTAGTTAAGGTACGCATTCTTTTTATGGGCAGCGTAGTTAATATGAAACGTACTAAAATATATTTCATATAAATGTTTTCAGCGAGCGGCCAGGTTTTTGTATTAATAAGATACTGACGCACATCGGTGGTCGCCCTAACAACAACTTAAATAGTGGGAGAGTAGAGCCGAATTGCAGGCCAGAAAAGCTTGAGAATTCCTCTTTGACTTCGACTTGCCGTTTTTCGGCGTGGGGTGTATTGTTGGAAACACCTAAATATTACTCTCATCTCTCAAGGCAAGCCAACTTGGTAGATCATCGGCACCGTTTCTGTTTAGTTGTTACGGGCTTGATATAGCTAGCTGGATACAAGGAAACAGAAAGGGTCAGGTACGGTAGTAACGTGGTAATTAAACGTGAACAAGTTTGAATACACTAATATCCTGAACAGGATATTGTGTATGTAAAGACAATAAATTCTCGTTACCTTTGCTAATTATTGAAGCTATCAGTGTTTTAGGTAGGCTTGCATAGCATCGAACAGATGCAGAACCGTGTTCTGTTGTAATTAAAGAGTCGCTCATTTAATTGACTACAAGTATAACGTGTGATTTATCTCGGAGTCTGGCTAATTATTTGGTTATGCTCAGATCAGTGCTTATAGGGTGCAATTAACTGTTATCTGTAGTGTGTGTGCGTGCGTGCGCGCGCGCGCCTATGTGTGTGTGTGTGTTTGGAAAAGATAATGATGACGTTTTAATTTACTTATAATACTAGGCTAGGTCCGTTTTGCATACTTATAGGCCCTGGTCTATTTGTAAAGATATCAAAAGAGCACAGCTTGATATATATCATACCATAATATGATAATGTTTATGGTATGATATATATCATACCATAAACATTATTTGATCATAAACATTCTGATCATAAAATAATAAAATTTAATATGTTACCTAAGCACCAAATTCTGGTGCTAAAGTCATCTTTTCTTGATACTTGACATAGTCATTTAAAAAATTCCATTTATCAAAAGAAACCCCTTGAGACAAACTCAGTACCATCCACAAAGGAGTTTCAGTAGGAAAAATTTTGTTCATTTTAGTGAATTTTCTTTAAAAAAAAACACAAATGACGAGATCCCGATTTTTGAATTTTGAAAAAATGTCTTCAAATGAGCGCTAATAATCCCCCTAGAACACATATCCAATTTCAATGTGTGTGTGTGTGTGCGCACGTGAGTGCGTGAGTGCGTGAGTGCGTGCGTGCGTGCGTGCGTGCGTGCGTGCGTGCGTGAGTGCGTGCAAATGAATTTAGATTGGCTCCAGTTCAAATTTACCGCTTCTGTATCAGACAAGGAAGCATATGATACATCTTCATTCTCCATTTCACATTAATAATCCCTACGCCACAGTGTGTTTTAGGATGCCACATGTTGGTTAGTAATACCATGTTTCTAACCATCAAGTGGCATCCTGTACTGAAGCGCCCTCTGCAGTTCACACACTTGTACTTAGTCAAATTCTCCATCCTCTTCTATTGAATATTTGCTTGCACTTTTAGCTTTAATATATTATGTTCTTACCATACAACTATAGATATTTAAATGATGGCCATTTCAAAGGTATTTTGTTAATACTGTTGCGTTTTCTCCGGGTTCTGGATAAGTGAGACTTTAAATTTTAACAAAACAACTTTATTTGCTATATAAATATGGATACAATAAAAGTTCTAGAATGTCTCTCTCACAAAACACTTAATTTACTGTCTAAATATGGATACAATAAAGATCTAGAACGTCTCTCTCACAAAACACTTAGTTTATCTGGCCTTACACTGGTTACTAATCTGCACACAAGTCACTATACTGAAACTACGGTCTCTACTTCACACTAGTTACTGCTTCTTCTAGTCACTCCAACATTCTCTTACTGAACTGAACTAACTCCGCTGGCTTGCTTTCGCTTTTATATACTCGCCGTACCTTCCCCTCCTTTCTAGAACGTTCCATTCCAGAACGTTCCAGGACCTTCTTTTACTAGAAGGTTCTGTGAATACAGATCGGTCCCGTGTGTATACAGGGGGATGTATATACAGGATGATCCAAATGTGGTCACCACTCCTATGTTACACAAGAGGTGTTTCTCGAACTATAAGATCTCTCTGCGTATACAGGGTGTATATACAGGGTGTTCGGAATGTGCAGACCTCAGTTATCCGTTCCGACGGGGTACAAGTTGGTAACTTCGTTATTTCTGGTCCTAGAGGGTTGAGACTTCGCCTGAGGGGGGTCACCCCAGGCACCCCCAGGGGGTGGGGGGGTGGGGAGGCGTTGTTGCCAGACTGTGCAAAAATTCCCAGATGTTGGGGAAATTCTGGAGATGTGGCAACACCGCACCTACGTCTATTGAAGTGCTTTGTAACACTGCCCCCCTCCTTAAGACTGTTTGTCCCGAACAGTATTTACCGGCCGCCAACTTGGGGGTTCGTTGCCCCGATAGGGACTCAACCTCTCTATGTGAACAACTTTGGGTTTAGTTCTTGGAGACAGCTGGATTCTGTAGACTAGGTCGTTAATTTTCTTAGTCACCAAGTATGGCCCTACCCATGGTTTCTGAAGTTTGGGACTGAGGCCCTTTCTCCTTGTTGGTTGGTACAGCCACACCTTCCTTGAATGTATGGGGTGTTGCTCTGCGATCCAAGCGCATCTTCATCCGGTCACTGCTTAAGAGGAGCCTATCTCTGACACATCTGTGTATAGTGCGCAGTTTTCCTTCTAGGTCGGCGACATACTCAGGTAACGTAGCTAGGTCCGCTATGTCCTCGTTCGGTGGTGGTCTCGTCATGTCGATTGGTAACCGCATCTCTCTGCCGGTCAACATCATGGATGGAGTGTAGCCGGTAGATTCATGCTGAGAGCTTCTGTAAGCTAGGAGGAACAGAGGTATCAGCTTGTCCCAGGTTCTCTGATTCTCGTCGACAAACATAGCAAGATACTGATTGATGGTCCTGTTATGCCGTTCTACCATGCCGTCTGATTGAGGGTGGAGTGGCGTTGTTCTCGTTTTCTTTATGCCTAGCAAGTTCATTAGGCTCTTCCAGACCTCTGATTCGAAATTCCGGCCCTGGTCGGTGTGAATCTCCAAGGGTACGCCATGCCGTGATATGACATTTTCCATCAGGGCTTCTGCTACGGTCGTTGCCTCTTGGTTGGGGATCGGCGCAACTTCAGGCCATTTCGAGAAGTAGTCCATCGCCACCATTATGTATCTGTTCCCAGACTCTGTGATGGGAAAAGGTCCTGCGATGTCTACGGCAAGTCTCTCCCACGGTGTACCTGCGATGTACTGCATCATTTTTCCTCTGGATCGGGTCTTTGGTCCTTTCTTTGAAGCACATTGGTCACACCTTTTGCACCATTCCTCCACGCTTCTTCGGCAGTTTATCCAATAGAAGCGGTCTCTCACTCTGGCAAGAGTCCTGTTGACCCCAAAGTGGCCTCCACTTCTACTATTGTGTAACTCTTGAAGAACACTGTCTATGCACTCACTTGGCACAACGGTCTGGTATATACAGTCTCTACCATCGGCAGTTTCCCATTTTCGAGTGATCATGTCATTCTTTAGACACAATGAGTCCCATTGTAGCCAGTAGCCTTTAACCTCAGCCCCAAACCGGGACACATCGTGCCACTCAGGTCTTTTCCCCTTTTGTAGCCATTCTCTAATATTTTTCAAGTCTGGATCTGTCTTCTGTGCGTCTCTGATGTATTCAAGATTTACGTCTAGATCGGTGTTATTCTCCTGTCCTGCCACCAGTTGTTTGATCTGATGAGTTACTTGTCGATCTCTTTGTTGTCTTGTCGCTCGCAAAATTTGCATTCATGCACTGAACATGGTCTTCTTGACAGGCTGTCTGCATTGGCGTGACTTCTTCCTCTTCGATGTTCAATCCGGAAGTCGTAGCTCTGCAGTTTCTCTATCCATCGGGCTATCTGTCCTTCGGGATTTCTAAAGTTCAGAAGCCATTGCAGAGCAGAGTGATCCGACCTCACGCGGAATGTTCTTCCGTACAGGAAGCTGTGGAAATGTTCGATGGATCTTACAACTGCCAGCAGTTCTTTCCGGGTTACACAGTAATTTCTTTCTGCTTTTCCGAACGTTTTGCTGAAGTAGCCTATCACAACTTCTTCTCCGGCTTGGAGCTGTGAGAGTACTGCCCCAATGCCATACTGGGAAGCATCGGTGTCCAGTATAAATAGTCCTTCGTCCTGAGGATAAGCCAGCACAGGAGCAGTGAGAAGACGATGCTTGAGCTCTCTAAAAGACTCTTGGCAATCTGGTGACCAGATGAACTCGGCCTTATTTTCAGTCAGGCTATGCAGAGGTTTCGCAATGCTGCTGAAGTACTTTACAAAGCGTCGGTAGTAGCTGCAAAGTCCCAGAAAACTTCTGACCTCATGTTTGTTCTTCGGCACAGGTCAGTCTCTTACTGCCTTTATTTTCTCTGGATCAGTTTCTATCCCTTTCTCAGAAACGACATGTCCGAGGAAACTCACTTTCTTCTGGAAGAGGACCCATTTCTTGGGATTGAGTTGCAGATTGGCACCTCTCAGCCTGGAGAAAACCTGCTTCAGATTCGACAGGTGTTCATCGAAAGTCCTTCCAATCACCATGACATCGTCGAGATACACCAGGCATGTTTCCCATGTAAGTCCTCTCAGCAGTAACTCCATTAGTCGCTCGAAGGTGGCAGGAGCATTACATAAGCCGAATGGCATGACCTTGAATTGGCACAACCCATTCCCGGTTGAAAAAGCAGTCTTCTCCTTATCGTCTTTATGGAGTTCTACTTGCCAGTAGCCACTTTTCAGGTCTAATGTAGAGAACCACTTTGATCCGGCCAAAGTGTTCAAAGTGTCGTCGATCCGGGGCAGGGGATAACTGTCTTTCTTGGTGACATCATTCAGCTTCCTATAGTCCACGCAAAATCTCATAGTGCCGTCTTTCTTGGTGACCAAAACTACTGGGGACGACCAAGGACTATTAGACTCCTCGATCACACCATCTTCCAGCATTTCGTTAACCATCGCCTTGATTTCTGATTGCTTGGCAAAAGGCAGTCTTCTCGGCGGCTGTCTAATTGGTCTTGCGTCGCCAGTATTAATTCTATGTTGCACTAGACTCGTACGACCTGTGATTTTATCTTGAGCGAAAATATCGGCCTCCTCCAATATGAACTTCAGGGCCATTTCAATCTCCATGTCGTTCAATTGGCCCCATGAATTCTTGAACCGTTCTACTATCTCTACTGGCAGTCTTCTGTCTAATGCAGTGGGTGTCACGTTTTTGGACAACGTCACTCGGTCAATGGGTTCGCAAGTGGCGATAACCTCACCTTTCTTCAGTGTGACCCTGTTAGTTTGTACGTTAGCCACTCTTATGGGTATTGTCTTCTTCGGGTCTACTAAGCATCGTGCGACGAGGGCACCATCACGTCTATCTTTTAGGGGCTCCGCTATGAGAGCAGACATACAATCAAGTTTCTTCTCTAGTCTGGCTCTGACAATCTTCTCACTGTTACCAGGAATCCGTGTATCCTCGTCGACAATAAGCCTCACCCTGGGATTAGCTTCGCCTGCTGTTGGAGATAAATACAACTCTTCGTTACCGATTTTCAAGATCTTATTCTGGAAGTCTACTGATAGGACATCGAAATCTTCCATTAAATCCAGGCCCAGAATAAATTCGTCGACGATTTCTGCGACGACAGCCCTTTTTTTTTTTTTTTTTTTTTGTTCCCTCAGGGCTCGTCCGCGGCCTTGCCGCCCCGATAGCACCGCAACCCTTGGTTGATTGTGCATACCCCTAGTCTTACTCCACCCATTCCAAAATCACTGTGCCTTGAACTAGTCTGCACAGCGATTGGTAGGGTGAAGTTTTATATTGCTCTGTCTCCGGTCTAGAGTGACCGTAGATCAGTTGTCTTTTCCGGTCCAGAGCTATACACTCGCACAAGATGTGCTGGGCTGATTCCTCCCCCTCGCCGCAGAGTCTGCATGCGAGGTCCCCTTCGAACCGCCCCATTTTATGTAGGTGTTTCTTGACGGCCATGTGTCCCGTCAAGAGACCTGTTGTGTTTCTGAGCTGTCCTCTGCTAAGGTTTAGCAGCTCCACAGCTCTCTTTGAACTGGGTCCGTCAATTATTGACTTCCCATGTCTGAGCCCTGGACAGTCCGCCCAGTACACCTTGTGTTGGTTTCTGACCCAGGACTTAATGGCTCCCCTGGCAGTGCTCTTTGACACGCCCAGAGCCGGTTCTGGTCCCATAAATGGTTCTGCTGACCCCCTCTTTGCGAGACTGTCAGCTTCTTCATTGCCTTTGACCCCCGAGTGACCCGGCACCCAGATGAGGGTCACCTCATTCTGCCCAGCCAGGTCGCTCGTCTCGTCTCGGCACTCACTCACCAGCCAGGAATTTACCCGTGGGCTACTTAGTGCCTTAAGGGCTGCCTGGCTGTCTGTGGCTATGAGGATCCGCTTGTTGGTGTAGCCCCTCCTCTTGTTCTCCCGCACACAGTGCAGGATGGCGTACATCTCGGCCTGAAACACCGTTGCATGGGCTCCGAGGGAAATACTGTGACTTACCCTCGGTCCTTCCGAGTAAACACCTGCCCGGCCCACGCTCCCCGCCAGATCCGTCCGTGAACCAGACGAGCGCGTCCCGTGGTATGCCCGGTGTCTCCTCCCGCCATGCCCCGCGATCAGGGATTTCCACTGTGAAGTTGTTTTCCCTGCACATTCGCGGGCTCGCGAAGTCTGACCTCATTTCAAGCATGGGTTCCTTCACGATCTCCTGAATTTTGCAGTGGCCCCTGAAGCCTGGGTTGATCTTCAGTCTACCATTGCAGGCTAGTCTGTATAGTCCTAGCCTGGCCTCTCCCATAATAACGAAGTGTAGGGGGGGTAGATCCAGCAACACCTCCATGGCGGCTGTTGGGGTTGAGGACATGGCCCCTGTGATGCCTAGGCAAGCCATCCTTTGGATCTTGCCTAGTTTTTGTTTGGCACTGGATTGTGTCACCTTAGGCCACCAGACCAGTGCCGCATATGTTAACGATGGTCTGACCACCCTTGTGTACAGCCAGTGGGCCATACTAGGTCTTAGTCCCCACGTTTTTCCATATAGCCGCCTAGTGACGGCTAAGGTCATGACTGCCTTACGCAGTATTTTTCCAATGTGACCATTCCAGGTTAGCTTAGAGTCCAATACGACCCCAAGATATTTTACCTCCCTGGCCATTGGAACGCTCCTACCGTATAGAGTGAGAGTTCTGTGGCTTTCACACTTCCTCCTCCTCGTAAACGGCACGACGGTTGCTTTCTCGGGGCTCACCCCGAGCCCTTGATCAACCGTCCACCCTTCCACCACTTTCAGTGCAGTCTGCATACGCTCCCACACTGCCTGTGTGACCTTTCCTCGGACTATGATGACAATGTCGTCCGCATAGCCCTGTACCTCATACCCCCCTCCCGAGAGCCTCCCCAGCAGGCCGTCCACGACTAGACACCAGAGCAAGGGAGACAGAACGCTCCCCTGCGGACACCCCGCCGCGACCCCCGCCAGCAGAGTCCCTCCCGCGAGTGAGGTGAACACCGCCCTGTCCCTGAGCATGGAACCGATCCACCTGCAGCAGGTCTCCTCTATTCCACGCTCCCGGGCAGCTGCCAGAACCGATCCGAACGAGGTGTTGCTAAAGGCCCCCTCTATGTCTAGAAAGGCCCCCAGCGCCACCTCCTTGTTCTCCAGCGTATTCTCCAGTTTCAGCACCAGTTGGTGCAGTGCTGTTTCTGTTGAGAATCCTGCTCTGTATGCATATTGTCCGCAGTGTAGAGGATATGCTTCCAGTACACCGCCCCTAATGTGCCGGTCGAGCAGTTTTTCCACTGTTTTCAGCAAGAAGGACATGAGACTTATTGGCCTCAGGGACTTTGCCTGGTCTGTTGGACGCCCAGGTTTAGGAATAAATACAACCCTGGCCAGTCTCCATGCCCTCGGAATGTACCCCAGAGCCAGGCTGGCCCTCATAATGAGGGTAAGCACCGGCGCCAGTATATCTATCCCCTGTTGGAGCATGATGGGCATTATTCCATCAAATCCCGGCGATTTGTATGGCTTAAAGCTGTTAATGGCCCATCTGATTTTGCTCCAGGTAACCACCTCTTTAGCGACTGTCCAGTCTACTCTAGATGCCCGCCTATAAGGCGCCTCTATTTCTGAGTGTTCCCAGTCCGGAGGTGATTGGTTTATTATGTTACAGCCGGGGAAGTGCGTCTGGAGTAAAATTTCCATAGTTTCCTCCCCCGAGCTTGTAAAGCCTCCCGTGGGTGTTCTAAGGGAGCCTATGTTAGTCTGAGGGCCCTTAGACAGGATCTTGTGTAGTCGAGCACTCTCGGACGTGTTTTCCACTTCTTCGCAGTGCCTCCTCCACGACTCCTTCTTGGCGTCCCTCAGTCTTTTGTTATAGGTCGATAGGGCCTGTCTATATTCATCCCATGCTCCCGACCTTTTGGCCGCGTTAAACAGCTTACGAACCTGCGTCCTCCTTTGCCTGAGGTCCTCGTTCCACCATGGGACGTTCCTGGTGGACACCCTCATTTTCAGGGGGCAGTTGGCGTTATAGGCCGAGGTAATTGCGTCTCGCAATTGGACTGCTGCAATCTCGAGGTCTATTGAATCCCTTATGGCCCTCTCAACCCCCCGCAGTTCCACGGCTAGGTCTGCCCTGTAGGCTTCCCAGTCCGCCTTGCGGGGGTCCCGGTACCATACCGTTTCTCTTTCGACTTTGGCGATTTCAAACCGGATGTATCTGTGGTCTGAGCTACTCACTTCCCCAGACACAGCCCAGCTTTTAACAAAGTCACCCAGAAACTGGGTGGAAACTGTTAGGTCTAAAACTTCCTCACGCCGTGTTGTGACGAATGTCGGTTTATTACCTCTATTCAATATGTCTAAATTAAATTTCATAAAGAATTGTAAAAGTGCCTCACCCCTAGAGTTTGTGTCCGAGCTACCCCACAACTCATGGTGCGCATTCGCATCCATGCCGATGATGGTCTGCCATCCACCTGCTCTGCTACCCACCATCAGCTGCTCCAATTCGTTGGGTGGAGGAGGGTCCGTGCTGTCCCCTGGCAGATAGGCTGACGCGACAGTAATGTCCCTCAGCCCATCCGCTCCTCCACATCGGATTTTGATCGTTGCCAGGTCCCTGGAACAGAAATTCATTAGAGGGAGAAACTCTATCCCTTCCCTGACAAAAATGCAGGCCCTCGGATTCTCGCTGGACCTGCTGTAGATGAGCTTTCCATTAGCTCCGCCGAGTCCCTTGATCTCTCCTTTGTAGGAGTACGGTTCCTGGATGAGGGCCACATCCGTGTTCCTCAGAGCCATTAGTAGTCCGGCCGTGGCTGCCCTACTGTGTTGGAGGTTGACCTGAAGGAACCTAAGTCCCATTAACCCTTAATTGCTTCCCCAGTGGGCGGAAGCTAACCCTTCCCATGCCCCAGAATGCCTTGAAGGAGGTTCCTTCAAGGGCTCTGTAAGATGTCGGGTCGATCGAGAAGGCGAGCGTCTGTCCTTTCTCCTCTGCCTTCCTGCTTAGAACCGACCAGTGTTGCGTCCCCAGTTCAGGGTTCTGGATCTTAAGTCTGCTGATCACCGTCTCCTGCGGGACGGTGTCAGGGATCCGTACGAGGACCTTGCGTCTCTTTGGGAGTTCCTTGGGCTCGACGGCTGTCAAGTCCGCCCCCTCCCAAATCTGACCGAGGCCCCCGATCGTTTTCCGCAGCCAGTCCCGCGACTGCGGGCCGGCACAGGTTATCCAGAGGATGCCCCCCGTCAGGCGCGTCCGGTGGAACTGAGGCGGGCTCTCCCCTTCCTGAAGAGAGTCCACTGCAGCTACCACCGCAGCCTGGATCAGGTCCGCCTTCCCCTGGTCTAGCGTGACCTCAGGATGGCGTCTGTCAATCACCGCCATCCCGAGGCCCTCCGTAGCCTCCCTGTAAGAGCCAGTCTGCGCCGGTGTTCCGGCCTTAGTTCCTTTGGGAGGTCTGTCTGTAGTAGGCGTGCTAGAGCCAGAGCGCGGCGTCTTCCGACTCGCACTCTCCTCTTGCGCCTTTACAGGCACCCTGGCCCTTTTGGAACGTCTGTCTGTAGTGGGCGTGCTAGAGTTCGAGCGCGTCCTCTTCTGACCCGCACTCCCCTCTTGCGCCTTTACAGGTTTCTCGACCGTCCAGGTCCCGGCCGCCATTTTTTGCGCCCTCCGGAGCTTCTTTCTTTGCGCCCCGGAAAGACGCTTGGACTGCCGGGGCAGTCCCTCTACTCTAACAGTAGAGTCCTCACTGGTGGAGGGGCCCCCGGAGTCCGCGGAGCTCGCCGCCCTCCGGTGGGACCCAGCCTCCAGCTTGGGTGTCGGGGACAGGTCTCTGGCCGAAGCTACCCCCTGATCCCCCGTATCTACGCCGGTCGTGGGACCTCCAGAGTCCGCTGCCGCACCCTGGCTCGTCTCCGTTTCCGGGATAGACTCAAGGCTCAAGTCTGTAGCCGGAGCCACTCCCCGAGCCTCATTGGTTTTGGTTTTATATGTATTTATAATCTTCATGTTGTTCCCACGAGAATGGGGGAAATACTGTCCACACCATCAGAACCCCCTGTGTGGTGCAAGGCGGGTTACTCTGGAGGGTTGCCTGGTACTCCAGAGGTTCCGTTCACGACACCATCGCCCTGGTGCCATCCATCCATAGGCACGGGTCACGTGACACCGTAGATTGGGGGAGTTTAGTTCGACCTCCTTGTCTAGATCCGTCATGTTTAGTTATTAGCAGGGTCACCTCGTGCAGGATGCGGATTTTTACCGCGCATGACGGTCTTGGGGAAAGCTTCATCGGGAGTTTATGTTGTTATTTCCACTTCCTCAGCTTGCCCCCTGGAGTCCTTTGGCCCGCGACTCCTTAACCCCGACGACAGCCCTTACCTGTAGCTCAGTACTGCCCAGCCTAATGTAAACAGTGGCCTCTCCATGCACGGGTATTCTATCCCCTTTTGCCGTCTGCAACACAGGCTGTTTGTTGGTAGTGAGTGCCGACTTGTTTGGCAACATGTCTGGGCGTACAACGGATCTAGTGCGCCAGTATCGATGGTGAAACTGCATTGACTCCCGTCTATGCTACCAGGTATAACGAGGCTCTCGCGGTAGCGTCTGATAGTGGAGACCCTGACTTTGGGGCCTTGGGTCTCGCATGCCACGTGTCGCCCACCTACACTGCCGTCAGGTCGTTTTCCCTGATGGCGCTCCCTGTTGGTGTATTCTTGTCTTCTGCGAGCCACCTGTTGGGTTTGTGAGCACTGCCTACTTATGTGCCCTTTCCTACCACACTTGTAGCATTCTATGTCTGACCAATCTGCTTTCATCCTACGTGCCCCAACCGGTGCAGTGAGCTTGCTTATGGCTTCTTTTATCAACTTCATTTCTTGCCTTAGTTCCGCTGTTGTGTCTGCAAAGTCCTCTATCTCCTTCACTTCGCGCAGCCTGTTGCGGCGAGGTTGAGATGCATTCTTCGCTGCTTCAAATTCCAAGCCATAAATTACGCAGTCCGTAAGTGTTTTGAACCTTCCGAGCCTTAAAGCTTGTTGCATTTCATTATCAAGTACCCCATCGATGAAGGTCTGGACAGTTATCTGGTTGACAAATTCTTCTGGGGCTTGGGGATATGCCAGTCGCACAAGTTTCTCCACTTCGGCACTAAATTCTTGCAGCGTCTCATTTGGCTTCTGGACCCTTGACTTTAGTTGTGTCTGGTAGACCTGGCTCATGTACTTGTTACCATATCTCAAATCTAGGGCCTGTATCACTGTTAAGTAATTTTGCTGTTTCGACTCCGGGATGTTCTGGAGGATTTCTAGGGCTTTACCTCGAAGCGAGAGAATTAGAGCAGTTGCTGCCTGTTGTTCGCTCCACCCATTGCTGAGAGCTGCCGCCTCAAACTGCCTCCTGTACATGGGCCACGATGTTTCTCCGTCAAAAGTCGGCGGCTTCAAGGTTCCATGAGGCTGCTGCACGATTGGCATATCTTCTTCCGGTCGATTTTGAACTGGGGACATTCCAGTAACTCCTCTTGGTTGAGTTCTATCAGTCTGGCCCATCACCTGTTCTGTCAGTTCTCTATGTCTGATTTCTGTGCCTTTCATAATTATCTTCATTTGTTCTTTCAACCCTTCCACTTCTTCCCATCGTTTATTCAAATCCTCTGTTACATTTTCTACTTTCTTGTCCACATTTTCTACTTTCTTATCCACATTTTCTATTTGTTCGTTGATCTGTTCAATGTCTTCTTTTACATCGACTATCATATTGTGGAACATACTTCGAAGCTCTTCTTTATCTTCTTGTCGCCTCTGTTCCTCCTCTTGCCGTCTTCTCTCGTCTTCTTCGCGATGCCTCTTGAGGTCTTCTTTATCTTCTTGTCGCCGTTGTTCGTCTTCTTCGCGTTGCCTCTTGATGTCTTCTTTATCTTCTTGTTGCCGTTGTTCGTCTTCTTCGCGTTGCCTTTTCAGTAAATCCATCAACTCTTTGATTTCAGCCATCTCGTCGTAGTCAGTCGATCTGGTGTTTACCATTTACAGCTAGCTTAGTTGTTCACTTCTTCACTCACTTATCCCACACTTCTGACACCAAATTGTTGCGTTTTCTCCGGGTTCTGGATAAGTGAGACTTTAAATTTTAACAAAACAACTTTATTTACTATATAAATATGGATACAATAAAAGTTCTAGAATGTCTCTCTCACAAAACACTTAATTTACTGTCTAAATATGAATACAATAAAGATCTAGAACGTCTCTCTCACAAAACATTTAGTTTATCTGGCCTTACACTGGTTACTAATCTGCACACAAGTCACTATACTGAAACTACGGTCTCTACTTCACACTAGTTACTGCTTCTTCTAGTCACTCCAACATTCTCTTACCGAACTGAACTAACTCCGCTGGCTTGCTTTCGCTTTTATATACTCGCCGTACCTTCCCCTCCTTTCTAGAACGTTCCATTCCAGAACGTTCCAGGACCTTCTTTTACTAGAAGGTTCTGTGAATACAGATCGGTCCCGTGTGTATACAGGGGGATGTATATACAGGATGATCCAAATGTGGTCACCACTCCTATGTTACACAAGAGGTGTTTCTCGAACTATAAGATCTCTCTGCGTATACAGGGTGTAAGGGTTCTCTGCGTATACAGGGTGTATATACAGGGTGTTCGGAATGTGCCGACCTCAGTTATCCGTTCCGACGGGGTACAAGTTGGTAACTTCGTTATTTCAGGTCCTAGAGGGTTGAGACTTCGCCTGAGGGGGGTCACCCCAGGCACCCCCAGGGGGATGGGGAGGCGGTGTTGCCAGACTGTGCAAAAATTCCCAGATGTTGGGGAAATTCTGGAGATGTGGCAACACCGCACCTACGTCTATTGAAGTGCTTTGTAACACTACTAATATTATAGTGACCTCAAATTCACAATAAACTATCATATTTTGATGTAATACTTGTTTATTTAGTTGGATTTTTTTTATAATTATCAAAACCTACACTAGCAAATAACATCTTATTGAATTATCAAAATAAGTAAATTTAATTGATAAATAAGTCTGGTGAAACAACAGAATTAAATATTTTGGCATGTTGTAACTTTAAATGTCACTTAATGCACCCCTAATAACAAAAAAATTGATAATTTTAAAATATGCGATAATTTTGTCCATGGGTGTACATGTAAAGAGTTTTTAACTAAATTGAAGGGGTTCTGAGAAAAACATGTATGCAAAATGTAGAAGTTATTATCATACATTTTTAAGCATTTTTAGCAATCATCCCTATTACGTATATTTCAGAGATTATTTATATCTATTAAAGATGGCATTTTATTTTACAAACTCAAGAATGATCAGTTAATAGTGATATCCTATTAACACACTCTTTTACTTTTACTCCATTACCTCTGACATCCTGTTTACACTGTGCAGACTGTTCATTAACTGTGGTGTCTGAAGCCACATGTTTGGCAATAGAAGGTACTTACCTTTTACGCTGGAAACTTTTCATTAATAACTACACAACTTGTGATATTTATTTCTTACATTTAAATGAAATTGAGTTTTTTTACGAAATAAATTCGCTATAACTCTCAAGGGCAATCAAATCTAACTAAAAAAAAAAAGAATAATTCGCTATTATATATCGACTTTGCAAAAGTTTTTACAAATGAGCTCGAATTTGGGCACTAGAATCCGAAATCAAGGTCCGTTTGCATGTTTATATGGTTACATGTATATTATTCAACTTATAACTCCAAAACTAATTTTGTTGAAACACGCCAAGTACTTTCCTTTTTTAATAGCTTGGATGAGTTCGTTAGCCAGCCCGATCGGACCAGTTTTCTAAAAAAAGAATTATTTTTCCAGAAAAAACATTGAAGCTCAAAAAAGAACAAAGCTATTTAGCTGAGACTTGGTAGATATGTTGACCTTACTACATACCAAAATTCAACACTCTAGGTTTATGGAAAAATGAGTTATTCAAATTTGAACTGTTTAATAAAAATTCGCTACCAAAACGCACTTACTCCGTCTTGATTTTTTTCTTACAAACATGCATGATATTTCGATAAAAAATGCAAAAATGCATTAATATTAGGGATGTTCGGAAAAAAAAATTGTAGGTGTCAGCAACGACTTATGCGACACCTGTGATTGTCAAAATGATTTTATAATATACAGCTCTAGACACCCTATAATTAATGTCTACAATTGTGTTTCGTATCTTTTATAACAATTATATTGAGATTTACCGTAGAATTACGTCGCCCTGTATATATGTAAATACATAAAAACTGAAACTAAGCCCAGATATGGATTCTATGGGGCCTAGTTTGCGCGCATTTAAAGAAATTTTTTTAAAAATCAAAAGTCACCGTCTCCTCATTAACGAATTTTTTCTACGAAATTAGGTAAAAATTATAGATCATTAAATCATAAACCTAAATAAACTACTGCCAAAGCCCGATGCTTCCTGAGGAAAGGGTCTATTTAAAAAAAATATTCTGGAAATATTTCAGGAAAATGAAGGACAATGACTGTTGAAACTGAAACTTGTGGGTTTGCAGAACAGTCTCCTTGCAATATTTTCTTTACATAACTTGTATTTGTTTGAGGTTCTTTCCTTAAATATTGCCAATTTTTACGTTTCAAATCGCCGCTTTCACGTTTAGAGGAAAATCCCATTTTTTACTGCCTATAACTTTTTAGCGAATTTTTATTAAAAAAAAAAGAACTCAAAACCAAGGTCCGTTTCAATTTATATCAATTTCAATTCAATTTACATATATATATATATATATATATATATATATATATATATATATATATATATATATATATATATATATATATATATATATATATATATATATATATATATGTATGTATGTATCAACACGATAACTCAAAAAGTTATTAACCGATATTGATGAAACTCGGCAAGAATCTTTCTTAATAGAGTTCGTTAGCCAACCTTATACCTTACCGGATATTTTTTTAAATGCAATTTTCCCTAAAAAATATTTAATTATTTTGACAAAATTTCGTTCGTATGGTACCTTCATAAATAGCTTTCCACACACCAAAACTCAACTTTCTAGGTTTATAAAAAATTTAGTTATGCAAATTTGAAGCGTTTAGTGAGAATTCGCTAACATAACGCACTTGCTGCGTCCCAAAATTTCTGCCTTTATATTTAAACTTATACACGTAAATTTTGGTAAATTTGATCCAAATCGGCCCATTATAAACACACAAATATATATATATATATATATATATATATATATATATATATATATATATATATATATATATATATATATATATATATATATATATATATATATATATATATATATATATATACATACATACATACATACATAACCTGACCCTGAATATGGTTCTGGGTGTCATAGTTCGCGCTCATTTCAAGAAATGTTTTCAAAATTAAAAAATCGGAATCTCCTCATTAGCGATTTTTTTTAAAATAATTAACAAATATAACAAAAAATAATTATGAGTTCCATTTTATCATAAACAGGCAGAATAAAAATCAATAATCGTATGAATGTAAAACAGGTAACATATCAGAGATTCACAGGTGGTTTAGGTATATAAAAACTGTATACTACTATAACAGGACAGGTTTACTGTATTGTCGGTCTTCCTGGAACGGCAAGTCCTGACTGTGGCTACTTAAAAAATTTGTTCCACGTTCAACATAAATAACAAAAAATGGGGGTTGCCTTCAACCTTGCCTATTGTTATCTGTTTGGCCCTTTTTTCAATTTTTAACAATTAACATTGTTAAGAAAAGATTGACCACAATATTTTGTTTTTTAGAATAAGGATAATTATATGTTTAAATTAATCAATAAAAAAGGTAGATTTTATTTTTTCAAACATTGTGAAGAGGATGGATACGAAAAACATTTCGGGGCGCAGTAAGTGCGTTATGGTAGCGAATTGTCATTAAGTGCTTCAAATTGGTATAACTCATTTTTCTATAAATTTAGAAAGTTTAATTGTGGTGTGTAGCAAGGTATTTACGAGGGCAGGATATCAACCAAATTTCATCAAAACAACTTTGTTATTTTTTGAGATACAAATAAAAAAACTAGTCCGACAGGGCTGGCTAACGAACTCATCCAAGCTATTAATAAAAGAAAGATTCTTGTCAAGGTTGATGGTTTTGGTAGCGAATTTTCGTTAAATGCTTCAAATCTAAATAACTCAATATTCTATAAACCTAGAAAGATAAATTTTGGTATGTAGTAAGCTCTTTGCCAATTCAACATATCCACAAATTTTCAAAAAAATACCTTTGTAATTCGCCGAGATACTAATTGTTTTCAAATAAAACTTAACATTTTCCCGGAAAACCTTGTCCGAGTTTCTTGGCTAACGAACTCATCCAAGCCATTAATAAAATAAAGGTACCTGCAGAGTTTTATCAAAATCGATTAATAACTTTTTGAGTTATCGTGTCGATATTATATATATATATATATATATATATATATATATATATATATATATATATATATATATATATATATATATATATATATAAACATATACAAATTGAAACTGACCCCGGATATGGGTTTAGAGGTCCTAGTTCGCGCTTATTTGAAAATTTTGTTTTTATATGAGCGAATTTTTCCCCTAAAAATTCGCTAAGAACAAGTATCGTTGTAGAATTAACGAAGTTGGCGAAAAACTAGTACTACAACAGATAGGCGTTTAAGGGATTTAATTATCGTTCTTATGTACACTACACCTGCCATGTTAAACGTAGTGCAGTAAATAAAGCGTTTGCCATCAGATAATATAGTCGAGTTGTAATCCTATAGCAGTCACTTCACTTTTTTTAATTATTTTTTTTTCACCTTTTATTTCATTTTACCGTTGTCTGATAAGATTGTGTAATTCCGATGAAATTTTTTTACAAATTTCTGGGGAATGAAAACTTTTAAGACTCAATTGGATTTGAATAGCTGATCCGGTTGTTTGTTATTGTCCTAACGTGGTGAAACCGTTCCATACTTAATACAGCCGTAGAGACTTTTGTGTGGCTTCACAAGTGCTTGTTTTTTTTCTCAGAAACCAATTTTTCTTTTTACGGCATCGTTAGGCAAAATCATGTTTTTTTCTGTGAACCCACAGGAAGGTCTGTACGTCTTTATTTGGATCAGATTGTATAATTTGCAGTGAATTGTTGAACTTCACTAATGAGGAGATGGCGACTTCTGAATTTTGAAAAAAATTCTTCATTTCTTCAAATAAGCGTGAACTAGGCCCCGTACAACACATATCCGGGGTCACTTTTAATTTTGATATGTTTATATATATATATATATATATATATATATATATATATATATATATATATATATATATATATATATATATTTGTACAAAAGTCGAGATCTCCCCATTAGTAATTTTTGTACGAAAATTCTCGAAAAGGAAGACCCTCCATGCGGTCCATTTGCCGACTTCAACTGGCGGCAACTGTTCAATTGTTATGTCAAGAAATGTTGACAAATGTTGGCACAACAATTCAACTGTTGGCGCCCGGTGCATTCAGCCATTATGTACGCCTACCAAGCATATCCGCCGATCCCACTCGCTTGATGATTGGTATAACTGGATTTGATTGCTTCCCACTTAAGCTCAAAAATTAAAAGGCTATCCTACGTGTACGTGACATTTGTATCTACGTTTCCTATTTTTAGTTTGACATGCATTTTGAATCTCCATTCAGGAACTGTGCTTAAAATATTTTATCAGGTAGGTACTTAATCGATAAAATTTCGAGTCATATTATTAATTAATTTCCCAATTACTCGGTTTCGGTACATTATTTTCATTTACTTGTTGACATAGATCATAGCGTGTTTCTAAGCCAACGAAATTTCATAATTTTTTGTTAATTCCTTTCGACACAGTAAACCTCTAAATGCGGCGTGTACCCACCTAGTAAAGTACACGGCTGCCGTGCGTTTTGTACATGCCTTGAAGGATAGCGGGTGCATGATAGATGATTCTGGTGTAGAATCGCCCGATCTATTCGAAAATGTAAAAAAAAGGTATCACAATAAAGCACCAAATGTGCCGTAAACCAACCTACTAAAGTACACGGGTCCCGTCGTTTTTGTGAATGTGTTGAAGCATAGCGGATGTATGGTACATGATTCTGGTGTAGAAGCGCCAGATCTATTCGCAAATGCCAAACGAAAAAAAATATCACTGGCATTAAAAAAATTAAAGGTACTGTCAACTTTCGGTACAACCGGTTGCGCTACATTTTTTATTGACTACGTGAATAGCGTGTTTATTAAGATAGTTTGCTTTCATAATTGTCTGTTACCTCGTTTTGACACAATATGACAATAAATGCGCTGTATAGCTTTTGTGAATGTGTTGAAGCATAGCGGATGTATGATAAATGATTCTGGTGTAGAATTGCCCAATATATTCGAAAATGCCAAAAAATGTATCACTGCCATTAAAAAAATAAAGTTACTGTCAACTTTCGATACAACCGGTTGTTTCCGGCATCGTCAGGCAAAATAATGTTTTTTTTCTGTGAAGCCACAGGAAAGTCTGTACGTCTTTATTTAGATCAGATTGTATAATTTGTAGTGAATTTTTTAAATTCACTAATGAGGAGATCGCTACTTCTGAATTTTGAAAAAAATCTTCATTTATTCAAATAGGCGTGAACTAGGCCCTGTAGAACATATTACCGGGGTTACTGTCAACTTTTATATGTATATATATATATATATATATATATATATATATATATATATATATATATATATATATACATACATACATATATATATATATATATATATATATATATATATATATATATATATATATATATATATATATATATATATATATATATATATATATATATATATATATATATATATATATATATTATGATGTACGGGAATATCGGCAGATAAGATTAGTTATTGTCATGCATATTTAACATTTCGGTGAGAACAGTTGTTTGAATACTCTCCTGCATTAGAATGTCGTTCTGTTGTTGGAAGGCCCTGGTATATTGGCGAATTAAGTTATCAATAATCATGCATATTTCTAACCGTCGACAGTTGTCTCTTTGTTTTATGTGCCTTTGCATCTCTTTGATTTTGCTCAAATTATTGGAAAACACTTTAACATTGGCAATGTAATTATTCGTATCTCAGGGGGACGGTCTATAACCAGGCGTTGCGTCACTACAATCACGTTGTGTTTGCATCGGGTAATGATAGGATATTTTTAATACAGATAAAATTGCATTCTTTATAAGTTCAATATTAGGTGACACAAGAAATAATAC
This sequence comes from Tillus elongatus, assembly GCA_964006375.1. Taxonomy (NCBI): domain Eukaryota; kingdom Metazoa; phylum Arthropoda; class Insecta; order Coleoptera; family Cleridae; genus Tillus; species Tillus elongatus. The sequence continues at coordinate 71,447,270 of OZ023269.1, read as the reverse complement.
ATGAGGTTAAAGTCGAGTTAACGCAGATATCTCAATAACATACTAAGAAAAAAAAAAGGGAAACACAGCATGCATGGGTTCACACGCCAGTGTCTAGAAAGGTCAAGTTATAGGTTACAGACACCGAGGATCACTTGTCATTAATTACCCCGTTTAAAGAGGATGGAGTGTCTATCTCAAGCATGTAAGAGCTTTTCGTCATTAAATTTCTCTAACAAATCGAGGGTGGCTGATAAAGAGCGTGTGAACTGGCTTCAAACACAGCTGACTTGAATGCACCAGATGTAAATAAGATAAACAAAGCAATGCAATATGAACACCTACGGGTTTTATAGAAAAAAAACACGGCCGTTTGCCTCTAGCATGACGATAATCGAAATAGTATTATGCGAATTAGATTACTTTGTAATTGTAGTAATCTCACTACAAGGTACACATGAACTCACTTCTGTAAACAAACATGTTTAATCTACCCAAGTCTTGCAAGTAGAGAAATGTATTGTAAGTTTTGTTCTATTATCGGTAGACTTGATTTGCATATAAATAGCAGTCTGTCAATTCTATATTTGCAAGGTGAATATCAATATCTCTAGTTTAGGAATTGCGAATATTTTCCGAGCAAATTAACATGACTTAACGATGTGCCTGGATAAAATCTCGGAGGCAGACTAACGTTAGGCGGACCTTACATATTTTTAGCACTTGTATAGTTAAGATAAATAAAAACTAAATTAAAAGAAAAAAAGAGAGTTTGTGAGAGAAAATATTTACGTAGGGCTTAAAATTCAAACGCATGACAATTATTTGCAGCTCTTGTAATCGCATGGTCGAGGTAAACAGGTGCGTTAATCTATTAATAAGAGAAAAGAAGGGAAATAGACTGGGCACATGATATTTAGTATACAATTGTAAATAAAATTTACATAAGGTAATTCAGTGCAGCCTATCTATTAGGTATAGAATGAAAGACATGATATTTTATTTAGTTTATAGCACTTAGCATATGGTTATTGTTGTGTAATTGACGTAGCTGTGGGAATGTAACTTTGTAGATATAAATTCCGGTAGAGAGGGCGACAAGGAGTCATGCATGGGTATGCTCACAGCGTAATCACCGCAAACTAAGTAACGGATAATTACAATTATAATTTAAATAAATCGAAAAGTTATGTACAGAAGATGTGTTAGGTGAAACGTGTATACAAGGCAGGGGAGCACAGTACTAATTATCACGCGGGCTATAATAAGGTCGATTATAATATACATACGTGGGGTGACTTCGACTATAACGACGAGGCCTGCATTGTTGTTCCTACGCGAGTGGGAGTAGTGATTCGATATATAAGGAGATGCCAGTGGGCATGATAGGGAGATCTAGTTTGAGCTTTCAAATGGTCTGATCTCCCCAATCCTTCCTGACCAGCTAAAAGAACTTGTAGTAAGCATTAAGCGCCAGACTTGCGAGCGCGAATGCCGAAACAAGGGAAATCTGCTGGTAACATCGCGGTTTCTCCTCCCTGACCAGCTAAAAGAACTTGTAGTAAGCATTAAGCGCCAGACTTGCGAGCGCGAATGCCGAAACAAGGGAAATCTGCTGGTAATATCGCGGTTTCTCCTCCCTGACCAACTGAAAGAACTTGTAGTAAGCGTTAAGCGCCAGACTTGCGAGCGCGAATGCCGAAACAAGGGAAATCTGCTGGTAACATCGCGGTTTCTCCTCCCTGACCAACTGAAAGAACTTGTAGTAAGCATTAAGCGCCAGACTTGCGAGCGCGAATGCCGAAACAAGGGAAATCTGCTGGTAACATCGCGGTTGCTCCTCCCTGACCAACTGAAAGAACTTGTAGTAAACATTAAGCGCCAGACTTGCGAGCGCGAATGCCGAAACAAGGGAAATCTGCTGGTAATATCGCAATTTCTTTAACGTGCTCTCTGACCAACTGAAAGAACTTGTAGTAAGCATTAAGCGCCAGACTTGCGAGCGCGAATGCCGAAACAAGGGAAATCTGCTGGTAATATCGCAATTTCTTTAACGTGCTCTCTGACCAACTGAAAGAACTTGTAGTAAGCATTAAGCGCCAGACTTGCGAGCGCGAATGCCGAAACAAGGGAAATCTGCTGGTAATATCGCGGTCCAAACATCCTCCCCATCTAACGGAGAAGATCTGTGGCAAGCACTGAACGCCATAATCTCGCGCGCAGACGGGGACCTTCCCCCGGAAATTTTCACGGTTCCCCAGAGCGGAAAAACCCCGCACGCGAGCTCATTTCGAACTCGCCCCGCCTTGCCAGGAAATCCAAGATGTGGGAACCGTCCACACACCTAGATGAGACCCCGGAGCAGCAGCCGGTCATGACGGAAAGCAATTCAGCGAACGGTGAGTTTAACCTTGCAATGACTCGTTATATCGGTAACACAGAACTGCCTGGCCTCAAGCTAAGCTTGCGTGCCTTGGTAGTGCTATCTAGAAGTATTTTAAGCAGGGAGGCACTCATAACACAATTTTGCCATGGCCTCACTCGACTTTTCATATTCTATACTATGATGTTAATTTTAGGATCAGGGATGTACGGCGGCCGGCCGCATGGGAATTAAAATGAAACCAGTTGGGGATTTAAATTTAGTATTAATAGAATAGGAATGTCTTTAGTCACATTATTACTGCGTACGTTGATTTTATATGAATAATGAGAGTTATAACTAGTAAGGTTGCATTGGTTTATATTATAACTTAGAGATATACTTTGTCCTGTTGTGTTCACATTCAAATAAGCTTCAAAATTCAGATAAGATGAATGTTGAAGCAACGATTGGGTAATTGAAATGCCCCGTCGATTTATTATGTTTTTCCTAAGTTTAAGTTTGACAACAATGTTTGAGTGCCCTGTTCTTTGTCCCGTTTGAGTCAGATCCATTTGGCCTCGAAGCTTGCCCTAAAGTCTGTCGAGTTAAAAGTGACAAATCTGAAACAGAGTATAGATTTGAATAATAAATCCAGATGCAGATATTATCTTACGTCAGAAATTTTCCATGCTTGAAATCCCATGTAAAAGGGGGGTATGTCCTGAAATAGGATCTTGAATCTGAAACCTACTATGCGGGGGAATATGTTTTGAAACAGAACTTGAAACTTGAAAAGAAACATGAAAAGGTGATATGTCTGAAATAAAATACTGAAACTGAATTTAGAATGCAAATATAAAAGAGAAACATGTTACTAAATCTGAAACTTGAAGTCAAAGTAATTTCCTTGGTATGCTGTGGTATGCAATTTTGTAGTTAAGTAAGGTCCGTAAAATGAGCCTTAAATGGCATTGCATTGCTTCCCCTGATGCGTGACTAATTTTGTAAAAGGTCCTACCCGCAGTTATGTTTTCGAGGGACATCCAAGCGAAATTTCACTCCATGAAGTGCCAATATCCAAGCGTCTAAGACCCGCTACAGGGCAAGGACAGAGAAGTCCACGTGAAACAAAACCTATTAGGCGTAATTGGTCTGAAATGGCAGCCTGGAGGTCCCTAAATCATTTCAGTTCTCGCGTATTTGATTTCCGCATGAAGGGGAGTGAACGGGAGTCTAGGGTTATTTCCATCTGTAGAGTCGAGCTTTTGGAAGATATAAATCAATAGGTTGACCTTCCCATCACGTACATTGCAGCGTGAAGGGTAATCTTTCTGTGTAAGGTAAAATGACGCCTGGGCGAATTTCCCGTTTCTTGAAGTGCCAAATCCGAACCTCCTAGACCCGATACAGGGCAGGGCAAGAAGTCCACGTGAAATAAAACCTATTAGGCATTATGGAAAGTGGGAAAGGCAGCCTAGGTGTGTAATATTCAAGGTCGTGGAAAATGGACATGCATGCATTGACGTGAAGGGAAGTGTGTAATGCGCCGAGCGGATGGGTACCAGGCTTCCACTGTATCGTGTGTCCTGTTTTCAGTAAAGCAAAAAACAACAAAAAGTGAATATGAAATCTAAAAATGAAAATCTGAAAACGAAATCTAAATATTACGTAAATTATCAATTTATAGTCAGCACGCCACTGGAACAGAGATACAGAGTTGTGGATGCTGGTATGTGTCCTCCTCGGCCATTTGCCTTCGAGAGTGAAAGCGGGATGCTGCATACCACAGCTGGTAGTAGCGGCAAGGGTGGTCTATTTCAGAATCACCTGTTTTACAGAAGCGCCGGGCTGTCTGGCTGGCTTAACTGCTGCACTGGTTAGGGCTGATATTTAATGCAGTGGGTGCCTTGTTTGCACTCAGCTGTTTATAGGCGGCGCCTAAGGGTCTGACTCTCAATTCACCTCTTGTATTCTGTTAAATATTGGCACTGTGTTCAATAAACTTAGTTTCAATGAACGATTGCATATTATTTCATCCCGCAATTCTCCAATACCATGGCTTGAGCTTTGTTACTACGGCGTAGACCCCCACTAGATGAATACGTGCTAAATAATCACCGCAGTGACCCAGAAAGCTGCAATTGGCAGGTGAAAGAGCTTTACAAGGTAGGTGAGGCTCGGGTTCCTTCATCGCTATACAACATACCGTAAGTAGAGTCAATGTGTTGTGATGAGAGGAGCTGAGCAATATACTTATTTAATATTCTCATTTCTGGTACCCGCTGTAGCACTAGTATGCTTATACAACTACGGTTGTTTATTTATTTATTTGTTTATGTATTTAATTGCTTATAAAATGTACGGGGGTGGAAGATATTACAATATATATATAATGCAAAAGTCGAGATCTCCCCCTTAGTAATTTTTTTCTACGAAAATTCTCGAAAAGGAATACCCTCCATGCGGTCCATTTGCCGACTTCAACTGGCGGCAACAGTTCAATTGTTATGTCAAGAAATGTTGACAAATGTTGGCACAACAATTCAACTGTTGGCGCGTGGTGCACTGAGCCATTATGTACGGCTACCAGGCATATCCGCCGATCCCACTCGCTTGAATTGGTATACCTGGATTTGATTGCTTCCCACTTAAGCTCAAAAATTAAAGGGCTATCCTACGTGTACGTGACATTTGTATCTACGTTTCCTATTTTTAGTTTGACATGCATTTCGAATTCCATTCAGGAACTGTGCTTAAATGACCGCAATGACGCGGTTTCGGTACATTATTTTCATTTACTTACGTGAATAGATCGTAGCGTGTGTCTTAATCCAACGAAACTTCATAATTTTCTGTTAACTCCTTTCGACACAGTAAACCTTTAAATGTGGCCCACCTTGTAAAGTACACGGGTGCCGTCGCGTTTTGTACACGCCTTAAAGGATAGCAGGTGCATGATAGATGATTCTGGTGTAGAATCGCCCGATATATTCCAAAATGTCAAAACAAATTATCACTGCCATTAAAAAAAAGTTACTGACACCGGCCGGTACAGCCGGTTGCGCTACATTTTTTATATTCACTTAAGTGAACAGAGCCTGTCGTGTTTATTAAGATAGCTTGCTTTCATAATTTTCTGTTACCTCGTTTCAACACAATAAAGCACCAAATGCGCCGTAAACTCACCTACTAAAGTACATGGGTCCCGTCGTTTTTGTGAATGTGTTGAAGCAAGCGGATGTATGATACATGAATCTGGTGTAGAATCGCCCGATCTATTTGAAAATGCCAAAAGAAAAAAATGTATCACTGGCATTAAAAAAATTAAAGGTACTGTCAACTTTCGGTACAACCGGTTGCGCTACATTTTTTTCATTGACTACGTGAATGGTGTGTTTATTAAGATAGATCGCTTTCATAATTTTCTGTTACCTCGTTTCGACACAATAAAACAATAAATGCGCCGTATAGCCACCTACTAAAGTAAACTGGTCCCGTCGTTTTTTGTGAATGTGTTGAAGCAGAGCGGATGTATGATAAATGATTCTGGTGTAGAAATGCCCGATATATTCAAAAATGACAAAAAAATTTGTCACTGCCATTAAAAAAATAAAGTTACTGTCAATTTTCGGTACAACCGGTTGCACGACATTTTTTTATTGTCTTACATGAATAGAGCCTGGCGTGTTTATTAAAACAGCTTGCTTTCATAATTTTCTATTAGCTCGTTTCGACACAATAAAGCACTTAATGCGCCTTATACCCACCTGCTAAAGTACATCGGTCGCGGCGTTTTTTGTGAATGTGTTGAAGGATAGCGAGTGTATGATACATGATTCTGGTGTAGAATCGCCCGTTCTATTCGGAAATGTCAAAAAAATGTATCACCGCCATAAAAAAATTAAAGTTAACGTCAACTTTCGGTACAACCGATTGCGCTACATTTTTTTCATTGACAACGTGAATAGCTCCTGGCGTGTTTATTAAGATAGCTTGCCTACATAATTTTCTGCTAACACGTTTCGACACAATAAAACAATAAATGGGCCGTATAGCAAGTACACGGGTCCCGTCGTTTTTTGTGAATGTGTTGAATGATAGCGGGTGTATGATATATAATTCTGTTGTAGAATCGCCCTATCTATTCGAAAATGCCAAAAAAATGTATCACTGCTATTAAAAAAAAAGAAAGTTTTTGTGACCGGCCGGTACAACCGGTTGCCCTTCATTTACCTACGTATATAGAGCGTGGCGAGTTTATTAAGCCAAATTTCATAATTTTCTGTTAACTCGTTTCGAGGGCGATTTATAATAGTTTTAACATTTGTGATTCCTGGACAGCGCATGGGTTTGTTTTTTCTTGGTTTCATTTCTCTACTGCGTGCAGCGTTGCCAGTCTATTACCATTGTACCTACTAAATCTAGTTTCTTACGCATTTGACGAATCTAGTATGTTTTATTTTTGAAGTTTGAAATTGATTACATAAAAATAATATCTTGGAAATGACCATTAAATTGAAGTCTTTCAGTTTTTAAGTTTTTTTACATGAATACCTAAAATGAAAATAATTTCCACCGCTTGCGTGACAAGTGAGCATTTAAAAAATTTCCCATGCTACGTTGCTGGAGTTTCTATAATATAATACGAAATCACAGATGGTGGTTAACAACAAACTGATAAAAATTTAATCTAGTGCGTTTTCATCAAATCTACTAGGTACAATGTCAACTAATTTCTAGTACATACACAAAATTATTTCAACTGGCATCACTGTTTGAATGGTCTGTCCGCTCCGCTTGCCTTAGTAGTTGTAGTTTCAGGCATATATGACAATAATTTTGTATTCTCGGTTCCCGGGTTGCCGGAGTAACGAATTCCACTGCTCGACTCTTCGCGCGCCGTTGCAAGATGAAATGTAACATTTTAGGATTAGGATTCGATTAATTCAAAACGAAATTTTGTATTAAGGTTCAAGATAATTACTTTTGTGACACCTGGCTATCAGAAATAATTCTCCTTGTCACATTTTTAAATCATTTTGAGCAACGCCTACAAAATAGTTTATTATACCTACATTAAAGTGAAAAGTTTTGAAGTTATAGACAAGTGAAAATTGCGTTTTTCAAATTTCAAAGCAACTCACAGCGGGAACGGCTTAGGATAGAGAAAAAGTCTGGACGTAGCAAGTGCGTTATGGTAGTGAATTTTCATAGAAATGATCTGGCACCAAATATTTTTTTATAACCTTTTTTGTTGTAACAAAGAAATCAAAATTTTGTTGTATAGTTTACTCTTTGTAATCTAAACCTACCTACCAAATTTAGTTACTATAGCTTTTTATTTTTTGAGATAAAATTTTTTTTCGAAAGAAAACTAAAAATTTTCCCGAAAAACTTGGTCCGATTTTCTTGGCTAACGAACTTATCCAAGCCACTTACGAGGAAGGTACCTGTCAAATATAATCAAAATCGGCCTATTATTTTTTGAGTTATCGGTGTATTATATACATACATATATATATATGTATGGGACACAACTTCCACGGGCCGCTTCACTGAGAGGGGTCACGCTGGCACTCTAATGTGTAGTACAACGGGTATCAGGAATTCTCAGGAGAGGCACGGGACACAACTTCCGCACTCCAAAGAGAACCCCGACGACGGTTCACTCACCTAGCCGCGTTAAAATGGGACACAACAACCACTTCTTCAAGGCAGGCAAGCAGAGCAAGCCCAGGAAACAACACTGGTCCAACTCTGCCTGGTCTCGTGAACTACACAGTATTATATACTGGCTGACAGCTAATAAGGCCAGAGGAGAAGGAGTAAAAAAGGTAAGATGCTTACTGGCAATTAGACCATTGCTGACCCTTTTTGCTCATCTAAACTAACCTACCCTCCACCTTGAGCTCGATCTCAATGACGACAGTGATTTTGAAAAATCATCCGCCGCCGGTCAGGCTCGAACCGTCGACCCCCGAGTCCGTATTGGAAAGTCTGAATCGACTTTCCCGCACGGCCACGGAGACGCTAGGAGGAGAAGGAGTACTTGATAAAGTTATCTTAACGGTTTAACTAAGAAATCATACAATATTGAATAAATTGTAAAAATAAAATATTTTAATTACACGATTACTAATTATATACTACAATTTCAGATATAAAGAATTGATTCCTCCTCTTTTTTACTGGTTCTTCCACTGCCTTATTTTCCTCTCTAAATAAATAATAAAAAAGCGCAAGTTGTGCCGTGATGTGCTCCTGTTGTGCTGCCATGTGGCGTAGAGAGAAAAAATTGCGAATTTGCGATTCTTAAGAACTCAAATATGATTTTTTTCTGAAGTTAGCAACACCTTTTTTCTTGTCTTAAAAATCCAAGTTGTGTCGTAAAGTGCTCTTGTTATTACAACTTTTTTATTTTAAATAGGACAGCCTGTATATTATTGCATTATCATAATGTCTGAGAAAATTAAAAATTAATGGTTTTTACATTTGAAGTTTCTGATGAATAATTCAGAAGTTCTAAACAAATGAAAAACCGAATTTTCCATTTTCAAAGCAGCTTGCATTGCTAAGAGGATTAAAACAGAAGCAAACTTGCGTGTTTGAGATTTTAAATAGGACAGCCTGTATATTATTGCATTATCATAATGCCTGAGAAAATTAAAAATGAATGGTTTTTACATTTGAAGTTTCTGATGAATAATTCAGAAGTTCTAAACAAATGAAAAACCAAATTTTCCATTTTCAAAGCAGCTTGCATTGCTAAGAGGATTAAAACAGAAGCAAACTTGCGTTTTTGAGAAAAGAAAATAAGACGGTGTAACTTCAAAAACAAAACGTATTTTGGGCCATAAAAATCACAAACCCGGAATAGCAGCACAACAGGGGTGCATTACGGCACAACTTGCGTTCTTAAGAAAAGAAAAGAGGCAGTGCTAACTTTGTAAAAAAGTGTTGCCCTATACAAACCACACCCTTAGATTTTTTTGTGCAGCATGTGCACGTGATACCACATCGCGGCCACATCTCAGCACATCCTTTTTTTAAGTTTTGTATTTTTTTTCAAAATATAAAATTACGGTGCTAACTTCATGCACATAATTGTTTTCCAAAATACCTACAAAATAACTGTAAATTCATTTATTTCTACAGGGTGGGGCGCCAAGAACGCCTCAGTCTATAAAGCCCAAACCGTGTACGATTTAAAAAAATTAAAAACTGGGTTTTATACAGGGTTGTAAGATCTATAATTTAAAATTATTTTAGACTGGACAGGATATTCCACATGAGAGTATCGTATCAAAGTTAAGTTTTTTTTTAATGGAATGCTCTTTAGGTTATTATATTTTTAGATTGTGTCAAAAGAAAAAATATGGCAGGTTTTTACAGTCAAAGTTTAAACTAAATAGTTTTGGTGTTATAAACAAGTGACAGTAGCGTTGTTCAAATTTCAAAGCAATTCACGGCGCAAACGGCTCAAAATAGAAAAAACGGCTTATATGTCTCTATCTTCACTTTTCAAGCAGTATCCTATGGTGTGGAGGTAGTTCTCATACAAGGAGATGAAAAATTTGAGACTTCGCGACATCCCACTAAAAAATGCTAATTAAAATTTTACAAATGTTTATATACAATAGTAAAAAGTCTGGACACAGCAAGTGCGTTATAGTTGTGAATTTTCATAAGTATGTTTTTAATAGCATTATGTGTGTGTTTTTTTAAGAAAGCAGGCATAAAAACCTAACAATGTGCCATGTTTCATAAAAATAACTTTATTGTTTGAAAATGTACAAAACCTTCCAAAAGTAAACTTAAAGTGTTCCTGAAAAAACTGATTTCTTGGTCAACCTTATAGGTTAATAGCAAATTGAGCTATTCAAATTTGAAGCATTTAATCAAATTTCTTTACCATAACGCACTTGCTGGGTCCCGAATTTATTTTTTTACAAACATGCATTATATTTCGATGGAAAATGCAAAAATGCAATGTGCAAATGTTCGATTAAAAAAAAATAAAATTGTATCACCAACGACTTATGGGCCAGCCTGTGATTGTAGAAATATTTTTTAAGATGTAACTCAAGACACCCTATAATTAATGTATACTTTTTTTTTGTATCTTCTATAATAACGGATATATTGAACTTTATTGATTTTTTTACGAAAATTCGACAAAAATTATATACCATTAAACGATAAACTCTATAGCTAAGACTACTGCTAAAGTATGAGAGTATATTTGAAATGAATTTTCTGAAAATATTCCAGTAAAATGAAGGATAATGACTTCTTGAGACATTTTCTTTCCATATCTCGTATTAGTATCAAATTCTTTGCCTAAATGTTGCCAATTTTGACGTTTTAAATCGCGACTTTGACGTTTTGAGGAAAACCCCAATTTATTTTTTAATGCCTGTAGCTTTTTTATCTTTTAACCTACAGAGCTAAGTTTTGGCAGGTGGTTTACCTATAATGATATAAACCTGTGTACCAAATTTGGTTGCCCTTACTTTGTTATATTCGGAGATATGAATTTTTTTCGAAAGGAAACACAAAATTTTCCGGGAAAACCTGGGCCGATTTTCCTATATAACGAACTTATCCAAGCCACTTGTAAAAGGAAGGTATTCACCAAATTTAATCAAAATATTATTTTTTGAGTTATCGGTATATATATATATATATATATATATATATATATATATATATATATATATATATATATATATATATATATATATATATATATATATATATATATATATATATATATATATATATATATATATATATATATATATATATATATATATATATATATATATACCGATAACTCAAAAAATAATATTTTGATTAAATTTGGTGAATACCTTCCTTTTACAAGTGGCTTGGATAAGTTCGTTATATAGGAAAATCGGCCCAGGTTTTCCCGGAAAATTTTGTGTTTCCTTTCGAAAAAAATTCATATCTCCGAATATAACAAAGTAAGGGCAACCAAATTTGGTACACAGGTTTATATCATTATAGGTAAACCACCTGCCAAAACTTAGCTCTGTAGGTTAAAAGATAAAAAAGCTACAGGCATTAAAAAATAAATTGGGGTTTTCCTCAAAACGTCAAAGTCGCGATTTAAAACGTCAAAATTGGCAACATTTAGGCAAAGAATTTGATACTAATACGAGATATGGAAAGAAAATGTCTCAAGAAGTCATTATCCTTCATTTTACTGGAATATTTTCAGAAAATTCATTTCAAATATACTCTCATACTTTAGCAGTAGTCTTAGCTATAGAGTTTATCGTTTAATGGTATATAATTTTTGTCGAATTTTCGTAAAAAAATCAATAAAGTTCAATATATCCGTTATTATAGAAGATACAAAAAAAAAGTATACATTAATTATAGGGTGTCTTGAGTTACATCTTAAAAAATATTTCTACAATCACAGGCTGGCCCATAAGTCGTTGGTGATACAATTTTATTTTTTTTTAATCGAACATTTGCACATTGCATTTTTGCATTTTCCATCGAAATATAATGCATGTTTGTAAAAAAATAAATTCGGGACCCAGCAAGTGCGTTATGGTAAAGAAATTTGATTAAATGCTTCAAATTTGAATAGCTCAATTTGCTATTAACCTATAAGGTTGACCAAGAAATCAGTTTTTTCAGGAACACTTTAAGTTTACTTTTGGAAGGTTTTGTACATTTTCAAACAATAAAGTTATTTTTATGAAACATGGCACATTGTTAGGTTTTTATGCCTGCTTTCTTAAAAAAACACACACATAATGCTATTAAAAACATACTTATGAAAATTCACAACTATAACGCACTTGCTGTGTCCAGACTTTTTACTATTGTATATAAACATTTGTAAAATTTTAATTAGCATTTTTTAGTGGGATGTCGCGAAGTCTCAAATTTTTCATCTCCTTGTATGAGAACTACCTCCACACCATAGGATACTGCTTGAAAAGTGAAGATAGAGACATATAAGCCGTTTTTTCTATTTTGAGCCGTTTGCGCCGTGAATTGCTTTGAAATTTGAACAACGCTACTGTCACTTGTTTATAACACCAAAACTATTTAGTTTAAACTTTGACTGTAAAAACCTGCCATATTTTTTCTTTTGACACAATCTAAAAATATAATAACCTAAAGAGCATTCCATTAAAAAAAAACTTAACTTTGATACGATACTCTCATGTGGAATATCCTGTCCAGTCTAAAATAATTTTAAATTATAGATCTTACAACCCTGTATAAAACCCAGTTTTTAATTTTTTTAAATCGTACACGGTTTGGGCTTTATAGACTGAGGCGTTCTTGGCGCCCCACCCTGTAGAAATAAATGAATTTACAGTTATTTTGTAGGTATTTTGGAAAACAATTATGTGCATGAAGTTAGCACCGTAATTTTATATTTTGAAAAAAAATACAAAACTTAAAAAAAGGATGTGCTGAGATGTGGCCGCGATGTGGTATCACGTGCACATGCTGCACAAAAAAATCTAAGGGTGTGGTTTGTATAGGGCAACACTTTTTTACAAAGTTAGCACTGCCTCTTTTCTTTTCTTAAGAACGCAAGTTGTGCCGTAATGCACCCCTGTTGTGCTGCTATTCCGGGTTTGTGATTTTTATGGCCCAAAATACGTTTTGTTTTTGAAGTTACACCGTCTTATTTTCTTTTCTCAAAAACGCAAGTTTGCTTCTGTTTTAATCCTCTTAGCAATGCAAGCTGCTTTGAAAATGGAAAATTTGGTTTTTCATTTGTTTAGAACTTCTGAATTATTCATCAGAAACTTCAAATGTAAAAACCATTCATTTTTAATTTTCTCAGGCATTATGATAATGCAATAATATACAGGCTGTCCTATTTAAAATCTCAAACACGCAAGTTTGCTTCTGTTTTAATCCTCTTAGCAATGCAAGCTGCTTTGAAAATGGAAAATTCGGTTTTTCATTTGTTTAGAACTTCTGAATTATTCATCAGAAACTTCAAATGTAAAAACCATTAATTTTTAATTTTCTCAGACATTATGATAATGCAATAATATACAGGCTGTCCTATTTAAAATAAAAAAGTTGTAATAACAAGAGCACTTTACGACACAACTTGGATTTTTAAGACAAGAAAAAAGGTGTTGCTAACTTCAGAAAAAAATCATATTTGAGTTCTTAAGAATCGCAAATTCGCAATTTTTTCTCTCTACGCCACATGGCAGCACAACAGGAGCACATCACGGCACAACTTGCGCTTTTTTATTATTTATTTAGAGAGGAAAATAAGGCAGTGGAAGAACCAGTAAAAAAGAGGAGGAATCAATTCTTTATATCTGAAATTGTAGTATATAATTAGTAATCGTGTAATTAAAATATTTTATTTTTACAATTTATTCAATATTGTATGATTTCTTAGTTAAACCGTTAAGATAACTTTATCAAGTACTCCTTCTCCTCCTAGCGTCTCCGTGGCCGTGCGGGAAAGTCGATTCAGACTTTCCAATACGGACTCGGGGGTCGACGGTTCGAGCCTGACCGGCGGCGGATGATTTTTCAAAATCACTGTCGTCATTGAGATCGAGCTCAAGGTGGAGGGTAGGTTAGTTTAGATGAGCAAAAAGGGTCAGCAATGGTCTAATTGCCAGTAAGCATCTTACCTTTTTTACTCCTTCTCCTCTGGCCTTATTAGCTGTCAGCCAGTATATAATACTGTGTAGTTCACGAGACCAGGCAGAGTTGGACCAGTGTTGTTTCCTGGGCTTGCTCTGCTTGCCTGCCTTGAAGAAGTGGTTGTTGTGTCCCATTTTAACGCGGCTAGGTGAGTGAACCGTCGTCGGGGTTCTCTTTGGAGTGCGGAAGTTGTGTCCCGTGCCTCTCCTGAGAATTCCTGATACCCGTTGTACTACACATTAGAGTGCCAGCGTGACCCCTCTCAGTGAAGCGGCCCGTGGAAGTTGTGTCCCATACGCCGAAAGGGAGCTCTGGCCTAAAGCCACTAATAAGGGACCGACCGTTTGATAGTCTTCATTTCATGCTTAGCACTTCTTTTTTTATATTTACCGTAGTTTGACATTATGACTATGGAACTTTGTACCGAATAATTTACCTTTGTGTATAATTGTATATAATTGTATATATTATCTGTCCCATATGCCGAAAGGGAGCTCTGGCCTAAAGCCACTAATAAGGGACCGACCGTTTGATAGTCTGCATTTCATGCTTAGCACTTCTTTTTTATATTCACCGTAGGTTAACATTATGACTATGGAACTTTGTACCTAATAATTTACCTTTGTGTATAATTGTATATAATTGTATATATTATCTGTTTCTGTGTTTATAGATATTTGTAAATAATAAAACCTGCTAAAACAATTCAACTTCTTCTCACTTGGGCCCTCGACGAAACATTTCTTCGACTAGTTACTCGTGGCAAGAAGAGGAATAAACCTCTAAAAATTTGGCGCCCGTTCCTACCATAGGATAAAACAAAATTACCGACCGTGGAACGTAAAAAAAAGTCGTCACAAAATTACTGTACATCGGATATATTTATTTTTTATTATAATACAGGCACTTGGCATTTTTATAAGTAGATAGAATACAAGTAGCCTTTTTTATTTTTTTTCTTCTCGAATGTAACACTTAAGTATTTCAAAAATCATTAAATATCGAATAACTCGAAAATCGTAAATAATCAAACCATTGCTTTTCGGATTTTATTGTTGCAAATGACCACCCCCATCACTGGGTTTCGTTTTATCCATGGCTTGTGGAACAACCTGTATAAAAACAGATACATGTTCATATCTGAACTTTTCATGTACATAGTATCATATTGTGTAGTTGAAATGTTTATACGGGGTGATGAAAATTATCAGATTTTTCATCAGTATGTGTAAAAATTTCCACTAAGGATAGCACATAATAATAATTAGGATAGGGGCACGTAAGCCGTTTTACTCTGTACCATTCTCGATGTAGGTAGGTACAGTGCTATAAACTTGAAAAATTTTCAACAACGATTTTGGCCTGTTTATAATAAAAATCATAAACTACTTAATCTGCATTCAATTTTCAGATAATATAAAATATAAAAAAATACAGTGGATGTTTCATTAAAAAAACGACGTTTATAGCAACTTCCGCTATAAATGGAAGCGTTGCAATTTTGGAAATATCTCAACAAAATAACTATATGTCCAAAGTCAATTTTCCTTAACTAAATTCTGACTATTATATGCCTACAATATGTAGGAACCAGTTGCCTGACAGTCCCTATACCTATAATAGGAATTTTCTTTCTTTAATTCTATTTTATTTTATGAGATAAATTATGATCAACTAGGTATAAATTTAAGTAATTTAGCACATACCCTTATTACGTATAGGTATGTTTAAATAATTATTTACTTTGGTATAACTATTTATAAAAATAATTATCGATTAATAGTGACATCCCATTAACACACCCTTAAAGTAGAATTAACAGTGGCCTCCTGATCACACTCTGTAGTGTGATTCATTAACTTTGGCATCCTGCTTACACATTGTAGAAAGTTCATTAGCTGTGACGTCGGATGCCACATGTTTGGAAATAGCAGGTTCCTATCATGGACTATATCTTTCCACAGAGGGAGTGTAAAGATATGCCGGTTAGATTTTTGTGTTGCCTACGCCTCGGGGACCACCTTGGCGCGGTACGAACGCGAGTGCCACAATTGGGTATATTGCTTGGATGGCACAGCTAATGGCATACGTGTATGTATGTGTGTGTGTGTGTGTGTGTGTGTGTGTGTGTGTGTGTGTGTGTGTGTGTGTGTGTGTGTGTGTGTGTGTGTGTGTGTGTGTGTGTGTGTGTGTGTGTGTGTGTGTGTGTGTGTGTGTGTGTGTGTGTGTGTGTGTGTGTGTGTGTGTGTGTGTGTGTGTGTGTGTGTGTGTGTGTGTGTGTGTGTGTGTGTGTGTGTGTGTGTGTGTGTGTGTGTGTGTGTGTGTGTGTGTGTGTGTGTGTGTGTGTGTGTGTGTGTGTGTGTGTGTGTGTGTGTGTGTGTGTGTGTGTGTGTGTGTGTGTGTGTGTGTGTGTGTGTGTGTGTGTGTGTGTGTGTGTGTGTGTGTGTGTGTGTGTGTGTGTGTGTGTGTGTGTGTGTGTGTGTGTGTGTGTGTGTGTGTGTGTGTGTGTGTGTGTGTGTGTGTGTGTGTGTGTGTGTGTGTGTGTGTGTGTGTGTGTGTGTGTGTGTGTGTGTGTGTGTGTGTGTGTGTGTGTGTGTGTGTGTGTGTGTGTGTGTGTGTGTGTGTGTGTGTGTGTGTGTGTGTGTGTGTGTGTGTGTGTGTGTGTGTGTGTGTGTGTGTGTGTGTGTGTGTGTGTGTGTGTGTGTGTGTGTGTGTGTGTGTGTGTGTGTGTGTGTGTGTGTGTGTGTGTGTGTGTGTGTGTGTGTGTGTGTGTGTGTGTGTGTGTGTGTGTGTGTGTGTGTGTGTGTGTGTGTGTGTGTGTGTGTGTGTGTGGTGTGTGTGTGTGTGTGTGTGTGTGTGTGTGTGTGTGTGTGTGTGTGTGTGTGTGTGTGTGTGTGTGTGTGTGTGTGTGTGTGTGTGTGTGTGTGTGTGTGTGTGTGTGTGTGTGTGTGTGTGTGTGTGTGTGTGTGTGTGTGTGCGTGCTGTGTGCGTGCGTGTGTGTGTGCGTGCGTGCGTGCGTGCGTGCGTGCGTGCGTGCGTGCGTGCGTGCGTGCGTGCGTGCGTGCGTGCGTGCGTGCGTGCGTGCGTGCGTGCGTGCGTGCGTGCGTGCGTGCGTGCGTGCGTGCGTGCGTGCGTGCGTGCGTGCGTGCGTGCGTGCGTGCGTGCGTGCGTGCGTGCGTGCGTGCGTGCGTGCGTGCGTGCGTGCGTGCGTGCGTGCGTGCGTGCGTGCGTGCGTGCGTGCGTGCGTGCGTGCGTGCGTGCGTGCGTGCGTGCGTGCGTGCGTGCGTGCGTGCGTGCGTGCGTGCGTGCGTGCGTGCGTGCGTGCGTGCGTGCGTGCGTGCGTGCGTGCGTGCGTGCGTGCGTGCGTGCGTGCGTGCGTGCGTGCGTGCGTGCGTGCGTGCGTGCGTGCGTGCGTGCGTGCGTGCGTGCGTGCGTGCGTGCGTGCGTGCGTGCGTGCGTGCGTGCGTGCGTGCGTGCGTGCGTGCGTGCGTGCGTGCCGTGCGTGCGTGCGTGCGTGCGTGCGTGCGTGCGTGCGTGCGTGCGTGCGTGCGTGCGTGGTGCGTGCGTGCGTGCGTGCGTGCGTGCGTGCGTGCGTGCGTGCGTGCGTGCGTGCGTGCGTGCGTGCGTGCGTGCGTGCGTGTGTGTGTGGCTGGGTGCGTGCGTGCGTGCGTGGGTGCGTGCGTGTGTGTGTGTGTGTGTGTGTGTGTGCCACACTGATAATTCAAAAAATAATGGGCTGATTTTGATTAAATTTGGTAAGTACCTCCTTTTTTGCAAGTGGCTTGAATAAGCTCGTTAGCTAGGAAAATCGGCCCAGGTTTTCCCGGAAAATTTTGTGTTTTCTTTCGAAAAAAATGTATATCTCCGGAAGTTACATAGTAAGGGCAACCAAATTTGGTAGGCGAGTTTATATCATTATAGGTAAATTACCTACCAATATTTAGCTCTGTACGTTAAATGCCAAAAAAGTTATAGGCATTTAAAGAAAAATAAATTGGGGTTTTCGTCAAAACGTCAAAGTCGCGATTTAAAACGTCAAAATTGGCAGTATTTAGGCAAAGAACCTGAAACTAATACGAGCTATGGAAAGAAAATGTCTCAAGAAGAATGTTTTACAAAGCCTTTACAATGTCTTAGCTTCAACCGCCATTGTCCTACATTTTACTAATATATTTCCAGAAAATTCATTTCAAATAGATCCTTTCTCTGATGCTTTGGCACTAGTCTTAGCTATATAGTTTATCATTTAATGGTATATAATTTTTGTCGAATTTTCGTAAAAAATCAATAAAGCTCAATATATCCGTTATTATACAAGATACGAAAAAAATTGTATACATTAAATATAGGGTGTCTTAAGCTACATCTTAAAAAAATATTTCTACAATCACAGGGTGGCCCATAAGTCGTTGGTGATACAAGTTTTCTTTTTTTTTTTAATCGAACACGCCTTATGTTAATGCATTTTTGCATTTTCCATCGAAATATAATGCATGTTTGTAAGAAAAAAAATTCGGCAGCAAGGGCGTTATGATAGCGAATCTTCATTATTAAATGCTTCAAATTTGAATAGCTCAATTTTTGTACATTTTCAAAAAGTAAAGTTATTTTGATGAAACATGGCAAATGTTTTCTACTATATAGGTTATACTGCAGTAACCAAATTTGATGCCTGCTTTCTTAACAAACAAAAAAAACATACATATTTGCTATCACATTTTAATGAAAATTCACTACCATAACGCACTTGCTGCGTCCAGACTTTTTTTGCTTGTCAGCTAGTGAATAAATCAGAATAATTGTGGTTATGCAATGTTAGACTGTATTACAGTAATGCCTAACTATAGTTGATATTTAAAATGGTTAGTTAAAAAAAGGTATAAGTCTAGTATTATTTTACTGGATTTATACTGTTTCAATTATTGGTTTATTGCAGTGAATACAAAAGTATTTTATAACCGTATGAAACAGCATTTACTGGTATTTGTAATAATTCTAACTACTTATGCAGGTACCGCTGATGTGACACAAATTTATCTTTGATAAGCTATCGTTGTTAACATTATTTAAATATTGTCAGTTGATTTTCCTAGACTAAATTTATTAGAGCTTGATGTCAAACCTTTAATTTCAAAAGCCTGTCTAGCATAGTATGTTAAAATGACTTAAACCATTCAATTTAAAATACTGCTTTAGTAGTTAAAGTGTAATGAGTGTAGGGTATTAGCTTGAAAAAATAACTAAATATCATCAGACGAAATGGATTACTGTATGTAAATATAAAAAATTGCAAAATCTGACATCGGTTTTGAATATATTACCTTGCACAAATTTTCTTTTTCCCCACAGGAATCTGTGAATCAACAAGACAAGTTACATGACTTTTTTCCGTGAAGTTACACTTTTATTTATTTTCTGATAAATTTTAGGTACTCTGCGGGTTGTAAAATTATGAACATTTTGTATGGTCTACTTTAAATTTTCACATACATATAATATGTTAACCCTAAGTAATTTTGTTTACTGTAGACCTTTTTTCTTTTGTTCCAGGAAAAAAAAAGAACCCTAAAAGCACCTGCCCAAGAATAATCTTCTTTTTTGTAATTTGATTTTTTCTTAAAGATATTAAACTTTTTTTTCTAATTTGAATTTTTCACTGTGAGATCTTAGAGCCGCTACACACATGTGTATACACGTTTTAGAGGGCTGGTGGGCAAAGTGAGATTTTGATGTGAAATAGAGTGAATTGTTATTCCAAAACTGTATATTGTTAGAAGGTATTTACGCTTTGCTTATAATTTTAATGTATATTACCAAAAGTAGTCTCAGTATGTGAGAAAAGTTAGGTAGTGATTAATAGTTATTAAGAAAAATATTTATTATTATTATTATACACACATGTTCAGACAAGTATATTTATTATGTACCTGGTATCAAACTCTAGCATAGGTAAGAAAGACACACACGCGCACGCACGCACGCATACACCCACCCCCCACAGCACCGGGCCTTGTGGCCGAGCTCGGTGCTACGGCCTGCGGCCGGGCTTATGGTCCCCTCCAGTATCTACTTTGCCTCTTCACAGTATGCGAATTTAATACAGGGGTAGTTTTCTAGAACCAAACGATATCAGTTTTGATAACCCTAGTGTTTCGAATATAACTCAAAGACAACGATACTGTTGTAAGTATTCGTTTTTTTTTAATGACCCCACGATATGTATCTTCAAGAGGCAAATGTTTTTTCTTTAACCTTTGTTAGGTATTCCATATTTCCTTCTAGCTACATTAACTAGTTTTTGAGATATATACTAAATTATTTTTAGAAAATACACAAAATTTGTCCAATGATGCATGTTAGTCATAGATAAAATGACTTGTTAACGTTGCTATCTTATTAAATTTTTGCAAAAATTATATATATATATATATATATATATATATATATATATATATATATATATATATATATATATATATATATATATATATATATATATATATATATATATATTAAGTAGACATATATTATGTACTTGCATTAAAAACATGCCACTGCAACTATCAAACAAGTAGTAAAAACATTTAATATTAAAATTTCTACATATAAGTTTAAGCGACGAAAATTGTAAATGTTACCATATAAGTATTGTAACGGAGCGAATTTCAATGAGCTAATTAAAAGACGAAAATCTCCAGTATACAGAAAATAAAACATACGGTTTTATTTTCGCCGACGTAAAATGCGATCTGTTTAATATTTGTTTGCTTTTGTAATACCAGGGTGTTCGCTCCTCGTATAGTGTAAAAGCAGTGGAATTTATAATCTTTATTTTGCGATAAGAAGAACGGACCAGAATTCCACGAATCGTCAAGAAGAACACAACTTAAGTAGTCAGCAACGCAAAACCGCGATATCGTATAGTACCGCTACCTTAAAATTATATGTGTGTGTGATACAGTCAAACCAGCCTTAACAAATCCATTAAACGCACCAGCAACCCAGGATAGCCTTTTCCGGGACACGCACGAGTTTCTGTGAGTCCAGTACTCGACAAGAGAAGAAATTCACAAAGGTAAGTGGCTTTTTGGTCATTCACGAGTTTGCATCAATTTCCACTGCTTTTGCCCCTTCTCTTTTCATTAAAAACCGTTACTTAATTAACAAACGCAAATTACAGTCCACTTTGTTCGTAATAGCCCGCTTAACGCCTATTTTTCTTCGCCCGCTCTAGCCCATTTCTTGGTCCTTCTCAGCCGGATAGTTTTTTTGTCTCGGAAATAATACGCAAGTAAATTTGGCTATTCAACTTTGTTAATTTTGAAAATAACTAAAGCGCGCTGGTTTAGCTGTATTCAATTCAGATTTTAAATTAATTTCCCGCAATTTTCATGTATATATCGCTAGAACCTTTATAATTATAGAATTTTTAAAAGTTATTTTCTTATCGCAAGAATCCGCCATTCAGTTAAATTTTGCTTTATTTTGAACAAATAGCACGGCTTTAGGAGTCGACGCATATCATTTCACGCATATATCGCTCTTTGCTTCTGTTTCATTCTTATCAATTTGTACCTGAATAATTCTTTGTTTCACATTGGTACGTATATCTGTTATATTTCCATATACGAGGCCTATTCAATTAATATCATGACTGACACTAAATTAAGGAAATACAAAAACCAACGCAATATTCAGCTATCTGAAATAGACACATTGTCTTCTCTAGCCCAGAAAGCCCAGTCAGATGTTTCGCTTTATAATTTACTTAGGGTTAGATCTTCCGAAATCGACTATTTAAGGGAACAGTTTATTCAAACGCACGAAAATATCGTTTCTGTAATTTTAAGTAGTGAACATGGAAACGCTTCTGATGAAAACACTATTTACGCTGGATTTATGGACGCTTATTTTGAAATTAAAGCCATTTGTTCTAGGTTATTCCCTGACAATAAAACAAATGTCCAGGAAATTCTAAATTCAAATACAGCTGGTCTTAATGAAGGTGCTAAAGCAAGGCTAGCTAAAATAGAAATTCCTAAATTTAGAGGTGACTATAAAACCTTTAACACTTTTATCGATTTATTCAATGCCTTAGTACATGACTGTCCCGCATATTCCGACATTGAAAAGTTTCATTATCTAACTATATCAGTAGAAGGCCCGCCGTTATCTCTAATAAGATCTTTGCCTCTGACCGCTGACAATTATCAGATAGCTTATAATACATTAGTCACTCGTTATTCTAACAAACGTCTGCGTGCCCAAGAGCACTGGCATGCTATAGATAGCATTTCGAAATTTAATTCTGATGACCACGTCAATATTCGCAATTCGCTAGACATTATTTCGGAAAATCTTTCTGCTTTAAACACTTTAGGCTTTCCTACAGACCAATGGGACTTTGTTATGTTTATGTTGGTGTCAAAACGCCTTGACAGGAACATGTTGACGAAATTTGAGTTAGACCACGCTTCCACCGAGGTCCCTACATTTACGCAATTGCTTGACTTTCTAAATAAATATTGTATCGCTGGTGATGCTATGAATCAGAAGTCATTCCTTTCGCACTCTCAAAAGAAATATTCTGACAAATCGCAAGCTAGACCAACGCCTCGAACTTCCGCTTTTTTCGCTGATAATTTAAATTGTAAATCTATCTTACATACTTGTGTGTTTTGCAAAGATTCTTCGCATTCTATTTATAATTGCTCCTCATTTTGTAATAAAACTCCAAAAGATCGCTATAATTTTGTTAAATCTTCTCGTCTTTGCCACAACTGTTTAAGTAGCCTACATTATCTTAACAAATGCAAATCTACCAGGTCCTGTCGCAAGTGTGGTCGGCGTCATCATACGCTCTTGCATTTTGATAAAAGCTCCGCGCCTATTCCGTCGCCAGTGTGTAATAACCCTTCCAGATCTCCAGTTCCTTCCGCTCCGCTCGACCAAGAGCAGGTCTTTGCTGCTTCTGGGATTGTATCTAATCAAACCACGGTCTTATTGGCCACTGCGCTGATTGAAGTTCTTGATAACCATGGAAATTATCAGATTATGGGATGCCTTTTGGATGGAGGTAGTATGATGTCTTTTATCTCGCAAAGGGCTTTTAAGCGTTTGGGGTTGCCTAAGCAAAACTGCATGTTTGCAATCAAAGGACTGGCATCTATGCAGACTTCTTCTCAGAGTGGTTGTGTAACGCTCACTGGAAGACCGGTTGGTCAAGATTCTTTCAATTTTACTGTCGACGCATTGATCTTGAACGCCATTTGTGATAATTTGCCAGCAACCGCTATTTGCTCTTCCAATTGGTCTCACATTCGCAATTTAAAATTGGCTGATCGCCATTTTAATCGTCCAGGTCAGGTCGATATATTGTTAGGAGCCGACGTTTTTTCTAAAATCCTTTTAAATGGACGCATTTCCGGTGGGGAAGGTCAACCTGATGCCGTCAACACCGTCTTTGGTTATGTGCTCATGGGTAAGATTGGCAACACAGTTCATTCTTCTGCTGTCTCTTCTTTCTTGTGCAGTAACTTTGAATCAAATCTCGATCGCACCCTTAGGGATTTTTGGGAAGTGGAAAGTGTTCCGACTTCGTCGCATCACTCTAATGAAGATATTTTTTGTGAACATCATTTTAAGACTAAAATATCTCGCTCTCCTTCTGGCAAATATATCGTTTCGCTCCCATTTAAATCTGAGTCGCTGCCTATTTTTCCTGGCATTCGCGACCTCGTCGTCCAAAGATTTCTTTCCCTGGAACGCCGCCTTGCTAGAAACATGGACTTGTATACCCAATATTCTGCTTTTATGAGAGAATATTTGGAACTAGGCCACATGAAACGTGTTTATGACAATAAAGATTCTCCCGACGCATATTATATTCCGCATCATTGCATTTTGAAACCAAATAGCTTGTCTACTAAACTCAGGGTAGTTTTTAATGGTTCGGCGAAACTTCCCAACCAAAGCTCTCTTAACGATTGTCTACATACTGGACCAAAACTACAACAAGATATTGCCACAATTCTGTGTCACTTTCGCCTTCATAATTATGTCTTGTGTGCTGACATCAAAATGATGTATCGTAACATTCTTGTCGACCAATCACAGCATGATTATTAAAGAATTGTTTGGAGGTTTGCTTCTGATGAACCTTTGGTGGACTATAACCTGGTTACGCTTGTATATGGACTAACGCCATCCCCCTTTCTCGCGATACGCACTCTTCATCAGTTAGTGAATGACGAAGGGGGCTCTTACCCGCTAGCTTCTGCCGCCATTTTAAACGACACTTATGTTGATGATGTTGTAACCGGCTGCTCTTCTTATGAAGACGCAAAGCTTTTACAGTCAGAGCTGATCTCGCTTTTTGAACGAGGCGGCTTTGAGCTTAGAAAATGGTCTAGTAACTGTTCCGCATTACTTTCACATTTACCTCCGGAACATTTGTCGCAAAATCCGCTTATTTTTGGTTCACTGGCAAACGACACTCCTTTAAAAATTCTCGGTCTGCAGTGGAGTCCCTCTGAGGATACATTCTTTTTCTCAGTCTCGCCGTTGGGGAAACCCTGTACGAAACGCAACATGCTCTCGGAACTGGCCAGAATCTTTGACCCGCTTGGATTTCTTTCGCCTATTACTATTTTTCAAAAGATTCTAATCCAGTCGCTGTGGACTTCTAAATTAGATTGGGACTAAACCCCGCCCTCGCATATTGTTGAGGCTTGGAACCGTTATCGAAATGAACTCGGTTTACTAAGCAATTTACGCATTCCTAGAAAAATCCTTCCACCTCATTCTGGATGTGGTTATGAATTACATGGGTTCTGTGACTCTTCTGAAAAGGGTTACGCTGCCGTTGTTTATATACGATGCCTCCGCCCTGACAAAACAGTTTTTGTTCAGTTTGTTTGCTCTAAAACCAAAGTCGCTCCGGTTAAGAAACTAACCATTCCTAGGCTAGAACTGTGTGGTGCAGTTTTGTTGGCGAAACTCCTATCGTTTCTTCTGAACGTTTATCAGACTCGCATGACTTTCGAAAGAATTTTTGCCTGGTCAGATTCGCAAATCGTCTTGAGTTGGATAAAATCTTCGCCTCATCGTTGGAAAACCTTTGTGGCAAATCGAGTTGCCTACATTCACGAAAGGGTTTCTTCTGAATTTTGGCATTATATAGATTCTGCTAATAATCCCGCCGATATCGCCTCTCGAGGTGTTCATCCTTCTCAATTTCTCGCCCATGATATTTGGTTCAATGGTCCATCGCTACTATGTCGTTCTGAGCTGTCTGCCTGCTCCCCGTCTTCAGAGCTGCAGTCTGAAGAGGTCTCTGTTGAGGAAAGGACAGTTTCGCTTTTAACATTTACAGGTGAAGAAAATCTGCTTGATGATTTGTTAGAAAATCATTCTTCTTTACATTACATACAGTCTATTTTGTCATACGTATTACGCTTCGCTTTTAATTCTAGACATTCTTCTATTGCGAAATTTGGACCGCTATCTCGGTTAGAGCTTCATGATGCTCTGACCCTTCTGGTCAAGCGCACTCAAGCGGTCTACTTTGAAAAGGAGTTATCTAGTAAAAAATTCCCTAAGTCCTGGAGAAAACTCGCCGTATTTCAAGACAGTACTGGTCTTTTGCGTGTAGGTGGTCGCTTGACTCACTCAAGTTTGTCTTATGAGCGAAAGCATCCGCTCTTACTTCCACAAAAGTGCCGACTCACGGTGCTTTTAATTGAACAATACCATAAAAGGTATCTTCATATTGGCCCTCGCACTCTTCACTTTTTGTTGTGTCAGAATTTTTGGATTTTGTCTGCAAGACGTGCCATAAACACTGTTATTTCGAAATGTATGCCATGTTGGAAAATAAAGCCTCAACCTTATCAGCCACCTATGGGTGACTTACCCCTTTCTCGAGTTTCGCAAGTCAAACCATTCTCGCATACTGGGGTAGATTTTGGTGGTCCATTCGCGATCACTATGAATCGATACCGAGGTGCTAAAACCTCTAAGGCATATATTTGCCTCTTTGTGTGTTTCGCGACTAAGGCTATACATCTAGAACCTGCCTGTAGTCTTTCGACTGACGCTTTTCTCGCTGCCCTCCAACGATTTATTGCTCGTCGTGGTCGATGTGATAATCTCTATAGTGATTGTGGTACAAATTTCGTTGGCTCCGCCAAGGAGCTTAAACGCATTTTTTCTGATGCAACTGCTAGGGAAGGAATCCATTGGCATTTCAACCCCCCTTCTGCACCACATTTCGGTGGTCTTTGGGAATCTGGTATCAAGAGTGTAAAATCTCATCTCTCTCGTGTTGTTGGCCAACAAATCCTATCGTACGAAGAATTCTACACTGTCCTGACGCTTATAGAATCTGTCTTGAACTCCCGACCTTTAAATCCCTTGAGTTCGGATATCGATGACATTCACGCTTTAACTCCTGGACACTTTCTTCATATGGAGCCAGTTTCTACGCTTCCAACTCCCGATTTGTCGTCTGTCCCCTTAACTCGTCTGTCAAGATGGCAACTTCTCCAACGTATGCACCATGATTTTTGGATTCGCTGGCACAAGGAGTACCTTCACACCCTACAACAACGAAGCAAGTGGCTTGACGCTGGTGCTCTTCCTACTATTGGGGCGATGGTGGCCGTGAAAGCTGAAAAACTTCCGCCTTCTAAATGGCTACTAGGTCGTCTATTGTTTCTAATTCCTGGTCCTGATGGTGTCGTAAGAGTTGCTATTGTAAAGACCTCGAATGGTATCCTTCGTCGCCCTTTGGTGAAGTTGTGCCCGTTGCCAACTAATGACTAGTAGTAGTAGTATTTGTTTCTAATTTAATTTAATTTTTATTTTAAGTCTTTTTATTGTTTTGTGGATTCTTGCTAACCGGGATAATCATTTATTTTGTTTCTTGTTCTCTTTTTTCTTATCCGCCGCATGTTATCGCTTCTCCTTCGCGTTAATTATTTTTTTTGTGTAGAAAAATGTCTTGCTTATAGCAGCCATTTTGGCCGGGCGGGATGTTCGCTCCTCGTATAGTGTAAAAGCAGTGGAATTTATAATCTTTATTTTGCGATAAGAAGAACGGACCAGAATTCCACGAATCGTCAAGAAGAACACAACTTAAGTAGTCAGCAACGCAAAACCGCGATATCGTATAGTACCGCTACCTTAAAATTATATGTGTGTGTGATACAGTCAAACCAGCCTTAACAAATCCATTAAACGCACCAGCAACCCAGGATAGCCTTTTCCGGGACACGCACGAGTTTCTGTGAGTCCAGTACTCGACAAGAGAAGAAATTCACAAAGGTAAGTGGCTTTTTGGTCATTCACGAGTTTGCATCAATTTCCACTGCTTTTGCCCCTTCTCTTTTCATTAAAAACCGTTACTTAATTAACAAACGCAAATTACAGTCCACTTTGTTCGTAATAGCCCGCTTAACGCCTATTTTTCTTCGCCCGCTCTAGCCCACCAGGGTAATTGCCATTAGTTATTGTTTAGAGCTCTTCTCACTAAGTTAATGTCTAGACAGGTATGCTAAACTACGTAATAAATAAAATAAATATTCTATTCTTTTTTACAAGATTTTTATTCGGAAATGTATTTAGCGAGAGATGCAGATAATAATTCAAGCACTGAAGACACGACTGTCAAAATAATGTGTACTCTGTGCTCCTTTATTTCTATATACATGATATAGCTATTATTATTATCATTAGTAAAAAGAAAAAGAAGTGAATGTATTCCAAACAGGAATGTTAGATTTATTTTTTTAAACCGATTTTTGAATCGTGGAGAATCGTTTGTTCAAATATCGATTCAATAAAGATCGGAGCTACAAGAATCGATTTTTGAAAAATCTATTTCGAATTTGCATTAAGCTGCATTATCAATTACTTTTATGAAATATTTCCATACCATACTTTTCTTTCTTACAAAAGGCATGCTTAAACGCTTGAACCAATATGCTTGAATGATTAATAATAAAAAGAACCGGAGCAAAATCTGCAAACTAATAATACAATAATACCATTCATCCAATCAAAATCAGGAAAAATTGAAAAACAAGCCATAGGTCCACAATTTAAAGGATTGGATGACAAATGACAATAACTGACAATCCACGCCACTGTATTGAATTGTCATATTTCTAATTTGCACACCATTTTTTACCACAGGTCACATATACACATCATATTCTGTGGTACAAAGTGAGATGTAAGACAGGAGTCACCATCTCCTTGCGTTGTTGTCACGACAGCTCCAAATAACACAAAATGTTATAAAATAGAGACTACAACCAACCAACATTTTGTGTTATTTAGAGCTGTCGTGACTGTTAGAATAATGTATACTCTGTGCTCCTTTTCTTTCTGTATAAATCATATAGGTAGCTATTATTATTACATTAAAAGAAAAATAATAAGAAGTAATAATGTAAAAAATGACACAATAAGTCAAGTTAATGTTATGCACAATGTATTAAGAAAACAGTGTTATGTTTCTAGTTATTAAAGGGTTTTAAAACGTATTTGGTTAATTAATATAATAATCAAAAGCATCCACGGATATCCTCAATCAATTACAGGTTATGGGCTCAGATATAGAAGAAAATATTAATTAGATTAAACTGAATAATTAAAAGATAAAGTTTAGCGCAAGACGCATGCCATCTTTTCTACACGAATTAAGAAAGATGAATTCTACAGTTATTTATCCGTTATTGAGTTCAAATAATTTTAATAGTTGGAAGTTCAGAGTGTCAGCCCTTTTAGAAGAAAAACAATTGAAGGTTGCATTGGTGAATAGTATTGAAGACTTCACAGATGATAAGAAAAGAGAAGAGTTTCAAATTAAAAATGCTAAAGCCAAATCAGTTATTATTCAGTGTTTGACTGACAAGCACCTTGATATAGTTAAAGATGCAGAAACCGCAAAACAAATGATGAAATCTCTCGAAGATGTATTTCAGAGAAAGAGTGTATTTACTAAGTTAACGTTGAAGAAGAAATTATTAACTCTAAAATGTACTAAAAATGACAAGTTAGAGGATCATTTTTTGAAGTTTGACTCCATTATAAGAGAAATTGAAAGCATAGGTTCAAAAATCGAAGAAAGTGACAAAGTATGTCATTTGTTGCTCTCCTTAAATGAGGATTATGATTCTGTCATCACAGCAATTGAGACATTGAACACAGAAGCTACAATGGATTTTGTTAAAGCAAGATTACTAGATGAAGAATTAAAAATGAAAAATAAATCTCAAGGCTCGACTAACTGTGGAAGTGAAGTTACATTCAAAGCCAGCCAGTATCAAAATCAAAGTCGATTATATGTGTGTTATAAGTGTGGTAAACAAGGCCACAAAATATCATAATGTCGTCAAAGTGGGCCATTTAGAGGAACCACCTCTAGCTTTCGAAGTCGAGGAAGGTCTAACAGTCGTCGCCGAGGAAATGCTAACATAACCACAAACCTAAATACATTTCAGACAGAAAATGATATATCATTTTTAGCCCTAAATTGTCATGAATTATTAAATAACAAAAATCATTTCATCCTAGACTCTGGTGCCACGCAACATTTGGTAAATAGTGAGCTAGAAAAATGCATGACTAATATTGAAAACTTAGACAAAGAAGTGAAAATTGGTGTAGCAAATGGTGAAACAATTGTAGCAAAAAGACAAGGTGTTCTACATGGAATTTGTCAAGGAAGAAAATTATCAATGACAGCTCTAATAGTTGAAGGAATGAAACATAACCTAATTTCAGTTGCGCAGGTAATAGACAAAGGTATGAAAATAACTTTTGGTAAAGATGTAGTAAAAATTCAGAAGAAAAATTGTCAGCTTAACTGTAAGAGAGTCAGTAATTTGTTTATATTGAAAATTGATATTCAGGGGGAGTATTGTTATAAAACAGTAGAAGATTCTAATGTATGGCATAAGAGACTGGGTCATCTCAACAGATACAGTCTTAAATTGTTAAATTTACCATATTCTAAAGATAAGTGTGATGAATGTACCCAAGGAAAAGCCAAAAGATTGCCTTTCTATCGTACAAAAAATGATGAATGTACCCAAGGAAAAGCCAAAAGATTGCCTTTCTATCGTACAAAAAAATGTTCTAAAAATATTGGTGATCTAATTCACACAGATGTTGCAGGCCCCATGACACCAGTTACTCAAGAAGGTTATAAATACTTTCAAGTACTCATGGATGATTATTCTCATTTTACTGTGGTAAAATTATTGAAAATTAAAAATGAAGCTGAACAGAGTGTAATAGATTTTGTCAAGTTAATTAAAACCCAGCATGGTTTAAAAACAAAGAAGATCCGATGTGATTACGGTGGCGAGTTTTCTTCAAATCATTTCAAAAGATATTGTACTGATAAAGGAATAGAATTGCAGTATTTGATTCCATATACACCTCAGCAAAATGGTACTGCCGAAAGACTTAACAGAACATTAATGGATAAAGTACGTACAAAATTTGCAGAAACAAATTTACCAAGAGAATTATGGGGAGAAGCAGTTCTGTGCTCAGCATATGAGTTGAATCGATGTCCAACAGTCGCAAATAAAGGAGTGACACCTTCAACATTGTGGTATGGCAAGAATGATTTATCCAAATTACGTGTTTTTGGAAGTGAAGCATGGGTGGTAACTATGCACAATCAAACAAGGGTTGCGGTGCTATCGGGGCGGCAAGGCCGCGGACGAGCCCTGAGGGAACAAAAAAAAAAAAAAAAAAAAATGGGTGGTAACTATTCCAAAGTCAAATAAAATTGACATGCGAGCTGAATGTGGATCAATGATTGGTTATTACGGTGCAGGATATAGAGTATGGCTTCATGAGAAAAATCAAATAATTTGTTCCAGAGATGTTACTTTTAATGAAAATAAAACTAAGTATTATGAAACTAAAACTGGCAACAATAAAAACCAAATTGAAAATGAAGATACAGACCATATTGAAAATGAAGATGCTAAAGGTTTGTGTGAAGAAAATTCAGTAAGTTCACAAGATGAAGAACAAGAAATCAGTATACAAAAAATGGAAATTTGCAAAAATGATGAAGCTACACAAAACACATCAAGATTAGGAAGAATCATCCAACCCCCACAGTACCTGAATGAATATGAAGTTTATTCTGCATACTGTTTATTAATGTGTGAAGAAGATCCAAAAGACTTTGAAGAAGCAATAAATTCAAAAGATTGGTATGAAGCAATACAAAAGGAATTAAAGTCTCATATAAAACAACAAACATGGTCAGAAGCTGAATTGACAAAAAATAAAACTCCAATTGAGACAAAGTGGGTATTTAGAACCAAAGAAGATGGAACTAAAAAGGCAAGAATCGTTGCTAAAGGATTTCAGGTGAGTGACTATAATAAATTTGACTCATTATATGCTCCAGTGGCTAGAGTATCTACAATTAGAATACTTCTATCACATGCTACTTTGATGAATTGGAATATTAAGCAAATGGATATTCCAACTGCTTTTCTAAATGGAAAACTAGAAAATGATATTTACATTTATACTCCAAAAGGACTTAAAAATACTTCGATGCTAAAATTAAACAGAGCCTTATATGGACTGAAAGAATCGCCAAAGTTATGGAATAACAGACTTAATGACTTTTTAAGGAACATAAATTTCGAAAGGTCACATTATGATTGCTGTTTATACTATAGCAAATCAGTATGGTTACTTGTATATGTTGATGACTTGTTGTTAATTGGGGAAGACAAGAAACTGGAAGAAGTAGCACTTGCATTAAAGCAGGAATTTGATGCAAAGGATTTAGGTGAAGTAAACAACTTTTTGGGTATGTCCATCAGCAGAACACAAAATGAGTTAGTCATAAAGCAAACAAAATTTATTGAAAAACTATTAAGTATATTTAATATGAAAAATTGCAATGGAACAAATATCCCAATGGTAACAGGATTTCAAATCGAATCGAATGAAGACATAATAGATGTACCCTATCGTTCATTGATTGGCAGTCTGATGTATTTGGCTACGACATCCAGACCTGATATAGCATATTCAGTTTCCTATTTAAGTAGAAACCTAGATAAACCCACTATGCAAACGTGGAAAGCCGGTAAGAAAATATTGAGGTATTTACAACAAACGAAAGAACTGGGTCTAATCTATCAAAATGGAGAACTATCACTTGAAGCTTATTCAGATGCAGACTGGGCAACGGACAAGACCGACAGAAAAAGTGTAAGTGGATGTATAATCTTTTATGGTGGTAATCCAGTGAGTTGGTTTTCAAGGAAACAAAACTGTGTCGCTCTTTCTACGGCTGAAGCTGAATATATTGCTGCAGCTGCAACAGCTCAAGACTTAGTGAATGCAAAAGGTGTAGTGAGTGATTTAGGGATTAACTGTGATGCAAAGCTTCTATGTGATAATACTAGTGCCATCTTAATGTCCAAGAGTTTTGAAAATTCAAAGCGTGGTAAACATATTGATATTAGAAATGATTTCTTAAAGGAACTTGTAAATAAGAAAATTATTTCCATTCAATATATTTGTTCAAAAGAAAACATTGCAGATATGCTTACCAAAGCTCTGAATAAAAATGTATTCTGTAAGCTAAGAGAAAAAGCAAATATTGCTCAGTACGATTTTAACTATGATCGTTTAAATCGAGGGGGAGTGTTAGAATAATGTATACTCTGTGCTCCTTTTCTTTCTGTATAAATCATATAGGTAGCTATTATTATTACCTTAAAAGAAAAATAATAAGAAGTAATAATGTAAAAAATGACACAATAAGTCAAGTTAAGATGTTATGCACAATGTATTAAGAAAACAGTGTTATGTTTCTAGTTATTAAAGGGTTTTAAAACGTATTTGGTTAATTAATATAATAATCAAAAGCATCCACGGATATCCTCAATCAATTACAGTGACAACATACTACTTGGTTCCGCAACGAGATGGCGACTCCTGTCTTACATCTCACTTTGTGCTGTGAGGCTGGCTACCATAGCCGTATTACTTTATAGGTGTGTTCTCCCTGAAAATAGTGTACCATACGGATGAGTTCTAATTAGAGAGAAACCGGTCTGCGGTTCTAATTATGGTGAGAATACATCTAGCCTTACATAGTCTGTGGTATTAAGTAATACTATATTAAAATAGTGGCACAAAATAATATATTGTTTTTTGTTTGAAAATTATTTAATATCATTTAAGTATTAATTATTTTTCGATCCGATCTCTGGGGAAATTAATTGATTTTCCCGAAAATCAAGACCTGGCGAATAGATTTAAAATCGAAACTTTGCAACACAAATAATCGATCTTTCAGAAAATCGATTTAGAATCGAACATCCTTAATTCCAAGTTAAAAATGTCACAATACGTTAAGTCTGTGTCATTGTTATGATATGTTTAGTAGCGTTGTTTTTGGTTTTTAAAAGGTTAAAAAATGTATGCCGTAAATTAATGCATCCATGAATCTCCTTAACCAATTTCAGGTTATGGGCCCAGTTATAAAAGAAAATATTAGAAAATATTAATTGAAAAAAGAATTGGATGATTGAAGATAAAGTATAGCACAAGACGCATGCCATTTCTACATGAATTAAGAAAGATGAATTCTACAGTTATTTATCCGTTACTAAGTTCAAATAATTTTGGTAATCCTTTATTTAAGCCCATCTAAACAGCAAAGTCCCGACGCGCTAGAATTTCGTTATGCGCTGTTGCCACGTCATATAATTTAGCAAGTAAAACGGAAAATTTAAAAATATACCTATATTGACGCGCAGCGAGTGCGTTACGGTAATGGATACGAATACAATCAATACATGTGCGTTATGGTAGGGAGTATATATATATATATATATATATATATATATATATATATATATATATATATATATATATATATATATATATATATATATATATATATATATATATATATATATGGAGACGTCATTTTTGTCATTTTTAAAAATAAATACGCCAAATTTAATAAAATTTGGATGGCATCTCTTGTATTAGTTTTTTAATTTTTTTTTTATTTGAGTTTTGACTTTGAGAACTGGCTCATTCAGTCACTGTCAATCTATAAAATGAACAAGGATGCATCTGGCCTTGCTTTTCACAATGGCAAAACCTGTCTTAAGGTTGTTAATCCAACAAGCTCTTTAACTTTTTTCTTTTATGTTCTTTTATCTCCCTAAACATATTGTATTAGTAAGCGACTTTAATTTGATTAGTTCAAATGAACTTTATGAAAACAGTTTTGGCGCAAATTTCTTTCCATTTCTTTTACACCAAAATATATCATTTTCTAAGTGGATTTCCCATGTTGATGTATGTCTGCTGAAATTCAAGTTTCTAGACTAGTGGATGAGAGACTGATATTTTTTGCAACCGGTTGCGCCTTTTACGGCATCTTGAGGTGTGATAATTAATCTCACACGTAAATATGGCACAAGAAACAAAACCGATTGCTGCATTTTTCAAAGTGTCACTATTTAAGTGACAGGAGAAACCGTTAATGTATACACTACATACAATGTTACATGAGTAAATATATCACCAAATAATCTAATCTACATTTGCTTACTCATCTTTCCTCTGTATTTCATTCTAAAAGAAATGATTCCTAGCCATCACAATAAACTTAATTTCTGTATTTCATTTGACGAAATACTTCATGAAAGGTACAGCCTATGTGTCTATCTGCGAAAGACCGATGATTCGTACCGAACCGTTTGATAAAAGTGGATGATTACAGCCCAACCTTTCTCCTGTGGTCGAGATAAGCGAGATTGTCTGTGACAGATGAATATCCTATAGGCAACTTGCTTGTTTCTGAATATAATCTAGGAGGGACGAGGTTGACTTTGGGGCAGCATCCCAGACATGAGAGCAATATTTAAACTGCGGTCGTACCTGTGCTAAGAGAAACCCAAGCTTCTTCGCTGTTGCTTCAGCAATATTGGAAACAGTTAAATGCCAGCAAAGATTCTCTATAACAGTTATACCCAATGTAGAGGTCGTTGTATTTAAGAAACTTGTTTTAGGTCACATGAGGGTCTGCAAAAATACACTTTTAGAAAAAAATGCGATAGTCTTTTCATTCACGCAACGATATTAATATTTCTCGTTTTAGTGAATTTTCTTAGAAAAAATACTCACTAATGGGGAGATCCCAACTTCGAATTTTGATAAAATTTCCTCAAATTAGCGCGAACTGTATCACACCGATAACTCAAAAAATAAAGGTCCAATGTTAATAAAACTTGGCATGTATCTTCCTTTTGTAAATGGCTTGGATAAGTTCGCAAGCCAGAAATATCGAACCAGGTTTTCCGGGAAAATTTTGGGTTTCTTTCTGAAAAAAATTTTATCTCAGAAAATAGAAAAGTTATGGTAACCAAAATAACAGAGTTGCTGCGTCTAGGCTTTTAATTGATGAATTATACCTTTTTTTTTTCTCTCCTTCAGGGCTCGTCCGCGGCCTCGCCGCCCCGATAGCGCTACAACCTTTGGTTTATTGTACATTCCCTTATTCTTTTTTACTCCACCCACTCCAAAATCACTGTCCCTTGAACTAGTCTGCACAGCGATTGGTAGGGTGAAGTTTTATGATGCACTGTCTCTGGTCTAGACTGACCGTAGATCAGTTGTCTACTGCGGTTCAGAGCTTTACACTCGCACAAGATGTGCTGGGCTGATTCCTTCCCCTCGCCGCAGGGTCTGCATGCGAGGTCCCCTCGAACCACCCCATTTTATGCAGGTGTTTCTTGACGGCCATGTGTCCGGTCAAGAGACCTGTTATGCTTCTGAGCTGTCCTCTGCTAAGATTTAGCAGCTCCATAGCTCTCTTTGAAGTGGGTTCGTCAATTATTGACTTCCCATGTCTGAGCCCTGGACAGTCTGCCCAGTACACCTTGCGTTGGTTTCTGACCCAGGACTTAATGGCTCCCCTGGCAGTGCTCTTTGTCACGCCCAGAGCCGGTTCTGGTCCCATAAATGGTTCTGCTGACCCTCTCTTAGCGAGACTGTCAGCTTCTTCATTGCCTTTGACCCCCGAGTGACCTAGCACCCAGATGAGGGTGACCTCATTCTGCCCAGCCAGGTCGCTCGTCTCGTCTCGGCACTCACTCACCAGCCAGGAATCTACCTGTGGGCCTTAAGGGCCGCCCGGCTGTCTGTGGTTATGAGGATCCGCTTGTTGGTGTAGCCCATCCTCTTGTTCTCCCGCACACAGTGCAGGATGGCGTACATTTCGGCCTGAAAGACCGTTGAATGGACTCTGAGGGAAATACTATGACTTACCCTCGGTCCTTCCGAATAAACATCTGTCCCCGTCCCACGCTCCCCGCCGGATCCGTCCGTGAACAAGACATGCGCGTCCCGTGGTGTGCCGGGCGTATCTTCCCGCCATGCCTCCCTGTCGGGGATTTCTACTGTAAAGTTGTTTTCCCTGCAGATTCGCGGGCTCGCGAAGCATGGGCTGTTGGGGTTGAAGACATGGCCCCTGTGATGCCTAGGCAAGCCATCCTTTGGATCTTGCCTAGTTTTTGTTTGGCACTGGATTGGGTCACCTTAGGCCACCAGACCAGTGCCGTGTATGTTAACGATGGTCTGACCACCCCTGTGTACAGCCAGTGGGTCATACTAAGTCTTAGTTCCCACGTTTTCCCATATAGCCGCCTAGTGACGGCTAAGGTCATGACTGCCTTACGCAGTATTTTTTCAAGGTGACCATTCCAGGTTAGCTTAGAATCCAATACAGCCCTAAGATATTTTACCTTCCTGGCCATTGGAATGTTCCTACCGTATAGAGTGAGAGTTCTGTGGCTGTCCGACTTCCTCTTCCTCGTAAACGGTATGAAGTTGCTTTCTCAGGGCTCACCCCGAGCCCT
This sequence comes from Tillus elongatus, assembly GCA_964006375.1. Taxonomy (NCBI): domain Eukaryota; kingdom Metazoa; phylum Arthropoda; class Insecta; order Coleoptera; family Cleridae; genus Tillus; species Tillus elongatus. The sequence continues at coordinate 71,410,304 of OZ023269.1, read as the reverse complement.
TGACTAAGCATCCACCCGTCCACCACTTTCAGTGCTGTCTGCATACGCTCCCACACTGACCTGACCTGACCTGACCTTTCCTCGGACTATGATGACAATGTCGTCCGCATAGTCCTGTACCTCATGCCCACATCCCGAGAGCCTCCTCAGCAGGCCGTCCACGACTAGGCATCAGAGCAAGGGGGACAGAACGCTCCCCTATGGACACCCTGCCGCGACCCCCACGAGCAGAGTCTCTCCTGCGAGAGAGGTGAAGACCGCCCTGTCCCTGAGCATGGAACCAATCCACCTGCAGCAGCTCTCCTCTATTTCACGCCCCCTGACAGCTGCCAGAACCGATCCGAATGAGGTGTTGCTGCAGGCCCCCTCTATGTCTAAGAAGGCCCCCAACGCCACCTCCCTGTTCTCCAGCTTCAGCACCAGTTGATGCAGTGTTGTTTCTGTTGAGAATCCTGCTCTGTATGCATATTGTCCGCAGTGTAGGGGATCTGCTTCCACTACACAGCCCCTAATGTGCCCGTCGAACAGTTTTTCCACTGTTTTTAGCAAGAAAGACATGAGACTTATTGGCCTCAGGGACTTTGCCTGGTCTGTTGGATGCCCAGGTTTAGGAATTAATACAACCCTGGCCAGTCTCCATGCCCTCTGAATGTACCCCAAAGCCAGGCTGGCCCTCATAATGAAAGTAAGCGTTGGCGCCAGTATTACTATCCCCTGTTGGAGCATGATGGGCATTATTCCGTCAATCCCCGGGGATTTGTATGGGTTAAAGCTGTTAATGGCCCATCTGATTTTGCTCCAAGTAACCGCCTCTGTAACGACTGTCCAGTCTACTCTAGATGCCCGCCTATAAGGCGCCTCTATTTTTGAGTGTTCCCAGTCCGGAGGTGATTGGTTTATTATGTTACAGCCGGGGAAGTACGTCTGGAGTAAAATTTCCATAGTTTCCTCCCCCGAACTTGTAAAGCCTCCCGTGGATGTTCTAAGGGAGACTATGTTAGTCTGAGTGCCCTTGGACAGGATCTTGTGTAGTAGAGCTCTTTCAGAGGTGTTCTCCACTTCCACGCAGTGCCTCCTCCACGACTCCTTCTTGGTGCCCCTCAGTCTTTTGTTATAGGTCGTTAGGGCCTGTCTATATTCATCCCATGCTCCCGACCTTTTGGCTGTGTTAAACAGCTTACGAACCGGCGTCCTCCTTTGCCTGAGGTCCTCGTTCCACCACAGGACGTTCCTGGTGGACGCCCTCATTTTCAGGGGGCAGTTGGCGTTATAGGCCGAGGTAATTGCGTCTCGCAATTGGACTGCTGCAATCTCGAGGTCTATTGAATTTTTTATGGTACTCTTAACCCTCCGCAGTTCAACTGCTAGGTCAGCCCTGTACACTTCCCAGTCCGCCTTGCGGGGGTCCCGGTACCATACTGTTTGTCTTTCGACTTTGGCGATTTCAAACCGGATGTATCTGTAGACTGAGCTACTCACTTCCCCAGACAGCCCAGTTCTTAACAAAGTCACCCAGCAACTGGGTGGAAACTGTTAGATCTAAAACTTCCTCACGCTGTGTTGTGACGAAGGTCGGTTTATTACCTCTATTCAATATGTCTAAATTAAATTTCATAAAGAATTGTAGAAGTGCCTCACCCCTACAGTAGGGTCCTCACTGGTGGAGGGGCCCCCAGAGTCCTCGGACCTCGCCGCCCTCTGGTGGGACCCAGCTTCCAGGTTGGGTGTCAGGGATAGGTCTGTGGCCGAAGCTACCCCCTGATCCCCCGTATCTACGTCGGTCGTGAGACCTCCAGAGTCCGCTGCCGCCCCCTGGCTCGTCTCTGTTTCCGGAATATACTCAAGGCACGATTCCGTGGCCGGAGCCAGTCCTCGAGCCTCATTGGTTTTGGTTCCATATATATTTATGATTTTCATGTTGTTCCCACGAGAATGGGGGAAATACTGTCCACACCATTAGAACCCCCTGTGTGGTGCAAGGCGGGTTACTCTGGAGGGTTGCCCGGTACTCCAGGCTTTCCATTCACGACACCATCACCCTGGTGCCATCCATCCCTAGGCACGGGTCACGTAACACCGTAGATTGGGGGAGTTTAATTCGACCTCCTTGTCTAGATCCGTCATGTTTAGTTATCAGCAGGGTCACCTCGTGCAGGATGCGGCTGTTCACCGCGCATGACGGTCTTGGGGAAAGCTTCATCGAAAGTTTATGTTGTTGTTTCCACTTCCTCAGCTTGCCCCCTAGAGTCCTTTGGCCCGCGACTCCTTGACCCCAAATTATACCATACTCTCAACCATAAAAGTAATACACTTGCTGCATCAATACACAAATTTTTTAAATTTTCCGCATTTGATAAATTCTACTATACTATCTACCCTGACGCACTTGTTGTGTCAATATAGGTATATTTTAGAATTTTCCGTTTTACTTGCTAAATTATATCATACTTCCTACCATAATGCACATGTATTGATTGTATTCTTATTCATTACCGTAACGCACTTGCCGCGTCAATATAAGTATAGTTTAAAATTTTCCGTTTTACTTGCTACATTATGTCATACTCCCTACCATAACGCACATGTATTAATTGTATTCTTATTCATTATCGTAACGCACTTGCTGCATCAATATATACCTATTTTTTAAATTTTCCGTATTTGATGGATTCTACTATACTATCTACCCTAATGCACTTGCTGCGTCAATATAGGTATATTTTAAAATGTTCCATTTTACTTGCTACATTATGTCATACCCCCTACCATAACGCACATGTATTAATTGTATTCTTATTCTACCTGTAACGCACTTGCTGCGTCAATATAGGAACTTTGTAAAATTTTCCGTTTCACCTGCTACATTATTTCATACTGCCTACCATAACGCACATGTATTGATTGTATTCTTTCTCATTACCGTCACGCACTTGCTGCGTCAATATAGGTATATTTTTTAATTTTCCGTTTCATTTGCTAAATAATATCAGACTCCCTACCATAACACACATGTCTTGATTGTATTCTCATTCATTACCATAACGCACTTACTGCGTCAATATAGGTATATTTTAAAATGTTCCGTTTTACTTGCTACATTATATCACACTGTCTACCATAAAGCACTTACTGTGTCAATATAGATATATTTTTTAATTTTCCGTTTCACTTGCTAAATGATATCAGACTCCCTACCATAACAGATATGTCTTAATATTCAATATGTCTGAGTGAGTGTGAGTGTTGTTGCAGGTATATTCTGCTCTCATTTAGCTGTTGATTTTTGTGGTTTTTCAGTAGAAAAAATATAAAAGTTTGATACCGTTGTTTAGGGAAAGTTTTTCTTTATCTGTTAATGTGAAAATTAGAGTGGTAGACATTGTTATTTGGATTGTTATGGCTAATTTTGTTTGATTAAATTTGAACATATAGAGAAAATATTTCAATTTGTGAAGTTTTTGTATTGGGATTATCAGAAGAAAAGATAAGATTATTTTGTGGTTTAAGAAATTGAATTTCTCTTTAGCTGATATTGTCTTTTATAGATATTATAAATAAATACGAGAAAATGATAAATAATTGTTTCTCATGCAAAATTGATCTTATACAGTATGATCAAAAACAAATATTAATTTGTGACTATTGCCAGACTAAGTTTTGTATACAATGCTCCAAACTAACTAGCACAGAGGTTAGAGTTATGCAACTGTCTCAGAGGATCTTGATATATGCCTGTAATGTTTGTACACAGGAAATAAAAAAACTGATGACCAAAACAAACAATGATGAGGTTGTTACTCCACGAAATGATATGGAATCCTCATTGGATCTGTTAAGAAGAGAAACCATATCGATGATTGCGCAACTAAGTAGTGAGGTGAAAAATCTAACTGATTCAAATAGGGAGCTTGTGAGTTTAGTCTCTCCGATGTTGTCAACTGGTAGTACTAAAAACACTTTAATGAATTCTTCATCCATGAATGAAATCGGCAAACAAACAATTATAAGCAATAGTACAAAAACAGTAGAACAAACTAATTCTACTGATGGACTACAACATCGAAAAGTCACAGAAAAAAATTATCAGAAACGAAATTTTGCTAAGATTATTATCAGTACTGGAAATACTCAATCAGAAGATCAATTTCTGAGAACAGCACCAAAACGAAATCCAACTAATCAAAAAGTGGCAATACACGTTACTCGACTCCATCCAGAGACAACTGAAGAAGAGTTGAGTAACTACGTAAAGAATAATTTTCAGCTGACCACTGAGATAGAGAAACTTCCTTCGAGATATCCAACAATCTATAGTTCATTCAAAGTTTCTACTACCAAGCCTTGTCTTGAAAAGCTGCTGAATCCTGACAAATATATATAAGATGGCGGCTGGTGGTGTGGACGTGTCTCGTGATGGTCCTACAAAAAGGTGTAAAAAGTGCCATAATATCCCTACAACCGGGCCTAAATGTGTAAAGTGTGGATGCATATTTCATCCAGGATGCGTAAAGTACTTAAAAAATGTAACAGTAATTGACGACAACTTTGTAAATTGTTGTGATAGTGTGAGTGTAGAGTTTCATAGTGGTGAAGACGACGAATCATCGTTCACAAGTGCTCAGGATGAAACATTGCAATCTAATTCAGAAGTAATGTATCTGAAAGACATCATTAGAGGTAAAAACGTAACTATTGGTTACATGCAGGAACTTATTACATCTCTAAAAGAACAAGTTAAATTATTAAACAGTCTTATTAAACAAAATTCTGTTAAAAAGGTTGAAAGTACGCCATCTCTTGGTCTCAAAGCCGTTCTCGGTGGTAATGTAGACAATCGTAAAGTATCGTTGGTTTCGAGATCAGGTCAATCAATCGATAGCCAATCTATAAGCAGAGGAATCGAGAAACCTACTATTGATAGGAAGCTTCGTTCTGGCTCAGCCGACAATGCGTCAAAATCATCTGATAAGGTTAGTGATAACAAAAGTAAACATAGTGATGTTCAAGACGGTGGCACAGCTAAAGTAAAGAATAATATTACTAGGAAGCAATTATCCACTGCATTATTAGAAGCGCAAACAGCTGCTAAGTGTGATGAATATATAGACATAGTTACGGATGATTCTCCTGGTGATTGTGGTGCAAGTAGTGAATGGAAAACTGTCCATAAAAAGCCACGGAGAAGACATTTACCTATTGTTGGTAGTAAACAGAGTGGTAGTGATTTGAAGGCTGTACCCAAATTTGTGGCTCTCCATGTGTTTCGGTTGGAACCAAATACTTCTGTTGAACAAGTCCAACAGCATCTTAAGATTGAGTTTCCTGAAGTGACGTGTGAAAGACTTGAAGCGAAACATAAAGGCCAGTATGCTTCTTTTAAGGTTTGTGTTTATGAACATAATTTCAGAAAGGCCCTGGACCCTACTGTCTGGCCAGCTGGTGCATGTATAAATAGGTTTTTCTTCCCGCGCCTTCGACCGACAACGAATATGTGATATTTGACCCAAACATTGTGATTTTAAATACGCAGAGTTTAAATATAGACAAAATTAATGAACTATTAATTGACTTAGTACATTTTAAAAATGTAAATTTTATGTGTTTTACAGAAACTTGGCAAACTAACGATTCGATCACTTATTTAAAAATCGATGGTTACAGCCTGGGTAGTTTCTTTTGTAGAAGTGTCAGTAAGGGAGGAGGGGTAGCGATTTATTTTAAGAATAACCTGTCCATTAAAAAAATTAATGTAGAACAATTTTGCATTGAGAAAGAATTTGAAGTCTGTGGTATATGTTGTTATTATAACGACGTTAAAACTTGTATTTTAAACTGTTATCGCTCACCTTCAAGTAATGTTAGTGTTTTTATTAACCAGCTCTTTGATATGCTGAACTATTTAGTCAGGCCCGGTGTACGTTTTGTTCTTACCGGTGATTTCAACTTAGATTGCTATGGAATTGTAAGTAAAGGGTTTGATATGTTGTCTAATATGCTAAGATGTTTTAATATGACTCATGTAGTTGGGTGGCCTACCAGAGTAACGGATAATACTCTTAGTACCATCGACAATGCTTTTCTTAATTTTTCTAGCAAGGGTGCCTGCCTTGCGACTGGCAATAATATTTCTGACCACATGACAGTGTTGTTGGAGCTTGACACAGCTTCAGTTGAATCGAATCATAGCGCTGTTTCTTTGACGCGAGTTTTTGATGAGGAATCTATTTTCGACTTTGAGAGTGCCCTTATTGGTGAAAATTGGGTAAATGTTTTTGCTGCCGGCAACATTGATGAGGGGTATAAGAATTTTCATGAGTTGTTTATTTATTACTTTCATTTATATTTTCCACTCCGTAAGATATATAGGAAACAATCAAAGGGCCGTGAGTGGGTTACTTCTGAGGTCAGAGCCTCTAGTTCAAGACTTAAAGACTTATTTTTATTAAGAAGTGTTTCTCCTCAGGCGGATAATTCTTACAGAGCTGCAAGGGCTGCTCATAGAAAACTTGTAAGATGTACTAAAAGGAATTTCTGCCAACATAGGATTCTGGCTTCTGATAATCCGACTAAAGCCGCATGGCATCTGATTTCGGAACTAAATGGCAAGCAGGTCAATGAACATAACAATATTGTAATACGACACGAAGAGAGGCTAGTTACCGATCCACGGGAAATCGCTAACTTATTCAATTCGTTCTCTGTAGAAGCACCTAAAAATATTATTAAAAACATGCCTAGGGACTTACCTCCTTTAAACGTTTCGACAAAACCCAATAACAAAACAATGTACTTACTGCCTTTTAGTGAAGACGAGTTGTATATTTTGTTAATAAAAAAAATAAAAAACAAGTCTTCGTGCGGTAGAGACGAAATTCCACCTTTTTTAGTTAAGAAAGTTTTAAGACATATTATAAAGCCTCTTACCTGCTTGGTAAATCTTTCATTTGAGTCGGGTATCTTTCCTAGTGACCTAAAGGTTGGTAAGGGCTTTCCTTTAATAAAAAAGAACGATCCAACTAATTTGAACAACTATCGTCTGATTACATTATCTATGACTTTTTCAAAGGTATTTGAATATAGCTATCTAAATCGCTTGGAACAATTTTTGCAGTCGTGTGGTATATTGTCTGCCTGTCAGCATGGCTTTAGAGAGGGCCACTCCACTACAACGGCTCTCATTGACTTCTATCAGGGTTTAGTCACTTGTTTGGAGGCTGGTGAGTGCCCTGTTGGGATTTTTTGTGATCTCAGCAGGGCCTTCGATTGTGTTAACCATAGGATACTGTGTGACAGGCTTTATTGTTATGGTTTGAGAGGTAATGCGCTTGGCTGGATTGACTCTTACCTGACGAACAGAGAACAGTATACTGAGATAAAGTTCAAGACATCGGAACGAATAAGTAGGGTATGTTCTGAGCGTGTTGTTGTTCCTACTGGTGTGCCTCAGGGCTCAGTACTGGGCCCTATTCTTTTTACCCTTTACGTCAATGAGCTTGACAAAGTATCTCCTGATGCGCATTTTACTCTGTATGCGGATGATACGTCTCTAATCGTTTCTGAAAAGACAGATGATGCTTTGAATAATAAATGTCATCACGTTTTTAATAACTTAAGGAGTTGGTTCTCCCGGTGTCTAATATATTTTAATTCTTCGAAGACAGAGATGGTGAGATTTCATCCGCGTCAGAGGGAAGTTGATATACTTAGTGTAGGTGTTGACAATACTTATCTAACGTGTGTCAATAACTACAAGTTCCTTGGAGTACACGTTGATGAACATCTCAACTGGAAGTTGCACTGTACGACATTGGTTTCAAGGCTGGCATCTCTTAATTTTTTATTTATAAATATAAGAAATATTTTGACTGAAAAGCAACTAATATCTTTATACTACAGTCATATTGATTCTAGACTGAGGTACGGTATATGTCTTTGGGGTAATTCTACCTTGCTGCATGATGTCTTTATCGCTCAAAAAAGAATAATACGCTCTATTTTCAACATAGGACAGATGACGTCATGCCGGGCCTACTTTTCTAGTCATAAAATTTTAACTGTGACATGTTTATATATTTTAGAGTTGTGTATATATGTTTTTAAAAATGGTGATAAATTTAAACTAAACAGTAATGTTCATACCTTCAGTACCAGACAGGCTTGTAACTTTTATGTTCCGTATGCTAGAACGAAGATGATAAATGACTCTCCAAACTGTATTGGATTGAAAATATTTAATCATCTTCCTAATGATTTAAAAAATATCCAAAATATTAAGGTGTTTAAAAGCCAAGTTTCTTATTTTTTATCAGACCACTGTTTTTATACTTTAAATGAATATTTTAATGTTGTGAAGAATTAATTATTGTAAAAGGCTGACAAATCCAATGTAGCTTGTATGCTGTCAAAATGGATAATAAAGGTATTATTATTATTATTATTATTAAATGGTGTGAAGGTGTTGCTGTCAGAGTATTCAGGGAAGGTAGACCGATGGGAGTTGGTGAGGAAAATAGAGCACAAAGAGTGGATATGGAAAAAAACCGGCAAGAGTTTACTCAAATGATCCCTCATCAGTGATAAAATTATATTATCAAAATGTACGTGGACTGAGGACGAAACTAAGAGATCTTTTACTGGCTACGGAGAAATCGGAGTATGATCTGATTCTCTTTACAGAGTCTGGACTTAATGAAAATTTTTTTGATAGTGAATTAGGATTAGACGAATTTTTAGTGTATAGATGTGATAGAAGTAAAAATACTAGTGTACATAGATATCTAGGGGGTGTTTTAATAGCTGTGAAATCATCAATTCCATCTGTAGAACTGTCTCTTAATGAAGAAACTATCGAACACAAAATGGTTTTGATTTCATGGGATTCATTAAGGATTTTGATAAGTCTTGTTTATATTCCTCCTGATTCATCGGTTGAAATATACGAAAAATATGTCTCTAGTGTGGAAGATGTTCTGAGTTTAGTTAATTATGACTATGTTTTAATGGCTGGAGACTTCAACCTTCCTGGAGTAAATTGGTTAAACGATGAATATGGATCAATGGCAGTTGGGCATGTGTCTCAGAAATGTAAGATTCTATCGGACGTAGCTGCTTACTGGGGACTGTATCAGATTAACTCTATTAGTAATATTTTTGGAGACTATTTGGACTTAGTTTTTTCTAATATGGTGAGGTTCAATGTATCAGTTGCTGAACCATTTCTGAAATTGGACAAGTATCATCCTGCGCTAGAGATAAACCTAGATGTCTGTAGAAAAAATCTTGATTTGATAGACTATGACTATTTATATTATAATTTTGATAGGGCAGATTTCATTGGCATCAATTATTATTTATCTAATGTTAATTGGGATAGTTTGTTAGATTCTGAAAACCTCAATGTAATGATGGATCGTTTTTATGATGTTCTCTTTGTAGCCATTGATTTTTTTGTTCCCAAATGTAGAACTAGAAATAGAAAGTTTCCACACTGGTATTCCGCAGACTTGAGACAACTTGTTATTGACAAAAAAATAGCACACAAAAATTATAAAATTAGCAACTCTCAATATCATTATAGTATTTTTAGTAGATTAAGAGAACAGTGTAAAAATGTTTCTAAGATTTGTTATAATGACTATATAAATAATATTCAAACAGCCATAAACGTAGATAGTAAGAGTTTTTGGAGATATGTTAGATCAAAGCAAAACAAATTCGGTATTCCTAAAGTAATGAAATATAATGACACACAGATAGATGATGTAGATAAAATTGTTGACTCATTCTCAGATTTTTTTGGGTCAGTTTATAACAATTATAACAATAGTGTTTCTGTAGATTGTAGTGAAGAGTTCTCTCAAAATGCGATCATGGGTGTAATGAGGATAGAAATAATGGAAGTGTTTGATGCCATTGCACAGCTTGATAATAACTTAGGTGCTGGTCCAGATTTGATTCCTGTAAGCTTTTTAAAGCAATGTAAATGTATCTTATCGGATATTCTTGCTAAGATCTTTAATTTGTCACTACAGTTGGGTGTTTTCCCAAATGCTTGGAAGATATCGTTCTTGGATCCACTCCATAAAGAGGGTGACATATCTGATATAAAAAACTACAGATCTATAATAAAGAATAGTTTAATTCCTAAGATATTTGAAAATATTGTAATGAATAAACTAAGACCGTTTGTTGAAAGACAGTTAACTTTAAAGCAACACGGTTTCGTTAAAGGTAGATCCACTGTTACAAACTTACTAATATATGAACATTACCTGTCTCGGGTCCTTGAGGAGAGAGGTCAACTCGATGTGATATATACCGACTTTTCAAAGGCTTTTGATAAGATAGATCACCGAATCTTATTGATAAAGCTGCAAAAATTTGGAATTTTTGGAAATTTGTTGGCTTGGTTTGGGGACTTCTTGTCTAATAGAAAACAAATAGTTAAAATAAAAAATTATCTATCTAAAGAGATCGATGTGACTTCGGGTGTGCCACAGGGCGGGCATCTCTCACCATTGCTCTTTAACAAATTTGTTGATGATGTGACTCACTGCTTTGAATATGCAGATACACTTTTATATGCAGACGATCTGAAGATGTTTGTTGAGATTAAAACTCCTGAAAATAATTTGAAATTACAGGCAGATATAGATAATTTGATCCAGTGGTGTAGGAATAATAATATGTTGTTAAATAAGAGTAAATGCTGCTATATACAATTTTCTAGATCGAAAAATATTTCAAATTTTGATTATAAAATGGAAGATACTGTCTTAAAAAAGGTTGATCAAATAAGAGATCTGGGAGTGTACTTTAGTAGTGATTTGACATTTGGTAAGCATATTGAATTAATTACAAATAAATCCTTGAAAATGCTGGGATTTTTGAAAAGAACATTGGCAGACTTCTCCGATGTAAACTGTTTAAAATCTGTGTACTGTGCATATGTCAGATCTATGCTTGAATACAGCAGCATTGTTTGGTCACCATTCTATCAGATACATAAAGATCTACTTGAAAGAGTCCAAAAAAGATTTCTTAGGTTTGTGGCATATAAGATGGGTATCGTAACTGACCAAATTGACTACTTACAACTTTATACTCAATTAAATTTGATTACTCTCGAACAACGAAGGGTTAATTTTGACCTTTGCTTTTTATATAAATTGCTGAATGGTGTTGTAGATTCTCCTGACTTACTAGCTATGATTAAACTTAGTGTTCCATCCAGAACCTTAAGACACCATGGTCTATTTAATGAGAGTTTCTATCGTGTTAATTATACTTTTCATTCTGCAGTTCCAAGAATCTGTAGAAATGCTAACAAATATTGTGAAAAAAACTGATATTTTTTTTGTAAGCCTTGCTGAATTTAAAAGTGTGTTAGAAAATATTTTTTAGGTTTATATTATTAGCTTGTTTATAGTTAATTTGATTTTCGGTTGTAAATTAATCTGTAAATTGGCTCAGACCGTTAATAAATTATTATTATTATTATTATTATTATTATTGTATTCTCATTCATTACCGTAATGCACTTGCTTCGTCAATATAGGTATATTTTAACATTTTCCGTTTCACTTGCTACATTATATCATACTGCCTACCACAACGCACATGTATTATTTTATTCTTACTCATTACCGTAACGCACTTGCTGCGTCAATATAGGTATATATTTTTATTTTCCGTTTCACTTGCTAAATTATATCAGACTCCCTACCATAACACACATGACTTAATTGTATTCTCATTCATTACCGTAATGCACTTGCTGCGTCAATAGAGGTATATTTTAACATTTTTAGTTCTACTTGCTACATTATATCATACTGCCTACCACAACGCATATGTATTATTTTATTCTTACTCATTACCGTAACGCACTTTCTGCGTCATTATAGGTAACGTCAATAACGTACTTGATGCGTGCATATTTTTGTCATGAATTCTCCGATCTTTTAAATTGTTTTTACTACGAGAAGGATGTACTACGGCGAAACTCTAGTGCGCGAGGTTTTTGCTGTTTGGATGGGCTCAAGTAAAGGATTACCATAATTTTAATGATTGGAAGTTTAGAGTGCAGGCAGTTTTAGCAGAGGAAATGCTCACATATCGACAAACCAAAATACGGTAAATTTGCAGATTAACTCCCGAACGCTTTTCAAATTTTTTTTCAGAAAATGTCTAGGACCCCCTGGATGCACAAACCACGTGAAAAATTTCTTGTTCACAACTCCCATGGTAGTTACGGGACCAGGAGTGAATAGGGGTGCTGGGCGGGGTAGGTAGTGAAAAAGAAATATGACCAGAAAATGCGAAGAAAAGTGCTTGAAAGCTGTCTTTTTCACATCGCGAAGCCATATCCCCCTAAACCCGTCCTACCCCGCACAGCACCCCTATTCGTGCCAGGTCCCGTAACTTCCTTAGGGGGTATGAACAAGAAATTTATCTTGTGGTTTATGCAACGAGGGTGGTTGTATGTACGTGAGAGGAGAAGAAAAATCCCTACGCAGAAGACAACACCCACACCCCACCCCACCCCCCGACAATAGTGGAACGAACGTCAGAAGAGGGAAAACCCATATTGCAATAAAGTGGTAAAGTATGTACAGCAAAAAGAGAACATCCCATAAAATACCGTGAAACTATCGAAATTTACAAAAAAGAACAACAAATTTACACAACACTTACCTTTTGTATCTCAAGCAAATGATATAGGTCCGGCCCTTGTGTAAACAACCTCTAACCTTGTTATTTAACAGCCTCCGACATGGCAATTTCCTCATCGCAAAAACAACATAGAAAACAAATAACATGTCACTGACTAAGAAAAAGGCCACACATGCACCTTAAGCCACTACAACCCCAATGGCCATTAACAGAACAAGGTAAACAACACACAATTTCAGAAATAACATTCGCAACACACGAATATATAAGAAACCGTCTAAACGTGTACCCATACTAGCGCCGTACTGAAAGCGAAGTGATAAGCTGTCAGTTAATGGCGATGGCCCATGAGTCTAGAATGTTCAAGGGGCTTCCCAAAATCAAAGTGAACTTTATGTGAAATTGAACCTTGGTGGTTTAGGGGTAAGAACGTGTGCCTCTGAACCGAAGGGTACTGGGTTCAATCCCGGGGTTTTCACCTTTTCAGTACAAACTGTCAAATTAACATCAACCAAGGTTCTGGCATTGTATTTGAGCAAGTTGAATGTCTGCACGTTCTGCCCTTCGGAGGGGGCGTAAAGTCGTCGGTCCCGTGTCCAGGCGATGTTGGGCACGTTAAAGATCCCCACCCTCCTTACAGAAAGACAGGGGTTCGGCAAAATTTCCTGGATAATGATTTGAAACTGCTCCCTGGCGTTGGTGATTGGCCATAGTCGCGGAAATAGGCCGACGTTAAAGAAACAGAACACACACACACACATTTATGTGAAATGTAATGTTTAGGAGGGGAAGGGGTGTCACGAGACAGGATGGTACTGGGAAATTCTAAAAAAAGTGTGCAATGTGTAAGGTACTTTAAATGTCAATAACTCGGCAAAAAGAAAAGAACAAAAGGTAAGAATAGTGTTACCGTGCATGTATGATAGCAAACTTTATCTATCCGCAGTCGATGTTTTTAAAATCGTTCGGGAGTTAATCTGCAAATTCACCCAAAATACATTTCAGACAGAAGATGATATATCATTTTTAGCCCTGAATTGCTATGAATTATTAAGCAACAAAACTCATTTCATTCTGGACTCTGGTGCAACATAACATTTGGTAAATAATGAGCTAGAAAACATCATGACTGATATTGAAAATTTAAACAAAGAACTGAAGATTGGTGTGGCAAATTGAAAAAAAAACTGTGGCAAAAAGGCAAGGTGTTCTACATGGAATATGCCAAGAAAGAAAATTATCAATGACAGCTCTAATAGTAGAAGGAATAAAACATAACCTAATTTCAGTTGCGCAGCTAATATATAAAGGTATGAGAGTAACTTTTGATACAGATGTAGTGAAAATTGAGAAGAAAAATTATCAGCTAAAATGTAAGAGATTCGGTAATTTGTTTATATTGAAGATTTATATTCAAGGGGAGTATTGTTATAAAACACTAGAAAATTCTAATGTGTGGCATAGAAGACTGGGTCATCTCAACAGATGCAGTCTTAAATTGTTAAATTTACCATATACTAAAGATAAGTGTACTGAATGTACCCAAGGAAAAGCCAAAAGATTGACTTTCTATCGTACACAAAAATACTCGAAAAATATTGGTGATCTAATTCACACAGATGTTGCAGGCCCCATAACCCCGTAACTCAAGGTTATAATAACTTTCAAGTACTTATGGATGATTATTCTCATTTTACTGTGGTAAAATTATTGAAAAATAAAAGTAAATGAAGCTGAAGAGGGTGTAATACATTTTGTCAGGTTAATTAAAACCCAACATGGATTAAAAACGAAGAAAATCCGATGTGATAATGGTGGTGAGTTTTCCTCAAATCATTTCAAAAGATATTGTGCTGATAAGGGAATAGAATTGCAGTATATGATTCCGTATACACCTCAGCAAAATGGTACTGCCGAAAGACTGAACAGAGCATTATTAGATAAAGTACGTACAAAATTTGCAAAAACAAATTTACCAATAGAATTATGGGAAGAAGCAGTACTTTGCTCAGTGTATGAGTTGAATCGATGTCCAACAGTCGCGAATGAAAGAGTGACACCTTCAGCATTGTGGTATGGCAAGAATGGTTTATCCAAATTACCTGTTTTTGGGAGTAAAGCATGGGTGGTAACTATTCCAAAGTCAAATAAAATTGACATGCGAGCTGAACGTCGATCAATGGTTGGTTATTGCGGTGCAGGATATAGAATATGGCTTCGTGATAAAAATCAAATAATTTGTTCCAGAGATGTTTCGTTTAATGAAAATAAAACTAGATATTATGAAACTAAAATTGGCAACAGTGAAATAACAGATAAAAACCAAATTAAAACTGGAGATGATAAAGACCAAATTGAAAATGAAGATGATAAAAGTTTATGTGAAGAAAATTCAGTGAATTCACAAGATGAAGAACAAGATATAAATGTATGAGAAAAATCAGAAATGATGAAGCAACACAAAACACATCAAGATCAGGAAAAATAATCCAACCCCCACAGTGCATGCTGTTTATTAATGTGTGAAGAAGATCAAAAGACTTTAAAGAAGCAATAAAATCAAAAGATTGGTATGAAGCAATACAAATGGAATTAACTTCTCATATAAAACAACAAACATGGTCAGAAGCTAAATTGCGAAAAAATAAAACTCCAATTGAAACAAAGTGGGTTTTTAGAACCAAAGAAGGTGGAACTAGAAAAGGCAAGAATCGTTTCTGAGGGATTTCAGGTGAGTGACTACCATAAATTCGACCCATTATACGCTCCAGTGGCTAGAGTAGCTACAATTAAAATACTTCTGTCACATGCTGTTTTGATGAACTGGAATATTAAGTAAATGGATATTCTAACAGCTTCTCTAAATTGAATACTAGAAAATGATATTTACATTTCTCCTCCTAAGGGATTCGAAAATACTTCGATGCTAAAATTAAACAGAGCCTTATATGGGCTGAAAGAATCACCAAAGTTATGGAATAACAGACTTAATGATTTTCTAAGGAACATAAATTTTCAAAGGTCACATTATGATTGATGTTTATACTACAGCAAATCAGTATGGTTACTTGTGTATGTTGATGACTTGTTGTTAATAGGGGAAGAGAAGAAACTGAAAGAAGTGGCATTTGCATTGAAGCAGGAATTTGATGCAAGGGATTTAGGTGAAGTAAAAACTTTTTAGGTATGTCCATCAGTACAAATTTCCCAATGGTAACAGGATTTCAATGAAGATATAATAGATGTACCATATCGTTCTTATTTGGCTACAACATCCAGACCTGATATAGCACATTCAGTTTCGTATTATGTAGAAATCTGGACAGACCCACTATGCAAACCTGGAAGGCCGGTAAGAAAATATTGAGGTATTTACAACAAACGAAAGATCTGGGTCTGATCTATCAAAATGGAGAACTGTCACTTGAAGCTTATTCAGATGCAGACTGGGCAACAGACAAGGTCAACAGAAAAAGTGTAAGTGGATGTATAATTTTCTATGGTGGTAATCCAGTGAGTTGGTTTTCAAAGAAGCCAAACTGTGCCGCGCATTCTACGGCTGAAGCCGAATATATTTCTGCAGCTGCAACGGCTCAAGACTTAATGAATGCAAAACGTGTAGTTAGTGATTTAGGAATTAACTGTGATGCAAAGCTTCTGTGTGCCAACACTAGTGCCATCTTAATGTCAAAGAGTTTTGTGAATTCAAAGCGTGGTAAACATATCGATATTAGAAATCCTTTCTTAAAGGAACTTGCAAAAGAAAATTATTTCCATTCAGTATATTTGTTCAAAAGATAACATTGCAGATATGCTTACCAAAGCTCGGAATAAAAATGTATTCTGTAACTTAAGAGAAGAAGCAAATATTAGTCAGTACGGTTTCAACTTTAATCATTTAAATCGACGGGGAGTGTCAGAATAATGTCTACTCTGTGCTTCTGTCTTTCTGTATATATGATATGTCTATTATTATTATTATCATTAGTAAAAATAAAAAGAAGAGAATGTATTCCAAGTTAAAAATGTCACAATAGGTTAAGTCTTTGCGGTTGTCGTTGTTATATGTTAAGTAGCGTTGTGTTTTTGGTTATCAAAAGGTTTAAAAATGTATTCAGTAAACTAATGCATCCACGAATCTCCTCAAACCATTTCATCAACTGCATGCGCAGATAGGTGGAGAAAAGACCGGCGCGACCCATCTCACGCGAGACAGAGTGGATTTTAGTTGATGTTGACAGATTGTTGTAATGGTCACACAGGTATCAGAGCAGTGTTCCGCGCCGTTGTCGAGGAAAACCAGGGAAGAGATAGGTAATATGTGCATATGTGTACGATCGGCTGTATAAGAGCATGCATATTCACGACGAAGCCTTCGTTCTGCAGGCGTACCGCCTGTCTGCCTGGGGGGGAAAATCCGTGCCAAAGACTGAATGGTCGGTTAAGGTGGTGTTTAATACGGATAATTGGATGAATTAGAGAGCGTATCTTCATGATACTTTCTGGTAATGTCCTACGTTCTGACGAATTTCCATAATATTTTCCGTTGCCATTTAACTAACATACATGCCGACGAGTGTACCCGTGAGTGGGCTAGTGACACGTGATCTGTTGACAAATGAGGTGCTCAATGGGGTTGGTGCCACTCTGGGGGTAGCTGCCGGTGGAATAGTTCGGTACCCTGTGAATGGCAGCATCCTCGCGCCAACGAATACCCTTGAGGTGTCCACTGGGCTCTGTATGAGCAGCCGGGTGCTTGATGGTGAAATAGCCCGTTACTCTGCCAGGAGTAGAGAGCTCACGCTTGTCTCCTTTTTCATTGGGAGTTACGAAGCCCTGCGATTATTGGACCGCTAGTCCTTCGCCCAATCTACCTACTGTGCAGTGCCGAGCGGGGCGACCATGGTCCTTTGGATTGGTGGGATACCGTACCTGGGTATGGGCCACTGGTGGGGTCAAGGAATCGCGGGCCAAAGGACTCCAGGGGGCAAGCTGAGGAATTGGAAACAACAACATAAGCTTTCTATGAAGCTTTCCCCAAAGGCCGTCGCGGGCCTAGGATGCGCGGTGAAAAGCCGCATCCTGCACGAGGTGACCCTGCTAATAACTAAACATGACGGATCTAGACAAGGAGGTCGAAGTAAACTCCCCCAATCTACGGTGTCATGTAACCCGTGCCTAGGGATGGATGGCACCAGGGCGATGGTGTCGTGAACGGAACCTCTGGTGTACTGGGCAACCCTCCAGAGTAACCCGCCTTGCACCACACAGGGGGTTCTGATGGTGTGGACAGTATTTCCCCATTCTCATGGGAACAACATGAAGATCATAAATACACATAAAACCAAAACCAATGAGGTTCAAAGAGTGGCTCCGGCTACAGACTTGTGCCTTCAGTCTATTCCGGAAACAGAGACGAGCCAGGGGGCGGCAGCGGACTCTGGAGGTCTCACGACCGACGTAGATACGGGGGATCGAGGGGTAGCTTCGGCCACAGACTTGTACCCGACACCCAAGCTGGAGGCTGGGTCCCACCAGACGGCGGCGAGGTCCGCGGACTCTGGGGGGCCCTCCACCAGTGAGGACCCTACTGTAGGGGTAAAGGGACTGCCCCGGCAGTCCAAGGGTCTTTCCGGGGCGCAAAGAAAGAAGTTCCGGAGGGCGCAGAAAATGGCGACCGGGACGTGGACGGTCGAGAAACCGGTAAAGGCGCAAGAGGGGAGTGCGAGTCAGAAGAGGATGCGCTCGGACTCTAGCACGCCTACTACAGACAGACCTCCCAAAAGGGCCAGGGCACCTGTAAAGGCGCAAGAGGAGAGTGCGAGTCAGAAGATGCCGCGCTCTGGCTCTAGCACGCCTACTACAGACAGACGTCCCAAAAGGACCAAGGCCGGAACACCGGTGCAGACTGGCTCATACAGGGAGGCTGCGGAGGGCTTCGGGATGGCGGTGATTGACAGACGCCATCCCGAGGTCACGCTAGACTAGGGGAAGGCGGACCTGATCTAGGCTGCGGTGGAATCTCTTCAGAAAGGGAAGAGCCCGCCTCAGTTCCACCGGGCGCGCCTGGCGGGGGGCATCCTCTGGATAACCTGTGCCTGGCCGCAGTCGCGGGACTGGCTGCGGACAACGATCGGGGGTCTCGATCAGATTTGGAAGGGGACGGACCTGACAGCCGCCGAGCCCAAGGAACTCCCAAAGAGACGCAAGGTCGTCGTACGTATCCCTGACACCGTCCCGCAGGAGACGGTGATCAGTAGACTGAAGATCCAGCACCGTGAACTGGGGACACAACACTGGTCGGTTCTAAGCAGGAAGGCAGAGGAGAAAGGACAGACTCTCGCCTTCTCGATCGACCAGGCGTCTTTTTTTTTTTTTCCCTCAGGGCTCGTCCGCGGCCTTGCCGCCCCGATAGCACCGCAACCCTTGGTTGATTGTGCATACCCCTAGTCTTACTCCACCCATTCCAAAATCACTGTGCCTTGAACTAGTCTGCACAGCGATTGGTAGGGTGAAGTTTTATATTGCTCTGTCTCCGGTCTAGAGTGACCGTAGATCAGTTGTCTTTTCCGGTCCAGAGCTATACACTCGCACAAGATGTGCTGGGCTGATTCCTCCCCCTCGCCGCAGAGTCTGCATGCGAGGTCCCCTTCGAACCGCCCCATTTTATGTAGGTGTTTCTTGACGGCCATGTGTCCCGTCAAGAGACCTGTTGTGTTTCTGAGCTGTCCTCTGCTAAGGTTTAGCAGCTCCACAGCTCTCTTTGAACTGGGTCCGTCAATTATTGACTTCCCATGTCTGAGCCCTGGACAGTCCGCCCAGTACACCTTGTGTTGGTTTCTGACCCAGGACTTAATGGCTCCCCTGGCAGTGCTCTTTGATACGCCCAGAGCCGGTTCTGGTCCCATAAATGGTTCTGCTGACCCTCTCTTCGCGAGACTGTCAGCTTCTTCATTGCCTTTGACCCCCGAGTGACCCGGCACCCAGATGAGGGTCACCTCATTCTGCCCAGCCAGGTCGCTCGTCTCGTCTCGGCACTCACTCACCAGCCAGGAATTTACCCGTGGGCTACTTAGTGCCTTAAGGGCTGACCAGGCGTCTTACAGAGCCCTTGAAGGAACCTCCTTCAAGATATTCTGGGGCTTGGGAAGGGTTAGCTTCCGCCCAGTGGGGAAGCAATTAGGGGCTAATGGGACTTAGGTTCCTTCAGGTCAACCTCCAACACAGTAAGGCAGCCACGGCCGGGCTACTGATGGCTCTGAGGAACACGGATGTGGCCCTCATCCAGGAACCGTACTCCCATAAAGGAGAGATCAAGGGACTCGGAGGAGCTGCTGGAAAGCTCATCTACAGCAGATCCAGCGAGAACCCGAGGGCCTGCATTTTTGTCAGTGAAGGGATAGAGTTTCTGCCTTTAATGAATTTCTGTTCCAAGGACCTGGCAACGACCAAAATCCAATGTGGAGAAGCAGATGGGCAGAGGGACATTACTGTCGTGTCAGCCTATATACTAGGGGACAGCACGGACCCTCCTCCACCCAAGGAATTGGAGCAGCTGGTGGTGGGTAGCAGAGCAGGTGGATTGCAGACCATCATCAGCATGGATGCGAATGCGCACGATGAGTTGTGGGGAAGCTCAGGCACAAATTCTAGGGGTGAGGCACTTTTACAATTCTTTGTGAAATTTAATTTATACATATTGAATAGAGGTAATAAACCAACCTTCGTCACAAATTGGCGTGAGGAAGTTTTAGATCTAACAGTTTCCACCTAGTTCCTGGGTGACTTTGTTAAGAACTGGGCTGTGTCTGGGGCAGTGAGTAGCTCAGACCCCAGATACATCCGGTTTGAAATCGCCAAAGTCGAATAACAAACGGTATGGTACCGGGACCCCAGGAGGCGGACTGGGAAGCCTACTGGGCAGACCTAGTCGTGGAACTGCGGGGGTAAGAGTACCATAGACAATTCAATAGACCTCGAGATTGCGGCAGCCCAAGTGCGAGACGCAATCACCTCGACCTATAACGCCAACTGTCCCCTGAAAATGAGAACGTACGCCAGGAACGTCCCGTGGTGGAACGAGGACCTCAGGCAAAAGAGGACGCAGATTCGTAAGCTGTTTAACGCGGCCAAAAGGTCGGGAGCATGGGATGAATATAGACAGGCCCTAACGAGCAATAACAAAAGACTGAAGGAGTCGTGGAGTAGGCACTGCGAGGAAGTGCAGAACACGTCCGAGAGCGCTCCACTACACAAGATCCTGTCCAAGGGCACTCAGACCAACATAGGCTCCCTTAGAACATCCACAAGAGGCTTTGCAAGTTCGGGGGAGAAAACTATGGAAATTTTACTCCAGACGCACTTCCCGGCTGTAACATAATAAACCAATCACCTCCGGGCTGCGAACACTCAGAAATAGAGGCGCCTTATAGGCGGGCATCTAGAGTAGACTTGACAGTCGCTAAAGAGGTGGTTACTTGGAGCAAAATCAGATGGGCCATTAACAGCTATAAGCCATACAAGTCCCCGGGCTTTGATGGAATAATGCCCATAATGCTTCAACAGGGGATAGATATATAATTGATTAAGGATATCCGTGGATGCTTTTGATTATAATATTAATTAACCAAATACGTTTTAAAACCCTTTAATAACTAGAAACATAACACTGTTTTCTTAATACATTGTGCATAACATTAACTTGACTTATTGTGTCATTTTTTACATTATTACTTCTTATTATTTTTCTTTTAAGGTAATAATAATAGCTACCCATATGATTTATACAGAAAGAAAAGGAGCACATAGTATACATTATTCTAACACTCCCCCTCGATTTAAACGATCATAGTTAAAATCGTAGTGAGCAATATTTGCTTTTTCTCTTAGCTTACAGAATACATTTTTATTCAGAGCTTTGGTAAGCATATCTGCAATGTTTTCTTTTGAACAAATATATTGAATGGAAATAATTTTCTTATCTACAAGTTCCTTTAAGAAATGATTTCTAATATCAATATGTTTACCACGCTTTGAATTTTCAAAACTCTTGGACATTAAGATGGCACTAGTATTATCACATAGAAGCTTTGCATCACAGTTAATCCCTAAATCACTCACTACACCTTTTGCATTCACTAAGTCTTGAGCTGTTGCAGCTGCAGCAATATATTCAGCTTCAGCCGTAGAAAGAGCGACACAGTTTTGTTTCCTTGAAAACCAACTCACTGGATTACCACCATAAAAGATTATACATCCACTTACACTTTTTCTGTCGGTCTTGTCCGTTGCCCAGTCTGCATCTGAATAAGCTTCAAGTGATAGTTCTCCATTTTGATAGATTAGACCCAGTTCTTTCGTTTGTTGTAAATACCTCAATATTTTCTTACCGGCTTTCCACGTTTGCATAGTGGGTTTATCTAGGTTTCTACTTAAATAGGAAACTGAATATGCTATATCAGGTCTGGATGTCGTAGCCAAATACATCAGACTGCCAATAAATGAACGATAGGGTACATCTATTATGTCTTCATTCGATTCGATTTGAAATCCTGTTACCATTGGGATATTTGTTCCATTGCAATTTTCCATATTAAATATACTTAATAGTTTTTCAATAAATTTTGTTTGCTTTATGACTAACTCATTTTGTGTTCTGCTGATGGACATACCCAAAAAGTTGTTTACTTCACCTAAATCCTTTGCATCAAATTCCTGCTTTAATGCAAGTGCTACGTCTTCCAGTTTCTTGTCTTCCCCAATTAACAACAAGTCATCAACATATACAAGTAACCATACTGATTTGCTATAGTATAAACAGCAATCATAATGTGACCTTTCGAAATTTATGTTCCTTAAAAAGTCATTAAGTCTGTTATTCCATAACTTTGGTGATTCTTTCAGTCCATATAAGGCTCTGTTTAATTTTAGCATCGAAGTATTTTTAAGTCCTTTTGGAGGATAAATGTAAATATCATTTTCTAGTTTTCCATTTAGAAAAGCAGTTGGAATATCCATTTGCTTAATATTCCAATTCATCAAAGTAGCATGTGATAGAAGTATTCTAATTGTAGATTCTCTAGCCACTGGAGCATATAATGGGTCAAATTTATTATAGTCACTCACCTGAAATCCTTTAGCAACGATTATTGCCTTTTTAGTTCCATCTTCTTTGGTTCTAAATACCCACTTTGTCTCAATTGGAGTTTTATTTTTTGGCAATTCAGCTTCTGGCCATGTTTGTTGTTTTATATGAGACGTTAATTCCTTTTGTATTGCTTCATACCAATCTTTTGAATTTATTGCTTCTTCAAAGTTTTTTGGATCTTCTTCACACATTAATAAACAGTATGCAGAATAAACTTCATATTCATTCAGGTACTGTGGGGGTTGGATGATTCTTCCTAATCTTGATGTGTTTTGTGTAGCTTCATCATTTTTGCAAATTTCCATTTTTTGTATACTGATTTCTTGTTCTTCATCTTGTGAACTTACTGAATTTTCTTCACATAAACCTTTAGCATCTTCATTTTCAATATGGTCTGTATCTTCATTTTCAATTTGGTTTTTATTGTTGCCAGTTTTAGTTTCATAATACTGTTACAAAGCACTTCAATAGACGTAGGTGCGGTGTTGCCACATCTCCAGAATTTCCCCCAACATATGGGAATTTTTGCACAATCTGGCAACACCGCCTCCCCACCCCCCTGGGGGTGCCTGGGGTGACCCCCCTCAGGCGAAGTCTCAACCCTCTAGGACCATAAATAACGAAGTTACCAACTTGTACCCCGTCAGAACGGATAACTGAGGTCTGCACATTCCGAACATCCTGTATACACACCCTGTATGCACAGAGAACCCTTACATCCTGTATACGCAGAGAGATCTTATATTACGAGAAACACCTCTTGTGTAACATAGGAGTGATGACCACATTTGGATCATCCTGTATATGCATCCCCTGTATACACACGGGGCCGATCTGTATTCACAAAACCTTCTAGCAAAAGAAGGTCCTGGAACATTCTGGAATAGAATGCTCGAGAACAAACTGGAAGATGCGACGGCTATATAAAGATGGAAGTAAGCCAGCGCAGGCAGTTCAGTTAGAGAATGTTGAAGTGACTCAAAGAAGCAGTAACTAGTGTGAAGTGTTATAGAGTAGCGACTGTAGTTTCAGTGTATTAGTGACTTTTGTACAAATTAGTGATTGTAAGACAGTAAATTAAGTGTTTTGTGAGAGAGACATTCTAGAACTTTTATTGTATCCATATTTAGAGAGTAAATAAAGTTGTTTTGTTAAAATTAAAAGTCTCACTTATCCAGAACCCGGAGAAAACGCAACAATTTGGTGTCAGAAGTGTGGGATAAGTGAGTGAAGAAGTGAACAAGTAAGCTAGCTGTAAATGGTAAACACCAGATCGACTGACTACGACGAGATGGCTGAAATCAAAGAATTGATGGACTTACTGAAAAGACAACGCGAAGAAGACGAACAACGGCGACAAGAAGATGAAAGAAGGCGTCGCGAAGAAGACGAGAGAAGACGACAAGAGGAAGAACAGAGGCGCCTTGAAGATAAAGAAGAACTCAAGAAGCAACGAGAAGAAGACGAACAACGGCGACAAGAAGATGAAAGAAGACGGCGCGAAGAAGACGAGAGAAGACGACAAGAGGAAGAACAGAGGCGCCTTGAAGATAAAGAAGAACTCAAGAAGCAACGTGAAGAAGACGAACAACGGCGACAAGAAGATGAAAGAAGGCGGCGCGAAGAAGAAGAGAGAAGACGACAAGAGGAGGAACAGAGGCGTCTTGAAGACAAAGAAGACATCCGAAGTATGTTCCATGATATGAGAGTCGATGTAAAAGAAGAAATTGAACAGATTAACGAACAAATAGAAAATGTGGACAGGAAAGTAGATAATGTAACAGAGGATTTGAATAAACGATGGGAAGAAGTTGAAGGATTGAAAGAACAAATGAAGATGATTATGAAAGGCACAGAAATGAGATATAGAGAACTGACAGAACAGGTGATGGGCCAGACTGATAGAACTCAACCAAGAGGAGTTACTGGAATGTCCCCAGTTCAAAATCGTCCGGAAGAAGATATGCCAGTCGTGCAGCAGCATCATGGAACCTTGAAGCCCCCGACTTTTGACGGAGAAACATCGTGGCCCATGTACAGGAGGCAGTTTGAGGCGGCAGCTCTCAGCAATGGGTGGAGCGAACAACAGGCAGCAACTGCTCTAATTCTCTCGCTTCGAGGTAAAGCCCTAGAAATTCTCCAGAACATCCCGGAGTCGAAACAGCAAAACTACTTAACAGTGATACAGGCCCTAGATTTGAGATATGGTAACAAGTTCATGAGCCAGGTCTACCAGACACAACTAAAGACAAGGGCCCAGAAGCCACATGAGACTCTGCAAGAATTTAGTGCCGAAGTGGAGAAACTTGTGCGACTGGCATATCCCCAAGCCCCAGAAGAATTTGTCAACCAGATCACCGTCCAGACCTTCATCGATGGGGTACTTGACAATGAAATGCAACAAGCTTTAAGTCTCGGAAGGTTCAAAACACTTACAGACTGTGTAATTTATGGCTTGGAATTTGAAGCAGCGAAGAATGCATCTCAACCTCGCCGCAACAGGCTGCGCGAAGTGAAGGAGATAGAGGACTTTGCAGACACGACAGCGGAACTAAGGCAAAAAATGAAGTTGATAAAAGAAGCCATTAGCAAGCTCACTGTACCGGTTGGGTCACGTAGGACGAAAGCAGATTGGTCAGACATAGAATGCTACAAGTGTGGTAGGAAAGGACACATAAGTAGGCAGTGCTCACAAACCCAACAGGTGGCTCGCAGAAGACAAGAATATACCAACAGTGAGCGCCGTCAGGGAAACGACCTGACGCCAGTGTAAGGGGGCGGCAGCTGGCGTGCGAGTCCCAAGGCCCCAAAGTCAAGGTCTCCACTATCCGACGCTACCGCGAGAGCCTCGTTATACCTGGCAGCATACACGGAAGACAATGCAGTTTCACCATCGATACTGGTGCCACTAGATCCGTTGTACGTCCAGACATGTTGCCAAACAAGTCGACACTCACTACCAACAAACAGCCTGTGTTGTAGACGGCAAAAGGGGATAGAATACCCGTGCATGGAGAGGCCACTGTTTACATTAGGCTGGGCAGTACTGAGCTACAGGTAAGGGCTGTTGTCGCAGAAATCGTCGACGAATTTATTCTGGGCCTGGATTTAATGGAAGAGTTCGATGTCCTATCAGTAGACTTCCAGAATAAGATCTTGAAAATCGGTAACGAAGAGTTGTATTTATCTCCAACAGCAGGCGAAGCTAATCTCAGGGTGAGACTTATTGTCGACGAGGATACACGGATTCCTGGTAACAGTGAGAAGATTGTCAGAGCCAGACTAGAGAAGAAACTTGATTGTATGTCTGCTCTCATAGCGGAGCCCCTAAAAGATAGACGTGATGGTGCCCTCGTCGCACGATGCTTAGTAGACCCGAAGAAGACAATACCCATAAGAGTGGCTAACGTACAAACTAACAGGGTCACATTGAAGAAAGGTGAGGCCACTTGCGAACCCATTGACCGAGTGACGTTGTCCAAAAACGTGACACCCACTGCATTAGACAGAAGACTGCCAGTAGAAATAGTAGAGCGGTTCAAGAATTCATGGGGCCAATTGAACAATATGGAGATGGAGATGGCCCTGAAGTTCGTATTGGAGGAGGCCGATATTTTCGCTCAAGATAAAATCACAGGTCGTACGAGTCTAGTGCAACACAGAATTAATACTGGCGACGCAAGACCAATTAGACAGCCGCCGAGAAGACTGCCTTTTGCCAAGCAATCAGAAATCAAGGCGATGGTTAACGAAATGCTGGAAGATGGTGTGATCGAGGAGTCTAATAGTCCTTGGTCGTCCCCAGCAGTTTTGGTCACCAAGAAAGACGGCACTATGAGATTTTGCGTGGACTATAGGAAGCTGAATGATGTCACCAAGAAAGACAGTTATCCCCTGCCCCGGATCGACGACACTTTGAACACTTTGGCCGGATCAAAGTGGTTCTCTACATTAAACCTGAAAAGTGGCTACTGGCAAGTAGAACTCCATAAAGACGATAAGGAGAAGACTGCTTTTTCAACCGGGAATGGGTTGTGCCAATTCAAGGTCATGCCATTCGGCTTATGTAATGCTCCTGCCACCTTCGAGCGACTAATGGAGTTACTGCTGAGAGGACTTACATGGGAAACATGCCTGGTGTATCTCGACGATGTCATGGTGATTGGAAGGACTTTCGATGAACACCTGTCGAATCTGAAGCAGGTTTTTTCCAGGCTGAGAGGTGCCAATCTGCAACTCAATCCCAAGAAATGCGTCCTCTTCCAGAAGAAAGTGAGTTTCCTCGGACATGTCGTTTCTGAGAAAGGGATAGAAACTGATCCAGAGAAAATAAAGGCAGTAAGAGACTGGCCTGTGCCGAAGAACAAACATGAGGTCAGAAGTTTTCTGGGACTTTGCAGCTACTACCGACGCTTTGTAAAGTACTTCAGCAGCATTGCGAAACCTCTGCATAGCCTGACTGAAAATAAGGCCGAGTTCATCTGGTCACCAGATTGCCAAGAGTCTTTTAGAGAGCTCAAACATCGTCTTCTCACTGCTCCTGTGCTGGCTTAACCTCAGGACGAAGGACTGTTGATACTGGACACCGATGCTTCCCAGTATGGCATTGGGGCAGTACTCTCACAGCTCCAAGCCGGAGAAGAAGTTGTGATAGCCTACTTCAGCAAAACGTTCGGAAAAGCAGAAAGAAATTACTGTGTAACCCGGAAAGAACTGCTGGCAGTTGTAAGATCCATCGAACATTTCCACAGCTTCCTGTACGGAAGAACATTCCGCGTGAGGTCGGATCACTCTGCTCTGCAATGGCTTCTGAACTTTAGAAATCCCGAAGGACAGATAGCCCGATGGATAGAGAAACTGCAGAGCTACGACTTCCGGATTGAACATCGAAGAGGAAGAAGTCACGCCAATGCAGACAGCCTGTCAAGAAGACCATGTTCAGTGCATGAATGTAAATTTTGCGAGCGACAAGAGAACAAAGAGATCGATAAAGTAACTCATCAGATCAAACAACTGGTGATGGAAAAGGAGAATAATACCGATCTAGACGTAAATCTTGAATACATCAGAGACGCACAGAAGACAGATCCAGACTTGAAAAATATTAGAGAATGGCTACAAAAAGGGAAAAGACCTGAGTGGCATGATGTGTCCCAGTTTGGGGCGGAGGCTAAAGGCTACTGGCTACAATGGGACTCATTGTGTCTAAAGAATGACATGATCACTCGAAAATGGGAAACTGCCGATGGTAGAGACTGTATATACCAGACCGTTGTGCCAAGTGAGTGCATAGACAGTGTTCTTCAAGAGTTACACAATAGTAGAAGTGGAGGCCACTTTGGGGTCAACAGGACTCTCGCCAGAGTCAGAGACCGCTTCTATTGGATAAACTGCCGAAGAAGCGTGGAAGAATGGTGCAAAAGGTGTGACCAATGTGCTTCAAAGAAAGGACCAAAGACCCGATCCAGAGGAAAAATGATGCAGTACATCTCAGGTACACCGTGGGAGAGAGTTGCCGTAGACATTGCAGGACCTTTTCCCATCACAGAGTCTGGGAACAGATACATAATGGTGGCGATGGACTACTTCTCGAAATGGCCTGAAGTTGCGCCGATCCCCAACCAAGAGGCCACGACCGTAGCAGAAGCCCTGACGGAAAATGTCATATCACGGCATGGCGTACCCTTGGAGATTCACACCGACCAGGGCCGGAATTTCGAATCAGAGGTCTGGAAGAGCCTAATGGACTTGCTAGGCATAAAGAAAACGAGAACAACGCCACTCCACCCTCAATCAGACGGCATGGTAGAACGGCATAACAGGACCATCAATCAGTATCTTGCTATGTTTGTCGACGAGAATCAGAGAACCTGGGACGAGCTGATACCTCTGTTCCTCCTAGCTTACAGAAGCTTTCAGCATGAATCTACCGGCTACACTCCATCCATGATGTTGACCGGCAGAGAGATGCGGTTACCAATCGACATGACGAGACTACCACCGAACGAGGACATAGCGGACCTAGCTACGTTACCTGAGTATGTCGCCGACCTAGAAGGAAAACTGCGCACTATACACAGATGTGTCAGAGATAGGCTCCTCTTAAGCAGTGACCGGATGAAGATGCGCTTGGATCGCAGAGCAACACCCCATACATTCAAGGAAGGTGATGCAGTGTGGCTGTACCAACCAACAAGGAGAAAGGGCCTCAGTCCCAAACTTCAGAAACCATGGGAAGGGCCATACTTGGTGACTAAGAAAATTAACGACCTACTCTACAGAATCCAGCTGTCTCCAAGAACTAAACCCAAAGTTGTTCACATAGAGAGGTTGAGTCCCTATCGGGGCAAGGAACCCCCAAGTTGGCGGCCGGTAAATACTGTTCGGGACGAACAGTCTTAAGGAGGGGGGCAGTGTTACAAAGCACTTCAACAGACGTAGGTGCGGTGTTGCCACATCTCCAGAATTTCCCCCAACACCTGGAAATTTTTGCACAATCTGGCAACACCGCCTCCCCACCCCCCTGGGGGTGCCTGGGGTGACCCCCCTCAGGCGAAGTCTCAACCCTCTAGGACCAGAAATAACGAAGTTACCAACTTGTACCCCGTCGGAACGGATAACTGAGGTCTGCACATTCCGAACACCCTGTATACACACCCTGTATGCGCAGAGAACCCTTACACCCTGTATACGCAAAGAGATCTTATATTACGAGAAACACCTCTTGTGTAACATAGGAGTGATGACCACATTTGGATCATCCTGTATATGCATCCCCTGTATACACACGGGGCCGATCTGTATTCACAAAACCTTCTAGCAAAAGAAGGTCCTGGAACATTCTGGAATAGAACGCTCGAGAACAAACTGGAAGATGCGACGGCTATATAAAGATGGAAGTAAGCCAGCGCAGGCAGTTCAGTTAGAGAATGTTGAAGTGACTCAAAGAAGCAGTAACTAGTGTGAAGTGTTATAGAGTAGCGACTGTAGTTTCAGTGTATTAGTGACTTTTGTACAAATTAGTGATTGTAAGACAGTAAATTAAGTGTTTTGTGAGAGAGACATTCTAGAACTTTTATTGTATCCATATTTAGAGAGTAAATAAAGTTGTTTTGTTAAAATTAAAAGTCTCACTTATCCAGAACCCGGAGAAAACGCAACAATACTTAGTTTTATTTTCATTAAAAGTAACATCTCTGGAACAAATTATTTGATTTTTCTCATGAAGCCATACTCTATATCCTGCACCGCAATAACCAATCATTGATCCACATTCAGCTCGCATGTCAATTTTATTTGACTTTGGAATAGTTACCACCCATGCTTCATTTCCAAAAACACGTAATTTGGATAAATCATTCTTGTCATACCACAATGTTGAAGGTGTCACTCCTTTATTTGTGACTGTTGGACATCGATTCAACTCATATGCTGAGCACAGAACTGCTCCTCCCCATAATTCTCTTGGTAAATTTGTTTCTGCAAATTTTGTACGTACTTTATCCATTAATGTTCTGTTAAGTCTTTCGGCAGTACCATTTTGCTGAGGTGTATATGGAATCGTATACTGCAATTCTATCCCTTTATCAGTACAATATCTTTTGAAATGATTTGAAGAAAACTCGCCACCGTTATCACATCGGATCTTCTTTGTTTTTAAACCATGCTGGGTTTTAATTAACTTGACAAAATCTATTACACTCTGTTCAGCTTCATTTTTATTTTTCAATAATTTTACCACAGTAAAATGAGAATAATCATCCATGAGTACTTGAAAGTATTTATAACCTTCTTGAGTAACTGGTGTCATGGGGCCTGCAACATCTGTGTGAATTAGATCACCAATATTTTTAGAACATTTTTTTGTACGATAGAAAGGCAATCTTTTGGCTTTTCCTTGGGTACATTCATCACACTTATCTTTAGAATATGGTAAATTTAACAATTTAAGACTGTATCTGTTGAGATGACCCAGTCTCTTATGCCATACATTAGAATCTTCTGTTTTATAACAATACTCCCCCTGAATATCAATTTTCAATATAAACAAATTACTGACTCTCTTACAGTTAAGCTGACAATTTTTCTTCTGAATTTTTACTACATCTTTATCAAAAGTTATTTTCATACCTTTGTCTATTAGCTGCGCAACTGAAATTAGGTTATGTTTCATTCCTTCAACTATTAGAGCTGTCATTGATAATTTTCTTCCTTGACAAATTCCATGTAGAACACCTTGTCTTTTTGCTACAATTGTTTCACCATTTGCTACACCAATTTTCACTTCTTTGTCTAAGTTTTCAATATTAGTCATGCATTTTTCTAGCTCACTATTTACCAAATGTTGCGTGGCACCAGAGTCTAGGATGAAATGATTTTTGTTATTTAATAATTCATGACAATTTAGGGCTAAAAATGATATATCATTTTCTGTCTGAAATGTATTTAGGTTTGTGGTTATGTTAGCATTTCCTCGGCGACGACTGTTAGACCTTCCTCGACTTCGAAAGCTAGAGGTGATTCCTCTAAATGGCCCACTTTGACGACATTCTGATATTTTGTGGCCTTGTTTACCACACCTATAACACACATATAATCGACTTTGATTTTGATACTGGCTGGCTTTGAATGTAACTTCACTTCCACAGTTAGTCGAGCCTTAAGATTTATTTTTCA
This sequence comes from Tillus elongatus, assembly GCA_964006375.1. Lineage (NCBI taxonomy): Eukaryota > Metazoa > Arthropoda > Insecta > Coleoptera > Cleridae > Tillus > Tillus elongatus. The sequence continues at coordinate 71,378,806 of OZ023269.1, read as the reverse complement.
TTTTTAATTCTTCATCTAGTAATCTTGCTTTAACAAAATCCATTGTAACTTCTGTGTTCAATGTCTCAATTGCTGTGATGACAGAATCATAATCCTCATTTAAGGAGAGCAACAAATGACATACTTTGTCACTTTCTTCAATTTTTGAACCTATGCTTTCAATTTCTCTTATAATGGAGTCAAACTTCAAAAAATGATCCTCTAACTTGTCATTTTTAGTTCATTTTAGAGTTAATAATTTCTTCTTCAACGTTAACTTAGTAAATACACTCTTTCTCTGAAATACATCTTCGAGAGATTTCATCATTTGTTTTGCGGTTTCTGCATCTTTAACTATATCAAGGTGCTTATCAGTCAAACACTGAATAATAACTGATTTGGCTTTAGCATTTTTAATTTGAAACTCTTCTCTTTTCTTATCATCTGTGAAGTCTTCAATACTATTCACCAATGCAACCTTCAATTGTTTTTCTTCTAAAAGGGCTGACACTCTGAACTTCCAACTATTAAAATTATTTGAACTCAATAACGGATAAATAACTGTAGAATTCATCTTTCTTAATTCGTGTAGAAAAGATGGCATGCGTCTTGCGCTAAACTTTATCTTTTAATTATTCATTTTAATCTAATTAATATTTTCTTCTATATCTGAGCCCATAACCTGTAATTGATTGAGGATATCCGTGGATGCTTTTGATTATTATATTAATTAACCAAATACGTTTTAAAACCCTTTAATAACTAGAAACATAACACTGTTTTCTTAATACATTGTGCATAACATTAACTTGACTTATTGTGTCATTTTTTACATTATTACTTCTTATTATTTTTCTTTTAAGGTAATAATAATAGCTACCTATATGATTTATACAGAAAGAAAAGGAGCACAGAGTATACATTATTCTAACACGATACACTGGCTCCGGCACTTACCCTCAGGGCCAGCCTGGCTCTGGGGTACATTCCGAGGGCATGGAGACTGGCCAGGGTTGTATTTATTCCTAAACCTGAGCGTCCAACAGACCAGGCAAAGTCCCTGAGGCCAATAAGTCTCATGTCCTTCTTGCTAAAAACAGTGGAAAAACTGCTCAACCAACACATTAGGGGCGGTGTACTGGAAGCATATCCCCTACACCGTGGACAATATGCATACAGAGCAGAATTCTCAACAGAAACAGCACTGCACCAACTGGTGCTGAAGCTGGAGAATACGCTAGAGAACAGGGAGGTGGCGCTGGGGGCCTTCCTAGACATAGAGGGGGGCCTTCAACAACACCTCATTTGGATCGGTTCTGGCAGCTGTCAGGGAGCGTGGAATAGAGGAGACCTGCTGCAGGTGGATCGGTTCGATGCTCAGGGACAGGGCGGTGTTCACCTCTCTCGCGGAAGGGACTCCCCTGGCGGGGGTCGCGGCAGGGTGTTCACAGGGGAGCGTTCTGTCTCCCTTGCTCTGGTACCTATTCATTGACGGCCTGGGGAGACTCTCAGGAAGGGGTATGAGGTACAGGGCTATGCGGACGACATTGTCATCATAGTCCGAGGAAAGGTTACACAGTCAGTGTGTGAGCGCATGCAGACAGCACTGAAAGTGGTGGAGGGACGGTTGGTCAAGGGCTCGGGGTGAGCCCCGAGAAAGCAACGTCAAACCGTTTACGAGGAGGAGGAATTGGGACAGCCACAGAACTCTAACTCTATATGGTAGGAACATTCCAATGGCCAGGGAGGTAAAATATCTTAGGGTCGTATTGGACTCTAAGCTAACCTGAAATGGTCACGTTGAAAAAATACTGTGTAAGGCAGTCTTAACCTTAGCCGCTACTAGGCGGCTATATGGAAAAATGTGGGGACTAAGATTTAGTATGGCCCACTTGCTGTACACAAGGGTGGTCAGACCATCGTTGACATACGCGGCACTGGTCTGGTGGCCTAAGGTGACACCATCCAGTGCCAAACAAAAACTAGGCAAGATCCAAAGGATGGCTTGCCTAGGCATCACAGGAGCCATGTCTTCAACCCCAACAGCCGCCATGGAGGTGTTGCTGTTATTATGGGGGAGGCCAGGCTAGGACTGTACAGACTAGCCTGCAATGGTAGACTGAAGATCAACCCAGGTTTCAGGGGCCACTGCAAAATTCAGGAGATCGTGAAGGAGCCCATGCTTGAAATGAGGTCAGACTTCACGAGCCCGCAAATCTGCAGGGGAAACAACTTTACAGTGGAAATCCTCGACCGGGAGGAGACGCCGGGTACATCACGGGACGCGCTCGTCTGGTTCACGGACGGATACGGCGGGGAGCGTGGGACGAGGGCAGGTGTTTATTCGGAAGGACCGAGGGTAAGTCATAGTATTTCCCTCAGAGTCCATGCAACGGTCTTTCAGGCCGAAATGTACGCCATCCTGCACTGTGTGCGGGAGAACAATAGGAGGGGCTACACCAACAAGCGGATCTTCATAGCCACAGACAGCCAGGCAGCACTTAAGGCCCTATGTGGCCCACAGGTAAATTCCTGGCTGGTGAGTGAGTGCTGAGACGAGACTAGCGACCTGGCTGGGAAGAATGAGGTCACCCTCATCTGGGTTCCGGGTCACTCGGGGGTCAAAGGCGATGAAGAAGCTGACAGTATCGCTAAGAGAGGGTCAGCAGAACCATTTATGGGACCAGAACCAGCTCTAGGCGTGACAAAGAGCACTGCCAGGGGATGTCTCTTGACGGGACACATGGCCGTCAACAAACACCTGCATAAAATGGGGCTGTTCGAGGGGGACCTCGCATGCAGACTCTGCGGTGAGGGGTAGGAATCAGCCCAGCACGTCTTGTGCGAGTGTTAAGCTCTGGACCGCAAAAGACAACTGATCTATGGTCAGTCTAGACCGGAGACAGTGCATTATAAAAATTCACCCCACCAATCGCTGTGCAGACTAGTTCAAGGCACAGTGATTTTGGAGTGGGTGCAGTAAAAAGACTAAGGGCATGCACAATAAACCAAAGGTTGCAGTTCTATCAGGGCGGCGAGGCCGCGGACGAGTCCCGAGGGAGAGAAAAAAAATGGGCAACTGGTCCTTACGTAAGCCATCCCCGTAGACGTCTTTTATGGGCGACTGATTCCCGAAGGGGGCTCGGTCGAATTCTGACATTTCTTGGTATTGCATAAGTCTGTGCATATGGACCACCTTCGTCTTGCTCTTCGGGCTCCTCTGAATGTCTTAACAATATTGATCCTTTTGACCACCTTATACGGACCTTCCCATAATTTCTGGAGTTTCGGTGACCGTCCCTTGAGTCGTACTGGATTGTAGAACTGTACCGGGTCTTCTTTTTTAAAACCAGCTGAATTAGCTCGCACGTCATAACAGGTCTTCATGCGGTCCTTCTTACTCGTATGTGCATTTGGACAGCAGAATGGATGGCTTTCCTTCTCGTCAATATGTCGGAGCTCTCTTCAAGCGAAGTTCTCATGTTTAACTGGTTCTTCTGCTCAATTGCTTTTGTTCTGGTGTTTCTACTTGCACAAATATCTCTGCAGGCTTGCAGCTACTCTTGCTGTCCACATAAGCTCTCTTCCAACAAGTCTGTCCACTGACCCTTTTCAGGGTTGGCTTCACACCGACATGGTCTTTCCACCCTTAGTCTTGTACTTCTTCCATAATTTCTTTTCTACTTGCTTCTGACTGGGTAATTGGGTCGTCTCTTCCTCGCACAGCGCTTTTCACTGAAACGGCAGTTTCACGGCAGACGTTGCTATTTTCCTCTATGGTGATTTTCCGCACTACCAGGTTACTGCCAGGCGACATTATTATTTCTTCACCAACGATAGTCAGGATGTTAGTGCCAAGATCAAGTTTAGCACACTAACCTTGGAGTGTGTCCAAGCCAATTATAATCGGGTCTGATATGGCGGCGACTATGGGTCTCTGCTTTGCCTATCATGTCCCAATTTGCAGCTCGACGTCAGTTTCGCCAAATACCTGTAGCCGATCACCACCGGCTGCATATACTCTGTACACACTATCTGGCTCTCTTACTCGCCGTCTTGGGACCACGTCGTGGCGAATAATAGTCCTAGGCGCACCTGTGCCGACGACCATCTGGGTCTTATTACTGCTTAGGTATCCGTCTACGACGAGAGCGCAGCCAGAATCGATAACCTGAGAAACGGTTACCGGCCTTAGCTTCACTTTATCCCTTGCGCGTGATCTTAGAGCCCAACATTCGCCCCTTATATACCCCATCTTGCCGCAATTCTAGCAGCACAAGGCATTGGCACAGGGAGCTCTTATTGGGTGCCCATGAGACGTAGCCCTTATTTGCTCTGCTATTTTCTCTAGTAGCTGCATGATCTTGGATAAATCTGTTTTATTTTCTTCTTGGACTTGGAGACTGCGAACTTTCACATGACTTTCCGACGCTTGCTTTACCACTTCGAACTACAAGGAATGTACCAAAGGATCGTTCAAGTTTTTGTGTATCACCATCCTCAGCGCCTGTTGGGTGTCGGGATCTCTGATGCCGTCTGTGAAGGTTTGCAGCGACAGCTCGTTTAAAAACTCCATCGGAACTCTGGGGTAGGCTAATCGTGTCAGTTTGACATCGTCGGCGTGGAAATGTTGGAGACTTTCGCCCGATTTCTGACAACGATTTTTCAACTGGAATCGATACAGCTTTTGTAAATGCTGGTCGCCAAACCTCTAATTGATGACTAATGCTGTCAAAACTCAACGGTTCTTCCCTGGGAATACCTTGAATCACATCTAGGGCATCTCCTGTGAGAGATACAATTAACGAAGTCGCTTTCTCTCTGTCGCCCCAATCATTTGCTGTAGCAGCGGCTTCGAACTGGCGTAGGTAAATACCCCATGGGACTGAGCCATCAAATGTGGGGACCTTTAGTCTTACGACCGGGTCATCTTCGAGCCTGATGTTTCCCTTGGCTCGGGTATCACAGCTCTTTTCTAGTGCTTGCATTTCCTGTTGAACTTCTTCTTGTATACTGGTCAGCTTGTCATGTACATCATCGGTAATATCCCTTACTCGGTTTTCTACTTGCTAGAAGATGTCGTCTTTCACCTGCTTCATACGATCGTCCACACATAAAGTAATATTCTCACTTCTGCTGGCTTGTTCTTGCAGAATTGTCTTTGTTTCTTTATCTCTTCTTCTCGCTTCATCTCCTTTTCTCATATCTTCCTTTGCTTCTTCATCTTATTTTCTGACTTTTTCATCTTTTTTTCTCATTTCTTCCTTCGCTTCTTTGTCTCTTTTTCTTATTTCTTTTTTGACTCCCTTGACACTGATCTTCCAGAGATTCTAGACTCTTCCACGTTGTTCAACGAATATTCTGGAAAATATTTCCACTAGCAGCTTGAAAATACCACTTCTGACACCCGTTGTTACGTTCTTCGGGATTCTGGATTTGTTGAATACCAAAACACAGCTTTCCCAACTACTAATTTATGATAAGCAACTATTTTCCAACCATAAACACACAAACTAAAATATTTCTCTCTATTACTAAATGTCTATAGTTTATTCTCGCCTCTATTAATTCACACTACACTGATTCGCTTAATACTCTATGATCGCTTATTCTTCACGAACACTAACTCAATACTGAACTAACTTATTCTGTGTGCCGCTCGCCTATTTATACTGTCCATAGAGATTCTAGGCCTTCTAAAATGTGCTACACCTGTTACTTTTAGTCCCTTCTATAAATATCATTCCATTGTGTTCGCTGTTATCAACACACTTTACAACCAGCCTCTAACCATAGAAGTAACAAAGTCCATAAACCTAATTCTGATAGACGGATATGACAATATAATCATATTCTAAGTGAGATGTAAGACCCGCTTTTTACACTTGTTACCCTCCCGTTGCGGAACCAAGTAGTATGTTGTCACGGCAGATCCAAATAACACTTAATGTTATAAAATAGAGACTCTGTGCAACCAGCTAACAATTTAGTAAATTGTCAGCCCTGGCCCATTTCTTCCCCAATATAGGGACAAAGTATGTAAGGCTAGATGTATTCTCACCACAATTAGAACCGTAGGCCAGTTTCTCTCTAACTAGAGCTCATTAGTACGGCATACTAATTGCAGCGAAAATACACCTATAAAGTAATACGGCTATGGTAGCCAGCCTCGAAAAACTAAGTGGGATGTAAGACCCGCTTTTTACATGTGTCGCCATCCCGTTGCGTAACCAAGTAATATGTTGTCACGGCAGCTCTAAATAACACCGAATGTTATAAAACAGAGACTGTGTACAACCAACTAATAATTCACTAAATTGTCAGCCCTGGCTTATTTCTTCCCCAATATAGGGGGGTGCTGCAATTAGTATGCCGTAATTATGAGCTCTAAATAGAGTGAAACCGGTCTACGGTTCTAATTGTGGTGAGAATACATCTAGCCTTTCATACTTTGTCCCTATATTGGGGAAGAAATGGGCCAGGGCTGACAATTTACTAAATTGTTAGTTGGTTGTACACAGTCTCTATTTTATACCATTCGGTGTTATTTGGAGCTGCCGTGACAACATACTACTTGGTTTCGCAACGGAATGGCGATACGTGTAAAAAGCAGGTCTTACATCTCACTTAGTTTTGCGAGGCTGGCTACCATAGCCATATTACTTTATAGGTGTATTTTCGCTGCAGTTAGTATGCCGTACTGATGAGCTCTAGATAGAGCGAACCATAAAAACATAATTGTGGTGAGAATACATCTAGCTTTACATAATCATATTCGTTTAATAGTGGTCAAAAGTATACATTTTGCCTGCTCTGCATACTACTTGGTTTCGCAACGGAATGGCGATACGTGTAAAAAGCAGGTCTTACATCTCACTTAGTTTTGCGAGGCTGGCTACCATAGCCATATTACTTATAGGTGTATTTTCGCTGCAGTTAGTATGCCGTACTGATGAGCTCTAGATAGAGCGAACCATAAAAACATAATTGTGGTGAGAATACATCTAGCTTTACATAATCATATTCGTTTAATAGTGGTCAAAAGTATACATTTTGCCTGCTTTGCTCGCTCGCCAAAACTAACCACTGCTCACGCTTGCCTACGCTGTTCTGCATCGACGTTAGTTTCATAAAACCTCTTCGCTGTTGCGTAAGTCAGATAGCTTTCGCGATCGCTTACTAGACCCGCCACCTGCTTCGGATATAGTTTTACAGTTTTAAAGTTCAGTTAGGGAACTCTGCCTTCCCGCTTTTGACCAATCAGCATTTAAAAGACCGCCCGGTTAGGACACCCAAATGGTCTCGAATTTATCTTTTGTTTTGTGCCGGACTTCTTTTAATTTTGTAAGCATTTCTTTTGTAAATATATTTTATACATATTATTTGGGAGTTTAATTAGATAACCATCCGCCCTGATCTCCTACCGCTTCGCAGCCGAAGAAGTAAAGTATACGTTTGAAAAGTTCCTGTAACCAGTAATTATTAATTATTTTTTGGAAAACTGTTATTTGGGAAGTTAAATTATTTGATACAAAGCATCTGTCATCTTATCCATGGCTAATGCAATTATTTAGAAAATTTTTGGTAGGTCTCTTTTCGAAAAATATTAAGGATTATTGATTCTAGATATAGGGATTACTTAACAAAAGTTGATGTAGAAGACATATCCTTCCATTTTAAAACATAATGTTTAGATGTCCATTAAAAAAAAAACATTATAATTAACTTAGACCCACTGGTATAAGATGATGACTGTAAAGTAGATAACAGTTACAATTAAAATTAGAGAATATCTTCAAATTTATGTGGTCAAAAATATGATACAATGTTTACTATTTATCAAAATACTAGGTGTTCATTTTAATATAATTTTGGTACAAAAATGTCCATGACTTTTGAAGGAAAAGTATAACATAAAATCTTACTCCAAAGTTGGAATTATATGTGAGATGTTCCATTAAAGAAAATGTTTGTCTGGTTTGCCATGAAAATATGGAATACCCTATGGTTTAAAAGGTGCCACCAAAAAGATATTACAATTTTTACTACTTATTAAATACTGGGTGTTTATTTCAATACGACTTTGATATAGAAATTTCCACAACTTTTCAAATAAACATACGTTATAAAATTTCATATCTGGAGTACAGAAAAATGAGCTGATTCATATAAAAAATTATATGAGGTGTTTCCTTAAGAAAAATTATATTTGGTCTTAAAAATATGGAACATTCTGCGTAAGTAGTAAATAATAATTTTAAAACATGGACGTCTACATGTTTTAAACATAACTTTTTTATATATATTTGATAATATGGGATATATTGGCCTTTGTAATAACGCACCACTCTGTATACGTTACCTGCATGAAGCAATCGAGTTAGGTACTGTACGGTAGAAATTGACCACCCTATACAAGTAAAAATACTGTTACCTTGTAGGTATGTCCAAATGAAAAAGATTTATTTGATACTTTTTTCATAACTATTCAAATCAGGGGTAAGAGAATGAACTTCGCTTATTTGACCTACCTGTATATAGTTCTTAGATAGTATGTTTTGTTGCTAATAAAATAGTATGCACCTACAAAAGTAACATAAATCATTGCAAAAATCATATTGTATAATTTGAATTAACAATAAATAAGTATAAGTTTTCCTAAACTATTTTTGACTAACAGTAAAATTTGTTATTCAGTTTAATGACAGTTCAAACATGCAAGTTAAGTAAGTTATAACACATAGATTAATTCGTTAATAAAAAAGCATGGTGGTGTTTAGCAGTTTTGTAAAATGGACCTGTATTTCGTTATTGGCCAGATACCTTAATGATGCTATCAATTAATCAATATTAAAAAACTTGTACGACAAAACTGACAGCTATTTTTTATGTTTTTATCTCAAAATGACTCCACTTTTTTTTATTATATGACACGAAATTTTCTAAAAATAGTGCATTCACATTAATTCCAAATATCTTGAGCGAGGTATACTGAAATATTAATATCATTTTTATTCTTGAGATATGTTTTAAATATTTGAATACATAAACTAGTAGTAGTTTTCATTTCAAGGTATTCTTAATTTTTGTTACCAATACTATGTGATTTGTTTTAGGCACATAATTAATGTGAAAAAGTTATACCTGAATAAAATATTTTAAGAACTCGTATAAATAATATAAAGCTATTGGTTATAAATAAACAAGCAGCTAAATTAGCAGCCAAATTAATTAACCAATAATCCACACATCCGTATTTGTTTGGTTGATTATTATTTATGTGTCAAAACACATCTTATTACCAGGGTCAATTAATGCACAAAAAGAAAAGAAAAATATAATTACACACAGCTCAAAGACAATAAGAAGGAAAAACAAAATATGTACTCTATCAATAAAATTGTCATTTTAAACTATTCAACAATGTAAATACCTGTGGTTAAAACAGTTGAGGCCTGTGCAAGTTCCTGGTAAATATGAAAATTTGGGACAAGGTATGTGACAGTCACTTCATCAGAACCACATCGAATTTCAGCTTCTTGACACAAGAGGGCAAAACAACTCATGGCAACTAGAACTGCATCCATGTCGATACTCCAGAGGTACAAGAAAAATACAACTTCGAGTTTGATGTGCGCTTGCTTGCAGATCGCAATTTGGCTACCAAGGTTAGCATACTCTTTGTGACGGGATAAAAATGCATTTCTACATATCAATATTTCACGTAGCCATTTTAAAATGTCAGTATAATTCATTATTTGGTGTTGGATTAGTTTCTGGGATATAGAGAATAAAACTTGAGAGCTGGAAAAAACATAACAACAATTATCTAAGAGAAATATTATTAAATAACATGGCTTTAAAAAATATTACATAATCAGTAAGAGAATATTGACCAAATAGTTGTTTACATAGGCTATAATGCTGTTGATATGAATCACTCACTAAAATATGAGGCAATAAATTATCACTAAATCCAAAGAATTAAGTGGAGATTAGTTAATTATGGTTCTACATGTATTTTATCACAAATATCTTATTCTTTTAATATACACTCGGTAAATGCGATAATTAGCAACTGTTGCACTACCTTTTTAAAATATTTATTTGACTAGTTAAATGGACATAGTAACAGCTACAAAACATATAATAGAATGAATCGTATAATTAAAATTACATCTTATTTATATTAAAACTAAGCCTAGGAAGGTGATGACGGTTGCCGTTCTCATGAAGATATTCAGAGATTGCAACGTGCTGGTCTGGCGGTATCCACGCTTACTGCTGAATGGTCAGATTGCAATATGCAAGGAACGTGCTCATCTGCATGTTGACTATGATGTAATTTGATATGTTGAACGTGAGAATGTAACAGACAGTCATGAGAAGCGATGGTGTAAATTATGATACTTGTTATCTCCTCCCCCTATTAGGAGACTGCTGAATGGTCAGATTTCAATATGCAAGGAACGTGCTCATCTGCATGTTGACTATGATTTAATTTGATATGTTGAACGTGAGAATGTAACAGACAGTCATGAGAAGCGATGGTGTAAATTATGATACTTGTTATCTCCTCCCCCTATTAGGAGACAGAGTCTTGTGGCCCGACGATTCCCAAGGGGATGTCTGTAGACTTCTGTTCTTCATGTTTTTTTGAAAGACGTTTCCTGAGTCACTTGATAAGTAAGACGATGGTGATGAATGCTATGCCGAGACGTAGAGTATAATGGTCCAGATGCGCTTATGATACATCGGAAAACGGATTAATCTTCTGCTTTTCAGCTTGAAGTTGCGATAAGCGCATTATTCTCTTTCTATACAAAAATCAAAATACCACTATATATATATATATATATATATATATATATATATATATATATATATATATATATATATATATATATATATATATATATATATATATATATATATATATATATATATATATATATATATATATATATATATATATATATATATATATATATATATATATATATATATATATATATATATATATATATATATATATATATATATATATATATATATATATATATATATATATATATATATATATATATATATATATATATATATATATATATATATATTGTCACGAAGTGACTAATCTTGAAGGGATTATCTAGCTTGATTAATAAATAGCAATAATAAATGCAGCAACAATAAATACAGCCGCGTAATAAACTGCAATTACCATTTGTAACGGAGGAAAGATTCGCATACGTTGTCAGTGGAATAAGATGCAGAGATCCGGCCGTCGAACGAAATACATAGTAAAAGGGGGCAAGGACAGTCACCGCGATCGAGACGGAACGCCGGCTGCGACCGGGCAGAGGATATCAACCGGAGAGAACGCAGACAGCCGTCAGTGCTAGTGTCGCCGTGAGCAAGAGAGTCCGTCGATTGCAGAGAAGTGAAGTAGGAGAGTACGCGAATGGGAAGAGCAGGTTATTGGAAAAGCAGAGAGCGAGGCTGCCGGTTAACGACACCGCCGGAGAGTTTTGCTGTGTGAGCACCGTCACCGAGGAGAGTCCCAGGTACGTGACAGTCTAATATTATTTAGCGAGCCCGTGGTAGAATTGTTGAACTTTGGGAGGTGCGGCGCGGTCTGCTGGGAGCCGCTGTCCGACATTATCACCAGGGGCGCCGCTGGCGGTGCTCGTGGGCTTTGCTTGGGCGGTTGAGGGCCACGTTCCCGAGGCTCCGATTCTCCCGGGATCACAGGGGAAGCGGCTGAGCGGAGGAATAGTGTATCGGGACGGTTGGAGTGAATGCACTCTCCGTTCCAGTCAAAAACGACCCTCCGTGAAGTCACCCTGTATCCCGAACAAGGGAGTCGGAGTAGGGATATTCCTGGACTGTGGTAAATTCCCGTTGCAGCGATTGTGCTGTCTGAGATTGAAGCAGCCCGGTGGTCTTTCGCCTCCCGGTCTGGCCCGGGTGGATCGCATCGGCGGTATACGAGTGCTTCCTGTCCTCTCGAGGGTGGGACCGGTTTTCTGCCACCGTTGGCGGGCTGCTCTGGGGGCTGCATTCCGAAGTCTCGGTCCTTCCGGGATCGCAGGGACATTTGTCCGCACGAAGGCGCTGGAATCGTTCCCGTGGTAGTGAATGCATTATCTGGGACAGTCAAAAGCAGTCCTTCGGGTGGTCGCCCCTGTGTTCCTCTGGGAGGGTCGGAACCAGGATATTCCTCGGCTGTGGTAGATTTGTATTGCAGCGACTGCGCTGGTACGGATCGAAACAGCTAGTCAGCGCTTGGCGCTCCGGGCCGGCCGCGGCCCCGTTCAGAGGAGGTGTAAATCCGGGAGCAGGGGTGGGCATCTTCCGCACCGAACAAGGTTCCCCGAGCGTGTGAGGAAGAGCGTTTGGATGGTGGGCCGTAGATGATACCTGTTGGTGCCATACAAATTAGAACGCAGCTGGCTTAGCTTGATGTAGTGACCGACGCACCCTGTAAGTTGCATGCCCGCTAGGGAACACCCGCTATTATTCACTATCCTGCCACCACCCTGCACCGCTTAAACGTTGCCGCTTTAACGTCCCCGAGCAATCCGTGCGTAACCTTAATTTAAAGCCAAATAACCACCTCTGCCTCTGGCCGCCCATAATTTCTAGGCTCCCTGGTAACAGGACTCCGATATTTTGTTGTGTATATAATTAGTGAATAGAATTTTATTTTAATTTACTAGATATTTTATTTATTCTCCCCAGAATATCCACCCAAATAAAATTTTACAGCTCTTTAAGAAAGACCAGAACCAGAAGTCCCGAAGGACTTTGTCTTAACTTAGGAGGACCCTGTCTCCACTAGAGTCTACCCTGGGCTTGTGTGTGCACTGACTGTGACTTGGGAAGGGGGTGAGTATCCCGAGAGCGCGTCTACTCTCTGAGGAAAACAACCCTATAGACGCTGGCGCCAGAACAGGATCCCGTTGTAAAGGCGTGTCCCGGAAGTCCGCCCGAAAATTCCCCATATTAGGAAAAACTAGTATGAACCCCCGGCCACCCCAAGTGGCCGTCGCAATAAATATATATATATATATATACTCTCCAGTTGTAATCCACCCCTATAGATCTCAGCTCTCCTCCGGGTTTGTCTACACCCGGCACCCACCAGTGCTAGACTCAAAGCGATATCCCATTGAGGCCCGCTCCTGAGCATCACTCAAGCAAGGCCGTCCGTCTGTTTCGAAGCACACAGCGGGGGCCTCAAACTCCGGGTGTATACCACTCATCAGAGATCTTAACTCCCTCCGCGTTGTCTGGACACACGACACCCGCCAACGCTCAACCCAAGACGGTATCATCTGGAACCCCGCTCCCGAGTAACAACCAAGCGAAGCCAATTGTCCATTTCTAAACCCAGAGTGTAGGCGTCAAAATCCAGGTGCATATCACTCCCCAGAGATATCCGCCTTACTCCAGTATCACCTAGAGCAGACCCCCACCACTTTTTCATTGACTCGAGACGATATCATTAAGTCCCGCTCTCGAGCAGTATCCAAGCGGAGTCGTTAGCCCATTCCGAAGTTCATAGAGTAGGCCTCAACCTCCAGGTGTAATCTACCCCCAGAGATATCAGTCCTCTTCCAGGTTCGTCCAGATCCGATATCCGCCAGTGTTTGCTTAAATTTCACCCAACAAATCGAGCTCCCCGCAGCAGAAGATATTTTTTACGAGTGTCTCGCCACGGTAATAACCGCTTGCATTGATCATGCGCACGTCGCAGAATATTTTAAGTAACGAAATAAAAGACTTCCTTGACGTGCTATTTACACACAATCCTCCCAACAGACCTTCCTGACCTGGCATGGCATCAGTCTGTCCAATTAAAAGCTAAAAGGGGAAGGAAAATCAACCCTGCCATTCATGAGGATATAATGTACTTTTGATTAGGCAAACTGATGTCAGGGCAGGTCAGGAAGGTCAGTTGGGAAAATTGTGTGTAAACAGCACGCCAGGGAGGTCTTTTATTTCGTTACTTAAAATATTCTGCGAAGTGCGCATGATCAATGCAACTGGGTGTTTAAGGGTGAAAGTTGGTAAACAGGTCTACTAGCATCCAAGTGAAGTCGCTTTCCCGTTTCGAAGCTCAAAGCGAGATAACCTCTCTCTGAGTTCGTCTGGGCCAGACATCCGTCAGTGTTTGACTCGAGGCGGTATCATAAAGTACTGCACCCGAGCAGCATCCAAGTGAAGTCGTTTGTCCGCTTGGAAGCTCACAGAAGAGGCCTCAATCTCTAGTTGTAATCCACCCCTAGAGATTCTCTTTCGGGTTCGTCTAAACCCGACACCCACCAGTGCTAGACTCAAGGCGACATCTTATCGAGTCCCGCTCTCGAGCATCAACCAAGCGAGGTCGTCCGTCCGTTTCGAAGCACACAGCGGGGGCGTCAAACTCCGGATGTATACCACTCACCAGAGCTCTCGAACCCTTCCGTATCGTCTGAACACACGACACCCGCCAGCGCTCAACCAAAGGCGGTATCACCTGGAACCCAGCTCCCGATCAACCAAGCGAGGTCAATTGTCCATTTCTAAGCCCACAGTGGTGGCCTCAAAATCCGGGTGCACATCACTCCCCAGATATATCCGCCTCCCTCCAGACTTACCTGGACCAGACCCCCGCCAGTGTTTGACTCCGGTTAGTCACCTCTTACGACAGACAGGAGTTCCCTTTGGCCTATTCTTTTAGTTAGTCCCTGGACCCACACGGGCGACTTCCCCTTTAGACAGTGAGGATGATTCGCAATTCAATAACATGACAAAAAATGTAGAAGAAAAATAAGTACCATTCTCAAATAAGTAGGTTTAGCAAAGCAATCAAAAGAACAGTTTTGTTTTTAAAGCCTCAGTGGTCCAGTGGTAAGAACGTGTGCCTCTGGGGCCAAGCGTACTGGGTTCGATTCCCAGGGTGTCCCTATCACTTTTCAGTACATACTGTAAAATTAACAGCAACCGAGGTTGTGGCATTATATTTGAGCATTATATTCCCTGCCATCGGTGATTGGCCATGGTGGGAAAAATGTTAAAGAAAAAAAAAAGGGTTTTGCTTATTTATTTCACGTTACAATAGTTAACATATTGTTAAGACATATTTTCTTAATTAAAAGCAAATAAATTATTACGTTATTGAAAAAAAGCATCTTAAAATTTTCCGATCTGACCTGTTTTTTTATTTACTTTATTTTATAATTACAAAGACTGCAGACGAGAATGAAATCATTAGCTCGAGGCTTTTGAACATCATCGTCTTAAGCAGACTGTTCTACTTAATACACAAAATTGCATTTTGAAATGCATCAGCTTAGCAAAAAGCAACTAGATTATAAATTTGACATTTTTTATGTCAACTTTCTAGCACTTTTCATCCTTAGTCAACTTATAACAGGCAAATTAAATTATTCACCAAAAAATCGCCGTCATTTAAAATAAGCAAGTTTGTTAAAACAGTCTATTACTATTACTATTATTATTAATCTATTACCTATCTTTGAGCTTTTTCAAGCTCATTATTGTCTAAATGGATTTGCTAGACTAATATAATAGCGAATTTTCTTAATTAAAAAAATGAGGTTCCAGTACTTCGCTCTAATTGGGTTTCTTATTAGTTTGTCTCCCTTCTTAATAAATTGCATACACCAATATGCACACACGTACGTACACATTCGCGACACGTACACATCCTTACATACACGCAAACACTCACACAAACATGCACAGAGCTCACAATCACACTAATTTTGTCAAATAGGTGCCATAATATATGTTTCTAATTATGTTTTTGTTATCAGAAATGTCTCAGAGTAACTGAGAATAATTATTATAATAAATATGTTGAATTATTTAAAAATATGACATGGCCTTAACCTTAC
Source organism: Tillus elongatus (assembly GCA_964006375.1). Classification (NCBI taxonomy): domain Eukaryota; kingdom Metazoa; phylum Arthropoda; class Insecta; order Coleoptera; family Cleridae; genus Tillus; species Tillus elongatus. Next base: position 71,362,922 of record OZ023269.1, on the reverse strand, counting down.
GAGTTATAATATATTCAGTCGATATCCTACATGTGTGTGGCTGTCGGTTTAATATCCTGAGAAAATTTTCGATTTTGTGGTGGAAAGCAGTGTCATTAAATTTTTGAAAAGTCTGCTGCAATTTTAAGTAGCTGCTGTTATCACAGCCAAAATTTTTTTGAATCATAAATGGCCAGAAATATTTGAAAGAATCATTTGTTTCTGAATTGTATTTAATATCCTGCAAATATACTGAAGAAAGTAAAAGTTTAAATGATATGGTTAATCGATAACTAGATAACAGTACCGTACTCGTGAGCAATTCTTTTGAATTAAAATGTTAGACGAGAAATTATAAGCTGATTATTAATTCACCGGAAGAATGTAGAGTGCTGGTCAGTTGACAAATAATGAACTTTTCACTAAACTTAGTAATTTGATGGTAAATTTAGAGACTAAATTAGTGGAGAAAATTGATGAAAGGAAGGCAAAAATTGACATTTTGGAAAAAGTGAATTTGCTCTTAAAGTCAAGGCTGGAAAATTTAGAAAAAAGACAATAAAAAATAATGTTATTATATTCGGTATAAGCGAAACTGAATATAGAAGGGACATATTACCAGATTTTGTCATTGAAAAGTTGAAAAGTGTTTTGGAAGTTGATTAACATCAACTGTTAAGTTGATGTTAATCAACTTCCAAAACACTTTTCAACTTTTCAATGACAAAATCTGCTTAACACCCAGCCACAGTTAACGATGTCTACACGGTGAGGAAACAACAGAATGACAAGTATATTATTGTAGAGTTTAATATGTATCTACAGAAAAAAACAATACTGAAAAACCGTCATAAATTAATGGGAACTAATATTTTTATAAAGAACCATTACACCAAAAAGGAGCTGGAGGACCACAGTGTTCTATGTAAACATCTGAAGCCGACAAAGGAGATAGGAAACAATGCATATATGAAGCGGGGAGTCCTACATATCGACGACAACATTTACAAGCCCGGGGATCTTGAGGATATTGAAGTCGGTTCGGAAGCAGAGCCGGAGCAGGTAAGGCCGAATAGTGCATCACCCACTAGAGATGAGATAAACCAGTATTCTGATACCTGTTCTTACCTGTTCCTGTTCCTAGGGTATACCTGTTACAGGGGTTAAGGAGTCGCGGGCCAAAGGACTCCAGGGGGCAAGCTGAGGAAGTGTAAACAACAACATAAACTTTCGATGAAGCTTTCCCCAAGACCATCATGCGCGGTAAAAAGCCGCATCCTGCACGAGGTGACCCTGCTAATAACTAAACATGACGGATCTAGACAAGGAGGTCGAACTAAACTTCCCCAATCTACGGTGTCACGTGACCCGTGCCTAGGGATGGATGGCACCAGGGCGATGGTGTCGTGAACGGAACCTCTGGAGTACTGGGCAAACCTCCAGAGTAACCCGCCTTGCACCACACAGGAGGTTCTGATGGTGTGGACAGTATTTCCCCCATTCTCGTGGGAACAACATGAAGATCATAAATATATATGGAACCAAAACCAATGAGGCTCGAGGAGTGGCTCCGGCTACAGACTCGCGCCTTGAGTCTATTCCAGAAACGGAGATAAGCCAGATGGGGGAGCAGGGGGTAGCTTCGGCCACAGACCTGTCCCCGACACCCAAGCTGGAGGCTGGGTCCCACCGCAGCGCGGCGAGCTCCGCAGACTCCAGGGGCCCCTCCACCAGTGAGGACCCTACTGTAAGAGTAGAGGGACTGCCCCGGCAGTCCAAGCGTCTTGCGTCTTTCCGGGGCGCAAAGAAAGCAGTTCCGGAGGGCGCAGAAAATGGCGACCGGGACGTGGATGGTCGAGAAACCTGTAAAGGCGCAAGAGGGGAGTGCGAGTCACAAGAGAACGCGCTCGGACTCTAGCATGCCTACTACAGACAGACGTCCCAAAAGGGTCGCACCTGTAAAGGCGCAAGAGGAGAGTGCGAGTCAGAAGAGGCCGCGCTCTGGCTCTAGCACGCCTACTACAGACAGACGTCCTAAAAGGACCAAGGACGGAACACTGGCGCAGACTGGCTCATATAGGGAGGCTGCGGAGGGCTTTGGGATGGCGGTGATTGAAAGACGCCATCCCGAGGTCACGCTAGCTTAGGAACTCCTAAAGAGACGCAAGGTCCTCGTACGGATCCCTGACACTGTCCCGCAGGAGACGGTGATCAAGAGACTGAAGATACAGAACCCTGAACTGGGGACACAACACTGGTCGGTTCTAAGCAGGAAGGCAGAGGAGAAAGGACAGACTCGCGCCTTCTCGATCGACCAGGCGTCTTACAGAGCCCTTGAAGGAACCTCCTTCAAGGCATTCTAGGGCCTGCGAAAGGTTATCTTCCGCCCGCTGGGGAAGCAACCTGGGGTTGATGGGACTTATGTTCCTTCAGGTCAACCTCCAACACAGTAGGGCAGCCACGGCCGGACTACTGATGGCTCTGAGGAACACGGATGTGCCCCTCATCCAGGAACCTATAAAGGAGAGATCAAGGGACTCGGCAAAGATGCTGGAAAGCTCATCTACAGCAGATCCAGCGAGAATCCAAGGGCCTGCATTTTTGTCAGGGAAGGGATAGTCTCTGCCTTTAATGAATTTCTGTTCTAGGGACCTGGCAACGATCAAAATCCGATGTGGAGAAGCGAATGGGCCAAAGGACATTACTGTCGCGTCAGCCTATCTGCCAGGGGACAGCACGGACCCTCCTCCACCCAACGAATTAGAGCAGCTGATGGTAGGTAGCAGAGCAGGTGGATGGCAGACCATCATCGGCATGGATGAGAACGCGCACCATGAGTTGTGGGGTAGCTCGGACACAAATTCTATGGGTGAGGCACTTTTATAATTATTTATTAAATTCGTCGAAAGACAAACGGTATGGTACCGGGACCCCCGCAAGGCGGACTGGGAAGCCTACAGGTCAGACCTAGCAGTGGAACTGTGGGGGGTTAAGAGTACCATAGACAAACCAATCACATCCGGACTGGGAACACTCAGAAATAGAGGCGCCTTATAGGCGGGCATCTAGAGTAGACTGGACAGTCGCTAAAGAGGTGGTTACCTGGAGCAAAATCAGATGGGCCATTAACAGCTTTAAGCCATACAAATCACCGGGATTTGATGGAATAATGCCCATCATGCTCCAACAGGGGATATATATATATATATATATATATATATATATATATATATATATATATATATATATATATATATATATCCTGGGGCCGCTGCTTGCCCTCATTATGAGGGCAGCCTGGCTCTGGGGTACATTCCGAGGGCATGGAGACTGGCCAGGGTTATATTTATTCCTAAACCTGTGCGTCTAACAGATCAGGCAAAGTCCCTGAGGCCAATAACGCTCATGTCCTTCTTGCTAAAAACAGTGGAAAAAATGCTCGACCGGCAAATTAGGGGCGGTGTACTGGAAGCATATCCCTCACACTGCGAACAATATGCAGACAGAGCAGGATTCTCAACAGAAACAGCACTGCACCAACTGGTGCTGAAACTGGAGGATACGCTGGAGAACAGGGAGGTGGCGCTGGGGGTCTTTCTAGACATAGAGGGGGCATTCAGCAACACCTGGTTCGGATCGGTTCTGGCAGCTGTCCGGGAGCGTGGAATAGAGGAGACCTGCTGCAGGTGAATCGGTTCCATGCTCAGGGACAGGGCGGTGTTCACCTCACTCGCGGGAGGGACTTTGCTGGCGGGGGTCGCGGCCGGGTATCCGTAGGGCAGCGTTCTGTCTCCCTTGCTCTGGTGCCTAGTCGTGGACGGTCTGATGGGGAGGCTCTCGGGAGGGGGGTATGAGGTACAGGGCTATGCGGACGGCATTGGCATCATAGTCCGAGGAAAGGTCACACAGTCAGTGTGGGAGCGCTGAAAGTGGTGGAAGAGTGGACGGTTGGTCAAGGGCTTGGGGTGAGCCCCGAGAAAGCAACCGCCGTGCCGTTTACGAGGAGGGGAAGTGCGACAGCCACAGAACTCTCACTCTATACGGTAGGAGCATTCCAATGGCCAGAGAGGTAAAATATCTTGGGGTCGTATTGGACTCTAAGCTAACCTGGAACGGTCACATTGGAAAAATACTGTGTAAGGCAGTCATGACCTTAGCCTCACTAGGCGGCTATATGGAAAAACGTGGGGACCTAGTATGGCCCACTGGCTGTACACAAGGGTGGTCAGACCATCGTTAACATACGCTGCACTGGTCTGGTGGCCTAAGGTGGCACAATCCAGTGCCAAACAAAAACCAGACAAGATCCAAAGGATGGCTTGCCTAGGCATGACAGCAGCCATGTCTTCAACCCCAACAGCCGCCATGGAGGTGTTGCTGGATCTGCCCCCCTCCACACTTACTTATTGGGGGGGGGGGGCTATGGCTATACAGACTAACCTACAATGGTAGACTGAAGATCAACCCAGGCTTCAGGGGCCACTGCAAAATTAAGAGATCGTAAAGGAGCCCATGCTTGAAATGAGGTCAGAGTTCGCGAGCCCGCGAATCTGCATGGAAAACAACTTTACACTGGAAATTCCCGACTGCGAGGCACGGCGGAAGGAGACGCCGGACATACCACGGGACTCGCTTGTCTGGTTCACGGACGGATCCGGCGGGGAGCGTGGGACGGGGGCAGGTGTTTACTCGGAAGGACCGAGGGTAAGTCATAGTATTTCCCTCGGAGCCCATGTAACGGTGTTTCAGGCCGAAATGTACGCCATCCTGCACTGTGTGCGGGAGAACAAGAGGAGGGACTACACCAACAAGCGGATCCTCATAGCCACAGACAGCCAGGCAGCCCTTAAGGCACTAAGTAGCCCACAGGTAAATTCCTGGCCTGGTGAGTGAGTGCCGAGACGAGACGAGCGACCTGGCTGGGCAGAATGAGGTGACCCTCATCTGGGTCCCGGTCACTCGGGGGTCAAAGGCAATGAAGAAGCTGACAGTCTCGCGAAGAAAGGGTCAGCAGAACCATTTATGGGACCAGAACCGGCTCTGGGCGTGACAAAGAGCACTGCCAGGGGAGCCATTAAGTCCTGGGTCAGAAACCAACACAAGGTGTACTGGGCTCAGACATGGGAAGTCAATAATTGACGAACCCAGTTCAAAGAGAGCTGTGGAGCTGCTAATTCTTAGCAGAGGACAGCTCAGAAACACAACAGGTCTCTTGACGGGACACATGGCCGTCAAGAAACACCTGCATAAAATGGGGCGGTTCGAAAGCGGACCTCGCATGCAGACTCTGCGGCGAGGGGGAGGAATCAGCCCAGCACATCTTGTGTGAGTGTATAGCTCTGGACCGGAAAAGACAACTGATCTACGGTCACTCTAGACCGGAGACAGAGCAATATAAAACTTCACCCTACCAATCGCTGTGCAGACTAGTTCAAGGCACAGTGATTTTGGAATGGGTGGAGTAAGACTAAGGGTATGCACAATGCACAATCAACCAAGGGTTGCGGTGCTATCGGGGCGGCAAGGCCGCGGACGAGCCCTGAGGAAAAAAAAAAGGGTATGCACAATTAACCAAAGCTTGCAGTGCTATCGGGGCGACAAGGCCGCGGACGAGCCCTAAGGAAAATAAAATACCTGTTACAAATACCTGTTCCAGGCAGGAACAGGTATCTAGTATGGATTGGATTGCTCTTGCAATTATTCGATTCAGGCGCAGGCGTAGCGGCGTAATAAGTACCAGCTTCATCCGTACTTTACACCGATTACTGCTATACGGTGGATACCAGATACCGAATGTGTTCCTAGTGTTGTTATTGTATTAGCCATATAGAGTTTATAGTTTATAGTTTGTAGTTTGTAGTTTGTAGTTTGTAGTTTCTAGTTTCTAGTTTATAGTTTATAGTTTATAGTTTATAGTTTATAGTATAGTATTGGCCAAGAGATGGATTTTTTAGTTGTCGGATAGCTTCCCGATAAATTATGCAAAAATCTGACTTTTTGAATGCCTTGACTTGAAGGGACAGAATAGGTAAGGAGGGCGGGTGGGTGTAACTCGACATTCAGCCACCTCCATGTGGTGAGTTCTGGGTTGTTTGTTATTATAACAAGCGAAGAGCTGCTTGGAATGTAAGTAATTATATGTCTATCTATTTAGAAAAAAAGTCATATATTAGAAGGGCTTTGGGCACCGGAAAACGTTATGATGTTAGACTCAGCATTTTTGCATAAAATTGACCCCGCATGTAGCCACTTTTCTGCATATAGGAGAAAATAATTTCGGAATAATTTTTTTTTTTTACATTTTCGCTGCCCCCTGGTAACCATGCTTAGTTTAATCTGTTAGTATGTATAATTTTTGAAATAAAAATTGAATTATCTGTCAAGATTTCCTCCCCTCCCATCCCTCCTACGGCTTGCGAGTGTTTGGCGCTATATTTTTTTCATAGCATTTTATAGGAGCAACACTTAGTCTTAATCTGTTAGTATGTTCAGTTTTTTGAAATAAAAATTTTAATATCTGTCAAGATCTCCTCCCCTTCCCATCCCCCATCTCTACTACGGCTTACGAGTATTTGGCGCTATCTTTTTTATTAGCATTTTATAGGAGCAATAACCACGCTTAGTCTTAACCTATTCAGTCTCTGAAATAAACATTTTAATTTTTGCCAAGATTGAAAAATTTTAATAAATAGTCTGGGTCCTGGTACCGAAACCCCTTGACATCTTTTTTTTAATCTTACTAAGGAAAATTTTTATTTCATGTAAAAACTTCTTAGTACAGCAAAATAAAGGTAAAGCTGCTCTCAGTTTCACTCTAAAAATTCTGGCAGATAGATAAACAATAGTTTTTGAAATAAAATTTTAATTACCTGCTGTCAAGATTTCCTTCCCTTCAATCTCTCTTACGTCTTGCGAGTGTTTGGCGCTATATTTTTTGATAGCATTTAATAGGAGCAATAACGACGCTTAGTCTTAATCTGTTAGTATGCATAGTTTTTGAAATAAAAATTTAATTATCTGTCGAGATTTTCTCCCCTCCCATCCCTCCAATGGCTTGCGAGTGTTTGGGGCTATATTTTTTGATAGCATTTAATAGGAGCAATAACCACTCTTAGTCTTAATCTGTTAGTATGTATAGTTTTTGAAACAAAAAACTAATTATCTGTCAAGATTTCCTCCCCTTCCATCTCTCCTAGGGCTTGCGAGTGTTTGGGGCTATATTTTTTCATAGCATTTTATAGAAGCAATAACCACTCTTAGTCTGAATCTGTTAATATGTTCAGTTTTTTTAAATAAAAATGTTAATATCTGTCAAAGAATTCCTCCACTCCCACCCCTCCTACGGCTTGCGAGTGTTTGGCACTATATTTTTTTGATAGCATTTTACAGGAGCAATCACCATGCTTAGTCTTAATCTGTTAGTATGTATAGTTTTTGAAATGAAACTTTAATTATCTGTCAAGATTTTCTCCACTCCCATCGCTCCAACGGCTTGCAAGTTTTTAGGGCTACATTGTTTTGATATATTTGAATATTCGGCTTGCGAGTGTTTGGCGCTATATTTTTTTGATCGCATTTTATAGGAGCAATAAACACGCTTAGTCTTAATTTGTTAGTATGTATAGTTTTTAAAATAAAAATGTAAATAACTTTCAAGATGTACTCCCCTCCCATCTCTTCTTCGGCTTGCGAGTGCTAGGCGCTATATTTTTATGATAGCTTTTAATATGGTCAATAACCTTGTTTTAATCTGTTAATATGCACAGGTTTTGTAATAAAAATCAAAATATCTAGCAATACGCCGTGTCTCATGCGGGTGCGAGTGATCGTGGGTAAATTTGTTGACAGCATTATATAGAAGCAATGATAACCCTGCTAGATTTTAAGTTGTTTCCACGTGCGTTTCTGATATTGTGACTAAGTAACTTAAAAAAAACTTTAAATGTATCTTGTGCGTCATTCCTGTTACAGTCCTGTAAAACATTCGGTAGTTTTTGTCCGTCAAAATCACATCGGTTGTTTGTGTATTATATTTACTTACAATAATCTAGACAGCGACTTGCCAGTTACTTGAATAATAAAAGGTAAAAGTATGACCCAATTAAATAATAGACAATTATCAAAATTAAATCTGAAAGATACAAAAAATTAAAGGAGATCAGCTTAAGATGTAGTTATTGCTTAAAGGCTACAATAAAGGACTGTTATACGGTTCAGAAAAAGGTTAGCAAATGTGGTTGGTCTAATTACCCGTTACTCTATGCCGGAAGGACAAGAGGAACTGTTCTTTGTAAGTACAGATTTATAATAGATGCACATGTTAAAACAATAACTATTTATTCTACTGGTTATCAATTTAAGTACAAAGTGAATACGGGTGTTGTGACCCAATAACGATACCACAAACGGTGACTTACAAATAGACTGAGACGGGTAAGCTGACGTGATCGGCACGTGGTAGTGTCGCTGATACCTGTATCCAAAGAGAGTGACCACGGTGATGCAATTGTCTAGGTGACAATGCACTCACAAGCACGTGGTGCACTTCGGCCACGGGTCCGCCGCTCGCTGCAAAATAGGTTCCTTCACACGAGGCGCACGTACTGCTACAATGACCAGGAAGCTGTATGCACTGATGACTGGCTCACAAGCACGTGGTGCACTTCGGCCACGGGTCCGCCGCTCGCTGCACAGGAGGCGCACGTACTGCTAGAATGACCAATAAGCTGTATGGACTGATGACTGGCTATCGCTGTTTCACTTGATTGGTGATCTGTGTCATCTATCTTAACAAGTGACGCTGGCCGCCAATTCTCACGGGGATAGTCTCACTGAGGGTGGGGATTAAACGATACCAGGACACAACAACTGTACACAATAAAAAATGTCTTGAATAAATTGGTTATGATCCAAACATATGGAATATAAATGGCGTTAGAATAGAATATTAGTTATAGTGGGGAAGAAAAAACATTAACAACCCGAGTATAGTGGGACAGTTGTAAAGAAGAAATGTAATAGTAATTATAAAAAAAAAGATCATCAGCAAGGCATGTTTTATATTTAAATAACATTGTTCAATAATGTTGAAACTTAGAGATAGTGAACTAAGACCAAATCTTCCAGGTAATACAGTCCCTCCTAAGGATGCAATTTTGATAGTGAGACAAAAAGATCATTCGGATAGCAGTGGCGGCTCGTCAGATGACGCAGGTGAAGCGCTGCTTCACCTATATGTTTCGATAAACCTTTTTATTCAAAATCCACCATAATTGATAATGGTTTTTATGGTATTATACGAAACTATATAATTTGCAACCCCCTGATCTCCGGAACTGAATGTTATGCATGCCCCAACATGCAGCGTATTACGTGTTACGGACTACTGCAGAGCAACTGAACTGAGGACTAACACATTCCTTTATACACAAATGCTGCCTCGCTTTCTTATAGTTTGCACGAATGGTTGTCATGACAACGTCACACACGCCATTGTGTTGGTGACTGTTATAACGACAAAGTGATGCAGAGTTTGCAGGCTGCTTCAAAGTGGGGTGTGCAGTTCCATTGTTCATTTAGTGGCACCCCTATTGATGCGACCCTAAATATTTTGAATAAAAGGTATAATACGCTGCTGCTTTTTCTAAAAATGAGTCATTTTCACATTACTACTTATTTTTGAAAAAAAAAAAGATCTCTTGAATGTTTTCACAACTTTAGGCGTTTTTATGGAAAGAAAATAAAAACAATTTTTTTACATTTTGGGGAACTTTTTCATTATTTATTGAAATAAGAAAACATCATCCAATAACTAATTTAAATTAAAAACAAGCAGAACTGAATTAGGTACGAACATATTAATTGGCTGTTGACAAATTAATACACCTAATTCACCCCCACCAAGTTTAATAAAAATATACAATGGCTGTTCAGAGTTATAAAAAAGAAAATTTTATAAAATATATATTTTTTTATCACTGTATCTCAGGCAGAAACAGCCTATATATATATATATATATATATATATATATATATATATATATATATATATATATATATATATATATATATATATATATATATATATATATATATAGTTACATCCCTGTATATTCTCAACATCATACAAAATACGACGAACCCGGAAACCATGCATCATCAGTTTAGTGACTTGTGCAAGAGTGCTGATGCAGACGTTTGCATTTATGTTAATTCTGTAGAACATTATTTCATTCAATCCCTGTAACTCTAGTTGTTCACATGTTGTTTTGAATCACATATTTTATAATAAATTTTAAGACTGTAATAATTGTACCACTTAAATAAATAAATTAAATTTTTCGGACAATCGCTTACGAAAAACCTAATTGGCGCTGCAAGGAACAGTATTGCACATCGAAACCTAATTTTTGCAAGCTTTAAATCTTCGTAAAATTAGTTTCGGTCTTTTTTCTAAAAGTTTATGTGCAACATCGAACATCCACACCGGTGCAAATCAGTTCACACTGCCAGAGGGAAATCAGCGAGAAACCAATAGCAGAAGTACCCATGAGCTTCCTGTAAGTTTTCTCCAATATTTTTATCTGTGCATTCATATCGTATCTATTTTTATACCTTATATAATTTTGTTCAATAATTCCTATTCGCGCTCTATTTATCAATTCACCCTGTAATACTTAACAACCATTACTTGTTCATGTATGTTGTGTAATGATAAGAGATAGATCGCCTATTAGGAAAAGAGAGGCTATATTAGAACTAGAGGAAGACAATTTTAATCAATCTAATTTAAATAATTTAGAAATAGCAAATAATCACATTGCCGAATTTTCACAAGCTGCTATCATGATCCCCGAATATTCCGGTGGACAGAAGCATCTTGCTTATTTTATTAAACAATGAGAACTTTATATTACTAGTTATAGAAGGCCAGAAGCCGAAACACACGCAAATCGAATGTTACTAGAATTTATAAAAGCTAAAATCACTGGTAACGCTCGCGACGTGTTAATTAGTTTAGAAAACCATACATGGGAAAATATAAAATTTGCTTTAAAAAATCAGTTTTCAGACCCCCGTTCAGAAAATCTTTTATTTAATGATTTAAATACTAGCTTTATGACTAAATCACAAACTATTCAGGAATATTTCAATCTAATTAAAGAAAAGCTAAAGATCTTAATTGAACATGTAGATATACAAGATTTAGTTAACGATGTAAAAACTTACAAAAAAGAATTTTACCAACAAAATGCAGTGGCAGCATTTAAAGCGGGTGTAATAGAACCTTACTTCTCACATCTTAGATTAGTTAGTGTTAATACTCTTGATTCACTTATGTTAGAATGTAATAGGATATATAACGAGATTATACAGTCGAATTTCATTAATAGCCTGAGAAACAAAAATAATACGAAAACAAATCATAACACACCTGTACAACATAGACAGACCCAAAAACCAATATTTCCAGCATTTCCCCAAATTTACAACAAACCACAAACCACAAACCACAACAAATCACACAACAAAGGCAACCGTTTTCTTCTCGGCCAATTTCTAACATGAGACCCGTTCAAAATTTTAATAAAAATATACAACACGCTCCAACTCAATTGAGTAGAGGAACGACACTCATGTCAATAAGCAACCAAACTCCCTTAAGAAATACACGACAAATGCCCCAAAGAAATCACTTTATACCCCAATCTAGGCCCACGTTTCAACATCAAGAACTCTTTAACCAAGAGGACCTACCACTAGATCATTCTGATGAATGTCCTTATGACGACCAACTCTCTGACGACAATATAGAGCCACTAGAATTTCCTGAACCAACTGAAACTTTTACAGATTACAACACCAATCCAAATCGGGATTTTCACGAAACAGCCTCGGAAAACTAATCTATTTAGATATAAATAATATTGTTAATACCCCTAAATTACCGTTTTTTGTCATACAAAATCTAAATTTAAAAGTATTGATTGATTCCGGAGCGTCAGATAGTATCATAAATCCAGAACCGGCTTACGAGTTATTTAAAAAATTTATTTATAAGGAACAATTTTCAATGAAATCAGTTAACCAGATAACCCATGGTGAAGACAACGTAAGGTATCCTATTTTACAAGAATATAATATTAATTACCAATTTCCAATGCGTGTCATGCAACGGCACCATCAATTTGACGCGCTTATAGGGTCAGCTCATCTTACAAAATTAAAGGGAAATATTGATTATAATAAACAAATTTTAACTCTAGGAAATCAAAAAATACCATTTTACCTAGAAATTAATCCACTGAATTTTACACCTTTCAAACAAATTTGCGAAAATTATGTATCAGTCCCTGTAAGTATAGAAAAAGGCATAGTAGTTTTACCACGTATTGAAGAAACAAATGTTTTAATTTACGAGTCAATAGCTGAAGCCAAAGACGGATATTGTAGAGTGCCCATAATAAAGAAAAATCCAAATTCAAAATTTGTAGAAGTACATTTTCAGGAACAAATAGATGTCGGTCCATTACAAAATTACTCTGACGAACTACCTAAAATTTCAAAACATTTTGATGTAACAAAAGTTTTAAGAACAGATCATTTAAATACAGAAGAATATGAAAAACTTATTAATTTGTGTCGAAAGTATAATGATATTTTTTATCATGAAGACTCAGATCTCTCTTTTACCAATGCAATTAAACATAAAATAAGAACTAAAGACGATGAAGTTGTTCACACCAAATCATACCGGTACCCTTTTCATTTACGTGAAGAAGTCCAAAACCAAATTCAAAAACTCTTTGACAACAAAATAATTAGACCCTCAATATCACCCTACTCAAGTCCGATATGGATTGTCCCGAAGCGTCAAGACGCTTCTGGAAAAAAGAAATGGCGCTTAGTGATCGATTATCGTAAACTTAACGAGAAAACGATCGATGACAAGCACCCATTACCTCGCATCGAAGAAATTTTAGATAATTTAGGACGCTGCTCCTATTTCACGACTGTCGATCTAGCACAAGGATTCCATCAAATTGAAATGGATCCTGGCAGTATCGAAAAAACAGCATTCTCCGTAAATAATGGCCATTACGAGTGGATCCGAATGCCGTTCGGGTTGAAGGGGGCTCCCAGTACCTTTTCACGCCTAATGGATAATGTATTAAGGCCATATTTATACAAGTTTTGTTTTGTATATATGGACGATATTGTTATCTTCTCGAAATCCCTTCAAGAACACATTTGTCACGTAAAAAATATATTTGATAAGTTAAAAGAGTACAATCTCAAAATTCAGTTAGATAAGTCAGAATTTTTGCGTAAAGAGGTTGAATTTTTAGGCCATCTGGTCACTGTCCGAGGGATCAAACCGAACCCATCAAAAATAACTGCCATTCAAAATTATCCAATACCAAAGACAAGTAAAGAAATAAGAGCATTTTTAGGATTAACAGGCTATTATAGACGCTTTATTCCAAATTACGCTAAAGTAGTATTCCCCATCAATAAATATTTAAAAAAGGATACCAAGATAAATATTCACGACCCGGAATACGTTGACGCATTTCAAAAAATAAAAGAATTAATTACAAATTCTCCTGTCCTGACCTACCCCGATTTTTCTAAACAATTTCATTTAACCACTGACGCAAGCAATATAGCTATAGGTGGAGTATTATCACAAAATAATAAACCAATTGCGTTTTACTCAAGAACACTAAATTCTGCCGAGAGAAATGACTCGACCATTGAAAAAGAGTTATTATCCATAGTAGAAAATACAAAACATTTTAGACCTTATCTCTTTGGACAAAAATTTGTTATAGAAACTGACCACAAACCACTTGTTTGGCTATTTTCCATTAAGGAACCAAACTCTCGGCTAGTTAAATGGCGACTAAGATTAGAGGAATTTAATTACGAGATAAAATACAAGAAAGGCAAAGATAACGTAGTGGCTGATGCCTTATCGCGAATCGAAATTAACGCGATCGAAGACGACTTTGACCTGGAATCAATAATTAATAACGTAGACCCTGACGAAGACAGAGAAAGAGAAATAATTAACAAACTAGAAAACGACGCAAACAATGCATCTACTAGCACGACTAATGACCTATCTGAAAGCAATCATTCACAGACACAACACTTGTCTGCAGAAAATCCCATTTTCAAAATACCTATATCAGAAAATCCAGTCAATTATTTTTCCAGGCGAATAATTTTAGATTACGGACCAAAATATGACACACGCAAATTAAAAATATTCAAGTTTGAAACAATACATGTAAAGGTTCAACTCAATTACGAATTAAGACAAATAAATGACTTCTTGAAACAATTTATTGATCCAAAATTCACTTACAGAATTTACTGTAAACATGATAGACTATTCAAATATTTCACTGCTGTTTCTTCAACATTATTTAATAGTTCTGTTAAAATAATAAAATCTAACGAATTTTTACAAGACGTTGAAAAACAAGAAACTCAACAACAAATTATAGACGAATATCACACACGAAACCACAATGGCATTAACGAAACTTATCAATATTTAAAACAAAAATATTTTTGGCCTAATATGAAAAATTATATAAACACTTTTATTAATAAATGCTCAATTTGCCTTCAGACAAAATACGAAAGAAATCCGTACAAACCACCATTTTCAGGTCCCCTTCTAGCTAAACGCCCTTTTGAAGTGATACACATTGACACCTTTAGTTTCGATAACTGCAAATTCCTAACTATCATAGATTTATTCTCCAAATATGCGCAGGCATATTATATAACTGATGGATCTGCAATAACCGTGTTAAATAAACTTCGACACTGTTTTTCCCATCATAATCATCCCCTAAAAATAGTGGCTGACGCTGGCAAAGAATTGTCGAATACTACCCTTAAAGAATACTGTAATTTATTTAATATTAATCTTCACATAACAACCCCCCAAAATCCTAACTCAAATTCACCAGTAGAGCGACTGCACTCAACTCTTGTAGAATAATTGCGAATTCTTAAATTACAAAACCCACAAGAGAGGCCTGCAACCCTAATGATAACAGCAACCCTTATTTACAACCAGTCTATTCATTCGACAACTGGGTATTCACCTTTTACATTACTATACGGCCCCTACGACGACTTACCAACAGTCACACCTGAAACTACCCTTTACGAGGAATACAATAACAATAGGCTCAAAGAAATAATGCCTTTCTTCGGCAGTGTATATCAGAAACAAAAAGTAAGTGGAGACAAAAGAATTTCTAAAGCAAATGCGGACAGACATACGACACCAGATTTACAAGAAATGACACAACTAGCTATTAGAGTACCAAAAGTAAAAAAAACAAATCCTTTTTATAAATTACGATCACATCCTAAACAAAAAGAAAACATTGTTACATTTTCTAAACCAAAAGCAAAAGCTCACGTTTCTAACATAAAAAGAGTAAGAAAGACTTTTTCGTTACAGGACAAAACTACTACTACTACCAACAACGATGACCCTCAACCTGGTCCATCTACTTCAAATAACACCGATAAAAACTAACGGATATTTTAAAGAGTATTTAGGCATAGCAAAAATACTCAAACATTATCATAAATTTTATTTTTATTTTAATATTACCGATATAGAAATTAATTATAACATATTATTAAAAAATTCTAAATTTTTAAACACTGGACAAATGTCTGCAACTAACGAACGATATTTACTAATTTTAGATGACCATTTGTCACGATTAAGTAATGAACTACAAAAACTATCAATGCACAGAACTAAACACGGATTAATAAACGGAGCAGGCTTTTTAATTAAAATGATAACAGGAAATCTCGACCAAGAAGACTTAAAATAAATCAATAAAAATTTAGATAACCTCTTCCAAAATCAAGAAGATATAGTTACCCAAATTGATAATTTAAACTCATTTGCTAATATAATCACACAAAGGTACGAGAAGGACCAAAAAATTATTAATCAAAATCTAGATCATATTTATCAGACTTTTTCCACTTTAGATAGCGAAAGAGAATTGTCGAGTAAAATTCATTTCCAAATCCACGTAGCTGTTAAATTATTCCATAATATAGAGATAATTCAAAGAACTATTTCCTTAAGTTTTAACGAAATTACTAATATAGAGCTCTTTACCACTAGTGATCTGTTAAATATTATTGATCACTTAAAGTTAAGTCATGACAGAAATGAATTGATCGACTTTGACAAAAATCATGTTTTTAAAGTTGTAGAATTTACCAAATTTCATATATTATCGGTTAAGGATACGATTTTATGCCTTTTAAAAGTTCCTATCCTACATCCCAATCCTGGTTCTTATTTTCGTGTTTATCCCATACCACAAAATTATATTCTCCTGGTACCACCCAGCTCATACTATTTAGAAACACCCTCTTCAAACTTATGGACCCAAGAGAAGTGCCCCTCTATAGAAGACATGGTTATATGCAATAATCGCCCACGAAAAGAACATTGTCAGCTTGACACCTTACAAAATTGCACTTCTGTCAAAGTAATGAACCCCTACGAAATATCAACTCAGCTGCAGAATGGTCAGATCTTAATATCCACTAGCTCAGCAACCACTATTGTCGAAAATTGCGAAACATCGTTAGAACGAAAAATCTTCCAGGGAAACGGTCTAGTAACATCCCTCAATTCCTGCAAAGTCAAAATCAATGAGGAAATGTATGTAGACGTTGCTACCAATTTGACGCTACAACCCATAGAAGTCGAAGAATTGCAACCGACACCTCAACATCATATCCATTTTAAGCCAATTCATTTAAAAGAAAACAAAAAGATAAAAGAAGCATTATCTCAAATACAACAGCATCCATTTCATCTCCGACCGTCCATACAGTATTCCCACTTAGGCATTACCATTGGTATATCCATCGCTGTTACCATTGTACTTCTGTTTCTTTTAAGAAGAAAAATTCAGAGCATCCTATACAAGTCCAACAAGAAAACACAAACAGAAGAAGTGTCCGAACACGAGGACGTGTTAAGGATTTAAGGGTGGAGGAGTTAGATCCCTGTATATTCTCAACATCATACAAAATACGACGAACCCGGAAACCATGCATCATCATAGTGACTTGTGCAAGAGTGCTGATGCAGACGTTTGCATTTATGTTAATTCTGTAGAACATTATTTCATTCAATCGCTGTAACTCTAGTTGTTCACATGTTGTTTTGAATCACATATTTTATAATAAATTTTAAGACTAATAATTGTAACACTTAAATAAATAAATTAAATTTTTCGGACAATCGCTTACGAAAAACCTAATTATTTATATATATATATATATATATATATATATATATATATATATATATATATATATATATATATATCGATATATATATATATATATATATATATATATATATATATATATATATATATATATATATATATATATATATATATATATATATATATATATATATATATATATATATATATATATATATATATATATATATATATATATATATATATATATATATATATATGTCTAACGGGAAGTTCGGCGCCTTTTTGTGTACCGAACGGGCAGTTTGGCGCCACTTATTCCGTTCGACGCCCGGCGTTGAACTGCCATTGAGCACCCACCAGGCAGTTTGTCGCCCAGGGCTTCGAACGGCACGTTAGGTATATTTACACATACGGAACGGTCACTTTGAAGCCCACATTAGGAAATGTATTTAAAATATCATAATACTCAATGCAGGTGTGTGTGTGTGCGTGTGGGTGTGTGTGCGCGCGCGTAGGTGTGGGTTTGTGTTCGTGTGTCAAAAAAGTTATAAATTTATACACTACTGAACATCACATTTATACTACGTGTGGTGAGCACTGATAAGTACACTTGGAAAACCGAAATCACCACAATACATATTTTTAAAGACCAGACGATCGTTTCACCAACAAAGTTAGCGTCATCAGATGATGAAAAATTATACATTTATTAACTACTGAACATCACATTTATACTACATGTTAGGTAAAAAAACGAAACCGAGAGGGAAGATCATAGGCAAATTTTCTGCGTTTCGATTTTAATTGCCGGACGTCCTTTTTAAAATCCCGTTACATCTTTACCTACGGAGTTCGAAATACTTTTACATCAAATAGCCAGTCCAAAGAGGGCTATTAATCAGTGGCGGGGCTTGGTTCAAAGAACTTTTATTTTTTACGGACTTAGTGATATAAATACTTTCTTAGGCGTCTAGCATCACCGGTTTTCTAACACTCTTGATAAGTTTCAGATTTTCTTTATCTATGTGTTGATTATTGTCCCAAATATTTGGTTTTGGTACGCATGATTCGTCAATACTACCATATCTCAGCTGTGCCAAAGCTTCTTTAAATCCGGTTTTTGCTTTAACAGTATGCTATAAAATTCCTGTGGCGTAATATACTGTTTTGTTTGCTTTTACAAAATATAAAAAAAATATTAAAGGGACAGTTAATTGTTGCCGTTAAATAATTGAGGAGAGAAGTTAGCTTTATAAATGTAACATTATATCAGTGCAGTGATCAAAAACTATATTAAAATCATAAACATACAGGACTAAGAAGAAATACGTTCTAAACATCAAAACTTTTCGATATCACACATCATAGTTATATAAAGTTTGTCTTGAAGTAAAAGCAAAATGGTGCGACTCAACCTAAGCGTCGCTGTTTACCGAAGGAAACTTTATCGGCAAATATACTCGGTGCTTTGTCATTGTATTCTCAAATGGCCAATTCCAGCGTCCTTGATGTTGCTTAACTTTGATGATCGTACCAATTTGTTCAACGCAGTGTTGCCGTGCCTTGTCAGGAAGTAAAACCTTTATTCACCTGTGAAATACCTGAAGCAGAGGTGTATGAAGTCATACGTATGTAGTAATGTAATGTATGGGACTGAAAGTTGAGCTTTGAAGAAGCAGGATACGAAGAGAATAAAAGCGGTTAAAAGGTGAACTTGGAAAAAATGACTAAGGCAAAGTACACCATTATGGAGACAAATGAGAAGGTAGAATAGAAGAGGAGAATACATATTTAAATAAAAAGAAAGAAGCAGACTAAAAGTGAAATTTTTGGAAAACCTGACCCAATTGATAAGAAATAAAGAGTCATGGTCGCGACAACAAGGCGCCATGCTTTTAATTTGTGATGAGAAAGTGCTATGAAACCAGAACTTAAGTTTTTAACTTGAATTTGTATGCCTTCTTGATAGATGGCTATATGTTATATGGAAAGAAAGCAAACATTTTAAATTACTTTACTAAGAAGTAAAACAAATGTATTTCCAACTAACTACATAAATATGTCACTAAGTGAAGATTGGAATCTATGATGACCACTGATAAGTATACGTGGGAAACCCAAATCACCACAACATCTTTTTAAAAACCTGACGATCATTTAATTAACTAAATTATTTTTGAATTTTTCATCCTCTGATGACGCTAACTTTGTTAGTGAAACGATCGTCAGGTCTTTAAAAAGATGTGTTGTGTTGATTAGGGTTCTCCAAGTATACTTACATAAATATGTAATGTAATGTTTTGGCAAATGGTTTAACTGTTGTGAAAACGTAAATGGTCAAAACCATATAAGTCAGTTAAGCAGATTAAATGCCTTAAAATAGTAGGAGTTATTCGTAAAATGATGTATTGTAAAAGTAGCCTCGATCAATATGACTATTAGGTATATTACTATTATGAATATTAAAAAAAAAGTTTTTAATGCTTATTTGTAAAGAAAGTAAGTAATTTATAATGTAGTTGAAACCATTTAAAATAATTGATTATTGATGTATTAGAGGTAATTGTATGCCAAAAAGTTATTTTTTCCTTAGATTTACACACACAAAAAAATATTTGGGAAATCAATCTCACTTCATTACTTATTATAACAGTAAAATATAGGGTCATTGTAAATAAGTATAAAAATTTATTTTATTTCTAGATTATTACTGGTACCTATTATAAAATTTGGAATTTTATGACCGGAGCCATAAAGCAGTCTCACAAATACCGTTAGTAAATTCTGAGTGATTTATAAAGAGATGCTGTTCTTTTGTATGTAGCAAAGCGTGTGCATTATTGTTGTCACGTAGGGGTCTATCTAGACGACTTTATGTAATTCATACAGATAGGTTGACCTTGGATAAATAAGGAAATGCACGTTAGACAGAATGATAACTCAAAACATGTACAAAATTTCAAATTTTTTTAGGTACTATAAAATAAAATTAGAAACAACACCATAAGGATTCGTTATTTACAATCAAATGTTAGAAATTAAAATATTTCAAATAAAATTGGTTTATTCAGAATTAATATAATTACTAAAGATCACATGCCAACAACTCAACAACTCATAATAATCTAATTGAAATGTTCATCTTCAATACAGCCGGGTATCCCCCTTCATCCTTGCCCTTCTTACATATCGTCACTCAGTCTGTTTACTTAAGCCATACGCCAACTACTTTTGAATATACACACAACCAGTGTCGGCGCGCTTCCAAGATTGCCAAACTGTTATTTTTAATAACTAGCAATCTTACATTTGGCCTATCCTGGCCTACAGTATGACCTCATACTGTGAAACGTAACAGATTGCGACATGCAATCCATAAACCCGGAGAAAACTAAAATTCAAGATACATAGCCTTACTTAAATTCTACTTAAATACAAATTTTTCAATTAAAAATAACATTTAACTCAGATAAAATCCTAACACTTAATTAAACTGTTTTAAGTTTTTTTTGTTTGACATGTTCGTTCTAATCACTGGACACTATCTGTTGGTATCTACTCTGGGCAGTTATTCGTCTATACTGTGCAATAAACTCAAACATCAACCCTGCCAGTGATTCCTCCTCACTAACACTGGGTCTCCAATTTATACTCGGAAACGACAGGTCTGTTGGGGACCGAAGTCCGTAACACTAAGACGGCGTTTTGTATTTTCAACGACTGCTCTGTTAGGGACCGCGGTCCGTAACACTAAGACTGCGTTGTGTACTTTTAACGACTGCTCTGTTAAAGACTATCCTGTCTTTAGCACTGAGACTGCGCTAACCTTTCCGAAAGCTGACTCTGACAAGGACGCCTGCCCCCGTCACTGAGTCATATTTCTAGAATAATGCACTATAGGGAATAACTATCTGCCCGCGACACATGATTGTCAATTTACAATTGAGCCGTTACCCACGGTCTCAATTTGTCCACTGCCGCTATTGTTGCGGACAACCGGTAGCCTTCGCGCAAGTCTTCAATCTGATAACGATCATTATACAAAACCTTCGTTATCTTGAAGGGTCCCTTAAATTTTGGTAATAATTTCTTACTTACCCCATTACTTGGAGCACTGGTTATGAGCACAAGGACCAAGTCACCTATTGTGTACTTATCTGCCTGTCGTCTAGCTTGGTTATAACGCTCCTTCTGCTTGGCTTGGTCTGCAGTGATATGCTGTTGAATCCTCTGCCGCACTTCTTTTAAATCAAGTCGGGGTAGATCAACCTGCACCTCAGCCAGCAGATTAGCCTCCACAGGCCGTCTTGGTTGGTAACCCAGCAACGCTTCAGACGGGGTGCTGCTAATGCCCTTGTTGAAACTTGTATTCATAGCAAGTTGGACCTCCTTAACATAAAGGTCCCAATTTGTACTGTCGTCATCCGCACTCCGAGCAGCTAGCGCGTTCACAACAGTCTTGTTATAACGCTCGCATTGTCCGTTTGCTCGTGGCGTGGCGACCGCATTTAAAATGTGTTTTATTCCGTACGTGTCGTAAAACAGTTTAAACGATTGGGACGTAAATGCACTTCCACGGTCACTTATGATTCTAGTCGGGGTTCCAAAAAAGTGCATTACGTCCTGTAACGCCTTCACGACCCATCGTGTTTGCTGAGTCTTCACTGGCTCTATTACAACAAATTTCGTCAAAGCGACCACAATCACTAACAGAAATTTTTTACCTCTCACACTTGTTTCAAAAGGTCCGACATGATCAAGATGAATTGTATGGTATGGTTGAGCGACCTTTTCTATTGAATGTAACTGCCCTTGCTTCTTGCCCGGGGTATATTTATAATATGAACAATTTAGGCAAGCACTAACATACTTGGTCACAAACCGGCGCATACTCGCAAACCAATAGTTCTGCTGTAAACGTTTTAATGTATTTTCTACTCCACTGTGTCCAGTGTAATCACGACATAGCCTGCATACTTGCCAACGTACTTCTTTAGACACTACCCAGGCACCTTTTCCTTTGTCCAATTTCCTGTAGACTTTATTATCTCGTAGGAAGTATTCCTTGAAATAATTCTTATTATCGTCTGTTTGCTGACCACTTGTCAGAATTTTTCGAATTCGTGACAACTGATCGTCTTGCATTTGAGCCGCTACAATCCAATCGCCTTCAACTAAATCCGTCGCATTCACTTCAACAACCCTGCAGTCCTGTTCTAGGTATCGACTCAACGTGTCTACATGTGACATTTTTTCCCTGACCTATACTTTATTTCGAAAGTATATTCCTGAACTTCCAACCACCATCTGGCCACACGAGGAATCAAGTCTTTCTTGGTGAAGGTAGTTCTCAGAGCATTACAATCTGTAATCACAATAAATTCGATACCCAACAGATAAACGCGAAAATGCTTCAAAGCTAGCACTACCGCCAACGTTTCCAACTCGTAAGAGTGGTATAGTCTCTGATCTGGAGAAGTTTGCTTGCTGAAATATGCGACCACTTTTTGCACTCCCTTTTTGCTTGTCTGCAGAAGGGTTGCTCCAAACCCCATACTACTTGCGTCAGTGTGCAATTCTGTCCAATACGATGGATTGTATATGGCAAGCACTGGCCGTGTGACCAATGCTCGCTTAATTAAATCAAAGATTTTAGATTGCTTTGGTCCCCAATGCCACTTTACATTGGTCCGAAGTAGTCGAGTCATAGGCTCAACTTTTCTGGCATAGTCTTTTATGCGTCGTCGAAAATATCCTGATAACCCTAGGAACTGGCGTACCTGTTTCGTGTTATTGGGGGCCTGCATACCCTGTACAGCTCGTACTTTCAGGCTCCTCGGTCGCACACCAGCAGCAGAGATTTCCTTAAATACATTTAGTAGGTCATAACATTTCTGTTTTGTGACGTCATCAACATCACCAACTGTAATCTCGAATGTTCCGTCTGTTGCACATGTGATCGGCGAATTGTTCACCAAGCCTGATGATAACTTTAGCTCTGTTAATTGATGTATCGCTATCTCATTACCTACTTTGACAATCATAACATCTGGTCTATTTAAAAAGTCACATCCTATGATGCAGTCATGTGTTATGCTGTCATCTCGCATAACAATAATGTTAACATACGCCTCTGCTTCCTTTACTCGAACTCGAGTCGTCAGTGTCCCAATACTAGACACCAAACCTCCATTAAAATTTCTCAGAAAACCGTTTTGTGGATTGTAAGTCAACCCCAAAGACTTCACAACTGACTCTTTCAGTAAGGTCGTAGTACTGCCAGTGTCAAGCAGACATCTCACCTTTCTACCATTTACCTTACAGGTAGTCATGAATAAATTATTTGCTGACTTATCTGAAACAATATGATTCGTCGCCTTAGCCGTATTCGCAGAGTTATCCCCATCTCCTCTCTTATAATTTGTTTTTCGATTTTTATTTTGGGGACACTCACTACGGTAATGACCCTTCTGTTGACATATAAAACAAATAACTGACTCTTTGGATTTTATAATCCCGGTTGTACTGCTACTCTTGGTGCCATAATTCTTTTTTACGTTTCGATTAACTTCACTTTCCTTTCGAAAATGCTCTATATTGTCAGTTTTAAGATCAACTCTAGTTATTTTAGGAACGGAACCCAATGCACACAACAAGGCATATAGTTCATTTGTATCCGCACATTGTGACGTCATAGCCGCCCGTTTTACATCATTGTCTAAAATGCCCTCAATGATGGAATCCACTAAATAGCTTTCAGGTATTTTAACATTCATTGCCTTAATTTTTGCTAGCTTATTAAAACAATATTCACCTAAATTCTGACCTGGCATCGCGACATAATTAGCTGCTTCCTTAAATAGTTTACCAAAAGGTAAGGGTTTCCTAAATTGCCGCACTAATGCCTCTCTAAAGTCGTGCCAGTCTATTCAGATAAAATCCTTTGAATCGTACCACCTTCGCGCCATGCCCTGAAGTCTCCCTGCGACCACTCGGACAATTTCTAATGACCTCCACTGGTACGCGTTGGCTATTTCATCCACCCGCGCGACCCACGATTCAACAGAAGATGTGCAATCCGCCGAATTAAATATCGGTATCAACGCTTCATCCGCCGCCACTGGCATTCTTCCCTGCTGCGGGGTTCCGTAATTATTAGATGAACTAGTAGTGGATCGTTCTAATGTGATAATGCGTTCTTTTAACCTGCGTAGTTCCCTACTCATCGACTTAGACCTGGAGCCCGCCCGAGAACGCTTGTGTCCACGATTTCTACGTTCACGAGAGCGACCCGGGGTCCGCCGTCCTTCATTAGTCGGAGATCGTGAGCGTGAAGCCTCGCCCGTCGCACTTCGAGACCGGGACTTTTCTTTGTCTTCCCGTGGCATTGTACAAACAATTAACAGTCAACAATTAAATAATCACTTAGGTCCAAACCGTACACGTAATAAATTGTCTCAACATGCAATAAATCAGTAATTTCAATTCAGTAATGCAGTAAAATAAAGCAAAAACTTACAGTAATGTCCACTGTTGCATGAATAATTACACAAAAAACACTGAGACACTCGTGTGTACGTTATCCTACACTTCTGACTTTGTTAGAAATTAAAATATTTCAAATAAAATTGGTTTATTCAGAATTAATATAATTACTAAAGATCACATGCCAACAACTCAACAACTCATAATAATCTAATTGAAATGTTCATCTTCAATACAGCCGGGTATCCCCCTTCATCCTTGCCCTTCTTACATATCGTCACTCAGTCTGTTTACTTAAGCCATACGCCAACTACTTTTGAATATACACACAACCAGTGTCGGCGCGCTTCCAAGATTGCCAAACTGTTATTTTTAATAACTAGCAATCTTACACAAATATATGTGAATGTTTTCCGGCAAGTGTGACAAATTAAAATAACATGAAACGCACAGAGTCTGCACAAAATTTTCCACAAATATTTGAACCTATACCCTCATATTTGTACAACCCATCAGCAGATCCATATCTCCTAATTCGCCCTACCTTTTAAATTCATCTGAAATAAGTAGGAAGGTACTAATGCATGTATAAATCACAATCTACAGATATTTACAGCCACTACTACTACTACCAGTCACGCCCATCCATTAAAGAGGTAGGCACACCACAGAGCCTATGCTATTTATTTATAATTACCAGTCTATCTAATACTTGGTTTTTAAACTAGGGTATATCCTGGGTGGAACTGATTGTAAAATTCCTTCCGTTCACAAGACTTGTCTACATGGTCTATAATACTATTGTAACAGAAGTGCTTATCACCTTGTAGAATGTCCAACAAAATCATACTGCAAGACAATCATATACTTTGATATGGGAAATTTAAAATAATAATAAAAAAAGTACACTTATAAACAGTAATAACGTCTATAATACTGTTATGGCAAAAATGTTTGTCAACCCGTAGAAAGTGCATTAAAAAATCCAACTGTAAGGTCATATTCTTCAAGACCCTCGGCACAACCAACTTACATTAATAAAAAATTTGTTAACACAATTTGTCTTTCTCTGGAAAATTGTACGCTTATAAACAAACATATGCACTTTATTACCAATATATCAGAAATGTTAGTCACCTCGCAGAAAGGCCAGAAAATGTTTTTAGCTGTAAGGTAATATCTTCGAGACAGCCAATTTACAACAATAAAAACAGTTAATAAAAGCTGTCCGTCCCTGCAAATTTATACACTTATAAACAAACATATGGAATGTAATACCGTTGTGACAAAAATGTTTGTCACCTCGTACAACGTCCAGAAAAAAATTTTACTGTGAGGTAATATTCTTCGAGAACATTAGTGCAGCCAAGTTACAATAATTAAAAACTAGTCAATACAAGTTGTCTGTCCCTAAAGAATTATACGCTTATAAACAAAGATATGATCTATAATACTGTTGTAACAGAAATCGTTGTCACCTCCTAGATGTCCCGAAAAACATTTTGACTGTTAAGTCATATTCTGTAAGACCATCGGTACAGCTAAATTACAATATTAAAAAAATTGTAAATATATTTTGTCGGTCGCTTATAAAGAAAGATAGGGTATATAATAATGATGTAACAGAAATATTTGTCACTCCGTAGAAAGTCCAAAAAAAAATTAACTATAGGTTAATATTCTTCTAGACCATCGCTACCGCCAATTTACAATAATAAGAGAATGGTTAATAAAAGTTGTCCGTCTCTGGAATTTTTCACATTTTTTATAAACAATGACATGTTCTTTATTAGTATCGAAACAGAAATGTTTGTTACCCCGTAAGAAGTCCAGAAAAAAATTCAACTGCACCCTTATATCCTTTGAGATCATCGGTACAGCATACAATAATAAAAAAAAATAGCTAATGAAAGTTGTCCGTCTGAAAATTTGTGCCCGTATAGACAATGACATGGTCTATATAACTGTTGTAACATAAATGTTTGCCACCCGTTAGGAAGTTTATACACAATATTCCTAAAAATTTGCCGAATCTCCTCCTTTCAGTAAGGAAGCCATATCTCTTTAAGTTGCCCAACATCCCATGGTACACGGGACCGATGAAGGGTCGGAATGTACAGACATTCAACTTGCTCAAAGAAAATGCCACAACCTCGGTTGATGCAAATTTTCAGTTGGTATATACTGAAAAATAATTTGACGTTTCTACTAGGAATTGAACTAAATTAAACAGAAGCACACGTTCTTACCCCTGGACCACCTAGGCTACAAAATGTTTAAATTTGGATTTGGTAATCTCAAACTTACAGCCACCAGTAAATTTTGGTTAAATATTTCACAATCGTGGCCAGTGATTTTATCTCTAACGTTTTCTAAACATGATAATATGGTAACTTTCAAACGACTTAAGCTAATTCTATTTTTAGTACCTACAATACATGCAAGTGTTAAAAAAACTGCCAAGAATTTGCTCAAAAACACAAGTACCCATAACCTGTTCTATAAATTCTTGCCTATGTATTTTACCTTTAAAAGTTAGTAATTTGTAAAAAAAACTTGTTATTTAGAACACAATCACATAATAAGCGTTATGTCAAACATAACTTCATTATTTGGTTACTGTAATATTACTCGCAAAAATATGTGGCAACGTCAAATGCACCCTGGTTTTTTTATTTCAATTGAAAATATAGTTCAATGTGTAGAAACTAAATAACGCCCAAATGAAAATGTAATAAATTTTTACATAAACTCAAAAATTTTATACTTCATTTTCCTTTCCTAAACGGGGCTTTGAAGCAAAATTATTATATCTCATCATATACCACTTTTCAAACAACGTGTTCATCGACTTGCCCAAGATCTGCTTATCTGCTTTAGCTCTGTAGCCGCAGTCTCAGAGAACATGTTTTTGATTGTCATCAGTATAGCACACTGATTAGCTCTAATCTGAGCGAAGCCGGTATGTGTTTCTAATGATTGTTAAAATGAATTTAGCCTTATATATTTTATATAAGCAAAAAACTCGCCACAAAAAAATTATCATTTTATTATATTATTTTGTTTAACAGTGTCAAAACTTTCGTTTTAATGTAACATTATTTATGACATCTAGCTTATTTGGAAAATGTGACTTGCTATGCAGGACGATATTTTCCACTATTGGGGGTATCATTATTTTAAGTCTGCATCTAGGTATTGATTATCTATGGTTTACATAAATCTGGAGAGCTTCGGAGACGAAATTGGGATACCCATATGCCGACGTTACTTAGTTGGCGTTAAGCAACGTCAGACACGGTGAGTTTCTAATGGGTGACTGGTTTGACACCTCTTCCCAAACAGTCATCAAAGGACCGTAAAAATGTTTGAAAATAAATAGGTTAACCTATTATGGAGTGAACACATGCGATTATTCTGATTTAAATTTTTTATTGATATTGCTGATTATGTATAACATTGTAATCAATTAGAATATTTACATAAATAAATACTAGAGTATGAAAAAAAACAACTTTAGAGCAATAAACAAAGTAGGCCAAATAAGCGGAATTCTTCTTTATTTATTTGAATAATTATGACAAAATTACAAATAAAATCTTCTGGTTAAAAAATACATATAAGTACACCGGAGAAAATTAATTCATCCTCTAATGACGCTGACGTCGATAGTCAGGTTTTTTGAAAAATGTCTGTTATGGTGATTTGGGTTCTCAAAGTTTACTTATCAGTGCTCATCACAGATTCCAATCTTCACTGAGTTAAAAATACATACAATATAATATTTATGTTTATTTAACATTAAGTATTTTTTTTCCATTTTCAAATCTACTGAGACAGTTTGCTGTTATTTTTGTTTGGCTTCGAAACATTACATACAATAGCCACAGATACTGAGACAGCATATAATACGATATGCTCAACTCTAAATTTATTAACACAGGAGCTAGGTTTACAAAAGCCAGACATTTTCACAAAATTTATATTTTGTATGTATAGACACAGTTAATTTTAGACTGTTATATACCTAAATGTTGAAGACAACTATAAAAAAAAATATCCCTGAGTAAAGATGGGAACCTGTGATGAGCACCTATTAGTACAATTTGGAGAACCCACTTTACGACCATACATTATTTAGATATGACGATCGTTTCGCTAATAAAGTAAGCGTCATCAGAGATGAATAAACTGTTTATTCATCGCTCTGATGACGCTCACTTTGTTAGTGAAACGATCCTTAGATCTGAAAAATATATTACACTTATAATAATTCTCTCTGTAAATGATGTGAGAGATAGCAACACCCCTTATTGCCGTTTAACTCATAAGTACCTCTATTAACGTTTCTAATTTATTTTTCTATTTCATTTCCTTTTTCAAGGATGATGGAAAAATTTTTTAACAAAGCAAATGTATGACACATATTTTATAGGACCTAAAAGGTATCAGAAGCTTTTCTTTATAAATTATATCAAATATTTACATATGCCTTTTATCTGATTAATTGATGCTGGTGAAATTTTAAATGTGTATGATTTTTTTTTAAACATGTTTATGAAAATTCGCTACCATATTGCATTTTTGCCTCCAGAATATTATATTTACCAACTAGCTAAGTTGGTATCCTTAGGAATGTATTGTTAGTGTAGTTGAAAAGATGCTTAGGGTATCCATATTTATTGCCTATAAATACTACCTGCTTCCTTTGTTTGCTTCAGTAACTTTACAGTTGTAATCTGTTGTCACATATAGCAATTTCTAAATATTAGGTAAAATAACTCATAAAAATCATTGACCTGTATTTGTTAGTAATCATAGTTACTCAGAGCTTTTTTACAAGTGATGTTTGTTATACAAATGGTACGATTTCGAACAATGCATTTAAACTTCAATGTATAGGCTCATATATGGGATAAAGTCTTCCATATGGGGTGTTATAATTACCGGTTCATAATTTAGAAAAAACAAACTTTGCTGTTAAGGCAAACCTCAATTTTTTTAGAACTTTTTATTTTATTTGTTTCTACAACATGGTAAATACTTTAAAACAAAAATTAATAGCCTACACACTTCTAGTGAAGTTATGATTGTAATATTTTATAGGCTGTAATTACCATATATTTTATGTTGCTTGGGGCCTATAGAACGCATTTCGATCGTCACTTATTACAATTTTTGTCTGTTTTGTTTTTGTAAGCTAACAAAATCATGCCAAAATATTGTGCAAATCTTAAGGCTTATTTATATAGACATAAAATACTCGTATAATTACTTATAAATAAATAAAAATAATGATAACATATTAGAAGCATCGGTCCAGTGACAAAGAAAAAATTACTACCCGATTTTTATAAAATCTGGATACACCTTTCTTTCTAAAAGCAGTAAAAGTAAGTAGCTCTAACGAACCAGTTTTTCAACGAAATATTTAATTTTTTGAGGAAATTCTTTGTATCTTCGAAAATAGTTAAGGTACTTTAAGAATTTTGGTCTAAACGTTTATGATTTATAGAGACTATACTAATGCATGAAATTTCAAGTTGCTAACGTTATGAAACATTGCGTTATGGTCATGATCTTTTTGTTTGCTTCTTCAGGAGGCTACAGTGTTAAGAGATTTTGATTGATTAACAAAATTAATTAAATTACATAGACCAAAGAACCGTTAATTTAAGTTGAACGACCAACTAATCTGTTAAATTTTTATTGAATTTTCTGAACCAAAAGCCAATATTTTGAGTTAAGGGGCCAAAGAGTAGATACCAAAGTATTTAAAAAACGTTTTTATCACAGAAAAAAAGCAGAAAAATTATTTATTTAATTATATTTTTTACATAATATAATGAATAGGATATATATGTGGTTATGTTGCTTCTCGTATGGGAAAATTATACTATTTTACAATGTCGGAACTAACGTCAAATCGAAGGATTTAACTGTTTAACAAAAACATGGCATGGTCGTTGACTAAAGAAAATTTAAATGCGTTAATTGTTGTTCCTATTATAGTTGAAACCATCCCATACTAAATTCAGATGCACAAACTTCTTTTCGGGCTTGACAAATGTTGGTTTTCTTTCTTGTTACTGGTTTGGCTGCTTGACAGCATAATCACGCAGATGAAAATTGAATTTACTTATACGTATTTCTGACAACTATACATAAAAACTCATAGCTATGCGTTTTGATCAAAAAGCAAATATAATAAATGACAGATGCCGTCATTAAAATGTCTATGTGGTGTATGTCAATATTTAACACGAAAGTAGCTGAACAGTACATGATTAGAGACAAAAAAGAAAAGAAATATGTTTCGATCACCCATTTTGGAAATATTTTAAAACTTTTAAACGCCAGTATAAATAAAAAGGTAGCTTTTAAAACTTACAACACCACACGTGGCCTCTTATATAACGTAAAAGAAAAATTATGTTTCCTAACATATTGACATATACATAACATAGAAACATTTGAAAAAATCTGGAATTTATAAATTAGCTTGTACACATTGTAATGCAATCTACATTGGCGAAACTTCCAGAAGCTTCAATACAAGATACACATAACATATGTCTGCACTTAGAAATAACTACGCTGACAAACCTACATTTGAAAAACATATTATCGAGATATAACATAGCCCCACAGTAAATAACCGCATAGAGCCACTACATTTTTGTAATGACAAGCACAAACTTGACTTTTTTTTAATCTTTGGAAGTAAAAAGGCACATCTGCGACAATAACTACTTTGTGTTAAATAAGCAAACTGATTTGATGGATTCCCTTCTCTTAAAAACTCTTCTTTGTAAATAAATATATAAAACAAAATACGTCGTATTAGTTTGATCTGTGTGGATATTTTCGTTATATAGAACCTGCTTTATTACGGTTATTGTTAATTAGTTGTTTTATTATTACAATTGTTGTTATGGTTATTACTGGTATAAGTTGATTATACTTTCATATTAAATATTGACATATATCACATGGACATTTTAAAGACGTTGTCAGGAATACATGTAACTAAATAACAATTTTCTCCAGTCTGATGATGCTGTCAAGCAGCGAAACCGGTTACAAAAAAAAAAACATTTGCAAAGCCTCTTCTCTGGCTCTAGTCTCTACATCTAAATTTAAGTTCAGTCGGTAAAATACACAGGTTGTCGAACTTCTCCGTACCTTCCGCATTTGTGTTGAGAAGTAGTTTGGTGAACGGTGACTATATTTCAACCATTTTAGCCCAAAAATACTAGACGACGCTACATTGTTCTTTAAGAGTGATTTTATATGTAAGTATCTATAGACGAAATTGAGAATGATGACGATGACGATATTGTGGAAAGCGGGGGCAGCGAGAATGGAATCGTTGATGAAAACCAAAGCATAGAAGAAGACGAATTGGATGCAGTTGCTCCAGAATCAGTAAATGTATATTTGGCTGAGCTGTGCCATCTATAAATCGCCCAGTATGTAAAAGAGCAGTATATTCCAAAAAATTGACAAAAATGATATCTGCATAAGTTCCACCGCAGAAGCACAAGAACTGTAAAGATATATTTAGTACTTCATTTGCCTAAGCTAAAAGGTGCTGCACGAAATTTAACGGACGTTAAAAAAATAAATTTACCACAAATATTTTGGATATAATTGTAATATAGTTATATAACAATTCTGAAATCAAAAGTAGCAAGATTCATTACAAAGCTAAGCAATATTATACTGGTGCAACAAATAATGTTGAAACGTATGATTTATCCGGATTACTATATCTAAGTAATGTTATGAAAAGGCTCATATTTGGACCGCTCATTTTCATAAAAACTATGTCCAAATATGGATTTGAGTTTTTGATCAACTGTTTGAGATTTAACGAAAAAGGCACCAGAGAAGAGCGAAATAAAAGAACACACATTGGCGGCTATCAGACAAATTTGGGATATTTTTAAGGAATGTTGCAGACAAAATTATACACCTTGAGAATACGTAACCCCACATACAACCTTGCTGCGTTGCTGAGGCAGATGGCTCTTTAATATATTTTCACATCCCCCCTCTATGAGAATTAAGTTTATGAACTCTATGGAGCATATTACTTTTATGGTCACAGACAGGTTGCAGAGTGTGTTTGGTAACAGCGAATGCTCAATAATCCATCTAGTCTAGTACTCTAGTCGAATAGTAATGTCGCCTGGCAGCAACTTGGTAGTGTAGAAAATCACAGTGAAAGAAAATAGCACCAATAACGCCTGCACTGAAAGTGTTATTCCGGCGAAGAAAGCCAAGAGAGGAAAACACGATCCAGGCATTCAGCCAGAAGCAACTATAAAAGTACTTATGGGAGAAATACAAGACGAAGTTTGTATGGGCCATGGAGGTGTGAAGCTTGTCTTAGTCAAGTTCAATGAACACATTTGTTATATAGAGCTGTCGGCGAGAAAAATAGGTCCTGCAGAGATATTTGTTTAAGCAGAAACACCAGGTGAAGAGCAATTGGGCGGAAGAACAGCGTCGCTTAAAGAGAGCTCCTATAAGCTAATTCGACTGATTTTAAAGAAGCAGAACGGGTATAGTTTCAAAATCCAGTACGACGCAGGGAACGGACACCGAAACTACATAAATTATAGGAAGGTCCGTATAAGTTAGTCAAACAGATCAATGCCGTTGTCTATCGCATTCAAAGTAGCCCAAAGTGTCAGATGAATGGTGTCCTTATGCACAGGCCTACGCGATTCAATGTTAGAATTCGACCGGGAGGGTCGAATGTAAGAAGGGGGCAGTGTCACATGCGTCTCAATGAGATCTTAGTTTATGAACACTATAGGGCATATTACTTTTATGGCCACAGACAGCTTGCAGAGTGTGCTGCTAACAGTGAATATTCTAGAATTATATTTCGAGAAGGCACTATAAGTCACAGATATGGAACCATGTAGAAAGATCTAGAACTACTATCTATAGATGGTATAAATAACCGAGCCGCAGATGGAGCAGTCGGTAACTGAAGGAGTGATTGTGGGGAATAATAGAAGGCGACAAGTAAACTAAAGACATTTGTTAATAGAGAAATATTTTAGTTGGTGTGTTTATTATTGGAAAATAGTCAGTTATAATAAATTAGTGGTTCTAAAAGCTGTGTTTTGTTAATCAACAAGTAAAAGACCCCGAAGAACGTAACAAACGAAGAACGCATACCCAACAAGCCAGGCAAGTATGTGGTCTGAAATTGGTCACTATGTGTGATGCAAAAACATTTTATTTGTGCTCAGCTAAGCCTTATATCATTGGAGAAGATAGAGAAAAACAATATTCCATTCCTACACAATAGGTCCTCTATCTAACAACAGCCATTCAGGGTTCAAACAGAAATTGTACCATAGATAATTAGTTTAGCTCTTACGATGTCGCAGAAAAACTGTTATAAAAGAAGCTAACCTTGATAGGAAAAATGAGGAAGAACAAAGTGATATGCCTAAGCAATTACTGGACACCGAAGGATGCCAAAAAAATAGTGCTGCCAATTGAATCATAACTTCCACATAGCTGTGATAATTTACTGTCTTTAATGCAAATATTTCTAGTCGAAAGACAAACAACAAGAAAAGTACGCTTTATACCCTTTAATACCGCAGCATAATAATTATTTTTCGATTATTAACACTAGCCACAAAACTTTACGGCTTTTGGCCTATCATCAGGCTTGTTTTCATGATTTACGCTTGTATGGACTATTCAGAGAGCGACCTGTTTTGGACACAGCAAACAATAGTGAGGCTGCATTTTTTTTCGTAACAGCAGAGGCATTTTTTTTTGTATTTGACATTTAATACTCATACTAATTTACTAATGACCAAAATTATACTGTATGCAGAGTACCTACACAGATTTATTGTTGTGCTTGTATTAACATGGTTTTGTTAAACTCATGTGAATAACTCACCCACAGCTTAAGTAAAACCCTTTTATAAAATAAAATTATATATTGCGACAAAGATTCATATTTAAAGAGAACGCTCTCTTAATCTATTTTATCATACATTTAAATTTAAACCTGCACCATTGAATCACAAAATTTTACAAAACAAAGGTGGAGTTATAAATTTTTCCATTTTTTTCTGTTAAATTAAGTCATTACGCATTATCGAGATTAACGGGCGCAGAAGATCCTGTTATATAAAATATTTTATATAACGGGATCTTCTGCGCCCTCGGGCGTAGAAGATACCGTTGCGTATACGCTTTTGTACGGGCGCCATACATCCCGTTATATATATATATATATATATATATATATATATATATATATATATATATATATATATATATATATATATATATATATATATATATATATATATATATATATATATATATATATATATATATATATTCAGAAAGATTTCCGCGGTCTTTAATGTGAGACATGCTTGGTTCTCGGGTTAACCCGCGTCCAGAATTTATGGAAACTCCTGTTTTGGAGCCATTTTCAAGAGGTATAGGAAATATGTAAGGACACTCTAAGGCCTCAATTTGCCTACTCCTTAGAGTTGTTAATACTTTTGATATGATGTATATTTTATTTTTACTGAAATTTTGCCTAACGTGGCAACACTGTCTAAATCAGTAGCAACACGACAAGATACTGCGCAGTCGCTACATAATTATTTTGTAACATCAATCACCATTTTTGCTCTCTCATATTCCGAC
Organism: Tillus elongatus; assembly: GCA_964006375.1. NCBI lineage: Eukaryota > Metazoa > Arthropoda > Insecta > Coleoptera > Cleridae > Tillus > Tillus elongatus. The sequence goes on along the minus strand of OZ023269.1, from coordinate 71,327,436 downwards.
CGCAGAACAGTGAACATCGCTTTTACAATTAATAAACAAAGTGTTACTATCAATCGATTCAATTTCTTTCCACTACATACCTATTCACCAGCACAATTTAATTCCATTTATTTAATAAAACATTTGGTCCTTCGCCGGATGTAGTGGAAAGCGATTTATTAATTCAATTTCACGAGTGATACACGAGTTTTTTGTGTTACAAGCAAGCCAAAAGTGCCAAATTACGGACACGCGACACGTGCAGACGAGAAGACCACGAGGTAACGCCGTACGGCGTACAGGTTAGTCCATCCCAATTACAAAGCATTTATCTTATCCACGTTCCAAATCCTGTTATTATTAGGCCTATTTTTGCTGTTCCTATTATTTTTCTATTTTAAAGCAAAAGATTTTGGTTTTGAGAGTTTACTACCTTCAATTGTTATTCTGACTCAAATATATTTTCAATTTCTAATAGGTAGGTATTACCTGAATTTATCTATTTAAATCAATTTTCAATTTAGTTTCAATTATGACGGAAGTAAATCTTCAGCAATTAACTCGAAATCGAGCTTCAATTAAAAAAAGATTAACTACAATTGAAAAATATATTTCTTCCATTGTTGTGGGTACCTCTGCGCCTGAAGTTCAGGATGCTCAATTAAGGTATGAAAATAGTCTACTGATAATTTCCGATTTTGAAGAGGTACAGAAGTTAATAGAGCAGAATTGTGATGAAGGGGAATTAGAGGGGCATTATGAGGAACGTGAACCGTTTGAAAACAAATACTATAAAGCAGTGTCATTTTTAAAGCAATATATTGATAATAAATTAGCTTCTTCCTCAAGTGTAGATACATCCCTGGTTAATGATCCAAATACTCAAACACATGTTGCATTTAATTCTTTACAGAATTTTCTCTTGCCGAAAATCAAACTTCCGGTTTTTAATGGTGACTATGAACAATGGTTAGAATTTAAAAAGAGCTTCATTACTACCATTGATTCCAATCAAACTTTAAACGATGGCCAGAAATACAATCTCTTGAAGGCTGCTTTAGAGGGGTACGCAAGGCGAACTATTGCCGGTTGTGATGCATCACAAGATTATAAAGAAGCATGGCGGGTGCTTTGTGATAAATTTGATAAAAAAAAGTTCCTCGTAGACACTCACATAAAATCAATTTTTAACATCAATTCAATTAATAAAAGTACTTTTATTCAATTTCGAACAATGCTTGATGAAATATCAAAGCACCTGACGGCTCTTGACGGGATGAGTCTTTCCAAGGATTCCTTATGGGATATGACTGTTATTCATGTCATTTATAATAAACTAGACAAAATTACGCAAAATAAATGGAAGGAGTTTCACACAAGTTTAGAACTACCAACTTTGAATGCATTCTTAGAATTTCTAAAAGCTAGGCAAGATATCCTGGAATCCATGGAAGAACCTCATTCACAGTCTCGAACTAATAAGCCATACTCGCATCAGAATAATATGGGTTTTAAGGAATATCAGCCTCGTTCTCAAGTACACTTAACAACAACAATTTCTTTAAAATGTAATTACTGCAAGGGGGAGCACACTATTTATACGTGCCCAGAATTTTTACAATTAAGTACTAAAGAACGATGGGGCAAGGTAAGAACATTCAATCTGTGTTCAAACTGTTTGCGTATTGGTCATGCTAAAGAGACATGCAATATTGGAAGCTGTAGAAAATGCAGGCGAAAACATAATACACTTCTTCACTATGATTTTAACGAATCAAGTAATCATAATAACGCTAACCATTCTAATGATTCACAAATAGCTAGACAATCGACAACTAATTCAAATCAATCCAATGTTCTATTTCAAGCAAGTCATCGATTTTTACCTAATAATGATGTTTACAATTCATCGGTACTATTATCCACTGTTACATTTAACGTGAAAGATAATAAAGGCAATTTTCAATTATGTAGGGCATTATTGGATTCGGGAGCGCAATCCAATTTAATTAGTGATAATTGTTGCAAACGATTAGGTTTAGAACTGGTCCCTACCAATTTATCAATTATGGGAATCAATCAGGTTGTATCCAACCTAACAAGAAAGACTACAATTGTTATCCATTCAAATGTTAACAATTATCATTGCCACTTATGTTGCTATGTCACACCTGTAATAACAACAACCATTCCTTCAGAGAGTATCAATTTATCAAGCATCAGTATTCCAACGAACATCAGTTTATCTGATCCAGATTTCTATTTATGTAATGATATCGATATGCTGATCGGTGCATCACTATTTTGGGATTTATTATTAGACGGGAAAATAAAATTATCTAACGATGGTCCCATATTGCAAAACACGAAACTAGGCTGGATTGTTTCTGGTACAATTTCCAATTCAATTTTAAATTCTGTTTGCAATTTTTCAAAAACTGTACCTGAAGATTCGCAACTACGTCGATTTTGGGAAATTAATGAAATCAACGAACCTATTTCTTTGTCAACCGATGATCTTCATTGCGAAGAACTCTTTGCAAAAAATAACAAGGGATAATAAAGGACAATTTGTAGTGAAATTCCCTTTTAAAAGATCACCTAGTCTTCTCGGAGATTCTAGAGAGACAGCTATTCGACGATATTTATCACTGGAAAGGCGATTCTCTTCCAATGCCAATTTTCATAAAAGTTATAAAACCTTTATAAGTGAATATATAGATTTGGGTCACATGACTAAAATTTATGAACGAGATTTACCGATTCCAAATTACTATTTGCCACATCATGGTGTATTTAAAGAGTCAAGTATCACAACAAAATTGCGGGTGGTATTTGACGGCTCTTGTTCCACTGGCTCTGGGTGGTCTCTTAACGATTTGCAATATGCGGGACCTAAGGTACAGAATGATATTTTTGACATACTAATTAGATTCAGGCTATACAAGTATGTAGTATCTGCTGACGTTTCAATGATGTACAGACAAATCTTAATGCATAAAGATCATAGACCTCTACAGCTAATAATTTGGAGGGACAATACAAGTGACGAGTTGTCAACTTATCAACTGAACACTGTCACATATGGTACTACAGCAGCCCCATATCTTGCTATCAAGTGCATTAATCAATTAGCAATTGTAAATAAAGATTCGTTTCCTAGTGCTTCTCATACTATTTTAAATGATTTTTACGTGGACGACCTTTTAACAGGTTCTAATGATATTACTGAATTACAAGAAAGATGTAAAAATATTTTTGATATCCTAAAATCTGCCAATTTCATACTTCGGAAGTGGATCTCAAGTGATCAGCGCATTTTGAAGAATGTTAAATCTAGTAATATTCAGAGTTCCATTTTAAATTTAGGTGAATCTGAGAGCTTCAAAACACTGGGAGTTTAATGGGTCAGTAAGCAAGATGTATTAAAATACAAAATTCAAACTGACAATTTTCAATTAAATAACAATATTACAAAAAGACAAGTTCTATCTATTATATCTCAAATATATGACCCGCTTGGTCTTTTGGGGCCAGTGGTCATAATTTCAAAAATTTTAATACAGGAGCTATGGAAATTGAAAATTTCTTGGGATGAAATAATTCCCAAAGAATTGTTCATTAAATGGACTCAATTTTATAACCATTTGTCGGAATTAAATAAACTTTCAATCCCAAGAATGACCATAGGTAAAACGCACATTTTGCTGGATATTCATTGTTTTTGTGATGCGTCTTTATACGCCTATGCTAGTTGTGTCTATCTGCGAAGCATAAATCCAGACGGGAATATTGAAACACATTTATTGTGCTCAAAGACCAAAGTGTCTCCATTAAAATTATTAACAATTCCTAGACTCGAGCTATGTGCTGCACATTTAGGCGCTCAATTAATTAAAAAAATTATCGATTCTACTTCGCTCACGGCACCTATTTATTATTGGACAGATTCACAAATTGTATTATGCTGGCTTAAAAAGGAACCTATTCTATTGCAAATGTTTGTTGCAAACCGCGTTTCTAAAATTCAGACACTTACTGATGTCAATAACTGGCATTATATTAACACCAAAGAAAATCCCGCTGATATAGCTACTAGGGGAATATTACCAGAAAATATTATTAACTTGAAGCTTTGGTGGCAAGGCCCTAGTTTTCTATCAGGTTCTATCGAACACCTGTTGAATAATCCTCCTGTCCTAAATTTGTCAGACGATGTACCCGAAATGAAAAAGAGTAATGGTAATGTAAATGTATTAAATGTAACGTCAGTTGAACAATTTTCACTATTTAATAAGTTTTCTAGTTTTATAAAATTACAAAGAGTTACCAGTTACTGTATAAGATTTGCAACAAATGCTAGAAAAGAATCACGAGACTGTGTATTCGGACCATTAACCGTTTCTGAGTTGGATAATGCTCACACAATTTTACTTAAATTAGCGCAAAAGGAATCCTTTCCAGATGTGATAACTACCTTGAGATCTGATCATTCCTTGTCGAATAAGCATAAATTCTCTAGCTTAACACCATTTATTGATAAGAACGGATTAATCCGTGTAGGAGGTAGACTAAGGTTTACGTCTTTAGATATGAATAAAAAACATCCTGTACTTCTAATGTCAAATCATGTCCTTACAAGGCTTATTTTCAATCACAAACATATTATACTTCTACACCCAGGGCCTCAACTACTTTTGGCCTCAATCAGACAATTTTACTGGCCTGTGGGTGGTCGTAATTTAGCACGCAAAGTAACTAAAGCTTGTATGACTTGCTTCAAATTTAATCCTTCATTCTCTACTTACCCAATGTCTAGCCTACCTGATAACAGAGTCAGACCGTCTCTGCCATTTCAATATACCGGTATCGACTACGCTGGTTCTTTCCTGTTAAAGGACAAATTTGGACGAGGATCCAAAATTGTGAAAGGCTATGTATGTGTTTTCGTGTGCTTTTGCACAAAGGCAGTACATTTAGAGTTAGTTTCCAATTTAACGAGTGAATGTTTTTTATCTTGCCTCAAGAGGTTTATTTCAAGGCGAGGATTGCCATCAGAAATTTATTCGGACAACGGCAGTACCTTCATTGGGGCACGAAACGAACTAAAAGAACTAGGCCATTTTCTATTTAACAATAAAAATTTTATTAATGACTACCTTGCTCAAAATACCATAAGATGGCACTTCATCCCTCCTTATACACCTCATTTTGGAGGTCTCTGGGAGGCAGCCGTTAAAAGTATGAAATTCCATTTAAAAAGAATGATGATTAATAAAAAACTCGTTTATGAGGATTTCAATTCACTAATTATACAAATTGAAGGGATATTAAACTCTCGGCCTCTCTATTCATTATCAAATGATCCTAATGACCTTCAACCAATAACCCCTTCCCATTTTCTTATTGGACGCCCTACAACAACGCTGCCCAATGCTGACTTAACAGAGTTGCCAACCAACCGATTGTCACGATTCCAAGATATACAACGGCTGTACCAAGAGTTTTGGGGTCGATTCACGAAAGAATATATCTCACAACTACATCAACAATACAAATGGAAGGATACAACAAATCCAGTCAAGGTCGGATCCCTAATTCTTATTAAAAATGATCACCAGCCACCATGTAACTGGCCAATGGGTCGCATCGTACGATTGTTCAACAGCAAGGATGGTATCTCCAGGGTGGCAGAAGTGAAAACTTCAACCAAGATTATTGTGCGTTCAGTCAGACATTTGTGCCCACTTCCTATTGAAGAAGAAATAAGTGCCACAAAATAAACTACTATCTGTGTGTAATTTAAAGAACAACTAACATTATTTGTTTTAATCTTACAGTGCTATGTATGTATACATCCATTTCTGTTATTGTAATAATTTCACTAGAATAATGAACTTGTTTCCTATTGTCTTTTGAAGGTTCCCTTCAAAGGGGGGAGTTTATGTTAATACTTTTGATATGATGTATATTTTATTTTTACTGAAATTTTGCCTAACGTGGCAACACTGTCTAAATCAGTAGCAACACGACAAGATACTGCGCAGTCGCTACATAATTATTTTGTAACATCAATCACCATTTTTGCTCTCTCATATTCCGACCGCAGAACAGTGAACATCGCTTTTACAATTAATAAACAAAGTGTTACTATCAATCGATTCAATTTCTTTCCACTACATACCTATTCACCAGCACAATTTAATTCCATTTATTTAATAAAACAAGAGTGATGGACAAAGGTGGGTAAAGGAAATATGTAAGGACACTCTAAGGCCTCAATCTGCCTACTCCTTAGAGTGGTGGACAAAGGTAGGTAAAGGAAATATGTAATGACACTCTAAGGCCTCAATCTGCCTACTCCTTAGAGTGGTAGACAAAGGTGGGTAAAGGAAATATGTAAGGACACTCTAAGGCCTCAATCTACCTACTCCTTAGAGTGGTGGACAAAGGTAGGTAAAGGAAATATGTAAGGACACTCTAAGGCCTCAATCTGCTTACTCCTCAGAGCGGTGGATAAAGGTAGGTTGGGTTGTTGTAGCTCGATTACGGGGCCTCAATCTGCCTACTCCCGAAATCTCGCCGGAGATCGTCTGTGAGGTCTCAGTGTGTTCAACCCTAGGCCTCAGAGATATCTCTCTGAGGCCTTAGAGTGTCCTTACATATTTACTTTACCCACCTTTGTCCATCACTCTAAGGAGTAGGCAGATTGAGGCCTTGCCTTAGAGTGTCCTTACATATTTCCTTTACCTCTTGAAAATGGCTCCAAAACAGGAGCCGAAACGTCGAGTTTCCATAAATTCTGGACGCGGTTTAACCCGAGAACCAAGCATGTCTCATATATATATATATATATATATATATATATATATATATATATATATATATATATATATATATATATATATATATATATATATATATATATATATATATATATATATATATATATATATATATATATATATATATATACATATATATATATATATATATATATATATATATATATATATATATATATATATATATATATATATATATATATATATATATATATATATATATATATATATAAAGGTTAAGGGCAAGATCGTAAGGAGACAACCGCATACACGTATTTCAAGCTTATTAGCTATTATCAGTACGGTATAGCCAGGTGATGATGGGAACATGGTGATTTTTTTGCCTCCGTGGCGATTTTGGTTGTTGCCCTCGAATTGAGGGTCTTCCGAATGTTGCTGCAATTGTGCATTGGTTGCCTGTTGTGACTCCGTGTATTTTTGCTTCTTCATCCAGAGCGTTCCCATCATCATTTGGCTATACCGTACTAATGATAGCTAATAAGCTTGAAACACGTGTATGCGGTTGTCTCCTTGCGGCCTTGCCCTTAACCTTTTTCCTTGTATAGTATACAGAAATGCCGTGTTAAAAATCCTGTTATAAATTATATATATATAATAATAATAATAATAATAATAATAATAATAATATTTATTCTGGCAAAAATTACACAGCCTTGTCAAACAAATACCAAATATAAGATTATAGAACTAAAATTGCGAAATAAACATCAAAAACAAACAAAAATACAAAAGACAAAAGAAACAAATTTACACACATAAAAAAATGGCATCTTATGTTGTCTCTAGTGGCTCTACTCTATCCACTCAATGTCCATATTGAGGTATTCACTTAAAGAATAAAATGGATACTTCATAAGAGTGTTTTTCACATTTCTCCTAAATTCTCGCCTATGTTTTGATCTTATATTCTGGGGGATTTTATTGAAGAACTTGACACCCCAGCAATTCACCCCGGTTTCAGCTCTTTTTATTCTATGATAAGGAATGGATATGTTCTGTTTGCCTCGGGTACCATATTCGTGGTAATCACCGTTTTGGTTGTAGTCTTCTTGATGTTGGTAAGTATATAAGACACTTTCCAAAATATATGCTGAAAAGATGGTAAGTATGCCTGTCTTCGTGAATAAGGTTCTACAACTTGTACGGCTGTCTACAGAACAGATTATTCTTACTGCAGCTTTCTGTTGCAGAAATATTTCAGACACTCCAGGGCTACTCCCCCATATTAGGATACCATAGGTAGCCCTACTTTGGAAACATGCATGATAAGCTGTCAACACTGTCTGGTAATTACTGATGTTCATCAGACGCCTCAACAGATACAGACATGACGCCAATGTGCCTTGGAGCTTTTCAATGTGCATTGACCAGCGAAAATCTGATTGTATATATACACCAAGAAATTTCACAGATTGTTTTTGTCTTGGTTGCGTTTGGTGGGAGCTGATATTCAAGACTTTTGTTTTGTTTACATTGAGTTTCAGTTTATTATTTCTAAACCATTCTCCTGCTTCCGACATTGTGATATTTCTTCTCTCATTAAGTTCAGCTTCATTTCTGCCAATGTTAACAAATGAGGTATCGTCTGCATAGAGAGAAACTGCATCAGACGAAACGTTCTGTGGAAGATCATTTGTGTATATAATGAATAGGAGAGGCCCTAGCAGCGAACCCTGAGGTATACCGCATGTTTGTGTCTGCCAACTCGAGTACTGTTCATTTATCTTCACTCTTTGGTATCGGTTGGTAAGGTATGACTTAAAGAGCCTCAGTGGCAAACCCCTAATGCCATAGTGTTCCAATTTGGTTAGTAATATCTCATGTGATACTATGTCAAATGCCTTATGTAAATCACAATATATGCATTGTGCCATATTGCCAGAGTCCAGCGCCTCACTTAATTTATTTGTTGTGTTTTATATATATATATATATATATATATATATATATATATATATATATATATATATATATATATACATACATATATATATATATATATATATATATATATATATATATATATATATATATATATATATATATATATATATATATGTGTGTGTATGTATGTATGTATCACACTGACAACTCAAAAAATACTGTACCCATTCTGATAAAATTTGGTAGGTACCTTCCTTTTACAAGTTGCTTGGGTAAGCTCGTTAGCCAGGAAAATCGGCACAGGTTTGTCCGGAAAATTTTGTGTTTTCTTTTGGAAAATGTTTATATCTCCGGATATAACAAAGTGAGGGCAACCAACGCATATTTGTATTATAAATAGTGAACCATGTACCATAGGTCTGTACGTTAGTTGAAAGACAAAAAGTTATAGGCATTTAAAGAAAAAAAGTTTGGGGTTTTCCTCAAAACGCCAAAGTCGCGATTTGAAACGTCAAAATTGGAAACATTTAGGCAAATATCCTGAAGCAAATACGGGTTATATAAAGAAAATCTCGCAAGCAGAGTGTTTTACAAACCCTTAAGTTTCAGTTTCAACCGTCATTGTCCTTCATTTTACTAAAATATTTCCACAAAATTCATTTCCAATAGACCCTTTCTCTGATGCTTTGGCTGTAGGTTTAGTTACGTTTATGGTTTAACGGTCTATAATTTTTAGCCAATTTTCGTAGAAAACATTTGTTAAAGAGGAGATGGCGACTTTTGAATTCTATAAATGAGTTCAACCTAGGCCTCTAGAACCCATATCCGTGTTTAGTTTCAGTTTTTATTTGTTTACATATATACAGGGTGACGCATTTCTATGGTAAAGCTCAGCATAATTCTATACATTAATTATAGGGTGCCTTGAGTTGCATTTTATAAAATTATGTTGACAATCACAGGATGGCCCATAAGTCGCTGGTGATATGTACAATTTTTTTTTCAAACATCGCTTATATTATTGCATTTTTGCATTTTAATCCAAGTATAATGCATTTTTGTAAGAAAATATCGAGACGCAGTATGTGCGTTTTGGTAGCATTTCATTAAATGCTTCAAACTTCAATAACTCAATTTGTTATTAACCTAAGGTTCGTTGGCTAGGAAACCAGTTTTCTCATAAACATTTTAAATTTATTTTCGAAGACTTTTTGTACATTTTCAAACAATAAGTTATTTTGGTAAAATATGGTACATTGCTTCTACTATATAGGTTATACCGGTAACCAAATTGATGCCTACTTGCATTAATTTGCTAGTAAACACATTTTTATGAAAATTCACTTCCATAAGGCACTTGCTGCGCTCAGACTTCTGTTTCTATTATTCTATTTTATTTTATTGTTGCCGTTATAGAATAAATAAACAAAAGAATAATTTCAAAATAATAAAATATTAGATATAAAATTTCAAGTTATAAAAAAAGAGAAGGGTCTTGAATTCGGAAAAAAATCCTTGTAGCGCATTCCACTAGAAACGGATTTTCAGAATAGTATTATATTACCGTAGCGTGCGCGTACGGTGTGCAAAAAATAATGTAAATAATAATAAATTTATTTATTTCCTCTCATCCAGTATTCGTGGTCATTATTCCGAAAATTATGCCTTGTGAAAGTCTATCTCTTTGTACAAATGGATTTTTCATTTAAATTTTGAAGTGCCAGAAGAACGAGTGACCTTGAAAATTAAAAAAAATTGTCTGCGGCGCCAAGGGGGGCTACGGCCCCCTTCGCTTTCCTTTGGAGCCACGGGGATTCTGCTTCACCCACTCTCGAAATTAGGAGCCGCCACTGTTGGATAGCTACTGCGGTCCCTCTAAGAAAATCTAGCACACCTGTAAGCTAAACATCAGGTTTAAATATTAAGAGGGGACAACTTTTAAATCCACATAACTCAGATAGTGTATGATAATCAAATTAACAAAACAGCTGATAATGAAAATACTGCCAATTAAGTTTGGTTACAACCGAATCAGGAATACCTAAATTATTTGGAAAATTAGTGAGCAAATTGCTGCGCATTTTTGGGTAGTAAATCATGAAGAGCAACATAGTTGTTGCGGACCAATGATGTCCACTATGAATATCTTGCTGGTTCGTTTAAATTCGTGGACTGTATTTCTTGTTGTTTAAACACTCTTTAATATATTGAACTAATACTTTACAATAAATGATACACTTAATATTATGATAATACTGTTCTACACCTTGGCGTGTTGCTCTCTTGGATTCTGATCGATAAATACGTACTAGGAAAAGGAATACTTCCTGACTCTCATACTAGATGCCCCTTCTACTGAAGTACCCCTTCTTCTCCTGGTTAGGTGTGCCTTCGGCTGACATCTCGAGCGTTGACATCCCGCTGGCCTTGAAAGATGGTGCTTTCAAAGTGTTCTTCTGGTTCCTCTGAGTGGATGGGAAGGGCACATATACGTGCAATGGATCGCTTAACCTCGGAGGGCCGGACTCTAACGCTGATCACCCTAATGACACCGTCTTGACCTGGATGTAGCTGTGTGATTCTGCCAATTGGCCAGGACAGTGGTGGAACGTCGTCTTCTTTTAAAAGGACGAAAGTACCAATCTTCAGTTGTTCTTGGCAATATTTCTTCCATTTTGTTCTTTTCTCTAATTCGGTTATGTATTCTCTTTGTGAGCGTTTCCAAAAGTGCTGGCAAATGGCTTGTAAATGCTGGTATTTAGATAAAAGATTCGTGGGCAGTGAGGATACCTCTTCCTCGGGTATGGCCGTCAATGGTCGTCCAATCAGAAATTGGCAGGAGTGAGTGCACTGTCGTCGTTGGGATCGGAGGACATGGGGAATTTAATATAGCCTCGATTTGGGCCAGTACAGTATAAAACTGCTCTAATAAAATTTAATGCAATGTCCGAAAAAATATGGCGTGGTTTTCCGCGTCTAGAAGCAAACCGTTTCAAGCATTGAATAAAGGCGTTTGTTGTTAATTGTGATACTAACTCTAAGTGTATCGCTTTTGTGCTGGTTTCTCGATCCTTTACTAAAAATGGACCACCGTAGTCGACGCATACACTATAGAAGGGAAATGTCGCTGAAACCCTGCATTCAGGTAAATTTCCCATTTTGTACTGGAGAGTATTCGGTTTTGCTCTAAAGCACCGTATACATTGGTGAACGAGTTTTCTTGCTAAGTTTCTACCGCGAATAACCCAATACTGTCGTCTACTATGGTACAAAAGCATTTGAGGTCCTGCATGCAACAACTGAGTGTATAATTCTTTAAATAATAAAATGGTGAGATGATGTGCGCCTGATAGTAGAATTGGGTGTTTTGAGGCCTCATTTAATGCAGACCCTTGAAATCTGCCACCAACCCGTAACACACTCTCACTATATAAAAATGGTGATAACGATTGTAAATCGCCTGTTACGTCAGAATTATCTTTTAATTGTTTAATTTCCGCTGAAAATGTTTACTCTTGAGCCATTTTTACTAAGCTCTTTAACGCTACGTTAAGTTCATGCAGTGAAAGCAAACCAATTTTTCTTTGATCCCTTTTAATTTTTAAATTATTTATAAATCTTAAACAGAATGCTGTAATGCACACCAATTTTGAGAAGATGAATATTTTTTTATTGGAAAGTCTTGTAGAGGGATTTTTTGCACAGCATAAGAATCAGTTTGAACCTTTACATTGGTTAAGTCTATTATTTGTCCTGTATTTGTACAAAGATTCCAAGAACTGTTAGGCAGGCTTAAAAAGTTTGGGCCAAACCACCGAGTTAACTAGAGTCTTTGGATCTGTACCACGACTTATTATATCTGCAGGATTATCGTCTGTGTTTACGTGATGCCAATTATCTGTGTTGGTTAATTCTTTAATCTCGCTCACTCTGTTTAGAACAAATGTTTTCCAACGACTAGGGTCACCCTTTATCCAATAAATGGTAATCATTGAATCAAACCAATAAAACACATTATTAAAATTTATTTCTAATGATTGCGTTACCTTGTTAATTAAATTTGACAGTAGAACTGCACCACATAGTGCTAGACGTGGAAGTGTTATTTTCTTAAGTGGTGCAACCCTTAATTTTGAACATAATAATTTTGTTGAAATGTGTCCTGTTTCATCTATAGACCGAATATATACACATGCACCGAATGCCTTTTCTGACGCGTCGCAAAATCCATGTAACTCAATGGAAATATAATGGGAAATAAGAGCATGACGCGGAATTTTTAAATGATCTAAAAAATGTATATTTTCTCTAAAGTTGACCCATTTCCTTTCAATGTTTTTAGAAACCGGTTCGTCCCATGATAATTTTGATTGCCATAACTCTTGAATTAATAGTTTAGCCACAATAACAACTGGATTAATTAAGCCCAAAGGATCAAATATTTTGCATACACTTGATAGGATGGTCTGCTTTGTGTCATTGATCACGGATTTATTAAATTGATTTGAATACCGTATGTTATCATCCTTCGGATTCCAATAAATCCCTAATGTTTTGTTTTTAACGTCGTCCATTTCTAAAATATTTAATTTTAGCGCGTCATTTGTTTGCAATTTACCTAATAGATATGGATTATTATTGCTTAACCACTTTCGTAGTTCAAAACCTCCGCTTGATAATATTGCTGATATTTCTCTTTGTATTTGCAAGACTTCTTCAATTGTGTCTCCGCCAGCTAATAAATCGTCTACATAAAAGTTGTTCATTATAAATTTACTAGCAATGGGATATGACGACTGATTTTCAATTGCCAACTGAGCAAGGCAACGAATGCTGAGATACGGCCTTGATGTGGTACCATACGTGACTGTATTTAATTGAAAACACTGCACCGGTTTTGAACTTGAATCGCGCCAAAATATTTTTTGAAATTTTCGCTCATTTTCATCAACTAATACTTGTCTGTACATTTTTGATATGTCCGCTGTTAAAGCATATTTGTATTTCCTAAAGTTTAATAATATTGTGAATAAATCTTGTTGTATAGTAGGTCCGGTGTACTGAACGTCATTTAATGAAAAACCAGTATCTGATTTCATGGAAGCATCGAAAACAACTCTAAGCTTTGTCATAAGACTTGAGTCCTTCACTATACAATGATGAGGTATAAAATATCCTTTAGCATTATCTAAACTAATTGCTGTCATATGACCTAACCTTTCGTATTCCAACATGAACTGGGCATATTCTTGTTTTAATTTAAAAATGTTATTTAATTTTCTTTCAAAATTCTCAAACCTTAATAAAGCTAGGTTTTTTGAATTCCCTAAATGATGGACTGAATTTTTAAAAGGTATTTTTACTACAAACCGGCCATCATTACTGCGTTTAGTATTTTTTATGTAATGATTTTCATAATATTTTTCAGATTCTGATAAAGTCGATTTTTTGTTTGTTACTTCTTCGATGATCCAAAACTTTGCTACTTCATCATTAATTTCTTTGTCAATTGTACTTAAACAAGTTACTGAATTATTACAATTGGTCATTGGCAATTTGCCTGCAATGATCCACCCAAATAACGTAGATTGTAGAACTGGTAAAGAAGGGCCTAATTTATATTGATCTTGACATATTATAGACCAAAACGTATCTGCGCCTAAAAGCATATCAATATTTCTTGATCTGTTAAATGTAGGATCAGCCATGTTATTTAAGATGTTGAAGGGAATCTTTAATGAATTAATGTTAAAGGAACTAATTGGCAGTTTGCTTGTAATTGTTGATAAAACTAAACAATTTACCTCTGCTAAATAATTATTATTAAGAAAATTTTGTAAATATTTCATTGTTGGCAATTCTGATTCGCAATTAAATGATTCCTAATCCCTACGAGTTCTAAGATCGAACTTTTATGTCAATATATGAATAATAATACGGTCCCATGATTATGATCTGTTGATTCCCCTAATACCTTAAAAGCTCTTAAATGTTTTAAGGTATTGTCATATAATTGTCTAAGTTCCGTGTGTGACTCGCGCATCATAGAGTTTAATTCAAAAATACCCTTAATGTGATTTTGTATTATTAATTTTTTATTCTCATATCTGTGAGTAAGTAATTGCTAAGCAACTTGATAATTTATGGCGGAAATTTCCTGCTGCATCTCCTTCGAGAGATGTCTGCAGGAACAAAATTTTTGAATGTCTGACAAAAGCTTATTATCCTCTACTAATGCTTTAAAACTATCTTTAAACCCCATCCACTGTTCATATTTACCTGAAAAGGTGGGCATTTTTATTGTTGGTAATTTTACCTGATTAATGTTAGACGAATATTCATTTGTTTCACGCCTACCTTTAATTTCATGATTAGAAGTTACATCAATCTCATTTACATTTGATACAGGAGCATCTTGAACTTTATAATACTCGGAAAGAATAGATTTAGCTTGAGCTAATGTTGAGAAATAATTTTCTTCAAAATCGTCACGTTGAGCATCTGATTCAGTTGGATCGATTTCATCTAAGATATCTTGAACTGATTCGAATTTTTGCCATAGTGGCTCAATTTTTGACGTTCTTAACTGAATTTGCATTACAACTTGATCGTCTAATTTGGCAGAATTAATTTTGGAAAGAAAAGTTTTAAAACACGTAACATTACCTTTAATTGTTGTTCTGATGTTTTTTAATTGTTCTGGACTTTTTTAAATTATATTATCTGATTTTTTACTTTGACTACTTATTACAGACATTATGTAAATAAAAAACTGTACGTGCACTGACACAAATAGAAACAATATTATACTATAAATGGGTTTTGTTAAATGGCAAATTAATGGAAATGGAAGGGACTTACGATACAGTGGACTTCTGCTGCGCTGATTTCTTGTTTCTTGATCTGATGCGGCTCGATTGACCAAATGTTGTGGACCAATGATGTCCACTTGAATATCTTGCTGGTTCTTTTAAATTAGTGGACTGTATTTCTTGTCGTTTGAACACTCTTTAATATATTGAACTAATACTTTACAATAAATGATACACTTAATATTATGATAATACTGTTCTACACCTTGGCGTGTTGTTCTCTTGGATTCTGATCTATGAATACGTACTAGGAAAAGGAATACTCCCAGACTCTCATACTAGATGTCCCTTCTACCCCAAGGACCCCTTCTTCTCCTGGTTAGGTCTGCCATCGGCTGACGTCTCGAGCGTTGACAATAGTTTTTCCCCACTAATGTTCTAATGAGAACAAATTACTTATTTCTTTGCATCCTAAGGCTTCTCAGCACAGCTCTCAGGTCAGGTAAACCCTATTGTAAAAATGTACTTAGTTTGAACTTCTTGTACAGTTTGGTTGATTTTAATGATGTCTTAAGTAATGTGACATCAGACAGAAATAATTTTCGTAAATTTTTACAATGCTACTATTATAATAGGCTAATTTTACTAACATACTTTTATTTAGACTTGCATGCATCCTGTTATAACTTTTTTTTATTATGGTAAAATTATATGAACAAAGTATTATATTGTATTGCATACATACATACATATTGCTCAATGACATTCAAAAGATTTCCATTCCTTCTTGATTGGCAAGATTGGGGGTGTGTAATGTCAGAACTTGTACTGATATGTCTGGAGTTTCCGACAGGAAAATCTCTGAGTATAGTGTTGTCTTTCAGGAATCACAATGTGACCTTTCTGTCATTTAGTTTGATTTTGATCTTGATATTTTTTGAATTCTTATCGCTTAATGCGGAACATCTTTAAAAATTTTAAAAGTGGCATGTTTAGAATTGAAAAATAATTGTTAAATATTTTATAGCTGTGAATAATCTCAAGCTTACACTTCTCTGAAATTCCTTTGTTGAGTACTCATGATCTTAGTGGTTTTTTTATGCCGCCATACTTTCCTAGTACCGTTGCAAGGAACCTAAAACGGTTGTTAATGGCTACTTTATTAAATACAAAATTATAGTTACTCATTATATACTAATAACTTGGCATATTTCTCATTATTAAAATTTATTTTACTCGTAGGTTGTGGACATATATATATATATATATATATATATATATATATATATATATATATATATATATATATATATATATATATATATCAACCAGGGATATACTCATTCTGTCTATTGCATACGACCGCTGTGGCATAGAAGCTCAGCACAGCATAGCGAATTTTTGAATACCATTCAGTCGGCAAAAAATATCCCGCAAAAGGGAATTATGTTACACTTTTATGGTATTACACTCTTTTATTATAAACAATCGAGTGTGAGTAGTGAGAAATACAAAATATCAGATTAAACAAATTTATATATATATATATATATATATATATATATATATATATATATATATATATATATATATATATATATATATATTAGGTTTTGAGTTTTTGGAGTTTTGATAAAAATAATTTATAACTCCAAAGTACAAAAGTTAATAAAAATGAAAATTACAACAGTTTTAAAAGAGGCAAACAAGAAGTGTTGCCAGTACAGCGTACAATGTAATAATAATTCAATCTTATTTTAAAAAGTCTGGACTCAGCAAGTGCGTTATCGAAGTGAATTTTCATTAAAATGTTTTTAACACAAATATGCCTCTTTAATGCAAGCAGGCATCAATTTGGTCACCGGTGTAACCTATATAGTAGTCGCGAGGCATGGCGGGAGGAGACGCCGGGCATTCCACGGGACGCGCTCGTCTGGTTCACGGACGGATCCGGCGGGGAGCGTGGGACGGGGGCAGGTGTTTACTCGGAAGGACCGAGGGTAAGTCATAGTATTTCCCTCGGAGCCCATGCAACGGTGTTTCAGGCCGAGATGTACGCCATCCTGCACTCTGTGCGGGAGAACAAGAGGAGGGACCAACAAGCAGATCCTCATAGCCACAGACAGCCAGGCAGCCCTTAAGGCACTAAGTAGCCCACGGGTAAATTCCTGGCTGGTGAGTGAGTGCCGAGACGAGACGAGCGACCAGGCTGGGCAGAATGAGGTGACCCTCATCTGGGTGCCGGGCCACTCGGGGGTCAAAGGCAATGAAGAAGCTGACAGTCTCGCGAAGAGAGGGTCAGCAGAACCATTTATGGGACCAGAACCGGATCTGGGCGTGTCAAAGAGCACTGCCAGGGGAGCCGTTAAGTCCTGGGTCAGAAACCAACACAAGGTGTACTGGGCGGACTGTCCAGGGCTCAGACATGGGAAGTCAATAATTGACGGACCCAGTTCAAAGAGAGCTGTGGAGCTGCTAAACCTTAGCAGAGGACAGCTCAGAAACACAACAGGTCTCTTGACGGGACACATGGCCGTCAAGAAACACCTCATTAAATGGGGCGGTTCGAAGGGGACCTCACATGCAGACTCTGCGGCGAGGGGGAGGAATCAGCCCAGCACATCTTGTGTGAGTGTATAGCTCTGGACCGGAAAAGACAACTGATCTACGGTCACTCTAGACCGGAGACAGAGCAATATAAAACTTCACCCTACCAATCGCTGTGCAGACTAGTTCAAGGCACAGTGATTTTGGAATGGGTGGAGTAAGACTAAGGGTATGCACAATCAACCAAGGGTTGCGGTGCTATCGGGGCGGCAAGGCCGCGGACGAGCCCTGAGGGAAAAAAAAAACCTATATAGTAAAAACAATGTACCGTACTTTATCAAAATAACTTGTATGAAAATGTACAAAAATTTTCCGAAAATAAACTTAAAATGTTTCCGAGAAAACTCGTTTCCTAGCCGACGCACCTTAGGTTAATAGCCAATTGAGTTATTTAATTTTGAAGCATTTAACGAAAATTCGCTACCAAAACGCAGTTACCGTGACTCGATTGCAATAAGGAACGTAAAAAAATTGTAGGTATCACCAATGACTTATGGGCCAGCCTGTGATTGTCAAAAAAAAAAGATACAGCTCGAGACTTCCTATAAGTAACGTATACATTTTTTTCTCGTATCTTGCATAATAACAATTATATTGAGCTTTACCGTAGAAATGTGTCACTGTATATATGTAAACAGAAAGTAAACCCACATATCTAGTCTCTTCATTAGCGAATTGTATTATGAATAAACCATAAACTTAACTAAAACTACTGCCAAAGCATCAGAGAAAGGCTCTATTTGAAATGAATTTTCTGGAAATATTTTAGTAAAATGAAGAACAATTATGGTTGAAGCTGAAACTTAAGGGTTTGCAGAACACTCTTTACATAATCCGTATTTCTTTCAGGTTCTTTGCCTAAATTTTGCCATTTCAAATCGCGACTTTTTACGTTTTGAGGAAAACCCCAATTTTTTTTCTTTAAATGCTTATAACTCTTTTGTCTTTAAACTTACAGACCTAAATTTTGGTAAATGGTTCACCCTTTATATATATATATATATATATATATATATATATATATATATATATATATATATATATAATTGAAACTGACCCCGGATATGGGTTCTAGGGTACCTAGTTTGCGCTCATTTGCATAAATTTCTTCTAAATTTAAAAGTTGGGATCTCCTCATTAGTTTTTTTTTTTTTAAAGAAAATTCACTAAAACAAGCACTTGTGAAGCCACGGGAAAAGTTTACGACGGTAATAAATATGGAACGGTTTCACTAAGTTAGGGCAAGAACAAACAACCATATATGCTATTCAAATTGAATTAAATCTTAAAACTTTCATCTCATCTTTCTCAAATTATTTTTTATACAAAAACTTGCTAAAAAATTCATCGGAATAACAACAATCTAATTAGATCACAGTAAAGTTAAATGAGACAAAAAAAATTGATAAGAAGTAAAGTCACTAACTAGGATTAGAACTCGTTATGTAGGAGTCGATTATCCGATGTACAGGCTTAGCCCACTTGGCTACGCTCGACATGTATGTAGCAGGTATATTCCATAGTACCCATTGATTGTCTAACATCTTTACTATTTACACAAAACAATTTTGATTTACAATGGATTTTTTGCTCATATTTTAACGTTAGTTTAATGTTAGTCATTTCGTGTCGTATTTTTCACTCACATTCGTACTTCTACCATAATTATAAATTTTGACGTTTTAACTTCTTGAATCAGATTTAATTAATTAAAAATTAATTTACCTGTAACTTTTTTGTCTTTTAACATAGCGATCTGAATTTTGGTACACAGGATACTCTTTATGACAGAAACCAGCGTACCAAAAATTTGGTTTCCCTTACTTTGTTATTTTTGGAGATATAAATTTTTTTCGAAGGAAAACTCAAAATATTCCGGAAAAACCTGGGCCGATTTTCCTGACTAGCGAACTTATCCAAGCCACTTGCAAAATGAAGGTATGTGCCAAATTTGATCAAAATTGGCCCATTATTTTTTGATGATGAAAATGAAATTATGCCAATACTGGTTTACTCACCGCGGTATCTTTAAAATTTTCTCTCATCTCATGGGTAGAGTTCTGAAACTGGGCTAGCATTTTTGTTTTGGTATACCTTCTTTGCATAATTTTTTTTGTTAATCCAGAGTATTAGTAATTTCGTTAAAATATTTAATTGAGTTTTGATTGATTTTATTGGTTTAATTGACAATGAATATAGCCTTATTTGATGATATTATTATTATTTTGTTTGTTTTTCAAATGGGTCAAATCAATCAGACTCTATAAATACAAGCTATAACGTTTTATTTCTGGTTATTAAATTCGTTAGAAAAAACATAGCTATATCAAAAATTATTATTGATCGTTATCTATAATTTACACAAATCAACATCTTATTTGAACAATGAATTAAATAAACTATGCTCTATTAATTTGGCCTTTATCAACATATCCCCCTTAATGTTCTAAACATACATAAAGTTCATCAATGTGACTGACATTATTAAAATTAAACACAATATATAAAAGTCTGCACATTTATAATGATAATATTTATATGATCGACTTACTGGTTAGTGTCTCTAATTGATTATTCCTTAAGATGTGTATTATTATTCGCCATTGGATCTCCTGTTTGGATTTTATAATTGCCACCATTTCATTGGGGCAATCAATTTATATCGGGCTTAATTTGGATATCCCTTTGTGTGAAAAATTTTCTTCAACCTTGACTTATTGCTGGTTATTTGCCATCTAATATTAAGACGGTTTTAAAAACGGAGTGCTAGTTACACTTATAGTTTCCCAGTTTTCACACTAAATATCTTTTACTGCATCTGCAGTTTATAATCGAAATGTTTAACTATTACGCACTTTTTTTCAGTCTATCGTCAAGTGTCTAATGCACCATTGCGCCAATTTATGATCGAAAGTCGAATGCTGACTTCCCAATGCTGAATTTCTAACTGCTGAAAATGGAATGCCTAACGCACATTGCGTCAGTTCATGATGGAGTCTTCAATGTCGAATCGTGAATCTACATTGATGAAAATCTCAACTTCAAATGCCTAACGCACATTGCGCCAGTTCAAAATCGAGTTTCCGAATCTACATTGCTGAAAATCTCAACTTCGAATGCCACCTGCATTGCCGCCGTTTAGCTTAAATATCTACACCTTTTCTCACAAAAAAATCTCCTTCTGACTGCAGCTGTGTAAAACAAAGTTCAACAGCCCTGCAGCTACCATTGTCCAACTTCTTTATTAGTTTCACTTATAGAGAGAGAAAAAACGTCCCCGCGTTTCACGGCTAATAAACACTCTGTGTGTCTTTTCAGAATTTATAATTTACTGACGATAAAAAATTATTTTTAACTGTGACTATATCTATTTTACATTCACCGATTCACTAGGATCAAATAAAATTAAAATTATTTACTTCAAGCAGAACACTATAAAAAAAACAAGGCATTGTTCTGTGTTCTTTATATTGTAACGATATTTGCCAGTCAATCAAAACACTATACGTAAAAAATAAAGCATTGCTCTGTATTCTCTTAATTCTTATGATATTTCTTATTTAACCCATACCCTTCAACACTTAATTAAATATAAAGGGCATTTAAATATCAGGATGCATACATTTAATATTCACGGCTCGTTTTTCTCCACAATAAAATGTTTCCATTTTTCTGACATATTTGCAATTTATAGCAATATATATATATATATATATATATATATATATATATATATATATATATATATATATATATATATATATATATATATATATATATATATATTGATATATATTGATATAGTATAAACGGGGGGAACAGGGATAGTATCTATAAATATCACTTTCAAAGTAAGACAGAATACACATTTACACAAACTTAAACACGGTGACGGTCAAAGAACCTATTTATGGGCAAATGCAATGCATGTAGAATATGAAAAAATGGTATTATTTGATAAATCAGACGGTACATATGGAAAACACATGTATAGATGTGTAGGTCATGCACTCTGGATACACACACACACACACACATATATATATATATATATATATATATATATATATATATATATATATATATATATATATATATATATATATATCAACAAGAAAGTGAGAACACCTAACGAAATATGCTGTTAGAACAAAATTTTAAAAGTAAAATGTAAAGCATGATTTAGAAACCCGAGACAAATTTAACAAATGTGCAGATAAAGGAAGGGCAAGTTATCAAATATTGATAAACAGTTGTGTACACAAACATATGTGGTAGTTATAAGGCATAAATGTATAAGAAGTGTTAATCTATAAAAGACAGAAGAAAAAAGACTGTAAATACCACTAGGTGAGCTTTAACAGAGAGTTATGTGAGAGACAATATAATGAACAAGAAAAGAGACGGTAGCAGATAACCACAATAAAGCTAAAATAGTTTTAGAAAGTCTTGTTATGCAAGAATTTCTAGTGAGTAAGGTTTTGATAGGTAATAGATGTCAATATAGGTTAGAAAATAATGCCAGAAAAATATTGTAAATTTGCATGATTAGATTAAGGTATTGAATGAATGGGCATGAGAAGAATAAGAATAGGTTACCGAGGTAATGCATGATACAAACAGAAAAATAGAAGGATTTGACAAAATATAGAGGGCGATAAAAAAAATTTAATGGTAACGGTGTTGTTAGGAAAAAATTACAACAAAGCCAGGACTTTGTGTGAAAATTAAGAAAGCAGAAGCAGCGATTTGGAAGTGATCCACAAAAAAATAATAAAAAGCAGTTCAATGTTAAAGCAGAAGATAAATATCAACAGAAATTGGATTTAAAGCGTCCAAGGAGATCAATAAAGTAAGCGATTAAATATAAAGTACTTACGTGTTCAAATAAAGAAAGAACTTGATAGTAAATACAAAGCAGGAAACCCACATTCAGGTGGGTACCACTAAAATAACCCATATTTCAACGTGTAAGAACAATAAATCAGTAACTCTTTATAAATAGAAAGCTTCATCAACGTATAGAAACAATCTCCATATTTATTTGATATAATAGTTAGAAAGGCAATCATCGAGGCGCCACCTTCCAGTTTCCGTTTGCATTAAAGATCCAGTGGGTAGACAACCAGTTTTACACGGAGGAAGTTCTAAGTAGTGCAGAATATGGGCTCTCATAAGTACAAAAATTTGAACATCTAAATATTGTAATATCATATATGTATAAGTATAAAAAAGTTATTGATCAATAACACTAAATTGAATTTTAAAAAAAATCGAATAAAACATATAACCAAAGTTGTGGGGGTTCATAGATTAAATATCAGCAATAATTTTAGTAAAAGAAGTTAGGTAGATAATAAGAATATTCTTGTCCCATTTATTTAGGTAGAATAAAGTTGCATTGTTATTTACCAGAAAAAAATTGCCTATTTATTTGTCTGCTTACATGTGAGAATATTCATTTAAATAAGAAAGGAGGTTTAGGACTTTGAATCTACAAGAAGACCCTGAGATTTTTGATAGCTAGCCGAGTTGAAACAAAGAACAAGTAAATATAAAGCAAATGCATTGTATTCGCTGATAAAAAAGGTCAAAGTACACACACACACACACACACACACAAATATATATATATATATATATATATATATATATATATATATATATATATAACTTTACGTACCTTCAATTTTTGTTAACTTACTGAATTCTGATCACAAAACGTTACCTAACGAACAAGCTCAGCTAGATTGGCTTTAACAGCTTTATAAATAGTTGTATACAGAAGAAAAGAAACTAAAGGGAAAATTTCCACACATTTATTAACACATTTAACTAATAGGCAAAGTATTAAAAAAATTACAAAAGATACATTTAACAAAATCACATTTTTTACATAAATAAATTCTCACGAATTTTCATAAACTTACTTACATAACCAGAGAAAGATATAAGCCTAACATATAACATATGTATCTCATAAAGTGACATAAAGAAATCAGTAGGTATTGCGGCACCTGGGACAGACAGGACGTGGGGGTAGGAGTGAGGGTACCCCCCATTCCTCCCCTAGGGGGCGGAGCCCCCACCCCCTTGTGGGCGTGGACACGCCCCAAGATGGCGAAACAAAAATGACGGAACCAAAATGGCGGAATAAAAAATGGCGGCTTTCGTTTTTAAAGATGGCGGCCTAACCTGTGATACCTTAAGCTGACATATACCCCTGACATTATAAAAAAATGGCGGCTTTCGTTCTTAAAGATGGTGCCTTTCGTTTTTAAAGATGGTTGAAGACTCCATTATTTAAAGTTACGTCACCCCAACCTTTAGAGCCGACAAATGAGAGTGAGGTTGATAAGCGAGAATAATGGTATTGGTCGAGGACTCCATGATTTAAAGTTACGCCCCCATTAAAACAAGCCATACATAAAGCTTTTGTTATTAGACATAAGACATAATAATTAATATGTTTAATATTAGACAGACTATTAGATTTCGCATAGAAATTATCCGAACGCCACAATTGTTATATGGGTAGGTTCTAAAAATTACACACAGAGGTCGTTGGCAAACAAAGAAGGAAGTTCAGAAACAAAATGGACAACAGGTTCAAATAGGAAACTAAACTTAAATAGCTCAGAGACAATAGAGGTCGCTGGCAAAACAAAGAAGGAAGCTCAGAAACAAAATGGACAACAGGTGCAAATCTTAAAAATAGGAACTTTTTAGCCTTATGTGTGGGCGCGGCAAGTAGTTGATTTTATTTTGAAAGAGATACAGGTTCGATTCCTGATATATGCTCCTTGATATGGTAGCGGCAAACAAATACAAAGAGGTACTGAATAACTAAACAGTAAGCTTAGAAACAATGGTTGGTTACAGGTTCAATTCCCGATGTTTGCAACTTTCTTAGTTTTAAAGCTAACCCCCCACGTGTTTAGTGTCATGTTACTCGTCTAAGTAAGCAGAATTCAAAAATGGCGACTAACGCTTGTGCGAAAATAAGATAAAAAACTTAAAACGCTTATCGCGGAAGATCCGTGAGATGTACGATAGAACCAACACATGCACGGTGTTAAGGAGGTCAAACCAAAGTGGAATATACAATAAAATGACCACTTCCGGTCTAAACTTTAAACCCTTATATCTTTTGAACGGAAAGTGATAGAAAGGAACCGGCTTCAAAAATATATCGTTTCGTAACAAGGTCTACACGAAAATGAGATAAAAAACTTCAAACCCTTATCGCGGAAGATCGGTGAGATGTACGATAGAACCAACATATGCACAGTGTTAAGGAGGTCAAACCAAATTGGAATATACAATAAAATGGCCACTTCCGGTCTAAATTTTAAATCGTTATATCTTTTGAATGGAAAGTGATAGAAATGAACTGACTTTAAAAATATATCGTTTCGTAACAAGGTCTACAAGATAATGAAATAAAATACTTCAAACCCTTATCGCCGAAGATCGGTGAGATGTACGATAGAACCAATACATGCACGGTGCTAAGGAGGTCAAATCAAATTGGAATATACAATAAAATGGCCACTTCCGGTCTAAACTTTAAATCATTATATCTTGTGAACGGAAAGTGATAGAAAAGAACCGACTTCAAAAATATATCGTTTCGTAACAAGGTCTACAGGAAAATGAGATAAAAAACTTAAAACCGTTATCGCAGAAGATCTGTAAGATTTACGAGAGAACCAACACATGCACGGTGTTCAGCAAGTCAAACTCTATAAGCATACCCAATAAAAATGTTACTTCCGGTAGACACTTCCGGTATAGCTATTCTTAGAGCTACATACATGTGTGACACCTCAAAATAATCGTCTTGTTGAACAGAAGAAAGAAATATAGTTTTTAAGTAAATCAGAACAAGTTGTGTTACACCTAAAAACAACACTCTCTTAGACTTAAGGAAGTTACTTTCAGAAAAAAATTCAACCATACCATAAAGACCAGTATTCAATAGCGTATTTAAATGTTGACTACATCAAGTGATGCGTGCTACAGACAAATTTTAGTACACCCTCTCAGACTTATTGAAGTTGACGACACAGACAGCTGTCAAGTGTACCTAACAAACTAAAGTAAATATGTCTTGAAGAACAGTCTTCAATTGCCCTAAACCAACACGCCTCTATCATTTCAGAGTAATCTTAGCCATGTGACCAGTTAAACTAAGTATCTTGAAGTGTAGCTTTTATGTATATGAGATATAAAATAATAAAACCAAAGATTTTATTGCCTATTACAACAACAAGCTAGAGTCACATCTATTCTGCCCCCCCTAGATGTAGCAGAAGCAACATCTCAACTAACACCTACAACTGCTACATACTTGGTAAAAATGGGTGCCACTAGCATTTCAGAGTAATCTTAATCATGCAACACTCTAACTAACTGTCTTGAGATGTGGCTTTATGTATCATTGGGTGGAAAAACAAGAAAACTAAAGAGTTGATTGCCTATTACAACAGTCAGCTAAAGGAACATTGGGGGGTATCAGAATAGGAATCCACTTAGTCATCTCCAGGGGCTCGGAATATCGATGCCCTAGAAGTGGCAGAAGCAACATTTCAATTAACACCAACAACCGCTACATACTTGTTGGACTTTGGTATGTTTGGTATTAAATTCGGTTTGCTACATAACCAATCATTTTTTATGAAAAATTCAACAATTTTTATTTCTGCGTAAGCGAATTTAATCAGAAATATAGAACCAATCTTCAAGGAACCGAAGTAAAATGATAAGAACATTAAGAACAAACATTCCGATACCGAAGTGATCCTAAACACACCATATGATGCAAATTCTGTAAATCTCTTTAAAAGAAGAAAAACAGAAGTCAAATACCTTAAGACAAATAGTAACGACGTACATAACAGATGTGTCTGAGGAGAAGCGTATTCAGAACCTTATTGAGTTTACTTAGTTTTAAGTATACGAATATAACAGTCTATGTACCAACCAACCAGGGCAACACAACTAACCAACCAACCAACCAACTGTTTTTGAGGTGTAGCCTTTATGTATGTATGTATGTAATTTAATTTTCGATAGTGTAAAATAAAATTAAAAAGTGGGATATATGAAAAATACGAAAACCAAAGATTTAATTGCCTATCACAACAACAAGCTGACGGAACATTTGGACCAACGGAATACCGACACCCTAAATATTTCAACCGAAGGAGCCCACTTAGAGTCATCCCCAGGGGATCGGAATACCGATGCCCAGAAGTGTCGGAAGCAACATCTCAAGTAACACCTAGAACTGCTACATACTTGGTAAAAATGGGTGGAGTTCAGACTGTAAACGACTTGATAGGTGGTACATATGTTTGCAAAGATTTGATTCTAAATTTAGCCTGTTGGATATCCAATCATTTCTATGAAAAGTGCAACCAACCAACTAACCAACCACCCAACCAACCAACCAACGTTGAGGGGCGTAGAGATAGCAAGCTATCTACAAGTGGACCCTCTGAATATATGATGTTAATGATGGATTAAGAGATTGAATTGGTACGTGTTTGTATTGAAGGCTTGCAAGCTACGTACAAGTGTCTGAATATATGATGGTAATGATGGGTTAAGAGATTTAATTGACATGTATTAAAGGCTTAGCGGTTTTCACTTGAGTCATCGTCATTCGAAAAGTATCAGAACGAAAACCAGGTCCTTTACTCTGGTATATCTTACTCAGTAGGAACCAAATGTCTTCGAAAACAACATTCTTTGCTTTTCTGAATGGCAAGTGAGCAGCCCCCCTTGTCGAACCCCTCCGAGCTAAAGGTAAACCCCACCCTGTCTTCAGGATCGACATCATGGACTATATGGCTCACAACATCTTTAATACGATCTTTGACCCACTTCTCTGGATCGTTGACATCGTCAGGTATATCTTGTAGTCTAAAGCATACGCTTCGTCTATCAAGTTTAAACTTCTTATTGGAGTTCACTGTATCTTCAAGTATTTGGAATGCCATTGTTTCGTGCTACACAACTGGCTGTTTGGTTAAGGACCGAAGTTTAGCTTCGTGTTTGTTAAAGACTAAAGTTTAGCAGATACTAATTGTTTTCACCTTCACTGTTGGCTATCGACTGAACCTTAGCGGATGCTCCTCGCCTTAATATTCGACAGACAACACAGACAACACAACTTATTGTTTTCACCTTCACTGTTGGTTAACGACTGAACCTTAGTGGGTGCTTCTCGTCTTAATATTAAACAAACACCAAGGATCGCTGTCTGACAGGACAGACAGCTGTCTGACAGGACAGACAGTTGTCTGACAGGACAGACAGCTGTCATACAGCTGTCTAACACAGCTGTCTAGCAGATGTATAACAGCCACTCTTTGGCGGAACATAAGCTGAATGTTTTTGAGTCAAACAAGACGAAAACAATTTAAAACACATCTACGACGACCATGAGACAAAGGACATGGTCTTTAAACAATTTTAAAAATATATGTGGCCAGGTTAGTTGATCAACCATCCAGGTCAGTCTACTCTGACGTTATAAATAAAAACGATGGTGGAAGCGAGTGACGTCACAAGAAACGGTGGTGCAGGTGCCCAGGTTAGACCTCTAAGCTTTCCAGGTTAATACCGGGTTAGCTCCATAACAAGGTGGTGGACCAGTCGGGTCAGCTCGGAGTCGGGGTGGTGGACCAGTCGGGTCAGCTCGGAGTCGGGGTGGTGGAACTGTCGGGTCAGCTAGGCGACGGGTGTCGGGTCGGGTCAGCCACTCAAGTGGTTGACCCGAACACACCTGTTTAGACTAGAAGTGTTACATATCCAAACTTTATTGAGATAAATACATTACATGTTCCTACAGGTAATGTACACTCAAAGTCATCTCTTTTGACACATGCTCATATATATAATCTCAACGAAATCGTTGTAATAGCCAAGTGAATTTCAGTTAGTTATAACTACTAACACATTTTTTAATTTGCGAAAATGTATCCCCATCTAGGTTTGTGTACATTATGCAGCTTTTTAAATTTTTCCCGTAGACCTAAGATTACTTGATATATTTAAAATTTGAGAAGCCTCCGTTTTTCTATACTAAAGTGATGCTTAAATGCCACCCTTAACACTTACACATGTGTACCATGTACCAAAAATTAGGTCATAAGCTCCAGCCTTTGAAAAATTGTCATTTTTACAAAATTGTTATACATACACACTAATTGCCTCTTTGTGATAATTGCCTTCCATGGAAAATGCGTAAAGGAATTTGACACTTCTAAAACCCATTTTCAAATACTTTTTACCTTGAGATTAGATCAATAAATAATGATAGATTTTCTTTAGCACAAAATCATAGGAGCGGTTAAATCTCTGGTTTCAAAGCTTATTACTATTACAAAACATACCTTATATGGTGAAAACAATTACAAAGATACAGTTTTTATTCAAAAAGTTTGAGAAAAAAAAAACAAACAAAAAGCATCCTAAAGAAATCTGATCTGCCTGTTTTCCTAGCTCTACATTTTACAGTTGCAAAGATCATATGTACCAAAACTGAAATTATATTAGCTCAAGCCGTTCTAAAGTTATCATGTTTATAAAATAATTTCAAATACACTCATGCTGGCCATCATCTTGAAATGATTGAGTTTAGAGAAAAATAAACAGATACTATAAACTGACTTCTTTCAAGTTCACTTAGAACTGCTTTTCACCTTCAGATTTGATCAAATATTAACGGCAGTCATTTTTTAATGAAAAGTGGATGCCATTTGAAAATGGCGGGGTTGGTAATCACCACAGAACTTCTATTTGAGTTTTTAAGCCCATCACAGAACAAATTTAATAAAACCATTTGCTAAATTTATAAGAAGGCGATTTTAATGATTTTGAAATGAACAAAAAAACACCATGTGTTATTCCGATGTAGCTGGAATGTGTATGGATAATAGAACATTTTTAAATTAATTTATTGTTAATTATTTTTACCATGGTTATTTAACAGGTGATCAGAACTCATTTGACACTCCTGCCACACAACTACAAAGTTTAAGAGCGTCATTTGTATCATTGTGTTGTTTCATTCAATTCTTTAGATAATAATCTGAGTTTCCGAAAAGATATTTGTGGCCTATTATTATAAATTTATTTTTATTTTACGCTTTTAGTAGTTATCTTTGTTATGTATCTTTTAATTTCACTTACTTCCCATATGTGCAAATTTACTCAAGACGGCCATTAAAAACATTATTGTTATTAT
Source organism: Tillus elongatus (assembly GCA_964006375.1). Classification (NCBI taxonomy): domain Eukaryota; kingdom Metazoa; phylum Arthropoda; class Insecta; order Coleoptera; family Cleridae; genus Tillus; species Tillus elongatus. The sequence continues at coordinate 71,297,029 of OZ023269.1, read as the reverse complement.
ACCTCACATCCCAAAATGTATTTATAGGAGCTTCAGGATTCCACATCTCAATTTTCTCTGGATGATGAAGGACAAGAAGTGCTTCCATAGCTTCTTGAGCAACATCAGGCATGGTAGGTTGATGAACTAATGACACCAATCCATTTATTAACTCCAGCGTTGAACTCTGAATTTCATGACCAGCCTTTCCCTGATTCTGAAAGCAAATTAATGAGAGTAATTAATTTAGTGTTAATTACTAAAAACATAGAATTTAACCCACGTTTTAGCTGTCACAACTTTATATAGCTGTGTTATGCAGAATACAGTTTTGGGAACTAGTTTTTTGGGTTTCAATAATATGTTGTGTTCGATATCTATAAATAAAAGGAACATGACAATCTTACAACCAGAATATTGTGAGATGTACAACAGGGTCGCCATCTCGGTGCAGAACCACGTAGTATGTTGTCACTACAGCTCCAATTAACACAAAGTGTTATGAATAGAGACTATGTACAACCAACCAACAATTTTTATAAATTGTCAGCCCTGGCCCATTTGTTCTCTAATACTGGGACAATGTATGTTAGGCTAGATGTATTCTCACCATAATTAGAAACGCAGACCGGTTAAGCTCTAATTAGGGCTCGTCAGTGCGCTATACTAATTATAGCGAGAACACACCTATAAAGTATTACGGCTATCGTAGCCAGCCTCCTAGAACATTGTGAGATGTACGTCAGGGTCGCCAACTCGGTGCGGAACCAGGTAGTATTCTGTCACTACAGATCCGAGATGGCGACCCTGTCGTACATCTCACAATGTTCTAAGAGGCTGGCTACCATAGCCATATTACTTTATAGGTGTGTTCTCGCTGTAATTAGTATAGCGCACTGACGAGCTCTAATTAGAGTGAAAACGGTCTGCTATTCTAATTATGGTGAGAATATATCTAGTCTTACTTAAATCTTACAAGTGTAACATATCGATTTCTATGTGAAGTCATTCAAAAAATAAAGTAGAAAAAATGGTATAGACAATCACCTGTATAGTGCAAGATGCCAGCATCAAAGTATTTTGTGTTGTGAATGTTGCTCGGCCATAGTGGTGGTTCTTATCATTCTCTCCCTTCACCATTTATTTTACTTCTAAGTCAAGTTTTGAATAAACAAACAACAGTACCATATATTATGAAAAAAAAGTAGCCAATGAAATCAAAGAATCGTCGAAACTCCGGAACCCAGATAAACGATTTTTATAAAACCTTTCTGAAACTATTTGTTACATTACATTTTTAAAACTCAGAGACAATACGGCTGTTGGGTAGTTTTCAACCCAAATTTTGAATTTGTTTTTGATATTTCATATAATTTCAAGACTTTATACCTAAACCCTTTTGATCCAGGCGTACACTATGGTGTTCAATTAAAATTGATCCTAATACAAAATTTGATAGATTTTAACGTTCCATCCTACGGTATACTTCAGTGTACAGGCTGTCCCATTTAGGTTGCAATTGTTGGGTATCTCAGTTGTTAGTATGATAGAACCTTAAGGTTTTCACGAACCTGAGCTACTTTTTTGTGAAACTAAAGCTGCTGCAGACAAAATTGTCATAGTCCTCTTAGTTTCTGAGCCACTGGGTGATATTGAAAATATTGCATTGTCAAATATTACGTGTATTTCAGTTGTCTGACAACTTGTCAAAAAGATAAAAACGAATCCTTTTAGAACTTTTTACGTAAAATCTATTGTTCGTTTTTTCTAAATATTACTGTTTTTGAAAAATTGACCAATGTTTGGTTTTCTAAATGGGACATTCTGTATATTCTCAAGAAATTAATTTGCACTTTCACAAGCTTCTCAAAAATATATAACATTATGGGTCTCTTTTAATAAACAATGAAAAAAGTCCCAATTTTCATAATTCGCATTCAAAATTATGCAAAAAAATGCTGCTGTTTATTTATTTCCATAGGCTAACAATAAATCGACAAAATTATTTAATAACAGCTATTTATCAATATATCTATTGCAAATTTTCCACAAGACAGTGCCACCCACATAGATTTATGTAACAAAAGGAAATAACATTAATAAATACTTATTATCCAATAAGTCTATCAGCAGAAACCAACTTTGAAAACCATAACATAAACACTAAGTAATCTACTAAATCAAAAGAACTGTTCAAATGATTTACATTTTGCTGTATGCACGCTGCACATACTTTTCCTATTCATTTTAAGGAATTCAGCAAAACACCGGAATGATTTTGTAGACAGCAAAAACTTTCTCTTATTGCATTATCTAAATCTTGAATATTATCATAATGAACTTTGTAAATTTTATTCTCCAGATATCCCCACTGAAAAAAATCCAATATAGACATGTCTGGGGCCTAGAGGGCTATGCTATAGGCCCATTGGTTCCAATCCATTAATTTGGAAAATTATTCTCTAGAAATAACCTCGCCATTTGAGAATTGTGTGAGCCCCGTCCTGTTGAAAATTAATTTCGTTTGCATGCCCTAAAGGAACATCATCAAGCAATTCAGGTATAGTTGTCTCTAAAATTTCAATGCAGTGATTGGCTGTTAGGTTTCCTTCAAGTATATAAAATTTTATCTGTGTTCCTAATATGAAGCAAGATACATTTAGACCAAATCTGTCCTGCTGTGTTCTGGGTAATATTTGGTGTTGGTTTTCCTGGCACCAGAATCTGCCATTGTGCCTGTTAAGTATACCAGAATTACTAAAATAAGCTTGGTCTGACCATATACCCTTCGTTTCAAAATTTCTAACCATATCACATCTTTCCCTATAACAATTGTAGAAGACTACAATACGTTGAGCATCCCCAGGGTGTAGGTGCCGGACAACCCTACATTTGTATGGGTGGTATTTGTTTTATTAGCATTTCTTTACCCTCAGCTTTTGGAATCCTTATGCTCCTTCAATGGCTCTACAGGAGTTTGTAGGGGAAGCTTCTACATTAGCCAAAACTGTGACTTACTCAACCTATCAATCTTCTTTATTATATTTTTGAACGAGGTTTGTTAAATGATCCGTGACCAAGTAAATTCTTTTTAGTCAGTAAAAAATGGATGTATTGGGTTGCTTCCTTTCTGGATCTCTAAATAAAAATGAAGCAATAATATTTAAATATAACTTAAAACCATCTATTTATCTGTTAAAATACATCCCAGACGCCGCTTCAACAATTTCATTACCTGATATAAGGTAGGTATAGATGGGGGATTCTAAGCCCACCACCGGAAGTCTCCACCACCGGGCTAATACGCACGCGTGTGAGGTCACAGCGCTAAAACAAAATGGCAGTCGGATAGAGTACCACCAGAAGTCTAACCTGATCTGAACTCCGCCATGGACGGTCCCAAGCCCGGCTGAGAAAGGAGGAGGGATGTAATACTGTAACCGTACCTAGGCATGTCTTGGAAGGGCCGGGAATGCTTGCCTTAACTGGCCGGCATTGCGAGGAGAGACCTCTATAAAAAACCCACATCGCAAGGTCGTTGGCGGGTTGGTGCCGAAGCGATGATGCTTTTGGCCGATGTGGCCGGGCATGGGCAGTTTGGTAATTCTGCCCCTAACGTAATCCTTCCCAGGGAAACCGGGCGACCTCCCTGTGTATAAATGCCTCTCCATGGGATGTGGGGCTCTTCCATGGAGGTTAACCTCAATTTTCCCCAGCTCTTCGTGGGATCAGAACATGGACACGACAGACATAGACCCAAACGAGATGGGTAATAATACTCTCGATCTCCAGGCAACTGGAGAACCCATGTAGGTAGAAATGGGGGTTGTCCCCTCTCTTACCGCCAAACCGATGGAGAGGGGACGGGGGTCATCCTCTCCCTATCCTCCAAATCTGTCCTCCGATGAGGGGCGGGAGCTCCTAAAGTCTCCCGTGCGCCACACGGAGGAGTGGAGGAAAAAACAACGACTCTCTGGATCGGCAAGGAGACAGCTTAGTCGGCCGCTCAAGGCGGGTGTGCCATATTCAACCGCCTTGAGTCGGGTACTAGCCGAAGTCGGGTCCCGCCGGGCTCTGGTGGGGGTTGAGGGCTCGGAGGGTACGATAAAACGACCCGAGGAGTCTCAGGCCGCTACTGAGGGCGCCGTCAGCGGAGAGCGACTCCGGTCGAACGGCAGCACACCACAACAGAGGACAAAAAAGTCCCGAGAGGGTGCTGTCAGGGAGACGTTCAGTGGGCATTATCCACTCTGAATATCCCTTCTCCTCACTGAATAATGAAGCGGCCCCTTCCGAGAGTGGATGGGGATCAATCCCCCCGGCTATACCCTCGGGAAGTGGACTGCAGGGGGAATTAAATCCACCAATAAAATGGGCCCCAATAGAGGAGGTGACAGGATACATCCTTCCACCAGAACTATTAGGCGCATACAAGCAAATTTGCATCATGCTAAGGCAGCGAAATACCTCCCTAGCATGAAATTAAAAGAGGAGCAGATAGACATTGCTCTTCTCCAAGAGCCCTGGATCGCCAATTCGGACTGTACTAAAGGGCTGGGTAACACTTCCGGTAAGATAGTAGAGGTGGGCTCTGGTACCAACCCCAGAGCCTGTATCTGGATCAGAAACAACTTGCAGTATTTTACACTATCAGAATACTGCACCAAGGACATGGTAGCCATCCATCTCATGATCACAACCGGCGGGACCAGGCTGGAAGTAGTGGCCTGTTCGGCCTATATTTCCGGAGACAGAGATGCAGAACAACCACCTCCAGCAGAGGTGTGGAAATTGATCACCTACTGCAAGAGGAACAATTATCACCTTGTGATGGGGTGTGATGCGAACTCCCATCATCTGGTTTGGGGGAGCACAGACACTAACAGACGAGGTGAGTCACTATTTGAATACATATTAGGGGAGGAGCTGGCTGTCAACAACATAGGCTCGGAACCCACCTTTTTAACGGTCAACTGAAGAGAGGTTTTAGATCTCACGATCAGCTCAAGGGTGTTGAGCTCAAAAATCTTCAAATGGAGGGTGCCATCTAAACCCTCATGTTCGGACCGTGTCCAAATTCTATTTGAGATTGAAACAGGCCCTAGACCTGTGGTGGAGTATCGCGACCCGAGAAAAACGGATTGGGAGGGGTGCAAGCAATCTCTCGCCGGCCGACTTGTGTCTGCTATCCCCACAGCGAGGAATCGTGAAGAGATTGAGATTGCGGCTTAACAGGTAAGGGATGCTGTGGTCTCAGCATATCACGAAAACTGTCCACTAAAGTCAAAAAAAGATAGTCGAGGTCTACTTGGTGGAACAATAACCTCGAAAAATTACGAAGAGAAGTGAGACATCTCTTCAATCGTGCTAAGGCCACAGGGAACTGGGAACAATATAAATCCGCTCTAACACATTACAACAAAGAGATAAGGAACGCCAAGAGGGAGTCCTGGAGGAGGTTCTGCGGGGACATCTCTAATTTGCCCAGCAGCGCCAGAATCCACAGAATTCTCTCACGCCACCGTGTTCAGGAACTGGGATCGATAAAACGACCAGATGGTTTCTTTACTGAATCACGGACGGAAACGTTAGAGCTCTTAGCACACACACACTTCCCAGATTGTCTGATCCTGTGCAATGAAGATGTCCTGCCAGCTGAGGGTCTATTTAAACGCCCTCAAAGGGAGGACTGGCAGGTTGCTCAGAGAATAGTTTACAGCCTCGGCAGTGGAGTGTGCTGTGAAACATTTCCAGCCATTCAAGGCGCCAGGAGAGGATGGGGTGGTTCCGGTCCTACTACAAAATGGACTGGCGATTCTTCTACCTTTCCTAATCAGGTGGTATAGAGCCAGTCTGGCTTGGTACTATATTCCATCCAGCTGGACGGTGGTTAGGAGGGTTTACATTCCCAAATTGGGACGTAATGACCTCATACCCACATCACTGAGGGCTCTGTGTTATTGATTACTCCTGAAGGGATTGGAAAAAATACTGGACGGACACATTAGGGGGAACATCTTAGTCAACAACCCCCTCAATACCCACCAGTATGCCTACCAAACTGGCAAATCTACTGAGTTAGCACCCAATAACCTCGTCGAGAAAATCCTACACTCCCTGGATAACGGGGAGGTGGCGGTGGCTACATTTCTCGACATTGAAGGAGCATTTAATGATGCATTACCTATCGCCCTCTACGAAGCCACTATCGCTAGAGGGGTGGAACCTACCATTTGTGGCTGGATCGGAAGCGTGCTTCACAATCGGACTGTTATTACCTCGTTACTTCAGGGCTGCGAGGGGGTGCCCTCAGGGGGGGTGGGGCGGGGGGTGGTGGGTCCTATCCCCCTTGCTGTGGTCCCTCTTTGTGGACGATTTACTGGCTATCCTGGGGCTGTGGGAGGTTGAGGTCCAGGCGTATGCTGATGATCTAGTCATAATGGTTAGGGGTAAATATGAGGAGGAACTAGCAAGTACTCTTCCAGAGACACTAAATGTAGTGAATGATTGGTGACAGAGGGAACAGATGTCTGTGAACCCCCGCAAAACTATCATTGTTCCATTTACCAGAAGAAAAAGGCTAGACAGATTAAAACCACCTATTCTTATGGGGGAAACGATTCCATTTACGGAACAAGCAAAATATCTGGGGGTTACCCTAGATAAGAAGCTCAACTGGTACGTACAGTTAGAGAATGTAACCTGTCCCTGTGGACATGCCGTAGAATCTGTAGAAATAACTGGGGAACAAACCCCTAACAGATGTACTGGCTCTATGTAGTGGTTATCAGATCAATGATAACATATGGAGCCATAGTTTGGTGGCCCAAGGCACTTCGTGGTATCGCGACGGCCAAACTGGATCATCTACAGAGACAAGCTTGTCTGATGATAACGGGAGCGATAAGCACCGCACCATCAGCCGCTCTGGAGGTCCTCCTGAATATTCCACCTCTTCACATATGGCTGGAGAGGGTGGCGAGGTGGACAAGGTACAGATTAAAACAAACGGCCGACAGCATGCCGAGGGAAATCAGTCTGGGAGGGTCCGGACTCCTCGATGACATTGAGGGTAATGGGATTCTGGGAATGGTCTCAGACTTGATGCCTACAAAGATCAGTAGAGATCTGTCTTTCAAGACCGTCCTCCCGAAAAGGGAGAACTGGAAACGAAATCAAACGACCCTATTGAGAGCCGATCTCTGCTGGTATGCAGATTGCTCCAAAACCAATCTGGGAGTAGGAGCCAGCGCATATGGGGGCAACACTGATGCTAGACTATCAACTAGCCTCGGCAAGTATGCAACCATACACCAGGCAGAAGTGTATGCCATCGAGATGTGTGTGCAAGGGAAAGTATAGAAAACCAGTGCACACACGGAAGATCTGGATCAACTTTCGCCCACAAAGATTATCGACCTCTGCTGGAGGCTGGCTTTGTTGGGTGAAATATAGACCATTAGGCGTGATCCACAATAGACCTTATGGTCGCGGTGGAGGGACCGGTATGGCTCACTCACATTCATACCTAACCTTACCTAACCTGAGCTGACATAATCCAAGATGGCGCGAAAGATAAGGAATGTCAACGTGAAAATAAAAGAAAGGGAAATTAAAAAAGACATCTGACCCGAGCATTTAAGATAAGAAGAGCTACCATTTCGATTTAACATATATTGGCGTATGTAAATATGATGGGCGCATGCGCAAACCAACTTTTTAGTTTTCGGTTTAGAGTGCAAGTGCTTGGTGTCATTTTACTCGTCTTGATGAGTAGAATTCAAATATGGCGGTTAGCGCATGCTAAAACCAACCTTTTTAGTTTTCGATTTATAGGGCAAGTATTTGGTGTCATTTTAATCGTCTTGATGAGTAAAATTCAAATATGGTGGTTAGTGTATGCGCAAACCAAACTCTTCATTAATTGGTTTAGAGGGTATGTGTTTGGTGTCATTTTACTCGTGTTGATGAGTAGAATTAAAATGTGAAGAAAGAAAAAAAAATTTGAAAAAACATACCTGGAAATAAAGCGGAATTCGGGCGGCCGAGGGTTAGCAGTGGTCACATGACCTGCAACCATTCTGATATCAGCACTGTGATACCGCCTGCCCCAGCTTTTTAGCGGGTTTGCTATAACCTTGAAAAAATTTCGTGAGCGAACATTCAGCGGTTTTTCAGTCAACTCTCAAAATTTTTGAGTAAACAAGTACCGGATATTTGCGGTTTTACTTCCTCTCACGCGAGTCTCTGCGTGTTCGTAATAGAGTGTGCTAGTAAAAGAAGAAGGTTGGAGTGTAAGTATAAAAGCATCAAACAACACACAATCACTTTACTCTTTATTTGCAACCGCATTAAAGTTATATCAGTTTTAAAAGTGTTACTCTGATCAACATGAATGGAGTCGATGTTAATGATGGACCTGAGGTCTTTACACCAATTAATAGTGATGTTTGTGAAGATTGTTATTGGGGTCAAATTGATGTAGCTCTATGTCACATTAATGAGATTAAACACTAAAATAGAATGTTGTGAGAAACAAGATATATTAGTCCAACACTACGTGTTGCAATTGGTGTATCAAAAGCTGCTGGATTGATTCCGATAATTAAAATTATAAATACAAACCCGTACCCACCAAATCCAATTAACATAACAATTTCATCTGGTTGATGGGAATGGGAATAGTTTATTGTAACACTGGAAGATGCAGCTTAAGATTATTTTACTAAAAGTAATAAGATTGAACCAGACAATATTGGAATATGTATCGTCAAGCCTATTAAAATGCTAAACATTAAATGTATATCAATCTCAGATGACTCTACTACTTTTTATTTAGCCGAAGGACAAGTTCAACAACTACTAGATCTGGTTGAAAACATCAACGAAAGATTGAATTTTTTAACTAATTGATCTTTGATCTTGGACTAAGTGATTTCCTATATTGTGTTGCTGATGTTCTCAAATGTGTTAATAAGAAGAAGCTACCATGTGACGATGAAATTGTGAAGCTTATAAATATTATGTTACAAGACTATAAACCATCATTCCGAGTCTGTATGTTGGAGTGCTTACACTTTGCAAAGAAGCATATATTAGGTCGTTTCAAAGAAATACACACTATACACAAAAAAGTTTCATCATCCTGGTAGGCCTATGTCAAAATATGTTTTATGTCTACAAGCCACCAAATGTAAAAGAAGTGCGAATCTGTTTAGACACTGATGACTGCATGAAATGGTCAGGACTTTCAACAACACATCTACACCACAATGAATTCGTTGAAGTTTCAACTTACATGTCCAAAATCAAGTTTGATATGGTTCGTTATAAACATATGTTTCTGTTTGATGATGGTACCCGCAGTGAAACACCTGACTGGAGAACTATCATACTAACTGATTCCTATCTGTTTACATCAAATTACATCTCTATTCCTTATATGTCTGACTGTATTTATGTTAATATACTTTTGTGTTAAGTGTAACACTTTATTGAAAAACATCACAAACATCTTTGTTAATAAATATATAAACTAGGTATGCGTCGTGGTATTTGTGAACCAGACATCAATGTGTTAACATCATGGAAGAGGTCATGCTGAAATACATTAACATTATAGTCTAACGGTGTAGGCTTACGAGCCGTTTCCTCGTCTTTAATACAAAGTTTTAAATAACTGTGTGTTTACATATTTTTTTAAATTAACAAACGTCCGAGCGGCAGAACGTGTATCCAAAAACTACCCTTTGTTACCTTGGAAAAACAATATATAAGTTTAACGACCCTCAAGGGAGGTCTTGCCTGATAATTATTTGGAACACTATGGCCGAGCATTCGGGACCAATTCCCCAAAATTGTACTGTATATTCGGCCTTAGCATATACCTAGTGACGAAACGCGTCACAATCATTTTATAATAAATTGTTAAAATAAACTTTGATTTAGGGTTTATATATTAGGAATAAAACCCAGCATATAGTTTTAAAATTACTTTAATACAAAAATAAAATTTATACAGATAAACATTTTAATGGCACAATAAATTTTAAATTATTAATTAATTCAAAGGTTTCCTTAAGTTAAAATTATGACAATAAATCAGATAAAGTTCGGTCTGTCAGACTAAAATTCTCAACTCCAATAACTCAAATTCTAAAGTTTATTGAGCATCATTGTATGGGAGGTTTTTCTAATCTTTACAAAAAACTAAATTTTAGGCAAAACTGATACCTGTGAAAATTCAATTGTTTTCGCCCCCGGTAGGGGTAATTTAGTTCCACTTTACTCTAATTCTATTCTAACGTCCTACGGCCCAAACATCTAGGCTAATATTGTATCTTATAGCCCCATGCCTCAAAATATGTATACAAATTTTATATAAAAATTACTTCAGTTCTTCTTTAAAATAAAAGTCCCTTCACACATATTATGTCATGGAACATACTCACCGGCCAAATGGAAATAACTCCAGATATTTACGCAAAGCCAGCCCTGTACATTGCTGCCACACTCACTAGCTTTACGGAAATCCTAAGTCCTTCTTGTTTTAGCCCCCTAGCTCGAACACTATTTCACTACTGTGAGTCCCACTCGAACTCCTAACTCAATTCTACATTTACTTCAAACCCCATGATACCGCCGTGACGCTCTACCGATAATTTTTTCGAAACGCTGAGGATACTCCTATCCCCGAATGGGGCTTGGAGTCCACTGAAAACTTAATTTTTTCTATGTCCCTTGATGAACCCTACCCCCTGTTCTTAGTCAGTTTTGTCTTCCAATTAAGATTCGTATTTTCAGATCATGCCATTGTTCCAACCAATAAAATACTGCCTTTAAGATACATATTTCTACGGTCCGACACATCAAAGTTCGGAGTTTGCATTTTTTTCTGTTGAAACTAAAGTGACCTGATTTAGAGGCCGCGAAAGTCGAAACTTGCGAATCTCACATTCCTCTGTATGATGTCTCAAGTGACAATTTGAACCGAAACTTTTCTGCTGGCTTTGGGTATTCTATTACTAGGTCAACAGCTGCACTGTGCAACTTTGTAGTTAATTGTGTATTATTTCAACATGCCCAGATTCTACATAATTATACATATTATGATATATATATATATATATATATATATATATATATATATATATATATATATATATATATATATATATATATATATATATATATATATATATATATATATATATATATATATATATATAATTAAACATTTTGTTCTATGGCGATTTTTCATGAACATTTTGAGAAACAACCCAGTAATTCATTTACATTATGTTCTGAACATTTATGTATAGAGAAATTTCATAAAACTAGATACTTAAACAGATAAGCACCCTGCTTATGTAACGGGCACTCTTCGATCTCCACCAGTTAAATTTGGAAAATTAATATTGTCAATAACTCGGTCAAACCAAGAACGATTAATATGGGTATTTCAGTAAACATTCACGTATTACTCTAAGCATGGTAACGACGAGCGGCTGCCGTTTTGGGAGATAAAAGCTGTCCGTGATTTTTATTGAAAGGAGATAATCTCTTAATCGGCCCTCAATGGCCTATGAAATTTGTTATTGGAATGAAATACTGTAGAGCATGGGAATATTTAATTTAAAACTCCAATTTTACTATTCCCACTACAGTACCATATACCCTGCGACCTCTTAACGTCGCCCTCGGACTATTTTATAATATTAATTAAAGTTTAGGGTGGTTGGTTTACTATATCTAGAAATGAAATTCAGTCATCTACTTTTAAAACTAATTTAGTATGATTTATTAAGCAACAATTATTTATATGACTTTACTTAATTGCGCTTCTGTGAACAAAGCGTTAGATCTTACGCAAAATGCGCCTCAAATGAACATGGCTTAATTTATCCTTCCAGTAAATGACAAGGCCTTCCTTGTTTTCAAAATGGGGGCGAAAATAAAACTGATAGTGTTAGCCTACGTTTAAACTATAATCTTCATACAAGTCCCTTTGTCTTACCGCTTCAGAGATTAAATGTCTTATCTATGATACTCTAATTTCTCAATCTCAACTATTAAACTTACACATACTTCCTTGACTAAAACTATTCTATTTATTTCTTGAACCTAAATCCACTCCCCCGTAATTAGTTACAATTATTAAAAGAAAACAAATCTGAGTATTTTTGTTTAATATTATCTATGGTTATGGTAATTTCCAAATACAGCTACCATGTATGTGTGTTTATCTTGACAACAAAAGAAAATTATATTTAGGACTCACCCGTTGTTAGAATATCCCAATAGGAAGAAAAATAATACCGACCTTCTAAGGGCACTCCAGTACTCCTTCACCTGTAGGTTTGAATAAATATCAAGCGATAACAGTTAATTAATACGAAAACCTCTAGCTAAACACCGACTCTCCTCTGTTAATCTAATTGACTCTAAATCTTCAGCCTCGGATCACTGAGCACCACAGTCATTTCTCACACCCACGTTCCACAAACTGTCCTCCGCGTTCTTTCCTACCAAGAAGCCTGCATTTTCCCCGTACCTTATTTTTTGCTTCTGACTCGACAGAGTTTAAGTCCGAACTTCAACCTCGTGTGTCAGCACTCCGGTATCAGTTTATTCCAAGTTGGCAAGACCTTACCTCGGTTATTCGACTTTGAAGCTTCGTGACCGCGTCGGATTTCATCATCATTCTCTACGTTTTACCAGCAGAGTATCAACGTCTCTACCAGGTATTCCGTAACCATTCAGGAATTTGCTGACGTTACTCTGCTCTGCCCCTGTTTTAAATTCGTTACCGAGTAATTTACTGTCGCAATGATATACTTGATTTTATTTAATATAATCCGGACAATTGTTTTAGCGCAACCAAATATTAAATTATCGGATTTATGTACTGTATATAGACTGTCCCGTAATTACAAATCCCAATCAAATGACATTACTTAGTGGTATCTAGCCACTATATAGACTGTCCCGCAATTACAAATCCCACTTAAAAGACAACCCTATTTAGCGGTATCTATGTACCATATAGGCTGGCCCATAATCATAGCTGTCCCCTCGGACACTAGCCAAAATATTCAAGCAGGCATCCTGCTTACATCTGCCCCCACTAGAAGACAAAAATTATCCGTAGGAAATTATTTTTCTAAAAAAAAAAGAAATTATAAGAGAACAAAACATGGTAGCCGACTGGAATACCTAGTGAAAAGCCTACCCAGCTAACCTAACCTAACATAACCTAACACGCACTTTGGTTTAGAAACACTAGGTTTGTTTAAACACTGGCTATCGTGGTGACGTTGAGTTGATCCTCGTTGGCGTCGCAGGGTATTGACGACGTAACGGGATCCCTAACAGCCCAGTGCGGAACCGTGGTCGCGTTCGGATCTCCTGCTAGCAGCAGGTACAACTGTGGTGCACTGGTTTCTTCCTCTCTGCCTCCCTGTGTGACCCATTGGCTGCGTCGCCTGTTCCACCCTTGAAGCGGTCTTCGCCTTGGTCATTGTTTGCTCTCGTCTGATGACTATCCAATACCCAAAACGTTAGAGTAGTCCATATGCTGGGGACCAGTGATATGCTACATCCGAGGATTTTAGATAGCGGGAGAGCGTTGATGGTTACCCCAACCACATATTTTATTCCCTTAAAAACCATGTAGAACCCAATGAGCCCACTAACAATGGTTCCTACTCCGCTAAACCACCCGTATAATTGGGCTATGGTGGTCGAAGCCAAGTGTTTTATTTCTTCAGGGTTGAAGAAATTCATCATGGTGTACCCTTGGCTGGTGGAGTCTTTTTCCGACATCTTTCTGGCCAGTATGTTTTCTACTGCTCGGCGTTCACTGCCGAAAGTTAAGATCCTCTGCACCTGGTCTATCTCCTCTCGAGTGTACAACACATTTGTCCCTAATGGCTGGATAGGAGGTCGAGGAGTCACGTGCCAAAGGACTCCGGGGGGAGGGGGGAGGTGGCAAGCTAAGGAAGTGGAAACCACAACATAAGCTTTCGATTAAGCTTTTCTCAAGACCGTCATGCGCGATGAAGAGCCGCATCCCGCACGAGGTGACCCTGCTGATAACTAAACATGACGGATCTAGACAAGGAGGTCGAAGTAAACTCCCCCAATCTACGGTGTCACGTGACCCGTGCCTAGGGATGGATGGCACCAGGGTGATGGTGTCGTGAACGGAACCTCTGGAGTACCGGGCAACCCTCCAGACTAACCTACCCTGCACCACACAGGGGGTTCTGATGGTGTAGACAGTATTTCCCCCATTCTCATGGGAACAACATGAAGATAATAAATACATATAAAACCAAAACCAATGTGGCTCGAGGAGTGGCTCCGGCTACAGACTCGTGCCTTGAGTCTATTCCGGAAACGGAGACGAGCCAGGGGGCGGCAGCGTCCGCTGACTCTGGAGGTCTCACGACGGACGGATATACGGGGAATAGCTTCGGCCACAGACTTGTCCCCGACACCCAAGCTGGAGGTTGGGTCGCACCGGAGGGTGGCGAGGACCGCGGACTCTGGGGGCCCCTCCACCAGTGGGGACCCTACTGTAGGGGTAGAGGGACTGCCCCGACAGTCCAAGCGTCTTTCAGGGGCGCAAAAAAAGAAGCGCCGGAGGGCGCAGAAAATGGCGACCGGGACGTGGACGGTCGAGAAACCTGTAAAGGCGCACGAGGGGAGTGCGAGTCAGAAGAGGACGCGCTCGGACTCTAGCACGCCTACTACAGACAGACGTCCCAAAAGGGCCAGGACACCTGTAAAGGCGAAGAGGGGAGTGCGTGTCAGAAGACGCCGCGCTCTGGCTCTAGCACGCCTACTACAGACAGACGTCCCAAAAGGATCAAGGCCGGAACGCCGGCGCAGACTGGCTCGTATAGGGAGGCTGTAGAGGGCCTTGGGATGGCGGTGATTGACAGACGCCATCCTGAAGTCACGCTAGACCAGGGGAAGGCGGTCCTGATCCAGCCTGCGGTGGTAGCTGCGGTGGATTCTCTTCAGGAAGGGGAGAGCCCGCCTTAGTTCCAACGGGCGCGCTTAGCGGGGGCAAAATTCAAGAGATCGTGAAGGAACCCATGCTTGAAATGAGGTCACACTTCGCGAGCCCGCGAATCTGCAGGGAAAACAACTTTACAGTGGAAATCCCCGACCGCGAGGCATGGCGGTAGGAGACGCCTGGCATACCAGGGGACGCGCTCGTCTGGTTCACGGACGGATCCGGCGGGGAGCGTGGGACGGGGGCAGTTGTTTATTCGGAAGGACCGAGGGTAAGTCATAGTATTTCCCTCGAAGCCCATGCAACGATCTTTCAGGCCGAAATGTATGCCATCCTGCACTGGCACTGCAAGGCAGCCCTTAATGCCTAAGTAGCCCACAGGTAAATTCCTGGCTGGTGAGTGAGTGCCGTAACGAGGCGAGCGACCTGGCTGATCAGAATGAGGTCACCCTCATCTGAGTGCCGGGTCACTCGGGGGTCAAAGGCAATGAAAAAGCTGACAGTTTTGCGAAGAGAGGGTCATCAGAACCATTTACGGGACCAGAACCGGTTCTGGGCGTGACAAAGAGCACTGCCAATGGAGCCACTAAGTACTGGGTCAGAAACCAACACAAGGTGTACTGGGCAGACTGTCCAGGGCTCAGACATGGGAAGTCAATAATTGACGAACCCAGTTCAAAGAGAGCTGTGGAGCTGCTAAATCTTAGTAGAGAACAGCTCAGAAACATAACAGGTCTCTTGACGGGACACATGGCCGTCAAGAAACACCTGCATAAAATGGGATGGTTCGAGGGGGACCTCGCATGCGCGGGTGGGGGGTGACAGGGAGGAATCAGCCCAGCACACCTTTCGCGAGTATAAAGCTCTGGACCGCAAAAGACAACTGATCTACGGTCAGTCCAGACCCGAGACAGAGCATTATAAAACTTCACCCTACCAATCGCTGTGCAGACTAGTTCAAGGCACAGTGATTTTGGAATAGGTGGAGTAAAAAGACTAAGGGCATGCACAATAAGCCAAAGGCTGCAGCGCTATCGGGGCGGCTAAGCCGCGGACGAGCCCTTAGAAAAAAAGTCTGAGTCGCAATGATTATTGGTGGGCAGATGCCACACAGCCTCTCCCACCAAACTATCAAAACAATAACCTTCCATGAATGGGATTGTCACCCCATGCCGCAAACTGATGTGATTCTCTTCCATCTGTACGTTTGCCAAATAATCCATAATCGTAATGTCAAAAGCTGCTACAACGGTTACCCCATGCCAAGTGTTCCCGTTCTCTATGTACATGGATCCAGTGCATTGACCGTTGGTGGACAATGTCCCAACCAACGTTAGCGAAGCATGGGTAGTGCTATTCCTTACCAAAGTACCTATGACTTGGTTGTACAGCTGAATGGTACCAAAACGGTGAACGTCTCTGCAATAACCACCTGGTTTGAAATACCACCATCCACCAAGGAGCTGTGGGAATGCATGCCACAGTAATAAATGAGACGAGTCACTTCCACAAGGCAAGTGTAGACATTCTGCATTCGGATGGTATTCCTCTGAATCACCTTCACTTCCAGCCTTTCTACTTCATAGCCTTGTTGAACATATGGACAACCGGCGACATCCCTGATCGACACGGTGCTTATGTTTGCCTTGGGGTCATTACAGTCGTAGGCGATGAATGCTTCTGCCAGGCAGGGAGTGGCCAGAATGGTCACTGTCAACAGGTTCCGAATATGCATGTCTTCTATCGGGTCCTTGACGACACAGAAGGGCACACTGACTATTATTTATTACAATGCTTCTGTCCGCGTGTCCTTTGTAGCTGATTCCCCTATTCAATGCTCCAACATTTCAGTCACCGAAAGGCCCTTGATCAACCTTACCTCAACCCTGGAGGTTCCCTCCTAACTTTCCAAAATATCTTCCCTTTAAATCTCTCTAAGTCGACTTCCTTATGGTTCCCGTTGAAATAAACATTTCTCAGTAACACAATATAGCAAACCCACAAGGAAATTCCCACAAACTATATGATACTCTTATCTGGTATATTCTCAACAATCATATTTATAACTAACCCATCAGGTAGGGGTGTAAAGTTAGTTCGCCTCCACGTGGTGCACCCTGGATAGCGTCTAATATTAGACGTGAACTAAATGAACTAACCAGACCGTAACCCTCCTAGTCATGTCTTAGGAGGGCCGGGAATGCTTGCCTTAATCGGCCGGCATTGCGAGGAGAGTCCTCTATAAAAAACCCACATCGCAAGGTCGTTGGAGGGTTGGTGCCGAAGCGATGATGCTTCTGGCCGTTGTGGCCGGGCATTGGCAGGATGGTAATCCTGTCTCTAGCGTTACCCTCCCCAGGGAAACCGGGCGACCTCACTGTGAACATGCCTCTCCATGGGATGCGGGGCTCTTCCATGGAGGCTGATTTTCCCTTGCTGCTCGTGGGAACAACATAGACACGACATATACAAACCCAAACGAGATGGGTAAAGCTCTTGATCTCCAGGAAACTGGAGAACCCATGGAGGTAGAGAAGGGGGAAGTCCCCTCTCTTACCGATAAACCAATGGAGGGGGGGCAAGGACAATCCTGTCCCCATCCTCTGCATCTCCGTCCTCCGATGAGGAGCGGGAGCTGTTAAAGTCTCCCGTGGGACCCAAGGAGGGACGGGGTAAAAGACAACGGCTGCCTGGATCAAGGCGGGGGTGCCATATTCAACCGCCTTGAGTCAGGCACTCACGGAGTCCCGCCGATCTCGGGTGGGGGCTGGGGGCCCAGATGGGACGGTTAAACGTCTCGGTGAGCCTGGGGCCTCCACGGATGGGGCCGGCAGCGGGAAGCGACTCCGGTCGGACGGCAGCACACCTCAGCAGAGGGCTAAAAAGCCCCGTGAGGGTGCTGGCAGGAAAACATTCAGTGAGGTGACTGGAGGGGTGAGAGTGGGCATTATCCACTCTGAATATCCCTCCTCATCACTGAAGAACGAACAACTGCTGCTACTGCAGGAGGCCATACTGAAGGCTGTGCAGAGCAGTTCAGAGGAAGAACCCAATATAAGGTTCCGGGGCTGCGCAAATCGACCCGGATGGCTACTTATAAATTGCGAGGACGAGACCAGCTCGCACTGGCTGGAGCGAATAGTTGGGGGGCTCCAGCCGTGGGAGGGGGCTCGTCTTAAGCTGGTGAGAGGACAGGACCTCCCCAGGCCTCATGTCTGTGTGGCATATCTTCCGGACGGGGTGGAAACACTGACGCCCGAGGATGTGCTCGCCAGACTGAGGCGAATGAATGGTGGGCTGAACACTCGGGAGTGGACCGTACTACACCGAGTAGCGACGGGACCATCAGGACAGACATGGACATTTTCGGTCGACGATATGTCCATGAATACGCTGGAGGGAATTGGCTTCAGACCATTCTTTGGCTTCGGGCGGGTCTTGTTCCGGCCGAGGGTTAGGGGGTCTGCGACTGAGCCTAAACCCACAGCTTCTGCTACCAGCGTCGCCTGTAAACCGGCGACAGGTGCGGGCCCTTCCGGGAGTGGTGGGGGATCAATCCCCCCGTCAGTACCCTCGAGTAGTGGCACCGTGGTGGGTGGTAGCTCCACCAAAAAAACTGACCCCAAGAGAGGAGGTGGCAGGACTCAACCTTCCACTGGAACCTCCAGGGGAATACAACAGGGGAAAGGAAAGTCCACCCCTGGGATACCTACCAAAGGTAGACCCTCCTCTAAGAAGCTTGGTTATCGAGCTTCTAAAAAGGAGGAGGAACCAGCACCTTAAATCCTTTTCCCTTCGAGCTCCTTAACCTTCATCCTTATCCTTCACGAACACCTATCCCTTCCCCCATGCCCACTAATATAAGGTGCATTCAAGCAAATCTGCATCATGCTAAGGCTGCGACATACCTCCTTAGCATGAAATTAAAGGAAGAGCAAATAGATATTGCACTTCTCCAAGAGCCCTGGACAGCCAACTCGGAACGAACTAAAGGGCTGGGTAACACTTCTGGTAAGATAGTAGAGGTGGGCACTGGCACTAACCCCAGAGCCTGTATCTGGATCAGAAACAACTTGCAGTATTTTACACTTTCAGAATACTGCACCAAGGACATGGCATCCATCCATCTCACATCCGGGGGGACCAGGCTGGAAGTAGTGGCCTGCTCGGCCTATTTCCCTGGAGACAGAGATGCAGAACAACCACCTCCAGCAGAGGTGCGGAAATTGATCGCCTACTGCAAGAGGAACAACTATCACCTCGTTATGGGGTGTGATGCGAACTCCCATCACCTGGCTTGGGGGAGCACGGACACTAACAGGCGAGGTGAGTCACTATTTGAATACTTATTAGGGGAGGAGCTAGTGGTAAACAACATAGGCTCGGAACCCACCTTTCTTACAGCTAATCGGAGAGAGGTTTTAGATCTTACGATCAGTTCAAGACTTTTGAGCTCAAAAATCCTCAAATGGAGGGTGTCGTCTGAGCCCTCTTGTTCAGACCATGCCCATATCCTATTTGAGATTGAAACAGGCCCTAGACCTGTGGTGGAGTTTCGGGACCCGAGGAGGACGGATTGGGAGGGGTACAAGCAGTCCCTCGCCGCCGGACTTGGGTCCACTATCCCCACAGTGAGGGATCGTGATGAGATAGAGATTGCGGCTGAACAGATTAGGGAAGCTGTGGTCTCTGCCTATCACGAAAACTGTCCACTGAGGTCAAAGAGAGACAGTCGAGGGTCTACTTGGTGGAATAATAACCTCGAAAAACTACGTAGAGAAGTTAGACGTCTCTTCAATCGTGCTAAGATTACAGGCAACTGGGAACAATATAAAACTGCTCTAACACAGTATAACAAGGAGATTAGGAACGCAAAGAGGGAGTCCTGGAGGAGGTTCTGCGGGGACATTGATAGTGTGCCCAGCGGCGCCAGAATCCACAGGATTCTCTCACGCGACCGTGTACAGGAACTGGGATCGATAAAACGACCAGATGGTTCCTTTACTGAATCTCGGAAAGAAAGTTAGAGCTCTTAGCACACACACACTTCCCAGATTGTCTGATCCTGAGCAACGGTGAGGTCCTACCATCTGAGGGACGATCTAAACGTCCCCAAAGGGAGGACTGGCTAGTTGCTCGGAGAATAGTTACAGCCTCGGCAGTGGAGTGTGCTGTGAATCACTTCCAGCCATTCAAGTCGCCAGGGGAGGATGGGGTGGTACCGGTCCTACTACAAAAGGGACTGGAAATTCTCCTACCCTACCTTATCAGGCTGTTCAGAGCCAGTCTGGCCTGGAACTATATTCCTTCCAGCTGGACGGTGGTTAGGGGGGTTTACATTCCCAAATTGGGACGTAATGACCTCCTACCCACTTCACTGAGACCTCTCAGTATCACATCATTCCTCTTGAAGGGATTGGAAAAAATACTGGACGGACACATTAGGGGGAACATCTTACCCAAGAACCCCCTAAATACCCAGCAGTATGCCTATCAAACTGGCAAATCAACTGAGTTAGCGCTCAATAACCTCGTCGAGAAGATCACACACTCTCTGGAAAATGGAGAGGTTGCGGTGGCGGCATTTCTCGACATAGAAGGAGCATTTAATAATGCATTACCGATCTCCCTCTACGAGGCCACTATCGCTAGGGGGGTGGAACCTACCATCTGTGGCTGGATTGGAAGCATGCTGCACAATCGGACCATTATTACCTCATTACGGGGAGAGGTGGTTAGCGTTAGGGCTGCGAGAGGGTGTCCTCAGGGGGGCGTTCTATCCCCCCTGCTGTGGTCCCTCTTTGTGGACGACCTGCTGGCTATCCTCGAACTCTGGGAGGTTGAGGTCCAGGCGTATGCGGATGATCTCGTCATAATGGTTAGAGGCAAGTCTGAGGAGGAACTGTCTAGTACTCTTCAAGAAGCACTAAATGTAGTCAATGATTGGTGCCGAAGGGAACAGATGTCTGTGAACCCTCGTAAAACGATCATTGTCCCGTTCACCAGAAGAAGAAGGTTGGACAAATTAAAACCACCTAATCTTATGGGGGAAAACATACCATTCTCGGACCAAGCAAAATATCTGGGAGTTATCCTAGATAAGAAGCTCAACTGGGACAGACAGTTAGAAAATGTTATCCGCAGGGCTAAGATGTCCCTGTGGACCTGCCGGAGAATCTGTGGGAACAACTGGGGAACAAACCCCCAACAGATGTACTGGCTCTATGTAGTGGTTATCAGACCTATCATAACATATGGAGCCATAGTTTGGTGGCCTAAGGTACTTCGCGGTACCGCGAGGGCCAAGCTGGCTCATCTACAGAGACAAGCATGCCTGATGATAACGGGAGCGATAAGCACCGCACCATCAGTCGCTCTGGAGGTCCTCCTCAATATTCCCCCACTTCACATATGGTTGGAGAGGGTGGCGAGGTGGACAACGTACAGACTAATACAAACGGCAGATAACATGCCGAGGGAAGTCAATCTGAGAGGGTCCGGACTCCTTGATGACAGTGATTGTCACAGGATACTGGGAATGGTCTCAGACTTGATGCCTACAAAAATCAGCAGAGATCTGTCTTTCAAGACCGTCCTCCCGGAAAGGGAGGACTGGGACCGGAACCAATCGACCCTGTTGAGAGCGGACCTCTGCTGGTACTCGGACGGCTCCAAAACCAATATGGGAGTAGGAGCCGGCGCCTATGGGGGCAGCACCGATGCTAGACTATCAACTAGTCTCGGCAAGTACGCAACCATACACCAGGCAGAAGTTTATGCCATCGAGATGTGTGCAAGGGAAAGTTTAAAGGACCTATGCACAAACAAATCGATAAAGATATATGCAGATAGCCAAGCTGCAATAAAGGCTCTTGGTTCCTACCGGTGCAATTCAAAGACGGTATGGAGTTGTAAATCTGCCCTTAACGAATTGGGCAGCTGTAATGAGGTGTCGCTGGTCTGGATACCGGGTCACTCGGATCATGATGGCAACGTTGCGGCAGACGCGCTTGCCAGGAGTGGTGCCGAGTGCGGCTTTATCGGACCAGAACCGGTGCTGGGAATAACATCTTGCACAGCAAAACGCACCTTAAAAACCTGGACAGACAGAAAGACAATTCAATATTGGCAAAATCTTCCAGGATTAGCTCACTCCAAGGCCTTCATAAATGGCCTGTCTGAGTCAAGGGCTAAGAAACTACTAGAGCTGAACAGACAACAACTGAGAATTCTAGTAGGCCTATATACAGGACACTGCCGCTTGCGGCATCACATGCACCGTATTGGAATCGGTCAGGAGACCGAGTGCCGACTGTGTATGGAGGATGACGAAACAGCAGAGCACGTGCTGTGTTCCTGTCCGGCAGCGGATAGGACTAGACACCTGCTCTTTGGCAAGGTAAAGCTTGCTCCAGAGGATCTGGATCGACTTTCGCCCACAAAGGTTATCGACCTCTGCAGGAGGCTGGATTTGTTGGGCGAAATATAAACATTAGGCGTGAGCCACAATAGACCGTTGGTCGCGGTGGAAGGTCCGGTATGGACCACTCACAAACAACCTAACCTAACCCATCAGGTAAGCTGAAATTTTAGAGCCTCGGTGGTTCAGAGGTAAGAACGTGTGCCTCTGAACCGAAGGGTACTGGGTTCGATCCCAGGGTACTCCTTTCACTTTTTCAGTACATACTGTGCAATTAACATCAACCGAGGTTCTGGCATTGTATTTGAGCAAGTTGCATGTCTGCACGTTCCGCCCTTCGGAGGGGGCGTAAAGCCGTCGGTCCCGTGTCCATGTGATGTTGGGCACGTTAAAGATCCCTACCCTCCTTACAGAAAGGCAGGGGTTCGGCAAAATTTCCAGGATGGTGAGGTGAAACTGCTCCCTGGCGTCGGTGATTGGCCATAGTCGCGGAAATAGGCCGACGTTAAAGAAACAAAACACACACACACACACAAGCTGAAACTTTATCTTATTATTATGCGCGCATCCGCAATGAATAAGGAAACGCTTTATGTTTGCAATCTGCACCGGGTGCACTGGTTATTAAACTCCTTGTACCTTCACACCTGGATCCCGTTACATAGCCTGGGTAGCTACAAGGTATTTCCAAATGCGGAGAATTTAACCCAGTGTAATAAAATCCAACCAATAAATATAAGTGACTTGGTTGACCACTAATCGGGTCTCAAATTTGTTGGCTGCTAGCACCTGTGTGTGTGTGTGTGGGGGGGGGGGGGGGTGTTCACGTAAAAGTTTATCCCACAGACGGGTGTCTTCAGATCCTCTGTGTGCTGCCCCATCTACCCTTTCCAAATTAGTTCAATAATATTCTGTGTCGCTGTATCTCTTTGTCTGTCTTCTCTCTCTCTCTCTCTCTCTCTCTCTCTCTCTCTCTCTCCGCGTCTGTGCGGAAAAAACCGAGCCTTCCTGGCGACCTCCTAGCCTTGGTCGGCCTCGGACTGTTTATAACCCGCGGAACCTCTGGTGTGGAGTCTCTCGATTTGTAACAGTTTACACATTTCGGCAAATAAAGTAGACATAAAATTAGTACACCTGTCTGTGAGTAGTTTGACCCGACAGCCGTGTCTGCAAACTATTTGTTCAACGAAAGTTCTGGCTACCGTCTCAGCCTTTATGTTGGGTAACAGTATTGCTTCTGCATATTTAGTGAAATGATCCATAAATGTGAGTATGTATCAGTTCCCTTCATACGAAGGTACCAAAGGGCCCACTATATGCATAGAGGTTATTGCCCAGGGTTCAGTGGCAGTTTCGAACTTTTGCAAGCGAACTTTCTTGAAATGCGGCGAAGTTTTCCGTCTATTGCAAGGAATGCAACTCACAATATTTATCCACGCGTCTGTACATGCCGGCCCAATAAAATATTCGCCATATGTTATCCAACGTGCTCTGTTTGCCCGCGTGCCCTGCTAGCGGGTTGTCATGGAAGTCCTTCAGTACCTTATTTACGTACCGTCGGGGCAATACTAGCTTATCCATCCTATCTTTAGGGTCCAGTTTATATAGAACTCCTTCGGCGTCCCTATAATATACCTCTGTCGTAGCAGCGTTAGATTGGTTCAGCTTGCGGCTGATCCCCTTGTAGTAGGTTAATCATATGTTTATATTCCTCGCCCATATACAGATTTATGACTATACCCGTGCCATAGAAAATAAATCCTATCATGTCTTGTAGTCGTGCACTAGCCACCATATCCGAGTCTAGATGTGTCATGCTTATCTCCGCCACATTGTCCTACAGGTACTTTTCCTTTAAACTTCTTAGACATTCCCGTATTATGTTGCACGATGGGTCTCTAAAATGAGCATTCCTGGCCACCATGCAATAGATGGCTTGGTCTCCATCTTTATCCCGGATCGTTTCTTCCAAGGTACCCTTATCTTCCTGATTCTTCCATCTTCCATGACCCAAGCCTGTCTAATATATACCTATCCAGGTCGTTCCTGGTCTTCCCGTCTTCCGAGACCCAGTGGGCTATCGTTGTGTCGCCGCGACTTTCCAAGATGTCCCCCGGAATCCTATGTACTATTGCCTGGGGTAAAGAGGGGTGAGTTTTTCAATAATTCTAAAAATTGTGAGAATTGTCTACAAAATAGTCCATACCATTATATTTCCTACTAAATATGTCCGCATTACAGTGTTTCTTTCCCTTCCAGTAGACCACTTCAAAGTTATACTCCGAAAGCAGGAGCGCCCACCTGACTAAACGACTGTTGGTGGCATTGGTAACCCCAGATTTCAAAATCAATCTCAAGGGCCTATGATCCGTAATCATTATAAATCTGGTGTTGTATACATAACATATAAACTGTTGGATAGCGAATATAACGGCCAACAGTTCCTTTCCCATGATGGAATAATTCATCTCGGCCTTCTTCAGTTTATGCTATAGGTCTCTCATCACCTTCCCTGACCTGACACAACACGACTCCCAGGCCCGTACCGCTAGCATTACTAGCTAATATAAAAGGCTCGTTGAAATCCGGAAATACCAACAAGGACCCCGAAGACAGGTCCTTCTTCAGAATTTCTACCGCTTGCCATACATCTTCAGAGATCTTAAATTGAACGTTCTTTTTGGTAAGCGCTATTAGCGGAGCTGCTTTCGTGGAAAGATCCATGACAAATTTTCTATAAAAATTTATTGCCCCTAAGAACTGCCTTACCCCTTTTGCGTTCCTGGGCAACGGTAAACGTATTTTTTTTACTTTATCCGGATCGGGGCGGATGCTCTCGGTCGAGATTATATGTCCTAGGTACTTCACCTTGGAGATTAGGAAAGTAAATTTTCTGGGCTTCAACTGCAGTCCAGCATCCCTTAGTCTCTCAAACACCTGTCTCAGGTTATTTATGTGCGTCATTTCGTTCTCATAACTGTATACAATGATATCATCTAAATATACCAAGCAGCTGACGTTGATCAATCCGTGGAACACAAAGGTGACATGACGCTGGAATGTCAGGGGGGGGCCCGGTTCTAACTCGATTTTGTGTTCCACACCTCCACATGTCTTTACCGCGTCCTCATCTCTAAACAAATCTGAAAATTCCCTAAGTAAAACTTCCATCTCCCTCCTACTACGTAAAGAGGCCTTGATTTACAGGGTGAATTATTTAATAAGACGGGTCAACGGGTTTACTGAAACGGTCTCGAGCACCAGATTTTTGAAAGGGTTTACTCCCTGCGAGGGTATCTGCGACCTCTTTACAAGACCCTGGCCACGGGTGTGGTCAGAATGCCTGGATAGCTCTGTGGAGAGGGTCCGGTAGCCTTTGGAATGATAGGCTGCTTAGTTACCTCCGAGGTTGCGGGCTTTAATCGCTCCCACGGCAATATCCTGACCTTCCGGATTTCTGTATAGATGTAGCAGTTTTGTTTACGAGGATATCAGAGGCTAAGTAATCGTTTTACACTGTTTATTCTATAATGATACACTATGACTCAACAGTATTTACAATATTGGTGACAATTATTACGCTAATTTACCCTTAAAAATATAGCCAAGATGACGGGCCAACAAAACAAATTATTCCCTTACAGAGAAAAAGTTCGACGTCAACCCAGCCCTGATTTAACGCGAGAAAACGAACGCTGTCCCTCCGTGTGGACTTACGTGGCTTTCCCCGGAAGACGCGACGAGGAATATTCCACGCACAGCGGTTTACGACTCGTAGATGCAGGTAGCAAGTGGATTACTCCATGAAATGTCCATCAAATAAATAGGTGGAATATATCGGGTCGAAATCGGTATCGTGGGGTCGAAGCACCTCGACACCCGGGGTGTCGAGAATAACCGAGAGGGACTAGGGCGACGCCTTGTGAAAGGATGCCGCCGCGTACTAACTTGACCTAAGCCTGCTTGTGCAACTAAAGCGTCCAAGCCAGGGTCAAACTAGAACGGCCGTGCGTAATCTATTCGAAAAGCCTGTGTCAACTAGAGCATTTCCGAATGATTTACAACACGCTAACAGCAACAGGATATGGAACGGAAGGGATCTAAGCCCGGCCCCACGATCTCGACGTCGCCGAAGAGCGACGTGATAGGTCGACTTTCCGGCGTCAACGGTATCTGCCAGTATCCCTGCCGCAGGTCGAGGGTGTTGATATACTTAGCTCGTCTCAGTTTATCTAGTATGGCAGATATATAAGACAGGGGATATGCGTCCTTAACGGATACCTCATTTACTTTGCGGAAATCTATGCAGAAGTGTGGGGTCCCATCCTTTTTCTGGACTATTACAATCGGCGAGCTCCAGGGGCTAGACGACGGCTCTATGACACCTTCTGCTAACATCCTATCAACCTCTTCATCGATTATCTCTTGCATTCTGGGGTTACGGGGTCTATACCGCTGCTTAATACGCGCGGTCTTAGCAAGCCATATACGATGTTGAATTTACTATATCTAGAAATGAAATTCAGTCATCTACTTTTAAAACTAATTTAATATGATTCAAATAAATTTCACACACAAGATTTACTCCAAAATTAAGCAACAATTATTTATAATATGGTTTACTTAATTGCGCTTCTGTGAACAAAGCATTAGATCTTGCGCCTCAAATGAACATGGCTTAATTTATCCTTCCAGTAAATGACAAGGCCTTCCTTGTTTTCAAAATGGGGGCGAAAATAAAACTGATATAGTGTTAGCCTACGTTTAAACTATAATCTTCACACAAGTCCCTTTGTCTTACCCCTTCAGAGATTAAATGACTTAACTATGATACTCTAATTTCTCAATCCCAACTATTAAAGATACACTTACTTCCTTGACTAAAACTATTCTATTTATTTCTTGAACATAAATCCACTCCCCCGTAATTAGTTACAATTATTAAAAGAAAAAAAATCCGAGTATTTTTTAAATTTATTATGGTTATGCTAATTCCCAAATACAACTACCATGTATGTCTGTTTATCTTGACAAGAAAAGAAAATTATATCTAACACTCACCCATCGTTAGAATATTCCAATAGGAAAGAAAAACAATACTGAACTTGTAAGGGCACTCCAGTACCTTTTCACCTGTAGATTTGAATAAATATCAAACGATAACGGTTAATCAATACGAAAACCTCTAGCTAAACACCGACTCTCCCCTGTTAATCTAATTGACTCTAAATCTTCAGCCTTGGATCACTGAGCACCACAGTCATTTCTCACGACCCGCGTTCCACTAACTGTCCTCCGCGTTCTTTCCTACCAAGAAGCCTGCATTTTCCCCGTACCTTATTTTTTCTTCTGACTCGACAGAGTTAAAGTCCGAACTTCAACCTCGTGCATCAGCACTCCGGTCTCAGTTTATTCCAAGTACTTTCGCAAGACCTTACCTCGGTTATTCGACTTTGAAGCTTCGCGACCGCGTCGGATTTCATCATCATTCTCTACGTTTTACCAGCAGAGTATCAAAGTCTCTACCAGGTATTCCGTAACCATTCATGAATTTGCTGATTACTCCGCTCTGCCCCTGTTTTAAATTCATTAGCGAGTAATTTAGTGTCACAATGATATACTTGATTTTATTTAATATAATCCGGACAATTGTTTTAACGCAACCAAATATTAAATTAGCGGATTTATGTACTGTATATAGACTGTCCCGTAATTACAAATCGCAATCAATTGACATTACTTAGTGGTATCTAGGCACTATATAGACTGTCCCGTAATTACAAATCCCACTTAAAGACAACCCTATTTAATGGTATCTATGTACTATATAGGCTGGCCCATAATCATAGCTGTCCCCTCGGACACTAGCCAAAATAATCAAGCAGGTATCCTGCTTACAATAGAATGCTCATCTAAAGTGAACCAAAATTTGGTATGCATACAAAGAAGCCTGTGTTTACGATTAAACTTCCTGAAAATATTGATCACATATTTATATGGTTTTAAGCCACCATCGATTATATTGTTTGACCTGTATCTAGAGACTGCTATTCTGGTTTTCAATGTGCTCTGCTAAGTAAACCAGGTCGATTTGGTTCTATGTCTTTCAGAAAAATAGAAAATACAACATATGAAGATTTGTGGAATGCCGTTGAAAATATGCTTCTTGGAAACAACTACTTTAACGATAATAATAATAATGAGCTATCCACATTATTCAGTTTTATAGAAACTGAGGTGCATAAAACTACTACATTAATTACATTTTTATATTTATATCAACTTGTTTTCTTATATATTTAATTGTATTTATGTTAATATACTTTTGTTAAGTGTAACACTTCATTGAAAAATATGTATCTCAAATATCTCTGTTAATAAATGTATACAAAAAATGTCTGTTTTTTTATTTTAGTAGTTAAGCAACCTTCATTGAAACAAGATGTCTAACGAAGAAAATAAGATAAGGTATTGTGAACTGTCTCGTTCCAAGTGAAAAGTAGTGCATTCTCTGAACACCTGTGCAGTGAAGCCCACAAATCAAAAGTATGTGAGCCGTGGGAACCTGAAAAAGTGCTTATTCAAGCATTTAAAATAAAATGGCTACTGATCGCATTAATACGAATGCTAGTAACATAGCGAATCCATGGAAACTATAAAACATGTATTGTTTCAGCTAATTTAAGCTGCTTTATTTAAACATGATAAAATTAAAATGACTTTGGAATTGTTTGGATTATATTTGCTTCAACATAAACAGAAAAAATAAATGAAGTCTGTTATACTAAAAATAAAAATTTTACAGTTTCAACTAATTTTTAAAATATCTATCGAGCATTCATTAAGGTAATTTACATAAAAGGGTTGGAATTTGTAGAAGGTGAGAGTGGATAGATGTTGGAACGACTTTCATGGTTGGAGATAAATATTAATAAATGTACTTTAAAATAAACAAAACAAGAGTGGTATCAACATCTATAAATTGTTCAGCACGCATTGTTAAGCTTATTCTAAATTCGGTTGTCTTAGAGGTAACGATTCTAAGTGTTCAGTAGTGTCTGAAATGGCTACATAAAGCGATGTGTGTTACCAGCAAATTAAAGACAACTTCTGGTATGGTTTATTTGGAGGCTTTCAATTAATTAGCGATAAGAATACTGGTTACTTCAACGCAACAAAATTGTTTAAAAGTGGTGAGAAAAGATTCAGACATTGGTTGGAAAATAAGAAAACTAAAGAGTTGATTGCCTATTCCAACAGTCAGTTAGAACAACATTTAGGGGGCCGGAATACCGCCCCCCTAGATGTACAGGAAGCAACATATATAAGTTGGAGTGGCAACAGTGTATGCCACTTGTTTGTTGATCTTCCTTTGTATGGCACATTTGTGGTATTTTGCCCAAATTATATAGACATTTTTACGTACAGTGAGAGATCGTAGTTTTGTGCATGTGAGAGTGGAGTTGTTTACCAAAGCGGACTCTTTGTATCCTTCATAGTGCATTTTGTGATCGCATGTTCCCGTTAATAATCTCTGAATTGTTATCAGTTTATTGATAACACAACTGGAATCCGGTTCAAATTATATGCGACGTTGCCAGACGTTGAAATATTTAACTGAAGTAGGTGGAATTTCATTTTGGATGGATATGTGAATATAATATAAAATGTCTGCCACTTGCCAGGACTGTACACTAAAAATAAAAACTCAACAGCTTGGACTAAATTGCGCTCTATGTACACGTACATTTCATGGCACCTGTGTAAAGATCAATGCAAATGATGTAGCCTATATGCAGGAACGTGGTGAGTCTTGGATATGTACTTTGTGTCAGGCCGATCGCAAGCGGAGAAGAAGCCTGGCCGACTCTCCCTTTCCTGGTGCTGTCGCTACTGGAACTGTGAGGAAGCCGTCAGCGGCCATGTCTGAGAGTGTCAAACCTGTTTATCCCACTGAAGAGTGTTATATCGGCGCTTCCCTTGGTTTCTGCTCCAGAGCCCAGAATCTTTGCGATGTGTACAGTCACCAAACAAAGTGTTATTATTCTGTGTGGGGGCTCCTGTCGGAGATCTTTTCATGGCTGCTGTTTAGGTTATTTGAAGTCTGAGGGAGATATTGTGAACAAGCACAGTAATCTGTGTTTCCTATGTGATGACTGTTTGAGCGTCTCTTCGTCTGAGGGGCTGATGGTGCGGATGGCTCAGCTCTTGAATTGCGTTAAAGCTGATCTAATGACATCAGTTGAGGAGAGAATATCTGATCTGAAGTCTACATTAATTAATTTGGTGGAGGAAACTAAATCTGATAAATCTGCTGCCAACGCTGACTCTGAAAATCGTCTGATATCTCGTACTTACTCCTCTATTGTAGCGGACACAACAAAGCCAGCCATTGTTATCAAGCCGAAGTCACAGCAGAGTACAAGAGTTACCAAAGCAGTTATTCTTAGAACGGTGGATCCTGCAGCAAACAACATTCAGCTAGAAAAAGTAAAAAATATGAAGAACGGGGCTGTCCTTTTGAGTTGCCAGACCAGAGAAAACAACGAAACTATAAAAGAAGTGGTGAAAACATTGTTGGTGGCATATGAGGTCCAAGAGTTGAAAGGGAGAAGACCGAGGATTCGCATCGTGGGCACTCAGAACGTTGGGGAGGATAGTGTTATGCCGTACTTTAGGAGTGAGTGTTCTTTGGTGAAATTCTGGCTCACAAAGAAGAATGCTGATGTTTTCTAAGCATTAATCGAGTTAGACAATACTTCTTATAGTAACATTATTAAATTTGGAACTGTATTTGTTGGGTATAGCAGCTGTGCGGTTTATGATGACAATGAGATTATTCGCTGTTCCCAGTGTTATAGGTTCAATCACTCAGCTAAAATATGTCAATATAACCTTTGTTGTCCCAGATGCGGGGACAATCATGATCTAAGTTGTGCTAACTGTTGGAGAGCTAATGAGATAACCAAGTCGACCTGGCATGTCAATCATGCAGCTTGGGACACCAACTGTCAGTCTTATAAAAGGCCGGAGGTAGGGTAAGTGCCGCCTTCTCTTCTTCTGAATGACTCGGTGCTGAATGGATGTCACTGTCTGCGGACAGCAATATGGTGTACTCTGATCGCTCTAAACATTTGTCTCTCTATTACCAAAACGATCGTAGCCTTAATAATAAACTGTCGGAGCTACATGTGAATATCTTGTCGTCTCCTTGTAGTCTAGTTGCTATGACTGAGACTTGGTTGAAGACAGGTACGTATGGTGGGGAGTTTTTCCCTTCTCACTATAATGTTTTTAGGAAGGATAGGGAGTATTCTGTCACCGGTCAAGCCATTGGGGGGGGGGGGTGTTGTTGGCAGTGTGTCGGGACTTTTCTGCAACTGAAATTGACTTGGCTGGCAGGTGTGCCGTAGTAAATCCCGCCATTGATATCCTTTGTGTTAAAATCAGTGGGTTTTAGAGCAAGTTGTATGTCTTCGTTGTTTATGTTTCACCGAACATTAGTTATGGTGATTACGATTCTCTTTTCTCATACATTGGCTCCTTTTTTTTTTTTTTTTTTTTTTTTTTTGTTCCCTCAGGGCTCGTCCGCGGCCTTGCCGCCCCGATAGCACCGCCACATTGGCTCCTTGGAATTATTTGATGATAATTGCTGTGATTACGATTCTCTTTTCTCATACATTGGCTCCTTTTTTTTTTTTTTTTTTTTTTTTGTTCCCTCAGGGCTCGTCCGCGGCCTTGCCGCCCCGATAGCACCGCCACATTGGCTCCTTGGAATTATTTGATGATAATTGCTGTGTACTAATTCTAGGTGATTTCAATCTACCTGAATTTCACCATTTGCATAGTGTTCCATACTCCTCAAGTGGCTCTGTCTTGGCTCTTAGAAATCTCATTTCTTTTTAGGCTTGAGTGAGTATAACAACATTGTCAACTGTGATGGTACCTGATTAATGAGTTCTCCCGTAATAAATGTATTCCGTCCAGGGTTGTGCCATCTTACAACTTTCGCAAAGCGGATCTGAGACTTCTTTATGATACACTCCTGTGTGTGGACTGGTCTTTCCTGGTGAATAGTTCTGACTACCTCGATGTGCTTTGTGAACTATTCTACAGCAAAGTATACAATGTATTGGATATGCACGTCCCGAGAACAGTGTCTAGACGCAGTTCTTATCCACAATGGTTTACAAATTATATTATCAGTAAGATTAAGCTTAAATATCGTCTCTGGAGGCTGTTTAAGCGTCTAAGCGTCATGGCGATCAAAATATCTATGTGGAATTCAGTAGGGTGAGAGCTTCAGTCAGGACTGATATTGGAACACGGTTTAGAGAGTATGTTTCCCAGTATGAGTCTGGTATTTCAAATGAACCTCGGAAGTTTTGGAATTATATTAATTCTAAGAAAGGCTCTAACAATATTCCAAACGTTATGTATAACGGCACAAGTGAATTTAGAGGTGCAAAATCCATTGCTGAGGCATTTGCCAGAGTTTTCAAGGAGACCTATTCACCTAGCTCCTCAGGTGACAACATGCCTTATTCCCCCGTCATTTCAAATAATACTTTGAATATTACCTCTGTGTCAGAGGACGATGTACTTACTGCTCTGAGAGGATTCAGCCTGTCTTGACTGCGGGCCCAGATGAGATCCCCTCCTTTATTTTGCGAGACTGTGCTTCTGTTTTTGCCTACCCTCTTACTTTAATCTTTAATAGCTGCATTAAACAAGCCAAATATCGGTCTCTTTGGAAGATATCTAAATCGTGTCCTATCGGTCAGGGTGGTAGTAGGACAAGTGTTCTTGAATACAGGCAGGTCATTATCTCGAATAACTTTGGTAAACTTTTTTAATCAGTACTGCATCCCTTAATGTATAATCACGTAAAGGCGATGATCGATCCTGCCCAACACGGTTTCATACCCGGTCAATCTACTGTAACAAATTAATTTTTTTACCCAATACGTTTTGACATCTTTTCAGCATAGATCTCAGGTGGATGTCATATACACGGATATTTCTAAAGCTTTCGACCGGCTTGACCATGGCATCCTATTGCATAAGCTTAAATGTTTTGCTTTCTCTGATCATTTGATAGAACTGTTTAGATCGTACCTGAGTAATAGGAGACAGTATGTTGCGGTGGGAGGTGTTACATCGTCAGAGTTAATGGCTACATCTGGAGTCCCTCAAGGATCTATTGTGGGTCCTTTATTGTTTAATAACTCCATAAATGATGTGGTGGTGGACAATGATGTCACTTATTTGCTGTATGCTGACGACCTTAAGATTTTTTTGGAAGTGAATAACTTGTCTGATTGTCATAGAATTCAAGCTGCTCTTGATGCTGTGGTAAAGTGGAGTTATGAAAACCGGCTATCACTGAATGTTCACAAGTGCTGTGTCATGACGTTGACTCTGAGGAAACTTCCAGTGCGGTTTGGTTATAGCATGTATAGTTCGTATCTACCAAAAAAGGAGCTGATTACTGATTTGGGGATTACTTTTGATAACAAATTGTCGTTTGCTCCACATATTTTGAGTATAGCATCGGATGCTTCTAGAATGTTAGGATTTGTTATAAGAACTTCAAAAGACTTTGTGTCAATCAAAACCATGGTAATTATATTTAATGCATTTGTCCGGTCGAAACTAGAATATATTTGTGTCATATGGTGCCCAAACTTTGTGTGTACATTGATTGTTTGGAGCGAGTACAGAGGCGATTCCTAAAATTTCTTGTATTTAAGGAGGATGGCATCTACCCTGCACAACGTTTCTTATTCATGCCTACTCTCAAGATTTTCTGCCAATAGCTTGCAACAGAGACGTAATTACACTTTCATTATGTTTTTATATAAAATAATTTCGAATGAGTTTGACTGCTCTGATATCCTGGGTGGGTTCAACTTTCTAGTAGCGACGTTTAATGCTAGAAACACTTTGATTTTTTACTTGCCTACTGCAACGCTCAATGTGGTACAGTCCTCACCACTGTATACAATGTGTAGTTTATATAATCAGCTGAGTGGTAGTATTGACATTTTTCACTGCACGGCTGCTGAGGTCAAGCAACTGATGTTATGCTAAGTTCTTTCATTCTTAGTTCTGCTGACTACCTTTAGAAGTATTTCTTTCATAATATTATGTGCATTCCAGCATCCAATAATTGTATTTTGTCTGTAGGATGCTGTTGTAATTTAAATAAATAAATAAATTAAAATAAAAAAAATCTCAATTAACACCGACAACTGGCTACATCCTTGGTGGACTTTGGTGGAACACAAGCTGAAAACAACTCGATATCTTGTACATATGTGTGTGAATATTTGATATTAAATTTGGCTCGTTGGATATCTAATCATTTCTATGAAAAGTGTAACCAAACTTTTTTTGATTTTTTGGTAAGCGAATTTAATCAGAAATGTGGATAACATTAAAGAAACTGAAGTGAAACTAATAAAGATAGATGATGAAGTGCAGCGCATGCGAGAAACAAACCCTAAAGATATATCCCCAAAGCCAAGTAACCCAGCAAAACTTTATGTTTTTGGTTTACTTTCAAGAAATGAAAAAGACGCTACCTGTCCATATCATGCTGTAAGAACTCAAAAGAAAAGCTTCAAAAGAGCTGTTAAGAACTTTAAAAACAAACATCCCGATTCCGAAGTAATCCTAAACATGTTGTATGATCCAAATTCAGTAAATCTGTTTGACAGAATAAAGACTGAAGTAAAATACATTAAGTCAAATAGAAACAACAAACATATAGCAGATGTGCCGCAGGGGAAGTTTATTCAGGATATTATTGATTTACGTTATGATTTTTAATTGTATTTAATAGACTAAGTGAAGATTGGAACCTGTGATGAGCACTGATAAACACACTTGGAGAATCCAAATCACCACAACACATTTTAAAAGACCTGATGATCGTTTCACTAGCCACGTTAGCGTCATCAGAGGATGAATAATTCTAAATACTTTATATCCGCAACACTACTTATATTCTTCTGTAATTCTGCAGGCAATCGGTCACTAGCGATTTGGGGAGGTTCAACGACACCTAAATTAACATATTTTCGTTTGGCAGAATATCTGTATTCTTTTATTATCTCTGGAATGTGCTTTTGCTGGTATTTTATAAAGCAATCTATCAGGTGACTGCTCATAGGCGGCGGATCAAGGTTCATACATTTTTTATTATTACTATATTTAGCAATATATATTATAAAGGGTATAATTCTGTATTAGATTACTTTTCCCTAATATGGGGAATTTCCTGCGGTAACCTTATTAATGCGGTTATTATATGGGATTTTGCCCAGGCGCCAGCATCGATTGGGTTTTTTAGGAAGTCGATGCGCTCCCTCAGGACTATGCCTCCTTTCTAAGTCGCTGTTTATAGCTACCTATACCCGGGGTAAACTACAATGCAGACAGTGCTCCCCTAAGTCTCAAGGCGAAGTCAGCGGTGACTTCTATTTATGGCCTTTATTAGAGACGAGGTTGATAATAATAGGGGTTTGGGTGGATAACTTGGAAGTGTTAAAAATAATGGATAATATTTGCAATCTATTTACACAATAGAATGCCACATATTTACAAAGTATGTACAAGAAAAGAAACAAATTATATCCCCGAACATTAACTGTTCATGCTCGTTGTTCTGTCACTTTTAAATTCAAATGTCGCGCGCTACACTGACATAGAGTAAGTGTTACTAATGGTTTCCGCCAGAAGACCAGAGAGGGGGAAGAAGAATGAGAGAAGGGAGAGAAGCTTGCATCCCTCTGCCACTTGTTTTTGAGTCCTTGAAGAGGCAAGAGGTCTCGAGAAAGCGAATTGCTTTCAACCCCTTGAAGAGACACGAGGTCTCTAAATATCCATTTTGTTTGTAAGTCCTTTGGGAGACACGAGGTCCCTAGAGGTGTTGTGTGTGAATACAGAAAAACGAAGCTTATGTTCCTGCATTATTGGAGAATAAAGGTAGGTAACTTTGCTTATTGTCAGTGCCCTATTTGTTCTGTTTTTTTTGTTATTCATTATAAAATAAATACACGTGGTATTTACATTTGGCCCATCGACCGGATTTTTATAGTTGTTTTGTTTTGTTATTAGTTGATACAGTCCATTTTTTGAAGTAATTTTACTTGTTTCCTTTAGTCTAGTAAATTTGTAATTGTTTATTGCCGTGTTGAGTCATTTAATTTCAAGGTGACGTTATTGCTTGTATATAACTAGGTACATACTCGAATTGCATATTGTTGAAATCACGTTTGCATATTGTTTAAATCGCGTTTAGGAATTTTTTTGCGTTGAACAATGGAGTTGATTCAGCTAAAAAATAAGCGCGAAAGCGTTTATAGACGAGTAGAAGCCATATTGCACGTGGCTCAACAGGTCAAAATAGACGCAGTAGTGGATTTAGATAGGTTGAATAGATTTGAGGTTCGTTTTGAGGCGTTGAATGAGTTGGTCAATCTATTTGATTCATTGCATTTGGACATCGTGTCGGTAGTTGATCGATCAGAGTTGGAGAGCGAGCATGAAATGCAGAACAAATTCGATGAACTGCAATACTCTATAAAAACTATCTATCGAGAACTGAGAGGTTATGCAAATAAAGCCGCTGAGAATCAAGCTCGATCCGTTTTTCACGGTAGTTCGAAATCGAGTCGAGCATCGAGTAAGTCGCGGTGTTCTGTCAAATCATCGAACGCTCGATCTCTCAGTGAAAAGGAAGTAACGAACGCAAACGCGATTATGTCAACTTCAAATTTAAACAGACATTTGAGGTTACCGAAAATCGAAATGCCAAAATTCGATGGAAATTGGAAAAACTGGCCAACCTTTTATGATCTGTTTAAAACAATGATTCATGAGAACGAATCATTGTCAGATATTGAAAAGTTCCAATATTTGAGTGCTTCGTTAGTGAAGGATGCAGCTGGCCTAATCAAGAATTTACCGCTAACGGGAAGCAATTATGGGATTGCATTCAAGTCTCTGGTCTCAAGGTATCACAATACCCGGGTTTTGTTGACCAATTATTGGCAGGGTATCGTACAGGCCCCCAAAGCAAATAGTGAATCTGCTTCTTCCCTACGAACGTTGTTGTCTGTATTCAGTGAAAATTTGGAAGCGTTGAAGCAGTTTGAACATGACATGTGGGATTTCACTAAATTCAACATGTTGCTGCAAAAGGTGGATATGAGTCTTAAGCAAAAATTTGAGCTTGAGTTTTGCGAATCGGACATTCCCAGTTTTAGTAGTTTATGTAGATTCTTGGAAAAGCAGTGTAAAGCAATGGAGACAACTGCCTTAACTTCCAATTATGTGACTAATAGAAGGCAGCATGTTTCAGCAACCACTGCTAGGCCCGCTTCGTCCTTTGTTACCAGCACAAAGCTTGTATGTGCTTATTGTAAGGAGGAGCACCCCATGCTCAAGTGTGATGGATTTCTATCTTTATCCTCTCATAAACGGTATACGTTCGCAAAAAAGAATAATCTTTGTTTTAACTGTTTATCAAACTCGCATGCCAGCAGGGAGTGCAAGTCATCAAGTTGTCGTGTATGTAATAAACACCATCATACATTATTGCACTTCCCAAAAGCACCGGCATCGGGAGATGAGAGTGACTCAAACAAGCCACCTGTGGAAGAGCCACAAGGTGCAGAGCAATTGCGTGTGTTGGCAAGTGTGGTAAAAAGGGAACAGTCCGTGTTACTGGCAACTATAATGCTATTAGTACGAGATAAAAATGGAAAGGTTAGGAGATGTCGAGCTCTCCTGGATTGTGCGAGTGAGGCTAATTTCATTTCGCAGCAGTGTGTTGAAAAATTGGGGCTCAACACCTCATCTCGTTCAGTGATGGTTCAAGGCTTGAACCAAATGAGCTCGCTTGCTAGCCAAGGCACTCTCAAATGTCGAGTAGAGTCCATTTATGAGCCAACAAAGTTAGAGTTGGACATGATTGTGATTCCGAACATTTGTTCCAAGATCCCTTCTGCTAAAATTGAGCAGTGCCACTGGCAACATATTCAGAACTTAGAGTTGGCAGATTCAGAGTTTGGTATACCAGGGGACATTGAAATTTTGTTGGGTACTGACGTTTATGCTCATGTGGTTAGACCTGGAATAAAGAGAGGGCCTCGAGGTGCACCAGTGGCCATCAATACTGTTTTTGGTTGGGTGCTTATGGGCAGTGTAGAACAGTCAAAGTCTCATTCTGTTGTGAATAGTTTATGCACGTTGGTCGACTTGGATCATACCTTGAAACAGTTTTGGAGCTTGGGACAGGTACCACAAGGTTTAGTTATGTCTCCGGAAGATAAAAAATGTGAGGAAATCTTCAAGAAGACTCAGCACCGAAATAGTGCTGGGAGATATATTTTAAATATGCCCTTTCGTGAGGGTACTCCGTGTTTGGGAGAATCTTTCAGTGTTGCATTGAGGCGGTTTTACTCCCTGGAAGCACGTCTTAGTAGGGATCCAGCGTTGCACAAGTCCTATTCGGAGTTTATCAGGGATTATTATGAGTCTGGCCATATGTCTCTGGTATCAGATGTAGCTGTGGAACCATCTGATGCATACTATATTCCCCATCATTGTGTGTTGCGTCCTCACAGCCTTTCGACCAAACTGCGGGTGGTATTTGATGCTGGTTCCAAAAGTACAAATGGTGTATCTCTGAACGATACGTTGTTAGTGGGAGCGAAGTTGCAGACAGATATTGCCACTGTGTTGTTGAAATTTCGCTCAAACAAAATTGCATTTACTGCTGACATTCGGCAAATGTATCGACAAATTTTGGTTGTAGATAATCATAGGGATTATCAAAGAATTCTCTGGAGGTTCTCAAAGGGGGAACCTGTACAGAAATATCGCCTTAATACTGTCACATATGGGGTCTCCTCAAGCCCACACATGGCAATCCGAACAATGATGCAGCTTTGTGATGATGAGGAATCATCTTTTCCATTGGCAGCAAAGCTAGTTCGGTCCGATCTCTATGTGGATGATGTAGTCAGTGGAGTCGACTCATTGTCAGAGGCTTTTGAGTTGCAACGGCAATTGATTGGGTTGTTTGCTAAGGGGGGTTTTGAATTGAAGAAGTGGGCCAGCAATAATTCGAAACTGTTGTCCACAGTATCAGCTGATAGTCAGCAACCTCGATCGTTAGATTTAAATGATCCATCAGTGTTGAAAATTTTAGGATTGCAGTGGTGTCCCATAGGTGATACATTCTCTTTTAATGTTGAACCTATTGATCGTCCGTGCACAAAACGAAATCTTCTTTCGGAATTGGCAAGAATTTATGACCCCCTGGGTTTTTTGTCTCCTGTTACCCTGTTGGCAAAATATCTTATGCAGTGCTTGTGGGAGCAAAAAGTGGGATGGGATGATAAGCCCTCAAAGGATATTGTTGGTCAGTGGTCTCAGTATAAATCACAACTCAGTGCGCTAGCAGGTTTATCAATTCCCAGAGGCGTAAAACACGATAATATCATCAGTACAGAACTCCATGGGTTCTGTGATGCATCGGAGCGAGGGTATGCTGCAGTTGTTTACTTAAGACAAGTATCAGAGGAGGGTCAAGTTTGGATCAATTTTCTGTGTGCCAAGTCCAAGGTATCACCTTTAAAAAGAATATCGATTCCACGTCTCGAATTGTGTGGGTGTTTATTGTTGGCAAAGCTTCTGGAATTTGTGTGTCGGGTGTATGAAGGTCGTTTTGAGTTTAACTCTATGTATGCTTGGTCAGACTCTATGGTGGCACTTGCCTGGATAAAATCATCTTCCAATAGGTGGAAGACCTTTATTGGGAATCGAGTAGCAAGCATACAAGAGAAGATTCCTCCAGAGTCATGGCATCACGTAAGTGGACAAGAAAACCCAGCTGATTGTGCATCGAGAGGCATGTTACCTTCTGGGTTTTGTGAGCATCCACTATGGTGGGCGGGACCCGCCTGGCTAAAATTGGCAAGAGAAAATTGGCCCAAGTCGTTGCGTTTTGAGCCGCCAGAAGAGTGCCTGGCGGAGCAACGAACTCTCCCCGTACTGGTTACTTTGGCAAATGAGGAGTGGCTCAGTAAACTTTTGAATCGCTTTTCGCATCTACGGAAAATTCAGGGTGTTGTTGTATATTGTCAGCGGTTTGTGCGAAATTGTAGGGTGTCTCCATCTGACCGAACTACTGCATCTCTGACAGCCACCGAATTACAGGAGGCGCTTCATATGCTTATCAAATGTGCTCAAGGTGAAGTATTTCAAAGGGAAATAGCATCCTTGGTTAAAGGTGAGAGGTGTGCGAGGGCAATAAATAAGTTAGCCCCCTTTCTGGATACAGAGGGTATCCTCAGGGTGGGCGGTCGCCTTCGTCAAGCTGATGTTCCAGTTGAAGTGAAACACCCTATATTGTTGCCCCGCTCACATCGTCTCACCGAGTTAATCATTGCACACACACACCATGTCAATCTTCATCCTGGTCCTCGCACATTGCTTCATTTGCTTTCGCAACAGTTTTGGATTTTGTCCCCTCGGAGAGCTATTCATCATGTTTTGTCAAGGTGCTATCGTTGCTTTCGAGTGAATCCTACTCCCATGGC
Organism: Tillus elongatus; assembly: GCA_964006375.1. NCBI lineage: Eukaryota > Metazoa > Arthropoda > Insecta > Coleoptera > Cleridae > Tillus > Tillus elongatus. The sequence continues at coordinate 71,255,988 of OZ023269.1, read as the reverse complement.
ACCGATGATGTCTGATTTGCCAGTTGCCAGGGTTTCTCAGTTGAAGCCGTTTTCACACAGCGGAGTTGATTTTGCAGGTCCAGTTTTTGTGACACAGGGCAGATATCGAGGTGTCCGAAAGGTGAAAGCATATATTTGTTTGTTTGTGTGCATGGCAACGAAGGCCCTCCATTTGGAAGTAGTGTCTGATCTTTCAGCTGAAGCCTTCTTGGCAGCTCTTCGGAGGTTTGTGGCTCGCAGAGGAAGATGTGACAATTTGTATAGCGATAGAGGTACCAACTTCGTCGGCTCAAATAAGCAGCTCTTAAACTATGCAAAGGGGGCAGCAGATGCTTGTACCATTAAGTGGCATTTCAACCCCCCATCAGCTCCGCATTTTGGAGGTCTGTGGGAGGCAGGAGTGCGCTCAGTCAAGACTCATTTGCGAAGGGTGATCGGTTTGCAGATTCTGACCTTTGAGGAAATGTCCACGTTGCTTGCTCAAGTGGAATCAGTTTTGAATTCTCGACCATTGTGTAGTGCGAGTACTGATCCAAATGATCTGTTAGCCCTATCCCCAGGACATTTTCTTACAATGGAACCGTTAGGTGCTCCTCCTGATGCTGATTTGACTTTGTTAAGTATGAATCGCTTGTCACGCTGGCAGCTGGTGCAAAGGATCCACCAGGACTTTTGGCGCCGCTGGAAGAACGAATACCTGCATACACTGCAGCAGCGTAGTAAGTGGGATACTGTGCAAACGTCCCCCCCGATCGGAGCTTTAGTTGTGATTAAAGATGAGACTTCGTCACCTCTTGTTTGGAAGCTCGGACGCATTATGCAACTATACCCAGGCCGTGATGGTATAGCTCGGGTAGCTCAAGTTCGCACTAGTAGTGGCACTTTTGATAGGCCTCTGACGAAGTTATGTCTGTTGCCATCGCAGTAATACGTCTGCCTTGAAATTTTTTTGTACAGTTAATTATAAATCCAATAGCTTCAGTTTTTTGTTTTTTGTGCTTATTGTAAATTTTTGTTTTGTTTGTTTATTTGAGAAACAATATAATTGTGAAAATAAATCCTTATTTTGGTGGGCGGAATGTTCATGCTCGTTGTTCTGTCACTTTTAAATTCAAATGTCGCGCGCTACACTGACATAGAGTAAGTGTTACTAATGGTTTCCGCCAGAAGACCAGAGAGGGGGAAGAAGAATGAGAGAAGGGAGAGAAGCTTGCATCCCTCTGCCACTTGTTTTTGAGTCCTTGAAGAGGCAAGAGGTCTCGAGAAAGCGAATTGCTTTCAACCCCTTGAAGAGACACGAGGTCTCTAAATATCCATTTTGTTTGTAAGTCCTTTGGGAGACACGAGGTCCCTAGAGGTGTTGTGTGTGAATACAGAAAAACGAAGCTTATGTTCCTGCATTATTGGAGAATAAAGGTAGGTAACTTTGCTTATTGTCAGTGCCCTATTTGTTCTGTTTTTTTTGTTATTCATTATAAAATAAATACACGTGGTATTTACATTAACATTAAATAACAATCTATTGAACAGAACTTCTTTCAAAGCAAAGTTATATTATTCTCTTAAAAAACTATACAATACCAGAGGCGTGGGCAATCAGAGTAAATGAAGCTAGCAAATCATGTGCAAAACAAGCGGGTTTACTATTACTGTTAAATCGGGAATCTAATATGCGTTAGAAAGCGACGTGGCGATGCGGGAGGTGATATCAAGCGAGCGGCGACGTAACGGGCAAGCAATAGAAACTAAAGCAAAAATCAACATCAGGAAAAAGTTCCTGCACACAAACACTACTATTATTACAAGAGACCTAGGAAACTACGATTTCTCATCCATACCTCACACTCAACCACTTGGGGGACACTACCCCTTGAAGAATACGGGCATCCCTTGCACTCAGCGAGGCTACCTAAGAAAAGACGAGCTGCCCTAGGTATCCCTCCGTCGGCGATACCTGTAAACTTCAATTAACAAAAGGAACAACACTTGCCAGGCCACACTTCCCACATACGGGCTTTTAATATCGCTTCCGCTGAAGAAGGTCGTGCGCGCCAGGACAATCTAAAGCAGAAGACGTCCAGCTCATGGGAATCACTTTCATTCCGCCGTAACCTCGCTGCACTGGATACTGTCGGCCTACCAGAAATAAATAAACAACTCTTAACTTCGGGCGGCCTTCGGTCCTCAGCAACTCACGGCTGTCGGTGTTGCTGCCACCTGTACCTGGGGCTTGGACTGGAAAATACAAGAAAGACGAAACAAATAACGATGGCTGTGACCTTCCGTCCGGTGTACCGCTTCTGGATAGTGCCTGAAAAAGACTGTCTATTGTCGCCTGTCCGACACATCGGCCTCGGCCAACGTATCAATTCCTTCCACCTCGGTCTGCTCGAACGGTGCGACGTTCGCTGCAGCCATCCGGTGTATTTTGCAGCGCTCAGCTATTAGCTGGATTGCTTATTATTATTTCCAAACATCGCAGTTTGTTAATTACTTTCTTATTTGTTGGGTAAATAGTCTACAATTATTCTGTGATTATATTTACTTTATCACAATATATACACTCGAAGGTGTTTAGCTGTCCTGGTTGTCTAACATTTTTTATTAATTTTAGATTCTCCTCATTAACGTGGTGATTATTATCCCAAATATGTCGTGCGATGGAAGATCTATCTATAGTACTGTATCTTAATTGTGTTAAATGCTCTTTGAATCTAATTCCAATAGATCTTTTTGTTTGTCTGGCGTATTTAAGATCACTATCTTTACAACCTATTTCTTAAATTCCCGACATTTTGGCCCTACTTGTCTTTTGGGTTACCTAGCAGGTTTTGAAAAAAAATTTTGTTGAAAATGTTAGATGCAAGCTGGCTTTTTTAAAAATGCTGTCTGGACCCTTCGTGATTCGAGGTTGAAATGGTAGGCAAAGTTTTTTTCGGCTTTGTCTCTTCTAAATGTCGTTGATTCCACTAACATTTTCTTTGTTTTCCGTTTGTTAACTAATTTCGTCACTGCACAAGCAGTGTATCCGCTACAGTCTGCCACGATCTTAATATAATTTAACTCTTTGGTATATCTACTTCTACTTAAAGAAAAATTAAATAACCTGCTTACTAAAAAAATCAGACTGGCCATTTTTTGTGCGCACGCACGATGTGAGTCATTCGAAGTGTAGTTTAGAGTTGTGCTTTCTTTTCTATGGACATCGAATTCTAAAGTGTCTATATTTTTGATAACTACTACATCTAGAAAGAGTAATTTATTATTAATTTTTAATTCGTCGGTACATTTTATAGAATCAGATTTATTGTTTAATTTGGCAATAAAATCTTCTATTCTGCAAATGTTTTTGTTAAACACTGCTAAAATATCATCCACGTCACGAAACCACACTCTAGGAAAATGTTCACTTTTAAGATCTGTTTCAAATCTACTCATGCCGGGAATTTATGAGCATTTAGCACATTAAGATACAGTACTATAGATAGATCTTCCGTCACCCGACATATCTGGGATAATCATCACCACGACAGCTAAACACCTTCGAGAGTATATATATATATATATATATATATATATATATATATATATATATATATATATATATATATATATATATATATATATATATATATATATATATATATACTTTTAAGATATGTTTCAAATCTACTCATGCCAGGAATTTATGAGCATTTAGCACATTAAGATACGGTACTATAGATAGATCTTCCGTCACCCGACATATCTGGGATAATCATCACCACGACAGCTAAACACCTTCGAGAGTATATATATATATATATATATATATATATATATATATATATATATATATATATATATATATATATATATATATATTATCTGTGTGTGTGTGTGTGTGATTTACCATTGGCAACAATTAGGTTTTAATTTCTTATTTAGTTCTATCATTAGTTTGTAACGTATGACATCAACGCTCACGAATCACTTAGAGTGGTAAAGATGAAAGCTAGAGGTAGCATCGGGGTACACGGGCAACAGAGCCGAAAGACGAACGGCGAAAATATTATCTGTCGGCCTCAATAGTGATAGCAAATGTATTGTTATTGTTGGAGTGTCTTTGTATATAAATGTAATAATCATTTAGTCATAGTAAAGTAAACAAATAGATGTAAATAAATAGATGAATAAAGTTGGTGTTATAGTTGAAACCACCCAGTGTTTGTTATATGAGCCAACTCTACATATTTTTGGGGGCTCAGCCGGGATATGACCTAGACAAACAAATCCAAGCCGACAAAGACTGTAAGTATGCTTTAATATTTTAGTAGACGATTCTAGAACAAGAAATTCGGCGTACGTGAGCTTACATTTGGTGGAGCATCTATTGAATCTTCAAGACCATAAAAACATTAGTAGGGACAGTCGTTTGTTTGGCAGCCTGAAGCTAAAACAGATGTTTTCTGCATTTCTGTATCTGTAATATCTATATCCAACTAGCAGAGGGTCGTTCAGGCCTTTACAAATTACAGATGTTAAATTGCTAAGAATTCCAGCCGATTCACCAGCACTGTACTTCCTGTTACATCAAGTGTTAGACGCCCACCATTGCCAGTTTGAGACATTCTTTATAAGTTCTGTTCTATAAATTTAAAAAGCTGTTTTTTTTGAATAATATAATTGCAGACGTGTTTTTAAGAAATTTTTTGATATATATATATATATATATATATATATATATATATATATATATATATATATATATATATATATATATATATATATATATATATATATATATATATAATTTCAAAGGATCTCTGATTTTTTTAATTGTAGAAATAATTGATTTAATACTTTATTGTGTGCATTTAATTAATTATTTTGTGGATGTAGAACGTTTCAATTCAGCTTTTGATGTTTATTTTATTTTGTAAATTGACGCGGACGGATAATACGACGAAATATATCAGTAACGATTTTATAGGGTACTAGACAAGTTTTAGCTTAATAATTGTATTTTTATTAAGACGAAATCAATTAAAATCAATTGAATTTTAATTTCTTTAGACGACTTTTGAGATGGAAGGCGTAGTAAATAAGCTAATTTGTATTTATTTGAAACTTAGAAGTAACACATTTAATTAGGCTTTATTCAAAAAGTTACACCTTTGTGTTCGGTAAGCATTTTTCTTTTAATAAGGAAAGATGACGACTTTGGAAGTAATTCCCAAAGTGGGATATAATATTGCTAATGGTAGTCTCAGGGCGGTTAATGCACTTCATGTGATGATTCATGGAGAAGAAGGTCAGGGCCGCGGTATAAGAAGAGACTTAAAGCAGTTCAGTGGGTTTTCCTTTGACGTTTCTTCAGCAGAATTTCGTGATAAAGATAGAGGACGTAACATCTAAGCTGGAATTTGTCTACATGGTAGCAGTGTGCTACATTTTAGACGATTATTCTGGAAATGAAAATGAAATCGTGAAGAGAATCTGCACATATCTAACAGACTTTAGAGTGCAGGTAAATGGCGTCAATGACATAGCGGAAGAAGGCACTGATAATGATGAGGATGATGAACCTGTTTCTGAGTCAGATGAGGTTTTGGCAACACAAAGACGTGGCCAAAAGGCAAGGGCTGGCTCATTTGCATTAACTTTCCGAGATGTAGAGGATTCGCTTCGCCCGTTTAGTGGACAAGACGACTATCCAATAGAGAGATGGATAGAAGATTTTGAGGAGATAGCCGAGGTTACCAGTTGGAACGATCTCGAGAAATTAATTTTTGCCAAAGTCATTATGCGGTATGGCTAAATTATATATTCGTGCGGAGAAAGGAGTAACCAACTGGACAAAACTGAAGGACTATTGAAAGAAGAGTTCAAGTCAAAGTGAATAGTGCCGATATACACAGGATGCTCATGTTTCGTAAGCTAAAGAAAGAAGAATCTTTGTCGGAGTATGCCTTAGTAATGCGCGAAATTGAAGCTCGTGCAAATATAGACGCTGATGTTGTAATCCAATCAAATCCATCATCATTGATGGCATTCCAGACGATTCTCCAAATAAAGTCATCCTGTATGGTGCACGTTCCTTTAGCGATTTTAAAGAGAAGGTGAAGATGTATAAGAGGATAGTTTCAAAGCTATCGGCCACAAGATTTAAGGGAAGCACTCTAAAACATAAGGTAGTTAAGAAGAATTTTGGTAAACGAACAGATCACCAATAAAATATACTTGTAATTCTTCTTAGTTGTCTGAAAAGGCCCGCAATGATCTATATGGTATGTGTCTAGTGGAACGCATTCCTTGGAAATGGAGTTCAGAAAACCTTCTTGCTTTCCACATTTTGTGTTACTTAAGATCCATGGCACACAGGTGACAATGTACTTTTCAATCTTCGTAGCCAATTTGGGTATGTAATAATTTTGATTGATGAAGCTTTCTGTTTTCCTTACACCAAAGTGTCCTTGTTCATGAGCCGTTCGTATAATCTCATTCTGCATACTCCTGGAAATAACCAGGAACTTATCCCCACTCTTCTGCTTATATAGGATACCATTTATCAACACGTAGTTGTCATAGCTATCACACATCTGTAAAATCTGCATTACAGGCTTTAACGTTGGGTCTTGCATCTATGCGGCACACACTTTTCTGAGTAACACTTCTTCGATTACCATGATGATTGGATAACGACTTAGAACGTCTACGTGTTTCATTCTATCAGAATTTCTATGTTCGATTGTATAGTCGAACTCTTCGAGAGGGCCCATCTAACCACTTTTGCTGTAATATCCTGTTGTCCATAGTTTTCTGAAAAGCTTGACAGTCGGTTACTATTTTAAACTTTATTCCCAGTAGGTAAACTCTAAATTTTCTAAGAGCTTCTATTACTGCTAAGACTTCCAACTGGTAACCATTGTAGTTTTTTTTCGGCAGGCGTAGTCTTTTTGGACATGTAATAGATTGGGTGAAATCTTTTATCATCTTCGGATTTTTGGAGCAAAATTGCACCGTATCCAAATTTACTGGCGTCAGTATGAAACTCCGTTTCTGAGTCCTGTTTATAAAGGTGCAAAACTGGTTCGCTCGACAGCATTTCCTCAAGTTTGGTAAAGCTTCTCTTCAACATCACCCAATTTGAAACTGACACCTTTTCTTAATAGGTCACTTAATGGGTTGGGAATTTTCCTGATCGCTAATGTCTTGGACCTTGAAGGCTTAATTGTTCCATTTTCTATACTGTATCCCAAAAATTCAATTTTTTTCTGCAGAAATTGACATTGTTCCTTCTTTATCTCCAGTTCATAACTTTTTGCAGTATCTAAGACTTGCCTTAGGCATTCTACACCCTCTTCTTCATTGGCTGAAGGGATTACGATGTCATCCATGAAAGGTATTGCAATATTTTGGTCAGATAATGGTTTAAAGATCCTGCTGATGTACCTCATTCGTGACCTATAGTGGTCAGAGTGAACTCCTTAGGTGTTCTTTTGGATTATGCAATATGCCTCTTGGTTTTATGAGGTGCATCAGCAGAAGGTGTGATGATCTCAGATGGCGTCCAAGATGGCAGCCGTCGAGCGCAAAAATTCGAAAATTTAAAATTTAAACAACAGGTGGCACCACCTGTCTAAATTAGAAGACCTGTCATTTTGATTTTTATGAAAATAACGTGTGTAAAGATGGCGGTTTGCGCATACGCAAACCAACTTTGTTATTAGTTAGTGTAGAGGCATAGTGTTTGGTGTCATGTTACTCGCCGTGACGAGTAGACTGCAGTGCCGCCACCGAAGGCGGCTGGGCTGCGCCTCCGGTCGGAATCTAGATCGGGGTCCAGATCTGTCAAGATCTAGATCTAACCCATTTAAATAAGACATGTAATTTTTATTTTTACGAAAATGACGTATGTAAACATGGCGGTTTGCGCATGCGCAAACCAACTTTTTTTTATTAAGCGGTGTAGAGGTAGTGTTTGGTGTCATGTAATCGTCTCAATTAGTAGAATGCAAAAATAGCATCTGCACTTGCCGGAAGCGGCGGTGGAGGCGGCGCAAACTAACTTAATTATTAAGCGACGTGGAGGTATAAAGTTTGGTATCATTTTACTTGGATCAAAGAGTATAATTCAAATGCGGCGGCTGGCGCATGCGCAAACCAACTTTTTTCTTATTCTTTGGTTTAGAAGGCAAATGTTTGAGGTAGCCTCATCTGGACAACCACATCGTTTTCAACTCTCGTTATCTTTAGCATTTCCAAGTGACCCTGTTAGCAATCTGGTTTAAGGTTAGAAATAAAACACTTGGTTTAAATACAATTAATTTATTAGGATTAATAAGACATACATATTAAATTATTACATAATAGTGCTTGCTTACATGTTAAAGATTTAATTAAAAATAAAACAATCAATTTATTGAATTGGTTTACAAGACGTTAAATTATTACATAATGGCTCTTACGATACCAGTTAGAGGTTTATATTCAAATACACAATCATGAATAACTAAAAAGTAAGCCCTGGTTCTATTAGGAAATGCTATAATCACATATCTAGGTCTTTCTAAGTTGTTGCAGTTTTAACAGACCACATGTCTTTTTTAATATCCCTGAGTGCTGGCAGCTCATATATGTCCCGTTTGCGATATGCGAGAAATATAGATGTGTCTTTTGCTATTTATCCATCAGTTCCAACTTCATTTTGCCGTTTGGAAATACATGTTTTTATGTTAGTAATTTTCAATTGTGTTGTACCAGGACTGTGATAGCCGTTGGCATCATAAATTTAAGTATACACTCTTAGGCTTATTGAAGTTTTGACAGCACAGGCAGTTGTCAAGTTTACCTAACAAACCAAAAGTAAATGTCTTGAAGAATACTCTTCAAGTTTCGTAAACCAACACATCTCTATCATTTCAGAGTAATCTTAGCCATGTAACCAGTCAAACTAATTATTTTGAGTTGTAGCTTTCAAGTTTGTAAGCCATCACATGTCAATCATTTTAGAGGAACCTATTGATGTAACCATTCAACTTAATTTTTATACTTACACTTCGTTTGCTAACATATAATTTTAATATATATCTTAAGTATGGTAATATTCATTTTAAGATACAAAAAGAGTTATAAAGTACAAAACTAAGAAAATAACAATTATTTGTTTTCACACGTTCATGCTAGTTTACCTAACAAACCAAACTAAATGTCTTGAAGAGTAGCATTCAATTTTGTAAACCAACACGTCTCAATCATTTTTAAAGTGATCTTTGTCATGGGGTGTAGATTTCAAGTTTTATTTGTTTTCAAACATTCATGTTAGTTTACCTTACAAACCAAACTAAATGTCTTGAAGGATTTTGTTTGTTTCCAAACATTCATATTCTGAACTAGCTTATCTAACAAATCAAATTGAATGTCTTGAAGCCTTCAATTTTGGTAAACCAACACATCTCTATCATTTCAGGGTAATCTTAATCATGTGACCAGTCAAACTAATTGTCTTGAGGTAGAGCTTTTATGTATGTATGTAATTTAAATTTCGATAGTATAAAAAATTATAAAGTTGGCTATATAAGAAAAAGAAGACAAGAGAGTTGATTGCTTATTACAACAGTAACTTAAAGGAACATTCGGGGGGCCGGATAACCAGACCCCTGAATGTTCCAACTGAAGGAGACCACTTATTACCAACAACCGCTACATACTTGGTAGACTTTGGTGGACCGCTAACTGTAAGCTACATAATATGTGATACCTATGTGTGCAAGGATTTGATATTAAATTTGGTTTGTTGGATATCCAAGCATTTTTATGAAAAATGTAACCAAATGATTTTTTAATTTCTGCGTAAGTGAATTTAATCAGAAATATAGGGCCAATGTTCAAGAAACCGAAGTAAAATTAAAAGAACATTAAGAACAAATATTTTGATACCGAAATGATCCGAAACACGTTGTATGTAAGTTCTGTAAATCTCTTTAACAGAATAAAGACAGAAGTCAAATATCTTAAGGCAAATAGAAACGACATACATATCAGATGTGGCTGGGGAGAAGTGTATTCAGAACATTATTGATTTACTTAGTTTTAATTATACTAATATAACAGTCTTTGTAATAATATGGAAAAACTAACAAACAAAAAAACGTACTAATTTTAACAAATACTTTTCTTTATCTTTACATATAACATCTAATTTTATTTAGAAAGTGCATGGAAAAGATATATAGAAATATACTCATTCAACAAATATAAATCTGCAAACTTCCCAGCAACCAGGGCAACACAACCAACCAACCAACCAATCAACTAGCCGACAAACCAACCAACCAATCAACTAGCCAACCAACCAACCAACCAAACCAACCAAACCAACCAAACCAACCAAACCAACCAAACCAACCAAACCAACCAAACCAACCAACCAACCGTCTTGAGGTGTAGCTTTTATATATGTATGTAATTTAAATTTCGATAGTGTAAAAATAAAATTAAAAAAGTGTGATATAAAGAAAAAATAAGAAAACTAAAGAGCTGATTACCTATTTCAACAAGTTAGAGTCACATTTAGAGTCTCATCTAGCGGGCCGGGATTCCGGCCCCCTAGATGAGCCGGAAACAACATTTCAATTAACACCAACAACCGCTACATACTTGGTAGACTTTGGGGGAACACAGGCTGAAAACAACTCGGTATCTGGTACATATGTGTGTAAAGATTTGATATTAAATTTGGCCTGTTGGATATCCACTCGTTTCTATGAAAAGTGCAACCAAAGGGTCCTGGACACTCAGCTCGGAGGCGGGTTGTGGAACGCTCAGGTCAGCTAGGTGGTGGGTGTGTTCGGGTCAGCCACCCCGAGTGGCTTTGGTTTGGTTGGTTGGTTTGCTTGGTTTGGTTGTCTTGGTTGGTTGGTTTAGTTTGTTGGTGGGCTAGTTGATTGGTTGGATGGTTGGCTACTTGATTGGTTGGTTGGTTGTGTTGCCCTGGTTGCTTGGAAGTTTGCAGGTTTAGATTTGTTGAATTAGTATATTTCCATATATCTCTTCCATACACTAACACTTTCTAAATAAAATCCGATGTTATATGTGAAGAAAAAGAAAAGTATTTGTTAAAATTAGTACGTTTTTTTTGTTAGTTTTTCTATATTATTACAAAGACTGTTGTATTAGTATAATTAAAACTAAGTAAATCAATAATGTTCTGAATACACTTCTCCCCAGCCACATCTGCTATGTATGTCTGTCTATTTGCCTTAAGGTATTTGACTTGTCTTTATTCTGTTAAACAGATTTACAGAATTTACATACAACGTGTTTCGGATCACTTCGGTATCAGAATGTTTGTTCTTAATGCTCTTATAATTTTACTTCGGTTTCTTGAACACTGGCCCTATATTTCTGATTAAATTCAATTACGCAGAAATTAAAAAATCATTTGGTTACATTTTTCATAAAAATGCTTGGATATCCAACAAATCAAATTTAATATCAAATCTTTGCACACATATGTATCACATTATGTCGTTTACAGTTAGCGGTCCACCAAACTCTACCAAGTATGTAGCGGTTGTTGGTAATAAGTGGTCTCCTTCAGTTGGAACATTCAGGGGTCCGGTTATCCAGCCCCCTGAATGTTCCTTTAACTTACTGTTGCAATAAGCAATCAACTCTCTCGTCTTCTTTTTTTATATATCAAACTTTTTAAATTTTTTATACTATCGAAATTTAAATTACATACATACATAAAAGCTGTACCACAAGACAATGAGTTTGACTGGTCACATGATTAGGATTACCCTAAAATGATAGAGATGTGTTGGTTTACGAAAATTGAAGGCTTCAAGACATTCAGTTTGACTTGTTAGGTAAGCTAGCTCAGAATATGAATGTTTGAAACAAACAAAACCCTTCAAGACATTTAGTTTGGTTTGTAAGGTAAACCAGCATGATATATATTAAAATTATATGTTAGCAAACGAAGTGTAAGTATAAAAATTAAGTTGAATGGTTACATCAATAGGTTCCTCTAAAATGATTGACATGTGATGGCTTACAAACTTGAAAGCTACACCTTAAAATAATTAGTTTGACTGGTTACATGGCTAAGATTACTCTGAAATGATAGAGATGTGTTGGTTTACGAAACTTGAAGAGTATTCTTTGGTTTGTTAGGTAAACTTGACAGCTGCCTGTGCTGTCTCACAACTTCAATAAGTCTAAGAGGGTATACTTAAATTTATGATGCCAATGGCTATTACAGTCCTGGTACAACACGATTGAAAATTACTATAATCAACATGTTTTTAAAACAAAACATGTATTTCCAAACGAAAAAATGAAGTTGGGACTGATGGATAAATAGCAAAAGACACATCTATATTTCTCGCATATCGCAAATGGGACATATATGAGCTGCCAGCACTAAGGGATATTAACAAAGACGTGTGGTCTGTTAAAACTGCAACAACTTAGAAAGACCTAGATATGTGATTATAGCATTTCAAACAGATCGGAGAGACAACGTAAGCAAGAAAGGTGACTTCTTCGATAACATCAGAATGCTACCCTTATGAATATCTGAATATGGATTTCGAGAAATCTAAATATGTTGAAGCCTGCCAGATGTACACAGATTTTCAAAAAAGTTTGTGTTATAAGACATGCCAGAGCATCTCATGAGATATGATGAGTTTAAAGATCGTGCTCTATTTGTAATCGACTGTCAGCATCAGAACGAGTCAATCAAGTCTTCAATGGTGGACATCAAAGTAGAGTTTATGAGCAAAGAGAATTTTCCTAATAGAACCAGGGCTTACTGTTTAGTTATTCATGATTGTGTATTTTAATATAAACCTCTAACTGGTATCGTAAGTCATTATGTAATAATTTAATGTCTTGTGAACCAATTCAATACATTGTTTTATTTTTAATTAAATTTTCTTCAACATGTAAGCAAGAGCTATTCTTATTAATCCTAATAAATTAATTGTATTTAAAGCAATTGTTTTATTTCTAACTTAAACCAGGTTGCTAACAGGGTCACTTGTTGGAAATGCTAAAGTTGATAGTTGAAAACGATGTGGTTGTTCAGATGAGGCTTCCTCAAACATTTGCCTTCTAAACCAAAGAATACATTCCGCAGTGTTAAGCCGCAGTGAGTGGTTGTACTTAGTGTGCTCTCTGGCTGTTTTAACATTGTTTTTGTGAAGTGACAGAAGTGACTTCTAATCATGAATAATTTGGAAAATGCTGAGCCACCTGATAAATGGAAGGAAGTAGATCAAATGGATTTATACAGAATTATTTAAGAATCAAACTCAAGTGTGCACTAACGTAGATAAGCGCAATAAAAACAACCCTAAATTTGAAGGCCCCTATGAAGTAGTTAACATATCTGACAAAAAAGTAATGACACAGAAATAATAAAAAATCATCTAAACGCCATTTACGAAATTTAAAACGGCCTTATGTTTCAGGCACATGTCTATACCCAAACACTGGTTGATAGTCAAATCATGTTGATACAGCAAACCATAGTAACAAATAATATAGCTTCAAAAGTAGTTTCAGGACGTTAGTGTGTTAATGAAATAAGTTTGTCAAATAAAAAACCATGCATTCATCTGTATTAGACTTATTAGTAAAATTAAAAAGAATGGGGAACTTTGTGACTAATCTTCCTTACAAACTGGATACAAATAGTGAGTTTTATATGAGGAGGTATCCACAATACAATGTTACTATAAAAATTATACATTAGTAATTGTCTTTGAAATTTCATTAGTCGAGCCTATCCTTACAATTATTATCACCCTTGTGCATTGTGCATTTCCTGTAAACCAAGGTCCTAGTCAAAATTATTTAATATTATCCCTCGCCCTAAATACTCGCACCTAACCCTTAACAATGAAAAGCTACTACTTACAAAACACACTATGCCAAGCAGTTTGTCCTAGAGATTACCTCTGCAGAAGCAAAACGATGAATCAGATTAGCATCCCGTGCAGTTCAATTGGTCAAGCTCACCTGGAAATATGGAGTTTGGAAACACCATTCTGTCAGTATTCAACAAGTGAAGAACCAGAAGATAAGTGTGAACAAATGGATAATGGACCTTTCCAGTGAAATTACAACACCCAAGTTCAGCCTCTCAGTATATGTATGTCTACCAGCATCTGAACAATCCTCTTTCATACAATTATGGTTCTGGTAGCAGCATCTGGAAATGGAACTACGAAACCACTGAAGCTCAAGAATTCAATAGTATTAAAACAACAAGAAAGAAGTTCCCTGAAAGAAATCCCCTTGGAGGATCACCTTGAAAACTTAGATTCCCCTAAATTTTCCATCTGTCCCCGGAGGAGTTATGGTAGCACCACCCGGTATACCACATATGACAAGGCACCGACCAGCAATTGTGCGTAGCCTGCATTTATGCACCTGTGTGCATTTCCTTTCCACTCAGCATCTGGGAAATTTACAAACCAAAGACTTTATTGATTAGTATAAGCATAGTTCAGTTTATAAATATAGGTAATAATTCATTTTCAAGTCAGTCTTTTCTGTGCAGCCTTAACAGTTTAGATTACTCACATTAATATTTTACGTTTTACAACATTTAAATTGTATTGTATTATTAACTGTACTATTGTAATTTGAGTTAAATAAAGTTGCTCTGAAGAAAACTCTTAGTCCCGTCTTGTGGAAAACTAATACACAATTCTTTATTGATAGTAGCAAGTTACTACCTGCTGTGTCATTCCATGTGCTACCGAATGCAAAGTTGTGCCCATTGAAATCCCCAGCCAAAATGAATGGAGCCCTCAACTACCCAAAAAAGTGTTCTCATTGATTAATAGAAATTCTGCTGCCTGGCCTAACACACACACACACACACACACACACACACACACACACACACACACACACACACACACACACACACACACACACACACACACACACACACACACACACACACACACACACACACACACACACACACACACACACACACACACACACACACACACACACACACACACACACACACACACACACACACACACACACACACACACACACACACACACACACACACACACACACACACACACACACACACACACACACACACACACACACACACACACACACACACACACACACACACACACACACACACACACACACACACACACACACACACACACACACACACACACACACACACACACACACACACACACACACACACACACACACACACACACACACACACACACACACACACACACACACACACACACACACACACACACACACACACACACACACACACACACACACACACACACACACACACACAGATATATATATATATATATATATATATATATATATATATATATATATATATATATATATATATATATATATATATATATATATATATTTATTTATTTCAGAGTATGTTCCAAAAAATACCTTTACACCTATACACATTACTTCCTGTAGGTGAAGTGTTTCTGTTATTTCTAATTTTGCACTGGAGTTTCTAACAATGATGGCCACACCGTCATACTTCTGTCTTTGGGAATTATGCTAAAACCCGAAAACTAAGGTAGTTTTCCATACCAAATCAAGTTTCGCTGATTAATACAATGTCTATGTTATCATCGAACATAAATTTTTCCAGCTGACCCTTATTTGTAATTAATGACCTGGCATTCCTCTGCAAATATTCAAATTATACATTTTGATTACTTAATATTTTTACAATACTATGTTTTACGTCATCGTCTATCATCTCAAAGCTCTGGTGACTTTTTGTCATTTAATTTTTTACTAACATACAAACTATTGAGCTATTGTTTCCCCACATATTAAATCACTCTGACCACTATTAACCTCTACATGCCCGGATCTTGTAGAATAAGGTATTATTCTTTGGGATGGTAGCTTTGGAGAGGCTAAAAACTCCCTATGCTGTTGGGACATGCCCGATCTGTTGTAATCCGTATCTTCCATCTTTTTACGTTTGTGTTGAGCTTGTATGAAATGAATATTTTTTTTGTGTACTGTTATATGGGTTAGGGGTATTTCTCTGTATTGGTGTTTGATTATTTTTAATAGTTAGGTTGTTAGTTGATTTTAACGCATGTGAATAACTTATGTTGTATTTTTCTAAAGCTGTTTTGTATGAAACATTTTCCCCTCCCATTAACTGTTTAACAGACCTTTGTTTAGAAAACTGCGGGCAAGAACCTCGGGCCGTAACCATATGCTTACCACCGCATAAAGCACATAATAGTGATGTAGCCTCGCATTGATTATTATTATGTTCTTGTGCACATTTTTTACAATGCTTCTTACCCTTGCACTGTTGACTCATATAGCCATACCTTAAACACTTTAGGCATTGCACAACTTTTTGTATGCAAGGTTCCACCGAAAATACAATATTCTCAATTAAGCCTCTCTCTGATAATAGCTGACCCCTGAAAGAAACTAAAATAGATTGCGTGGGTTTAAAAGTGACCCTATAGATTTCTGTGACTATACGATTTAATCTTCGAACTTCTATAATTTTAACATTATTGAAATATAATGGTTTAATTAGGTGTATTAATTCCTCTTCAGAAATTGACTTGGCAACATTGGAAGAAAATATCGTATTTTCCAGCCATATAATAATTCTGCGGGAGAAACGCCACACTCTAAGGGAGTAGTACGGTTACATAAGGAAGCTTGATGAATATATACATTTTTTGTATTATATTCTATGCAACTTTTACTGCAGCTTCTATACATCTGTTAGATTGTGTAAAACAGGACTGCTTGTAATTTATTTAAAATCAAATTCGGAAGCAAATTTTAGAAATTCTGACCTAAATTGTGGCCCATTGTCAGATCACACAATTTCGTAAATGACATATCTAGAAAACATCTTCATTTTTTCAATAATAACAGCCTCAGTCATTTTTGAAAGTTTAAATATTTCGAAAAATCACGAGTAGTAATCTGTGACGATAGAATACCAATTGGAGGTTGAGGAGTCACGTGCCAAAGGACTCCAGGGGGCAAGCTAAGGAAGTGGAAACAACAACATAAGCTTTCGATGAAGCTTTCCCCAAGACCATCATGCGCGGTGAAGAGCCGCATCCTGCACGAGGTAACCCTGCTGAGAACTAAACATGACGGATCTAGACATGGAGCTCGAGATAAACTCCCCCAATCTACGGTGTCACGTGACCCGTGCCTAGGGATGGATGGCACCAGGGTGATGGTGTCGTGAACGGAACCTCTAGAGGACCGGGAAACCCTCCAGAGTAACCCGCCTTGCACATATGGGGGCAGCACCGATGCTAGACTTTCAGCTAGCCTCGGCAAGTACGCAACCATACACCAGGCAGAAGTGTATGCCATCGAGATGTGTGCAAGGGAAAGTTTAAAAGACCTGTGCACAAACAAATCGATAAAGATATATGCAGATAGCCAAGCTGCAATAAAGGCTCTTGGTTCCTACCAGTGTAATTCAAAGACGGTATGGAGTTGTAAATCTGCCCTTAACGAATTGGGCAGCTGTAATGAGGTGTCGCTGGTCTGGATACCGGGTCACTCGGACCATGACGGCAATGTTGCGGCCGACGCGCTTGCCAAGAGTGGGGCCCAGAGTGACTTTGTTGGACCAGAACCGGTGCTGGGGATAACATCTTGCACAGCAAAACGCACCTTAAAGACCTGGACAGAAAGAATGACAATCCAATATTGGCAAAATCTTCCAGGATTAGCCCACTCTAAGGCCTTCATAAATGGCCTGTCTGAGTCAAGGGCTAAAAAGCTTCTAGAGTTGAACAGACAACAACTGAGAACTCTAGTCGGCCTGTATACAGGACACTGCCGCTTGCGGCACCACATGCACTGTATTGGGGTCGGTCAGGAGACTGAGTGCCGGCTGTGCATGGAGAATGAAGAAACAGCAGAGCATGTGCTGTGTTACTGTCCGGCAGCGGACAGGACTAGATACCTGCTCTTTGGCAAGGTAAAGCTTGCTCCAGAAAACCTGGATCAACTTTCGCCCACAAAGATTATCGACCTCTGCAGGAGGCTGGATTTGTTGGGCGAAATATAGACTTTAGGCGTGAGCCACAATAGACCTTAAGGTCGCGGTGGAGGGCCGATATGGCCCACTCACATGCAAACCTAACCTAACCTAACCCGCCTTGCAGCACACAGGGGGTTCTGATGGTGTGGACAGTATTTCCCCTATTCTCGTGGGAACAACATGAAGATCATAAATATATATGGAACCAAAACCAATGATGCTCGAGGAGTGGCTCCGGCTACAGACTCGTGCCTTGAGTCTATTCCGGAAACGGAGACGAGCCATGGGGCGGCAGCGTCCGCGGACTTTGGAGGTCTCACAACCGACGTAGATACGGGGGATCGAGGGGTAGCTTCGGCCACAGACTTGTACCCGACACCCAAGCTGGAGGCTGGGTCCCACCAGACGGCGGCGAGGTCGGCGGACTCTGGGCGGGCCCTCCGCCAATGAGGTTCCTACTGTAGGGGTAGAGGGACTGCCCCAGTAGTCCAAGCGTCTTTCCGGGCGCAAAGAAAGAAGCTCTGGAGGACGCAGAAAATGGCGACCGGGACGTGGACGGTCGAGAAACCTGTAAAGGCGCAAGAGAGGAGTGCGAATCAAAAGAGGACGTGCTCGGACTCTAGCACTCCTACTACAGACGTCCCAAAAGGGCCACGGCACCTGTAAACGCGCAAGAGAAGAGTGCGAGTCAGAAGCCGCCGCGCTCGGGCTCTAGCACGCCTACTACAGACAGATGTCCCAAAAGAACCAGGGCCGCAACACCAGCGCAGACTGGCTCGTATAGGGAGGCTGCGGAGGGCCTCGGGATGACGGTGATTGACAGACGCCATCCTGAGGTCAGACCAGACCAGGGGAAGGCGGACCTGATCGAGGCTGCGGTGGACTCTCTTCAGGAAGGGAGAGCCCGCCTCAGTTCCACCGGGCGCGCTTGGCGTGGGGCATCCTCTGGGTAACCTGTGCCGGCCCGCAGTCGCGGGACTGGCTGCGGAAAACGATCGTGGGCCTCGGTCAGATTTGGGAGGGGGCGGACTTGACAGCCATCGAGCCCAAGGAACTCCCAAAGAGACGCAAGGTTCTCGTACGGATCCCTGACACCGTCCCGCAGGAGACGATGATCAGACGGTGACTGAAGATCCAGAACCCTGAACTGGGGATACAACACTGGTCGGTTCTAAGCAGGAAGGCAGAGGAGAAAGGACAGACTCTCGCCTTCACGATCGACAGAACCCTTGAAGGAACCTCCTTCAACGCATTCTGGTGCCGGGGAAGCATTCTGGTGCCGGGGAAGCATTCTGGTGCCGGGGAAGCATTCTGGTGCCGGGGAAGCATTCTGGTGCCGGGGAAGGGTTAGCTTCCCACTGGGAAAGCAACTAGGGGTTAATGGGACTTAGGTTCCTTCAGGTCAACCTCCAACACAGTAGGGCAACCACGCCCGGACTACTGATGACTCTGAGGAACAGGGATGTGGCCCTCATCCAGGAACCGTTTTCCTATAAAGGAGAGATCAAGGGACTCGGCGGAGCTGCCGGAAAGCTAATCTACCCTCCTCCACCCAAGGAATTGGAGCAGCTGATGGTGGGTAGTAGAGCAGATGGATGGCAGACCATCATCGGCATGGATGTGAATGCGCACCATGAGATGTGGTGAAGCTCGGATACAAACTCTAGGCGTGAGGCCAAAGTCGAAAGACAACCGGTATGGTACCGGGACCCCCGCAAGGCGGACTGGGAAGTCTACAGGGCAGTGCAGTGGAACTGTGGGGGGTTAAGAGTACCATAGACAATTCAATAGACCTCGAGATTGCCGCAGCACAAGTGCGAGACGCAATCACCTCGGCCTATAACGCCAACTGTCCCCTGAAAATGAGGGCGACCACCAGGAACGTCCCGTGGT
This sequence comes from Tillus elongatus, assembly GCA_964006375.1. Classification (NCBI taxonomy): domain Eukaryota; kingdom Metazoa; phylum Arthropoda; class Insecta; order Coleoptera; family Cleridae; genus Tillus; species Tillus elongatus. The sequence goes on along the minus strand of OZ023269.1, from coordinate 71,235,998 downwards.
GGAACGAGGACCTCAGGCAAAGAAGGACGCAGGTTCGTAAGCTGATTAACGCGGCCAAAAGGTCGGGAGCATGGGATGAATATAGACAGCCCTAACGACCTATAACAAAAGACTGAGGGACGCCAAGAAGGAGTCGTGAAGGAGGCACTGCGAGGAAGTGGTGAACACGTCCGAGAGTGCTCGGCTACACAAGATCCTGTCCAAAGACACTCAGACCAACATAGGCTCCCTTAGAACATCCGTGGGAGGCTATACAAGCTCGGGGGAGGAAACGATGGAAATTTTACTCCAGACGCACTTCCCCGGCTGTAACATAATAAACCAATCACCTCCGAACTGGGAACTCTCAGAAATAGAGGCGCCTTATGGGCGGGCATCTAGAATAGACTGGACAGTCGCTTAAGAGGTGGTTACTTGGAGCAAAATCAGATTAACAGCTTTAAGCCATACAAATCCCCGGGATTTTATGGAATAATGCCCATCATGCTCCAGCAGGGGATAGATATACTGGCGCCGACGCTTACCTACATTATGAGGGCCAGGGTTGTATTCATTCCTAAACCAGGGCGTTCAACAGACCAGGCAAAGTCCCTGAGGCCAATAAGTCTCATGTCCCTCTTGCTAAAAACAGTGGAAAAACTGCTCGACCGACACATTAGGGGCAGTGTACTGGAAGCAAATCCTCTACACTGCGGACAATATGCATACAGAGTAGGATTCTCAACAGAAACAGCACTGCACCAACTGGCGCTGAAACTGGAGAATACGCTGGAGAACAGGGAGGTGGCCCTGGGGGCCTTTCTAGACATAGAGGGGGCCTTCAGCAACACCTCATTCGGATCGGTTCTGGCAGCTGTCAGGGAGAATGGAATAGAGGAGACCTGCTGCAGGTGGATCAAACAGCACTGCAAAATTCGGGAGATCGTGAAGGAGCCCATGCTTAAAATGAGGTCAGACTTCGCGAACACGCGAATCATAAGGGAAAACAACTTTACAGTGGAAATCCCCGACCGCGAGGCATGGCGGGAGGAGACGCCGGGCATACCACGGGACGCGCTCCTCTGGTTCACGGACGGATCCGGTGGGGAGCGTGGGACGGGGCAGGTGTTTATTCTGAACAACCGAGGGTAAGTCATAGTATTTCCCTCGGATCCCATGCAACGGTCTTTCAGGCCGAAATGTACGCCACCCTGCACTGTGTGCGGGAGAACAAGAGAAGGGGCTACGCCAACAAGCGGATCCTCATAGCCACAGACAGCCAGGCAGCGCTTAAGGTCCTAAGTAGCCCACGAGTAAATTCCTGGCTGGTGAGTGAGTGCCGAGACGAGACTAGCGACCTGGCTGGGCAGAATGAGGTCACCCTCATCTGGGTGCCGGGTCACTCGGGGGTCAAAGGCAATGAAGAAGCTGACAGTCTCGCGAAGAGAGGGTCAGCAGAACCATTTATGGGACCAGAACCGGCTGTGGGCGTGACAAAGAGCACTGCAAGGAGAGCCATTAAGTCCTGGGTCAGAAACCAACACAAGGTGTACTGGACAGACTGTCCAGGCCTCAGACATGGGAAGTCAATAATTGACGAACCCAGTTCAAAGAGAGCTGTGGAGCTGCTAAATCTTTGCAACGGAGAGCTCAGAAACATAACAGGTCTCTTGACGGGACACATGGCCGTCAAGAAACACCTGCATAAAATGGGGCGGTTCGAGGGGGAGCTCGCATGCAGACTCTGCGGCGAGGGGGAGGAATCAGCCCAGCACATCTTGTGCGAGTGTAAAGCTCTGGACCGCAAAAGACAACTGATCTACGGTCAGTCTAGACCGGAGCATTATAAAACTTCACCCTACCATTCGCTGTGCAGACAAGTTCAAGGCACAGTGATTTTGGAATGGGTGGAGTGAAAAGACTAAGGGCGTGCACAATAAACCAAAGGTTGGAGTGCTATGGGGCGGCAAAGCCACGGACAAGCCCTGAGAAAAAAAAAACGACTTCATTAAGGATAATTCAGAAACTACTGGTCAGATCTTGATTAAGTTTATATGGAACCACAAATAAAATAAAAAATAATCATCAAAATCGGCTCACCTAGAAAAAAGTTCTGAAGTAACACACATAAAAAAAATACAGTCGAATTGAGAACCTCTTCTTTTTTTTTGAAGTAGGTTAAAAAACTTTAAGAGCAATAAACAAGGTAGGCCAAATAATCGGGATTCTTCCTTTATATCTTTATTTATTTGAATAATTATGAAAACAATTACAAAGAAAATCATCTGGTTAAAAAGTACATAGAAGTACACCTGGAGAATATTAATTCTAGAATTTTTCACCCTCTAATGACGCTGCAGCACTCCAACATTTCAGTAAACGAAAAGCATCGCAATTAAGCGATTAACAAATGTTGTAACGTTATGTATGTAGACAATGTTAATTTTTCTATTCTTCGTTTTTTATTTTTGCCAAAATTGTGGAATCCACTGAAGGCTTTCTATCTTAATAATATTACTAATGGAATAATGCCCATCATGCTCCAACAGGGTATAGATATACTGGCGCCGGCGCCCTCATTATGATGGCCAGCCTGGCTCTGGGGTACATTCCGAGGGCATGGAGACAGGCCAGGGTTGTATTCAATCCTAAACCTAGGCGTCCAACAGACCAGGCAAAGTCCCTGAGGCTAATAAGTCTCATGTCCTTCTTGCTAAAAAACGGGAAAAACTGCTCGACCGGCACATTAGGGGCGGTGTACTGGAAGCATATCCCCTACACTGCGGACAATATGCATACAGAGCAGGAGTCTCAACAGAAACAGCACAGCACCAGCTGGTGCTAAAACTGGAGAATACGCTGGTGAACAGGGAGGTGGCGCTGGGCGCTTTCCTAGACGTAGAGGGGGCCTTCAGCAACACCTCATTCAGATCGGTTCTGGCCAGTGGTGGAATAAACACCCCCGCAGCCCCCGCATCAGGCACTTAGCGGATCGTGAAGGCAGCTTTTATGAGATCATAATAATATAATATCTACATACTTAGAAAAACATTAAATTAAAATTATATACTTAAGAGTTATATATTTTGTTTATTTACGTTAAGACAAGTAAACAGATTGTTGGCATGACAGCAATAGTCATATAATTACAGTTATAGAAATCTGGGCTGGGTGAGTTTCGTTTACAAGAACGTAAAAATGCTCGATCATATTTTTCATTCTCAGTCCTCAGTCCGTCCTTCCAAGAAACAGTTAAAAATAAAATTTATGAAGGCCTACTTATTAGGTATAATGCTGTCAATATATTTTGTAATGACACAAATAACTGGTGTGAATTTAAACTAAAAACTGTTAAACGACTTATTTCATACTTACTGGATAAGGGATAAGGATAACTTTAACTTTAGTTTAGTTCGAGCATCCGAGTGTTTGCGTGTGTTAGGTATAGTTTTTTCACAGCATTTAAAATCGGGATCGAAGTCGAGGTTGTAATTTATTCTAAGTTAAAATATTCGGTTTCTGTTTATATAATAAATATTAAATATTAAATTATCAATTATAAGTGCAGAAATATGAATTCTGGACATAAACAATTGAGTGGGGCTAAAAAAAGGAAGCTTCAGAAGGAAAAGACAGAACGAGTTAAAAAACTGACCAGAATTGATACTTTTTTTAAGGGCAATTGAATCTGTGCCATCAATCTCGGCGGAAAGTTATGAAAATGTTGCTGAGGTATTTAAAATTGAAGTTACCATGGAAAGTGAGGCGGAAACACGGAAAGAGGCTACTGACTTGCTTAGTGTTAGTGACAAAGTTTGTGCTTCGGATATCGCAAATTATTTAGGAAAAGAAATTAATACAGAAACAAAGGAGTAAATTCTAAACACTGAATCGTGTAAGCCATTAAGTCATTTTCTGAAAGACGACAAAGGACGTTCATTTAGTTTTTCGTATTACAATTATATCACCAAAGCTGGCATACAAGTTGTTACTCTCCACAACTACAAGTGGCTTACTGTGAACCATGTTTGCTCTTTGCAGATCGAAGTGACAAGAATTTTGGGGATGCTTGGTGTAAAGGAGTCAAGGATTTTCCAAGAAAATAAAAGAACACGAACAATCAGTTATACACATGAAATCTTGTTTTTTATATGATTGCTGGAAATAAGGTAAAAGAATTGAAAATCTAGTTAACACAAAAGAACATTTTAATAAATGGCGACATATAACCAGAAGGGTGATTGACGTTATAATTACGCTATCAGTTTGTAATATGCCGTTAAGAGGTCATCGAGAAGATACAGATGCTGAAAAAAAAGGTAATTTTTTATATTATTGAATTGCTTGCCAAGTATGACCCTGTGTTGCAGTCTCATTTGAGGACCCAAAACAAACATAAATATCTCAGCCACCAAATTCAAAACGAAATCATTAACACTATTTCCAGTAAGATTAGGCATGAAATTTTAAAAGAAATCAACGAAGCCCCATTCATTTCAATTATTTGTGACACAACACAAGACATTTCAAAAATTGACCAGCTGTCTCAAGTCATAAGATATGTAAAAATTGAGAAAGACGATCAGGGTGTTCCATTATCAATTAAAATAAGAGAGTCTTTTCTTGGATTTTTTTAAATTGCTGACCAGTCTGCAAAAGGTCTTGAACGTAAGACACTAGATATTTTGAAAGTAATGGTAATAAATATCTCCAAGTACCGCGGGTAAGGGTACGACGGGGCGGCCGATATGAGTGGAATATATTCTGGTTTACAGAGGCTTATCAAAGAGAAAGAACCGACGGCAGAATACGTTCAATGTACAGCACATAATTTAAATTTAGTTTTAAATGATGCATGTTTAAATGTGTTAATGATTAGGAACTTTTTTGATTTATGCCAAAAAATATATAATTTCTTTGGAAATAGTATAAAAAGATGGAGTGATTTGAAGGTAGTAAGAAATAAAGAAATTACATTTACGCTCAAGTCACTCTGCACGAGATGGTCATCAAGCTGGAACTCCATATCCGCTATATGATATAATTTTGTTTCAATTCTTAAAGTGCTAAATAACATAATATTAGTTAGTAAAAAGAGACAAGAAGTATCTGAAGCCATATCTATACGAAAACACTTAGAAAAATTCGAGTTTATTGTTATTATGATATTTCAGTGTGAAATTTTGGAAAGTATTGACTTGTGCTCAAAACGTTTACAGAAAGGTGATGTCACTCTAGACTTAGCTACCCAACAATTAAAAACTACCTTACAGGTTATAAAGAATATGCGGCAGAACTACGGAAATATCAAAGAGAAAGTAGTTGAAGTAGCCGTTGGGTATAAGATTGCACCTGTATTTGAGAACAAACGGAATATAAAAACTAAAAGATTTTTTGATGAACTTTGTGAAGATCAAAGACAAAAATGCTGAAGAACTCTTCAAAGTATAAGTTTTTAATTCCACAATTGACACTTTGTATAACCAATTAGAACAAAGGTTCACAAGTGTTAATAAGATTCTGGAGTCATCTTTTGTTCCGTCACTGGGTCTGGCAACTGTCTGGGAGCGTGGAATAGAGAAGACCTGCTGCAGGTGGATTGGTTCCATGCTCAGGGATAGGGCAGTGTTCACCTCACTCGCAGGAGGGACTCTGCTGTCGGTGGTCGCATTGGGGTGTCCGCAGGGGAGCGTTCTGTCTCCCTTGCTCTGGTGCCTAGTCGTGGACGGCCTGCTAGGGAGGCTCTCGGGAGGGGGGTATGAGGTACAGGGCTATGCGGACGACATTGTCATCATAGTCCGAGGTAAGGTTACATAATCAATGTGGGAGCGCATGCAGACAGCAGTGAAAGTGGTGGAAGGGTGGACGGTTGGTCAAGGGCTCGGGGTGAGCCCCGAGAAAGCAACTGTCATATTGTTTACGAGGAGGAGGAAGTGGGAGAGCCACAGAACTCTCACTCTATACAGTAGGAACATTCCAATGGCCAGGGAGGTAAAATATTTTGGGGTCGTATTGGACTCTAAGCTAACCTGGAATGGTCACGTTGAAAAAATACTGCATAAGGCAGTCATGACTATATGGAATAACGTGGAGACTAAGACCTAGTATGGTCCACTGGCTGTACACAAGGGTGGTCAGACCATCGCTAACAAACGCGGCACTGGTCTGGTGGCCTAAGGTGACACAATCCAGTGCCAAACAAAACTAGGCAAGATCCGGAGGATGGCTTGCCTGGGCATCACAGGGGCCATGTCTGCAACCCCAACAGCCGCCATGGAGGTGTTGCTGGATCTGCCCCCCTACACTAAGTTATTACGGGGGAGGCCAGGCTATGACTATACAGACTAGCCTGCAATAGTAGACTGAAGATCAACCCAAGCTTCAGGGGCCACTGCAAAGAGCACTGCCAGGGAAGCCATTAAGTCCTGGGTCAGAAACCAACACAAGGTGAACTGGGCAGACTGCCAGGGCTCAGATATGGGAAGTCAATAATTGACGAACCCATTTAAAAGAGAGCCGTGGAGCTGCTAAATCTCAGCAGAGGACAGCTCAGAAACATAACAGGTCTCTTGACGGGACACATGGCCGTCAAGAAACACTTGCATAAAACGGGGCGGTTTGAGGGGGACCTCACATGCAGACTCTGCGGCGAGGGGGAGGAATCAGCCCAGCGCATCGTGTGCGAGTGTAAAGCTCTGGACCGCAAAAGACAACTGATATACGGTCAATCTAGACCGGAGACAGAGCATTATAAAACTTCACCCTACCAATCACTGTGCAGACTAGTTCAAGGCACAGTGATTTTGGAATGGGTGGAGTAAAAAGACTAAGGGCATGCACAATAAGCCAAAGGTTGCAGTGCTATCGGGGCGGCAAAGTCGCGGACACGCCCTGAGGGAGAAAAAAAAAACAATTATGGTGGCATTTATATAAACCTAATGCAATTTTTTGCCTCAGACGATCTGGAAAGCTGTCAATTACCATTGGTTCTTTTGGGTTAGACCGCTATTCAATGGATTGTGGACAATTCTTCCCAAATTCTCTATCTGAGTGGAAAGTCCTAGCCACCAAACAGAAGATTTGGCTCTGTTTCTACATGACCATCATGAATGAATTTTAGGCATTTAATTGTAGCATAGGTGGAATGACAATGCGAGAATTTTTTAACAGAAAGCCTTCCGAAAAAGAAAAATGAAATCTATGTTGGTAATATGGTATTAAATCGTCTGTTAAATTTCTCTCAGCTGGCAACACATCTTCAATGTGCTGTTTTATTTTACACAAAATGTGATCTTTACTTTGCTCACATTTAATTTCATCTAGAAAGTAACTTTTTACTGGAACCGACTCTACTATTAGCTTTACAGGCGTTTCGGTTTCTTCGGCTAGTTTATCATCATCAGGTCATAAAGCTGTTTCTAAAACATTTCGTGATAGAGCATCGGCAATAACTAACTCCTTTCCTGGAGTAAAGACTAAGTCATAGCACATTAAGCGAATTCTGAAGGGCTGCAAACGAGGTGTTAATTCGGTATAGGTTTAGTTTGTAAAATCTGTATTAAAGGATGATGATCAGTTTGTAAGATAATAGGTATTCCAGAAAGTTTATCTGTGGCCCATGCTAAACCTAATGACTCCCGGTCGATTTGTGCATACCTTTTCTTAGTATTTGAAAGTAGACGTGACACATAAGCAACCACCTCAGTTTTACCTTGTGTTGTTTGTAACAAACAAGCACCCAAACCATAAGATGAAGCATCAGCTTGAATATAAATCTGTTTCTAGGGTCAAAATAAACAAAAGCTGGACAATTTAAAAGTAAATTCTTTGATTTTTTGAAAGCTTCTTTTTCAGAAGTTCCAAACAAAATTAACATTTTTCTTAAGTAAGAAAGTTAATGGTTCTAGTAAAGTGGATCTGCCAGGAACAAAACGACTATAGACGTTTAACGTACCTAAATACTGTAAACATTACTTTTTATTTTTCGGTTCTGGAAATTCATTAATAGCCCAAACACTTTTAGGATCTACTGAAATTCCCATATTAGATATTTTATGACCTAGAAATGTCAATGACTGTGTAGCAAAGATATATTTTTTAATGTCCAATATAATCCCTTCTTGCTCTATTCTTTTCAAAACTTCCTTTAATATTGTATTGTGCTGTTCTAACATAGTTGCATGTATTAGAGTGTCATCTATATGACTAACGACACTTTCTAGACCTGACAAAATTCGATTAAGTAGTATGGAAAAATATTCTGGAGCACACGTTATCCCAAAAGGTAATCGTTTGAAGTCATATTTACCAAATGGGGTGATAAAGGTAGTTAAAAATTGAGATGCAGGATTAAGTTTGATTTGATAAAACCCCGAATTAGTATCTAATTTTGAGTAGTAGTTAGAACCTGAAATATATGCTAGAATGGTATCTACTTTACCAATAGGGTAATGTGAATGTAACACTGCTTTGTTTAATTGAGTGTAGTCAATGCAGAGGCATATTTTCGAATTTTTTGGAACTACAACTATCGGGCTGACCCACTCTGTAGGATTTCTACTGGCTGTATTATATCTAACGCTTGTAGATGATTCAGCTCAGCTTTTAAAGGTTTTAATAAAGGTATTGGTACTACTCTGGGCACAGATTGTACGAATGGCTTAACCACCTTTTATCATTTTTATCTCCATTTCGGTTTTAGGATTATCAACTTTTTAAAATATTTTAGAGAATTTTGACAAAATCTCAGATTTGACCGACTCAGGGTTATCTAGCTTCAATTGAGCAATCTGGTTGTCTCGAAATAGATCGAGAACATTTAATTCTAAAATTGCAGTTCTGTCTAAAATAGGTGTAGTTAATTTATCTATTACATAGATGTCTGTTTGGAAGTTACGATCTAGAAACGACAAAGTTACTGGAAGAGTGCCAATTACCAACAATTTAACTCCAGACGGACCAGTTACAATTCTGTTTGTGTTCATAATCAGACTTAATAAACTATAATTTACAAATCTACCAAAAATTCTAGCTTCTTATCTAATTTTGAAATAAATGATGAAACGATCCACTCCTTAGAATCTATGTGATTAACCTCATTATTCAAGGTTATCGATCCCAAAAACTGTGTCTCGAACTTCTAAATCGAAGTTATCATTTATAATATTGTACATTTTTTCTAAATCTATCAGACTATTATCTACTTGGATAGATTTCACCTTAGTTTTATTTTTACATACCACTGCCCAGCGGCCTTTATTTGACATTTCCTGCAGGTAGAAGCGTTCGCTGGAGACCACAAAAACCACAATTATTTGTTTTGGCTTGCTGTCTTTTTTAAGCAAGAAATCTGTCAATAAATAAGTACTTGCAGTATTGTTCTTAGTATGTACAAGACCTATTTGTAGTTGATTACAGAGATCTTTGTTTTGATTGGCTTATAATTCAGCTTGCTTTGCCTCCAGAATACAGTCTTTTAAACTAAGGGTTTGTTTTAGCTGTAGTCTTTCTGATGTTTTGTTATCCAAGATACCTACGACATGAGGTCACGAATAAGTTCATCTTTGAGGGTTCCGTAATCACAATATTCCACCAGACTATGTAGGCTTATTATGAACGAATCTATGGATTCGCCTGGTTTATGAACCCTGGAATTAAACTTAAATCTTTCAAAAATGATATTTCTACAAGAAGTATAATATTTGTCAAAACAGTCTAAAGCTTGAAAGTATGTAGGCAGAGTTGTTTCAAACTGGAGAAGAGCTTCTTGAGAGTCCTCCCCCAGAATGTACATCAGGATATTTATTTTTTCTGTTCGGACTTACTTGACCAGACACTGTTATGTAGCATTCGAAACGTTTTTTTCATGTCGGCCACGTTGCCAGCGCCTAGAAATTAAATTTGGGCTTACATTGATTAGATTTATAACATTGACGACTAGTCCCACTGGATCTGCCATTCTTTCGTCTGTTTAAGTTTCACACACGTTTATAATATTCTTCTAGTTGTATGATTTCAACAACTTTAACTGCTTGTTTAGTGTATGGTTTCAACAGGTAAACAAACGTTTCCACACTACCACGGATATATAATAGTTACTATTATACCGTTAATAACTAATAACACACGCTGTCACCATGCTCTCCCCCTCTTTAAGCTTAATTTAAACATGGTCATTTAAATAAGATGGTCTTTTAATGTATCTTTCAGGCCTCTCACACAATTTATAATTTTCTTTAGAAGACTCCTTCGGAAAGGAAGCTTGAGAACTAAAAGGTCCGGAAAAACTATGGAAATCACTTGGCGTAGCACTTAACTTTTGAGGTAAATTATTAGGTAAACATTCACTCATGGATTGATTCGCCTCTAACAGATTCTCGCGATTTTTAACGACACTCACTTCCTGAGGCATTTCACATTTAGATCTACCACAAGTTTCTGATTTGTTACTATCTATGATTGGAGTAAATGTTGGAGTAAACTGTTTAGTGTAATAAGGCGCTGGTATGAAATGCCACCTATTTCTGTGATATGTGTTACCTGAACTATTTTCAAGGATGTATGAACGAGGTTCGTCTACAATTTTAACCATTTTTGCATATACACGTAAATCTGTTACCCAAACATATTCTCCTATATTGAAATCAGACAATTTTCTGGTCCGGTGTCTGTTATAAAATTGTATGGCAGATTTTTCTTTTGTTATACTTTTTGAAAGACCTTAAATCCACCGGATTATTTAATTATTGACTTGGCAACATTGGAAGAAAATATCGTATTTTGCTGCTATATAATAATTCTGCGGGAGAAAATCCACACTCTAAGGGAGTAGTACGGTAAGATAACAAAGCTTGATGAATATTTCCTTTTTTTTTTATTATATTCTTTGCAACTTTTACCGCAGCTTCTATACATCCGTTGGATTGTCGAAAAAAAAGACCGATTGTAATTTATTTAAAATCAAATTCGGAAGAAAATTTCAGTAATTCTTATATAAATTGTGGCCCATTGTCAGCACAACTTCGCAAATGCCATATCTAGAAAACATCTTCATTTTTTCAATAATAACGGCTTCAGTCATTTTTGAAAGTTTAAATATTTCGAAAAATCTCAAGTAGTAATCTGTGACAATAGCATATCAATTATCATAGCATTTATATAAATCTAATGTTATTATTTGCCATGGACGAAAATTATTTTGTTTATTTCTCTAATTGAATTTTGTAATGTACCTACTAAAGTAGTGGCCCAACCAGTAGGTTGTGTATTGTTGGGCTTAGCTGAAATAAATAAAATAATGAAAATGTTGTCATAATCATTAAAAATTTCAGAATGCAGTTCCCAATTCGTTTATTTTTAACTGATAAAATTACTCCAAAGTCATTAACTTACAAGTAACTAAGTTGGCAAAAGTTTTGTTCATGTTTAGCTATAAAATATACTTGTGAGTGTCAGTTCTGAAATTAGTAATTTTTAGGTTGGAGTGCACCCTAAATTTTATTGGAAATTGACTACTAAATACAGAGCCCTGAAATATCTATTTTAAGGTAGTTTATTACCTAATATTAACCTCCACGTCTCTCCGGTCTGATAAATTCGAGGTGTTATTATGAAGTCCGGATTACATATACACAGTGTCCATTAAAAAAGAAAGGTTGTACCAGGGTTTTTCCGAGAACTGTTGAGAATTTAGAAAATCCTAAAAATGTGATTTTGCTGGCGAGGGTGGCACTTTTTTAAATTCTAACAGAATTTGTAGCATCAAACCCCTAGTGGGGGTGACTTTTACCTCCTTCAAATGAATAGGGAATGTAGGTCGAGTCACACCTTTCTGGAAGCTTTTTTGATACTCTATTTAAAGCTGCAATTGTAAAATCTACCAATTATTTTATTTATTTTCAAAACTTCAAAATAAAATGTCTATAATAATAGCAACCCTAAACACTAAAATAATAGTAACAATTTCGTAGGCTTCTATTATTTTAGACATTTTATTTTGAAGTTTTGAAAGCAAATATCTAAAAACTAATGGGTAGATTTTAAAATGGCAGCTTAAGTTTTGATAGAAAATAACGAAAAAAGTAATTGGTATATTTTAAAATTGCAGCCTTGAATAGAGAATCAGAAAAGCTTTCCAAAAAGGCGCCGCTCGACCTACCTTCCCAACTCAAATCAAGAGGGTGAAGGCCACCACCACTAGGTGTTAAATGCTACAAATTCTGTAAGGGTTAAAAAAAGTGTCCACATTGCAAGAAAAATCGACATGTTTTAGGGTTTGGAAACAATGCATATTACCAATCACCGCAAAATCAAGTAGCCATTAGATAGGAAATGTAACAGCAAAAAAAAAATCTTGTATTATTTGGAGTAAAGCCTAACGAATACCAAGCGAAATATTTATTTCAGTTTGTGATAGATAAAGTAAATGAATTGTTAGATTTAAATCTAACAGTTATTTCAATCAGTCATGTGTATATTATTGGAAAACATAAATTAGGCGGACCAATTATAGTGAAATTTGCCCTTTTTGTAGAAAAACAGAGCGTATTAAAGATTCGTAAATGGAAAGCTATTTACTAAACAACAGTTTGATGATGGGGTAAACAGTGATCCTGTGGATAAGAAGGACATTGGCTTTAGAAAGAAGGCTGAGAGTACCCCCCACCCCCCCCAAACCAAGCTTAAGTCATCTTTTTTTACATTTACAATCTACTCTACAAGGAGTATTAAGTAAATATGTTACACATATGTTCTAGTCGGAAAATAAAAATAAACCCAAAAGAACGAAAATAAAAATAAAAATAATTAAATAATTATATATATATATATATATATATATATATATATATATATATATATATATATATATATATATATATATAATAATAAATAATGCAAAGCGTGTGAGGAGAAGCCCACCAGTGTCGACACTCCCTCTCAGACAACACTAAATTGTTAATTTAGTAGGTCTCTTGGCCAGGTTCTTCTTAAGCATCTCTCGTAGAAAGGGTCTTCAGAGAGTTGTTCTATGAGGGGATTTTTGAGCGTATCTTCGAATTTCTTCATGAACGAAAGGAATTTTGAGATCTTCATGTAAGGTAAGGTTGGAAACGTACCATGGAGCATTTACTATTCAGCGAAGTATTTTGGATTGCTGTCTTTATATAATTAGAATATTTGTTGGCTTAGCGCCTCCCCAAAACTGGATTCCGTAGGTCCAGATTGGTTTTAAAAATGCCTTGTAGATCAATAGCTTGTTGCTGATGGTGAGCTTTGATTTTCTTCCTAGGAGCCAGTGCATCTGACGAAATTTAAAATTTATTTGCGCTTTCTTTGACTGTATATGCCTTTTCCACGTTAAACGTTGATCAAGATGTATCTCAAGATATTTAATAGTTACTCTTGGGCAGAACGCCACTGAAACCTTAAACCATTTACTGATCTCGACCAAGTGTTGTTGTAAGTTTTGTGAAGCTATCTCATCTTTTCGATAGGATGATAGTATTGCAATACCATCAGCAAAAGTAGCAAGTGTTGTGTTACCTGACTCTGGTATATCTGATATGCTGATTAAGTACAGTAGTGGTCCCAGCATGCTCCCTTGTGGTACGCCAGATTCTATGGGATATAGACTTGATATCGCATCATTGTGTTTCACAGAAAAGTAACGATCTCACAAGTAGGATTTAAGTAACAAATAGTATGGCTGTGGTAGAAGATTCTTGATCTTGTATAAGAGTCCAGTGTGCCATACTTTATCAAATACTTGAGAGAAATCTAAAAACACTGCACTACAAAATGCGTTGTTTTCAAGACTGGTTGATATTCTGCTGACTATTCGGTGAATTTGCTGGAGTGTGGAGTGATGTTCTCTAAAGGCTAGTTGGTGTCATGGTATTATATTATGCAGGTTAACATCTGTCCTTAACGTCTTCAGCAATAGCCTTTCAGCTGTCTTGCCTAGTATGGATAGCAAGCTTATAGGTCGATAAGATGCAACCTCATGTTCAGGTTTGCCTTGCTTAGCTATCATAATTATCAAGGCGTATTTCCATAAGGCTGGGAAATAGGATAGGTTCATCATACGATTGTAGATTGTGGTCAGCAAAGAAATCGCTTTTTCAGGAAGATTTTGAAGAAGTTTTTCTGTGATAAGGTCATAACTCGGAGCTTTTTTGGCATTTAGTTTCTTGATTTCGGCTTTTATTTCTTTCTTCGTAAATGGCTTAACTGGAAGTGACATTTGACACGGCGCGTATGAAGGACTCTATTTCTCTGTAACATATTGTTGGATCGTCTTCATTTGGTTTGAAAACTTTAGTCAGGTGATCTGCGAAAGCGTTCGCTTTATCCTGACTTGAGCACACCCATTCTCTGTTTAACTTTTTTATGGGAGACACTCTCACTAGAGGCCTTGTGAAGTTTTTTTGTAGCTTTCCAGATGGCATGATCATCACTACTATTGATATCTTGAATATATTGACTGAAATTTGAGTTTGTAAGATTTTGAAGGGTCTTGTGAAGTTTTCGGGCTAATTGGTTGTAATATAATTTATCAGTAGGATTACATGTCCATTGCCATCTTCCTCTAGCTTGACGTTTTTCTGCAATCAGTTGTCGCACTTGCAGAGGTATCTAGTTCACTGATAAGTTATTGTCTGTAACTGACGGGGTGCTTTTCCAGGCTGCTTCTTGGATTCAGTAAAATAGTTTACGGTATCAAGTTCATTCGGTTGCTTTATAGCCAGATTTAAGTTTATGGTATTTTCAATATATCGCTGGTATGATTACCAGTTAGTTATACAGGTCGTTAATGTAGCATTTCATTCCTTTTTTATCACTGTAGTGCTTAAAGTGGCTACCACTGGTGTATGATCAGACGATAAATCTGGAGGTGTTTCTACGCTTATATAACTGTTTGCAACTCCATTTATCACAAAAAAGTCGAGTGCGTCAGGTATTATGTTTGTATTTGTTAGCCAATATGTAGGCTTGGTCGTTGATACCACATTATAATTTTTAACCATTATTGATTTTAATAGATTACGACTTTTAGGTGCTATTAGTCTAGAGCCCCAGTAAGTGTGCTTCGCATTCCAGTCCCCACCAACAATAATATATTAACAAGTCTTGATAACAGATTAAGCATAATCTAGTTTTGATTCATCAGTTGTGTGAAAAGGGATTTAAATTCGCCCAGGATAGTAGTAAGCGTGTTTTCAATGATATTTTGATGGTCATCTGTGTAAACAGGTTGCCCTTGTTTGAGTACTTGATTATATAGCGTTCTGCTTGGGCGGGGTTCAGTGTAGTTGCTAGGTACTTCTGTGTTTATGTTAGCTGCAACGTGTATGTTTTGGTGGTCTTGTGTTAAATTCTGTTGCTTTTGGTGGTATCTTCTAGTCAAGTTAGGGTTTTTGGTTTTTATGAGGTCTCTGTGTACGGTGCAACCTTTGTAATTTGCTGAATGGCTACCTTCACATAGAGCACAGTGTTTCTGTTTTTTTCATGCACATTTTGCTGTCGTGTCGTGCGCTTGTGTGTACGTGTGTGTGTTCGTGTGTGTGTGCGCGCGCGCGCGCGTATGTGTGTGTGCGCGTGTTCGTGCGTGGGTGTGTGGGTGCGTGCGTGTGGTTGATACTGGCATTGAGACTGTTTCTCACTAGCCACAAATTGTTAATTAGCATCATGAGGCTTTGTGGATTCTCGTTATTCTAACTCAGCACGTTTTTTTTTGTTTCTGTTCATACACGGCAGTAGCCATACCAAGCAATATGTACACCACACATATTACTATTATAATTACAAATATCATGTATTATGTTTTTACCTATATATACATGATCATGTGTCGGTGCGAGTAGACGTGTAAGGTTGAGCTCCCACGTTTTTAGGTTGATTACAAGTTATTTGTGCTGTTTATTTGCTGTTCCTGTGAACATGGGTGGAAATAAGTATACCTGTAGTAATAGACCTACTCCTGAAGAAGAAAATATTATTCAAAGGGTGGTAGAACGCATTTTGTCGGCGGGTGATTTTATGAACGAATTGGTGGACAAGTTAACGACAGTGATTAGTGAGAAGATGGGCCCAGTCCTTGAGCAGAAATTTAAAGCGTATGATGAACGACTTATGTGTCTGGAGAAGAAGCTGGAGAGTGCCCATTATTAGCTGGAGAAGGTGGAGCAGCAGTTACAGGTCAACAATGTGAGAATCTATGGGGTTCCTGAGGTTGAGGGAGAAGAGCTGTCTGACTATGTGGCTGGAGAGTTCCATCAAAGGCTGGGGATGGCTGGGTTCACTAGAAGTGACATTGATGTGTCTACCAGTAGGAAAGGAGGGGAGTGGACCTATCCTGGTCAAATACAGCGGGAGACGTGTTAAGGAGGATGTTTTCAGAAATAAGAGAAAGTTGAAGGGCAGTAATATTGTGATTAAAGAAGATTTAACATCATGCAGGTTTTCCGCATTTCGAGCAGTCATGGTCAAGTATGGCGCTAGGAACGTATGGACTAATGGTGGTACTATTTTTTACAGAGAGAACGATGTGGCAAGAAAGTGGAAGCTTCATAATATATATTAACTTTGTGTGTGCGTTGTTTTGATGACTTGTCGGTGGGCTCACTTGTGCATGTGAACACCTTGACCTGAACTGAAACAGGAGTAATTTGTAACCGGGCGGTTATCTTGAATATATTTAGGTGTGTTTTTGATTGTGTATTGTATGGTATTATCTTAATCACCTTTGTGGAATATACAGTTTTTGTTTGTATAATTTGTATATTTTTGCTTTTGTTTATATACTTCAGGTTTGTTGAATGCTGGCATAGCCATACTTATTAAATTTTTAAGCGGCGTATTTGCAGACACTGATCTTGAAATTTTGTATTATTTAACTGTTATCTCGCGTATTATATTGCTTTATCATTACTTTGTAAATTTGTTAAATTTTAGTGGTAATATTTTTGGTTAAATACAGCACTTTCATTCATTTACATTATTATCTTTTCATCTCACATTTCTCTTTTTAGTTATACAGGGTCTGTATGGTTGGTACTTGGAGAATTATAGTGCGTGTATTTTGACTGATGTGATTTGATTGCTCAATATTAAGTTGTTTTCTTTTCTGGGGATATGGGCTTATGATGAATATTAGAAAATTAAACATTGCAGAGCTGAATGTGTGATCATTACAGCCACATTTGGAGTTGGTGGAACGACTTATGGGGGATGAGGATGTTGATATTTTATGCGTCCCGAGATGTGGTTGGACTCTGGGACACCGACTGCTCTTCTAAATGTGCAGGGATTTCGCTTGGTGAGAGGGGGGATTACGTTGGCGGGGGTTCCGGTGTTGCTATTTATATAAGGGACCAAATAAAATATAATTTGATCTCTGTAACGAGCAGTGCAGAGCAGGTATGTGTATGCCGGAATATAAATGATAAAAACAATTTCCTTGCGGTTGTGTACCGTAGACACCAATTGAATTACAAAACTTTCATTGATGAACTTGAAAATTTAATCGGAAATGCACTGTTGGTTACTGATGATGTCATTTGTGGCGACATTAACATTGATTTACTAAAAGACGATTGCCTGAGGCGGGCGTATAATGCCACGCTAAAGGAAATTGGTTTCAGACAACTGATAAAAAAACCATTGTGAAAGGGGGCATTACTGGACCACATATTGATATCAGACAGTAGCCTTGTAATGGAATCTGGTGTTGCGTTGTCTAAAGTATCTGATCATGATAGGGTATATTGTGTGTTAAACGTGAGAAAGACTAGCCGGAAGCCAATTATTGTGACAGGCTGTGATTACAAGCATTTCAATAATGAGTCATTTATGGCTGACCCAATGTTCTCGAATCTTGATGGCATTTATTACACAGCAGATATTGATGAAAAAATTGCGATACTTACCAACACAATTACTGGATTGTTTGACAAGCATGCCTCTTATAAAGTGAAGAGAATTACTAGGGTACCGCAGCCTTGGATAACAGATAATGTAAAAATGCTTATGTCGCTGAGAGATAATGCTAAAGTGAGATAACGTAGGTCCTTGGCTGTGGGGGACTGGAATTACTACAAGAAATTTTACCAGCGCCACTATACTTAGGGAAAAAAGGCATACTTTGAATATGTGCTTAAAGGTAAAAACATGTGTGATTTATATAGGGAATTGAATAGACTAAATATTAAAAATTGAAAGGCTAGGGTTGAGATTCCTGACGGTTTGAGTGACGTAGATCAGTTAAATGACTATTTTGTGAATAGTGTTCCTGTGGTTTCGCCAAATGATAACTATAGGAAGTATTATCCACATATAAATCGCCTAGAGATTTTTCAATTCGTTCTGGTAGAAACCGAAATCACATCTAAATGCTTAAATGAAATCAAAAGTAATGCAAGTGGTATTAATAATATAAGTCTTGAAATGTTAAAAACATGTGCACCACATATTACTGTATTTATAACTAATATAATTAATTCCTGTATTTTAGCTGGGTATTTTCCAGACTCGTGGAAGTGTGCTAGAGTGACAGCTTTGTCGAAGGTTGATGAGCCGACAGAGTTTAAGGATTTGAGGTCAATTAGTCTGTTGCCAATTTTATCAAAGATTTTTGAAAAGGTTCTTTGCATGCAGCTGATACAATGATGGCAAGTTTACTATACTGATTGTTTTAGATTACACAAGAGCATTTGACACCATAAGACATGATGTTCTGGTAGACATACTGCATTATATTGGTCTTCGTAGCGAGTCAGTTGGACTTCTGTCTAGTTATCTCACTGGCAGGTCACAGCATGTAGAGTTGTGTGGCAATGTTTCCGCTGCAGTTGGAGTGAGTAGAGGTGTGCCCCAGGGCTCAATCCTTGGCCCGCTTTTATTTACGATTTATACGCACATTTTTCCAGTATATATAAAAAGCTGTAGCATACATATGTATAGAGTGCTCGACTACACAAGATCCTGTCTAAGGGCCCTCAGACTAACATAGGCTCCCTTAGAACACCCACGAGAGGCTTTACAAGCTCGGGGGAGGAAACTATGGAAATTTTACTCCAGACGCACTTCCCCAGCTGTAACATAATAAACCAATCACCTCCGGACTGGGAACACTCAGAAATAGAGGCGCCTTATAGGCGGGCATCTAGAGTAGACTGGACAGTCGCTAAAGAGGTGGTTACCTGGAGCAAAATCAGATGGGCCATTAACAGCTTTAAGCCATACAAATCGCCGGGATTTGATGGAATAATGCCCATCATGCTCCAACAGGGGATATATATACTGGCGCCGGTGCTTACCCTCATTATGAGGGCCAGCCTGGCTCTGGGCTACATTCCGAGGGCATGGAGACTGGCCAGGGTTGTATTTATTCCTAAACCTGGGCGTCCAACAGACCAGGCAAAGTCCCTGAGGCCAATAAGTCTCATGTCCTTCTTGCTGAAAACAGTGGAAAAACTGCTCGACCGGCACATTAGGGGCGGTGAACTGGAAGCATATCCTCTACACTGCGGACAATATGCATACAGAGCAGGATTCTCAACAGAAACAGCACTGCACCAACTGGTGCTGAAACTGGAGAATACGCTGGAGAACAAGGAGGTGGCGCTGGGGGCCTTCTTAGACACAGAGGGGGCCTTTAGCAACACCTCGTTCGGATCGGTTCTGGCAGCTGCCCGGGAGCGTGGAATAGAGGAGACCTGCTGCAGGTGGATCGGTTCCATGCTCAGGGACAGGGCGGTGTTCACCTCACTCGCGGGAGGGACTCTGCTGGCGGGGGTCGCGGCGGGGTGTCCGCAGGGGAGCGTTCTGTCTCCCTTGCTCTGGTGTCTAGTCGTGGACGGCCTGCTGGGGAGGCTCTCGGTAGGGGGGTATGAGGTACACGGCTATGCGGACGACATTGTCATCATAGTCCGAGGAAAGGTCACACAGGCAGTGTGGGAGCGTATGCAGACTGCACTGAAAGTGGTGGAAGGGTGGACGGTTGATCAAGGGCTCGGGGTGAGCCCCGAGAAAGCTACCGTCGTGCCGTTTACGAGGAGGAGGAAGTGTGAAAGCCACAGAACTCTCACTCTATACGGTAGGAGCGTTCCAATCGCCAGGGAGGTAAAATATCTTGGGGTCGTATTGGACTCTAAGCTAACCTGGAATGGTCACATTGGAAAAATACTGCGTAAGGCAGTCATGACCTTAGCCGTCACTAGGCGGCTATATGGAAAAACGTGGGGACTAAGACCTAGTATGGCCCACTGGCTGTACACAAGGGTGGTCAGACCATCGTTAACATATGCGGCACTGGTCTGGTGGCCTAAGGTGACACAATCCAGTGCCAAACAAAAACTAGGCAAGATCCAAAGGATGGCTTGCCTAGGCATCACAGGGGCCATGTCTTCAACCCCAACAGCCGCCATGGAGGTGTTGCTGGATCTACCCCCCCTACACTTAGTTATTATGGGAGAGGCCAGGCTAGGACTATACAGACTAGCCTGCAATGGTAGACTGAAGATCAACCCAGGCTTCAGGGGCCACTGCAAAATTCAGGAGATCGTGAAGGAGCCCATGCTTGAAATGAGGTCAGACTTCGCGAGCCCGCGAATGTGCAGGGAAAACAACTTTACAGTGGAAATCCCTGATCGCGAGGCATGGCGGGTGGAGACACCGGGCATGCCACGGGACGCGTTCGTCTGGTTCACGGACGGATCTGGCGGGGAGCGTGGGACGGGGGCAGGTGTTTACTCGGAAGGACCGAGGGTAAGTCATAGTATTTCCCTCGGAGCCCATGCAACGGTGTTTCAGGCCGAGATGTACGCCATCCTGCACTGTGTGCGGGAGAACAAGAGGAGGGGCTACACCAACAAGCGGATCCTCATAGCCACAGACAGCCAGGCAGCCCTTAAGGCACTAAGTAGCCCACGGGTAAACTCCTGGCTGGTGAGTGAGTGCCGAGACGAGACGAGCGACCTGGCTGGGCAGAATAAGGTGACCCTCATCTGGGTGCCGGGTCACTCGGGGGTTAAAGGCAATGAAGAAGCTGACAGTCTCGTGAAGAGAGGGTCAGCAGAACCATTTATGGGACCAGAACCGGCTCTGGGCGTGTCAAAGAGCACTGCCAGGGGAGCCATTAAGTCCTGGGTCAGAAACCAACACAAGGTGTACTGGGCGGACTGTCCAGGGCTCGACATGGGAAGTCAATAATTGACGGACCCAGTTCAAAGAGAGCTGCGGAGCTGCTAAACCTTAGCAGAGGACAGGTCAGAAACACAACAGGTCTCTTGACGGGACACATGGCCGTCAAGAAACACCTGCATAAAATGGGGCGGTTCGAAGGGGACCTCGCATGCAGACTCTGCGGCGAGGGGGAGGAATCAGCCCAGCACATCTTGTGTGAGTGTATAGCTCTGGACCGGAAAAGACAACTGATCTACGGTCACTCTAGACCGGAGACAGAGCAATATAAAACTTCACCCTACCAATCGCTGTGCAGACTAGTTCAAGGCACAGTGATCTTGGAATGGGTGGAGTAAGACTAAGGGTATGCACAATCAACCAAGGGTTGCGGTGCTATCGGGGCGGCAAGGCCGCGGACGAGCCCTGAGGGAACAAAAAAAAATACATATGTATGCTGACGACATGCAGCTCTATTATTCATTTCCAAAGTCACAGCTGCATGACGCACTCAGTAGGATAAATGATTTGAGCTTGGTGAGTGAACTATCGTTAGATCACTCATTGTATGGACCCTACCTTCAGATATCGTAAACACGTTTGCAAATGTTTACGAGGATATGGTGGAATAAAACTACTGTATCCTCATAGATCGTATCTTTCCGTGAACTGAAAACTACGCTTTGTGATTCACTGATCCTGTCACAGTTGCAGTATTGATCTCAGGTGTATTATCCGTGTCTTGATGCCGAATTATATGTAAAATACAAAAGTTACAAAACTCGTGCTTGGGGTTCATTGATGGGGTGCATAAGTATTATCATATATTGCATGAGCTTAGGGACAGTGGCTGGCTGAACATGAATAACAGAACGAAATTGCATAAAGCCTGTTTTTACCATTCGATAATTCAGTCTAGATTGCCTCGGTACTTGTGCGAGAAGATAACATACCGCACGGATGTGCATAATGTGAACATTCGGATGAAGGATTTGTTGTCTGTGCCTGGGCATAAACTGAATATTTACAGGCGATCTTTTTCGTACGATGTTTGCAGCGTGTACAATAGTATACCGGAGGATATGAAAAAGTTGTCGGCGCGATCATTCAGGCGGGACATGTTCGGCTATTTGTATTGTAGAAAGTGATGTATGTGCGGGTATGGGTGTCTGTGTGTGTGTAAGCAGGTACCCTGCTTTTTCTTTTCTTTTCTTTTCTTTGTTTTTGATTTTGCTTCCATTCTCATCTTCCTCTACGTACTGAACTTCACCACCCTTTTGCCTTGCTTACTGTTTGCTTATTGGATGAGGTGCTGATGTGTCACCATTGTTTGGAGTTCTTGACTGATGTCTTGCGCTGTGGTGTGCCAGTATATATTGTATATAGTGGAGAATGTGTATGCTGGGGTTAAGTGGAAGAGCAGAGCACACATTTATGTGTTGCACTAAACTTCGCCCAGATACTACATTAAAGGTTGTTTTTTTGAGAATTTTGTATTATTTTCTTTTGGTTGTAGTACAAATACTTATTATTATATACACACACTTATATGGTTTCATTTCTTCCATAAATATATTTTTTTATATTAAAAAAAAATTAAATATTTTTTTAAGTTTTTAAAATTTATACTCTTGTTTTTGTAATTATTATATTTTTCTTTTTCTCTTTTTATTGTGTTTTTTTTCTTTTTTTTCAATTAAAAAACAGGGGGATTAATATTGGGATACTTGGCACCAAGGGGTCCGTCATGGCTCACCAGACAAACATGAATTAGACCACAGTTTGGTAGGCATTCAACAAGAGGGGTTGACATACAAATTTCTACTTAAGTACTGTCATGAAGTGACTTAATCGTCATTAGATAATCTAATTAATTAACAGGGGAATATATCTATTCCATCTGCATCTAATTTAATTTGATTTTGCTATTAAAACATGGCAGGCATGGTACCGGAGTATGAGCACTGCTTGGGGGAGCGGGACGCTTAGCGAGTTTCGGAGTAGCTGGGGTTGCGTTCCTGAGCTGGAGTCTTCCCTAGAGCGCGTGGGCACTAGCAAAGCGGCTGACTGCGAGTTTGAACCCGGTGGCGGTCTAGTCACGATCAAGTCACCTAAAGCGGTCTCCCGTGGGGCAGCCCTCGTGGTCCCAGATCTGGACGACAGTTGGGATATTTCGGGCTGCAGTAGGTCTCCACCCTTACTGGCGATCGAAACAGTCTGGCGATACCCGGTGCCCCGACCGTCCTAGCGGCATTATTGGGAAGTATTGCCGTTTTCAATCTTCGTAGGAAAGCTTTTTTTATTTGCTTCGGGAGGCACAAAGGGTTGCGTTCCTGAGCTGGAGTCTCGAGAGCGCGAGAGCATTAGCAAAGCGGCTGACTGCGAGTTGATTTGAACCCGGTGGCGGTCTAGTCACGATCAAATCACCCAAAGCGGTCTCCCGTGGCGCAGCCCTCGTGGTTCTGGATCTGGACGACAGCTGGGATATTTCGGGCTGCAGTAGGTCTCCACCTTTACTGGCGATCGAAACAGTCTGGCGATACTCGGTGTCCCGACCGTCCTAGCGGCATTATTGGGAAGTATTGCCGTTTTCAATCTTCGTAGGAAAGCTTTTCTTTGTTTCCTTCGGGAGGCACAAAGGGTTGCGTTCCTGAGCTGGAGTCTCCCCGAGAGCACGAGGGCACTACCAAAGCGGCTGACTGCGAGTTGATCTGAACCCGGTGGCGGTCTAGTCACGATCAAGTCACCCAAAGCGGTCTCCAGTAGCGCAGCCCTCGTGGTCCTGGATCTGGACGACAGCTGGGATATTTCGGGCTGCGGTGTCCCGGCCGTCCTGACGGCACTGTTTGGAGGCTTTGCCTTTTTCAATTTGATAGGGAGAACTTTCTTTATTTTGGAAATAGGGGGAAATTCCCATCTCCCTTGGGAGACACTTCCTCAGGTCGTAGAGGGTCTGTATGACTGCATCACATGCTCGAAGGTCCGTAATTAATTAATGATAGTATGAATCAGAACAAGCCGTTAGCTGATCTTGATATTGCATTTAGTGTTGGCTTTTAATTCGCATATTGCATGACTGCTTAAATCGACCACCTGCCCGATACCTTGCTTTGGCGATCCCGGGACGCTTCTGCCCGCTTACAGGCTTAGAATTCACAACCCCTCTTTGTGATACCGCCCGTATCTCGCGAATATTTCTGTTTCTGCCTCTGGTCTCTAATAAATTAATTTATTATCCAATAAGTTAGTTTAAACGTGTGGTATTTCGGGAGAACCCCTTGTGTAAATATTTCTTTGTACATATTTTGTAAACATTTCGCAACCAATACTTTTGTAAATAGATTATTTGTTTTATACAGTGTTTCATTCAACTCTTCCCAACCAATCTACCCCAACATAATACGCAACATTCTGCTCTCTAATTCACAGGCCATAATTAAGGAGTCCTGAGGGACTTCACCTGAGGAACTTAGGTGAACACTGTCTTCACTGTAGTTACCCCGGGTCCGGGTAGCTGTAAATAGCGACCGAGGACAGAGATATAGTCCTGAGGGAGCGCAGCGACACCCTCGCTGCTGGCGCCTGAGCAAACCCCGTAAGAAAGCCGTATTGATAAGGTTATCCCGTGGGAACCTCCCCATATTAGGGAAAGATAACCTTATCCCGATTTGACCCCTCACAGTACTATTCTCAATTTGTTTCTTCATACTAAACTACTAAACTAATTAGTACAAATTATCATTTAAATTTTTAGTTTACATTCTTTTAAAAATTTAAATATTACTTTGTATACAAAATGATCTGACAATGCTAACACGTGAGTTAGATTTACATTTATCTGTTTTGCAAAGAATTGCTCAATCATCTTTTTACGTGGCTGCACATAGTAGGAACATTGAAAAAATATATGATTTAGGTCACAAACATAACTACCGTCACAAACATCTGTATTTGCCAAAAACTTTGCAACAGTACCTTGCTTCTTTAGGATGTGATAAATTTTGGCTATGCCGCAGGCAATGTGATTGGTATGTTTCGGGCTAAAACATTTTAGCTTGACTATCACTTAAAATTATAATTTTTTTATATTTTTGTTTTTCAAACGTCTAAAGTGCATTTTATTGCATA
Organism: Tillus elongatus; assembly: GCA_964006375.1. Lineage (NCBI taxonomy): Eukaryota > Metazoa > Arthropoda > Insecta > Coleoptera > Cleridae > Tillus > Tillus elongatus. The sequence goes on along the minus strand of OZ023269.1, from coordinate 71,210,711 downwards.
CAGCTCAGCAGTGTATATGGATGTAAAGGAGTTTAGCTTAAATATGGCTGGAAATTTTGTTTTTGGCTCAAAGAAAGCGCAACCAACTCCCTGGTCGTTTTTGGCTCTATCAGTATACTGGGTGTCACGTTTGACAAATCAAATTGAAACAAAAACCAAAGTTCTCAGCTGCGAAGATTCTCACGAAATGACAGCAAAAAAACTTTGAAAAAAAACTCATCCGCAAAAAATGTGACCCCGACAGTAAACTTTGGTTTTGGTTTCAATTTGATATCTCAAACGGTTTAGGAACTACAGCCTCGTCAAATAAGTTTGGTACACCCGGTATATTTTTGTCTTTGTGTCGGTTTAACTGATCAAAAACGATGATATTGTTGAGATTGGGAAACTCTGTATATGTTGGAATTATTACCCAAAATTATGTTAATGTTATTTCGAAGTTAGCCGAAAATATTGCAGGCTTGTTTGTGCACGCTATGTGAATTTGTATACTAGAAGTATTTAGAATTGATTCTGCCAAGGGTGGACTATTCTTCAGTCTCCAGAAGGGGTTATGTAGATCTTCTAGAGCTAGTAGTAATAACTTATAATTCATTGGATCTTTTTGACTTAGTTTTTAGTGAATTTTCTTAAAAAAAATTTTAGTGAATTTTCTTAAAAAAAATTCACTAATGAGAAGATCCCGACTTTTGAGTTTTGAAAAAATTTCTTCAAATGACCGCGAACTAGGCCCCCTAGAACACATATCCGGGGTCCGTTTCAATTTTTATATGTTATATATATATATATATATATATATATATATATATATATATATATATATATATATATATATATATATATATATATATATATATATATATATATATATATATATATATATATATATATATATCACCGATAACTCAAAAAATAATAGGCCGATTTTGACTAAATTTGGTGGAAAAATTCCTCTTGCAAATGGCTTGGATAAGTTCGTTAGCCAGGAAAATCTGCCCAGGTTTTCCCGGAAAATTTTGTGTTTTCTTTCGAAAAAAATTTATATCTCCGGAATTAACAAAGTAAGGGCAACCAAATTTGGTACGCTAGTTAATATCCTTATAGGTAAGCCACCTACCAAAATCTAGCTATGTAGGTCAAAAGACAAAAAAGTTATAGGCATTTAAAGAAAAATAAATTGGGGTTTTCCTCAAAACGTCAAAGTTGCGATTTAAAACGTCAAAATCGGCAACATTTAGACAAATAACTTGAATCTAATACGTGATATGGAAATCAAATGTCTCAAGAAGGATCTTTTACAAACTCTGAAGTCTTAGTTTCAACCGTCATTGTCCTTCATTTTACTAAAATGTTTCCAGAAAATTCATTTCAAATAGACCCTTTCTCTGATGCTTGGCAGTAGCCTTAGCTTTAGAGTTTATCGTTTAATGGTATATAATTTTTGTCGAATTTTCGTAAAAAATCAATAAAGCTCAATATATCCGTTATTATACAAGATATGAAGAAAATTTGTATATATTAATTATAGGGTGTCTTGAGCTACATCTTAAAAAAATATTTCTACAATCACAGGGTGGCCCATAAGTCGTTGGTGATACAAATTTTCTTTTTTTTTTTAATCAAACACGCCTTATGTTATTGCATTTTTGAATTTTTCAGCGATGCATGTTTGTAAGAAAAGAAATTCGGGACGCAGCAAGTGCGTTATGGTAGCGAATTTTCATTAAATGCTTCAAATTTGAATAGCTCAATTTGCTATTAACCTATAATGTTGACCAAGAAACGAGTTTTTACGGGAACACTTTAAGTTTACTTTTGGAAATTTTTGTACATTTTTACACAATAAAGTTATTTTTATGAAACATGGCACATTGTTTTTACTATATAGGTTATACTGGTAACCAAAATTGATGCCTGCTTTCTTAAAAAGGAAACACACATATTTGCAATTAAAAACATTTTTATGAAAATTCACTACCATAACGCACTTGCTGCGTCGAGAGTTTTTTTATAATAGTTTTCTTTGATATTGACTTAATCCTAATATGAATTGGTGGTTCTGCCGCTTATGCAAATATAATTGATCGAGGTGTTGATTTCATCGCACCTATACATATGTGAAGTGCTTTGAGCTGGATGGTATCTACATTTTTCAAGATGCTTTTGGATCTCGACCAATTATAACGGCATCCATAATCTAGAATAGCTCTGATATAACTTCTGTAAAAGAGAAGCGCTGTTTCAGTGTGTGCATCCCAGTACCTGTGAACGACCATTCTCAGAATATTTATTCCACGATCACATCTACCCTTTATATCAATTATATGTTCGGTCCAGAATAGTTAGATATCTAGATGCAGCCTCAAGTATTTATAGGTTTTAACTGGTTCCATGTGATAAGTAGAGGTTTCTATTTCTAAAGGGACCTGTAAGCGGTGACATGTAAAAAACAGGACTGCTGTATTATCCTCACTGGAAGTAAATGCTCGTTTATCTGTCCACATATTTAAGCCATATGCAATATGTTGCAAAGCCAGGATACACTCTGCATACGAATTTTTTTCCACATAAATACATATGTCATCGGCATAATGTATGGATGATATATGTTGAGTCCACATCTTGTGAAGGTTGCGTGTGTGTGTGTGTGTATATATATATATATATATATATATATATATATATATATATATATATATATATATATATATATATATATATATATATATATATATTAAATAAAACTGGACTTAAAGAAGAACCTTGTGGAAGTCCTTTGTGCACTATTCTGGGTCCATGCAATTTATTATCGCTATTTCTAATGAAGACTTTTCGGTTATAAAAGAGTTGTATTATACTGACTGCACAGTTCTAAGGGATGACAATTTTGACTAAATCCTGGAGCAGTAGCTTTAAATCCACAGAGTCATATACACCTTTAATATCCACGAACATGCACATTAAATACTTATTCTTGGAAAATGTGAACTGGATGTCCGTAACCAGATGACATATTGCATCCTGAGTTCCTAATCCGTTTCTAAACACATACTGGTTATCCAGCTAGAAGGTAGGATATTATTCAGCTAGAAGGTCCGATATTACTGTTTTCACAAAAAAATTCCAGCCTCAATTTAATCATCCTTTCCATTATTTTTGTGCTGTATAGGAGAACGATATGAATATCTAACCTGCCAGAGTGTCTGCTTCTTTACATAGTTTCCTAAGAACATATACTACAATCGTTTTAAACTCCTCAAAATATTGACCCTAGTCCACCAACCGTTGTGAATACCTAGAAGTTTATCTTTTCCTTCTTCCGTAATGTTGTTAATTATCAAGTAGGTATTTTTTTCTATACCTCGTGTGGTGCTTGTGCTTACCTTAATTGTGCTCTTCAGTTCTTGTTTGTTTAATGGAGCCTGTATATCATTTTCGTGGTTAATTTTGCAACTTTGTCTGGTAATTCCTCCACCATTACTTTAGTGCATAGGTTGTTACACTTTTGGTGTTGTTTTTGCATTCTATTGACAAAGTTCCATATATCTGATATTGATTTAAAGAATTTACAAAATGTTTCCAAGCTTATCTACTTTTTTGTTCATATAATTTTTTGCTAGATCTTCTATTCGCTTAAACTGTATAAAATTGTCTGCATTTGATAATCTATTATAATGCATGAGAGCATCTTTGTGCTGCTTAAATATCCTGGTGCATTCCTCATCACACCAAACTGGTTGTTTGTTGCTTGTGTTACAAGGTTTAGTTTTTTCCGCTGAGAGATCTGCAGCACACAAGATGATATCTATTAACTGATTCAACTTATGTTTGCTATGTACCTTGTTTGTAACTTCTAATAGTCTGCTATTTAGAATATTTTGAAATGCTTCTCAGGAGGTCGTTGACTCCCTCCACTTTACATATGGTAGTTTGTTTATTTTTTCATAGGGAATATTATATTCGATTGATATTAAATAATGATCAGAGCCAAGAGCCTGCAAGTCACTGCAGCTTACCAAGGAAACTATATGCGGTGTTAATAATGTTAGATCGACCATTGATGGAGATTGAGAGGGTAATGTAATTTTAGTTGGGGAACCGTCGTTTTTCACCATCAAATTTGTATTATCTGTGACTTCGCAAAATCATTTGCCTCCTGAAGTTTCTGTTACTGATCCCCATACAAAGTGATGACAATTGAAGTCTGCGCCAATGATCGCTCTGGCATTCTTAAATTGACAGAACAAATTTCTCCACTGCAATTGCGTAACCTTTATATTTGGTGGCCTGTATATAACGACTAAATGAATATCGAAGTCATTTACATGTACAGCATAAATGGCTACATCATCGATACTACCTGATATGTTCACCGTCCTGTACGAAATGTGATTAGAAATTAATATTCCTACACCCCCTGCATTATGACTGTTGCGGTCTTTTATAACGAAATTGTAACCACTGAATGAAAATTTTGTGTGTTTGTTTTTTAACCATGTCTCAGTAATTGTCTATCTGATTATCTGCCAAATATTTTGATAAATTGTTTTTATTTTGCATAATGGATTGAGCATTCCATTATATAGTTCTGAAGTTTTTGTTAGTTATATTAGTAAGTAGAGTACTCATCGTCACTAATTACCATATTTGTATCACTATCTATAAATGAATTAACAAAATGTCCTACCAATAAATAATGCACATTATTGTCCAAATTTTCATTTTCTGGCTTATTATTGCTAAAGTACTTATTTAAAAGTGTTTCAATCTGTTCTATTAAATTTTCCTTATCAAATGATAGATGTTCTCGGTGTGGATTTAGTATGGCCGGTTTTGTTGTGAACAATATCTTTTTTTAAGTGAAGTTGTTGGTGAAATTGGAGACGAAGGTAAGGATGGAGCTTTTCTGTTTTGTGCGGTGGGTAGAGAAACTAATTTTGTGAGAAAATTTTTGTGGTGGTTTTGGTTTCGTAATGTATATTTTACTTTGGTTTGGTAAATTGGGAAAATATTCTGGGGTATCTAGGAGGGAACATATATTATTTGTTGTGATAGTGGTATATGATGGTTATTTAGACATCTCGAAATGGAACATTTTCAAATGCCATGATTTTTTAAATATTTGTTTGTTTTTCGTAAACTGGACAAGCTTTTGATATTAACTTATGTTCGTCAGATTTGCAGTAAATACAATAATTTTTTCCTTACACTCTTTATCTTGATGTTCGTCACTGCAATTAATGCCGTGTACCTTCCTGTTGATGCAAGTTTGTATATATTTTTGAATTTGAAATTGCCGCCAGACATTTAGGGATTGCTGCTCGCCGTGGTTGGCACCACTGAGAGGAGGAGAGGGGGCAGATTTTGTGACAGCCTCTCTCTCTCTCTCTCGCGACGTAAACCAGCGTCACTGCGTTAGAATCAGTCGTCCTGAAAACTACTAGTACTCCAGACTAGGGATGTGCTCCAGATTTTCTGGTCTAATTTTCTTGTTACATAATTTTTTGCCTTATTTGGGGTGAAGATAGTCGCCCGACCTCCAAAGAAGACCCTAAAACCCACGTGAAGATACAGTCCATTACACAGGTGAGTGCATCTCTTATTTGTCTGGTATAATTTAAAATCTAACTTTATTGTAAACAATTCCTCTTTATTATTTCGTAATATCTTGCAACAACATTTTGGTCCTTCGAGCCGGATGCTTGTTTGATTAGAATTGACACTTGTGGGTGTTCATATCGTGAATTTATGCACACGTGTTTGGCGGTTTTGTTGTTAAAAATCGTAATTTATAGCCTCCAGGGTTTGGTTAGAACACGTGTTCGGGTCGGCAAATCCGTGTTAGTGTAATTGTTTTGCTTGTTTAATTTGTTTTACGGCCTTTTAGCGTCAAAATTGTTTTGTTTTTCAGTGTCTCGCAATCGGCGATTTTCGAGCTCTGTTACTACGAATTACTGGTTAGCTCTTCTTAATGCTCCGAAGGTGTCAGGCGATTCATCTCGAGATTTAAGGAATTTGTTGACAACATTTACTGAAAACGTATGTGCGTTAGATTTATATCAAGAGCAGCAGTATGATTTGTGGGACTTTACGAAATTCAATTTCCTTTTGCAAAAGTTAGATTCCTCTATCCGAAAGCAATTTGAAATACAGTTTGGTGACTGTGAGGTCCCCACGTACTCGCACCTTAGTGATTTTTTAGAAAAACAGTGCAAGGCTCTTGAAACATCTGCGCTAACCGTAGCACCGGTCTCAGTGAAGAAGGGTCCTCAAATGTTGAAAGGGAAACAGTTCGTGCAGCCGAAACCAACCACTTCTTTGGTGACTAGTGTTAGTAAGTCAGATTCATCAATTTCTTGTGTGTGTTGCCAGGGGGAACACTCATTGACGAAATGTGACAAGTTCTTAGAAATGTCTCCTAAGGATCGTCATACCTTAGTGAAGAGGAAAAGTCTGTGCTATAATTGTCTGGCTGGGTCTCACAAACTCGCAGGGTGTACCTCGAAATTTAATTGTCGTGTTTGTACTAGGGAACATCACACATATTTGCATTTTACATCAAGCTCTGGTCAGACTGATACACAAACATGTGAGCAAGGTGATAACAGACCCGACCAAGTAACCGGTCAAGTCGTATTGACAAGCACGCTTCCCAGCTTCCCTGTTGTATTATTTGCCACATGTAAAGTGGATGTGTGTGATGCTTATGGGGTGTATCATAGATGTCGTGTGCTGCTCGATTGTGCAAGTCAGGCAAATTTCATTACGCAGCGCCTTGTAAGCAAACTTTCTCTGTCGAAGTCACATGCTTCTGTTCCAATTCAGGGGATAAATCAGATGGTCACCGTTACTGATTTGGGGGTTACTTCATTTAGGTTGAGACCTCGGGACAAACCTAATCCTAGTTTCGATATCGATGCTATTGTGGTTCCCAGAATCTGCGACAAGGCACCTTCAACGGACGTACAATCATATGTCTGGAATCATATCAAAGACCTTGCTTTAGCGGATGATACTTTTGGTCAGCCAGGGGACATTGATATTTTATTGGGTGCTGATATATATGCAATGGCATTGTTACCGGGACTTAGAAAGGGTAAGGATCAGGAACCTACTGCTATCAATACAGTGTTTGGTTGGGTAATCTTGGGTAGTGTACCAGCCCAATCGAATTTAGTGGTTGATTCCTTTTGTACGTCGGTCGATGTTTCTCTGGACAAAACTCTCAGACAATTTTGGGAATTGGAGCAAGTGCCTCAGTGCACATTAGCGAGTCCGGAAGATGCCCTGTGTGAGAAGATCTTCCAGGACACTCATTCACGTGACTCTAATGGTAGATATGTCGTGGGCCTGCCATTTCGTGATGGGATGCCAGATCTGGGTGAGTCACGTTCCATGGCATTGAGACGGCTTCATGCTCTAGAGAGACGATTGTCCAAAGAGTCAGATATCCGTAGAAAGTATGTGGCTTTCATGCGTGAGTATCTGAGCGATGGGCACATGTCTCCTGTGTCGTGTAAGGTATCACATCCTAGTGCCGTCTACTACATCCCTCATCATTGTATCTTGAAACCCGAAAGTACCACTACAAAGTTACGGGTGGTGTTCGACGCCAGTGCTAAGACCTCAAATGGCGTCTCGCTCAACAACACCCTATTGGTTGGACCCAAGTTGCAGCAGGATATTGTGACAGTCCTGTTGAATTTTCGGGCTCATCGAGTCGCCTTTACTGCAGACATTAAGCAAATGTTTCTGCAAGTATTGGTGGCAGAGGAGCATAGGGACTTCCAGCGCATTCTTTGGCGGTTTTCCAATTCTGAGCCAGTGCAAGAGTTCAGACTCAATACAGTGTCCTTTGGTGTTGCTTCTAGCCCCTATCTTGCCATTAGGACCCTCTTACAGGTGGCAACAGATTTAGGTGGTAAATATCCTCTTGCAGCAGACGTCATAAGGTCTGACACGTACGTGGATGACATAGTAACTAGTGTGCCAGATTCCAATTCTGCAATTGAAGTGAAATCTCAACTGATAGGAATGCTCGGAGAGGCTGGATTTGAGTTGCGAAAATGGGCAAGCAATGATCCCGAATTTCTTGCGTCTCTCCCCAGTAGTCATCAGCAATCTCTGTGTTTCGACTCTGATGACTTAGTGTCTGTCAAGATTTTAGGACTACAGTGGTGTCCAATGACTGACTGCTTCTCGTACAAGGTACATCCAATTGAACGCAAATGCACCAAGCGTAACATACTGTCAGAGCTTGCTAGAATCTTTGATCCTTTGGGTTTCTTGTCTCCCCTCACCCCCTCTGCGAAGCAGCTGATGCAGTTCCTGTGGCAGCTAGGCATTTCGTGGGATGAAAAACCACCACTAGAAGTCGAATCCAGGTGGGACACATACAAATCGCAACTTTCTTGTTTGTCATCGTTGTCAATTCCGCGGTATGTGTCTGCTGAAGGTACTACTTCTTCTACATTGCATGGATTCTCGGATGCGTCTGAGCTTGGTTATGGGGCCGTAATTTATCTTCGTGTTGTATCCGCCAGCGGAGCCATAAAGATATCTCTCTTGTGTGCTAAGTCTCGTGTCTCCCCACTAAAAAAAGTATCAGTACCCCGATTGGAGCTTTGTGCAGCAGCCTTGTTAGCAGAGTTGATGGAGTTCGTTCAGGTTACATACCGAAAGACTATTTCTATTGATAATATATTTTGCTGGTCTGATTCCACAGTTGCCATTCAGTGGATTAAGTCATCTCCCCATCGATGGAAAACGTTTGTGGCCAATAGAGTGGCGCTCATACAAGAAAAGGTACCCCCTGGTTGCTGGTCACATGTTTCGGGGTTAATCAACCCTGCAGATTGTGCATCGCGCGGACTTACTCCTAATGAGCTTCTCAATCACCCGCTATGGTGGACGGGTCCGGCTTTCTTGTCCGAACCATCCGATACATGGATTAGCGCAGAATCTTTAGGTGAAGAGTCTGATGTCATGATGTCGGAGCAGAGGCAAGTTGTGTGCATGACAAAGGTTGTTTCGTGTGATTGGCCGCTGAATTTGTTAGAAGGGTATTCTTCGCTGAGGAAAATTCAAGGTATCATTGCTTACAGTATGAGGTTTGTCAAAAATCTGAAATTACCCCGGAAGGACAGAATTTCGGGCGCATTGAGTGAGGCGGAGCTTTACACTGCACTGACTTTTCTTGTTAAAGCAGTACAAAGGTTGGCGTTTGAGAGGGAAATGCGTGACATTGAGCATGGTCGACCTTGTGTAAAGTCTATCCGTAGGCTGGCCCCATTTGTGGATAGGGATGGTGTTCTCAGGGTGGGCGGTAGACTTAGATGCTCGGACTTGTCGTTTGATGCAAAGCATCCCATCCTTCTGCCACGTTCACACTTGCTCACTGACTTGGTGATTCGTAGTGTCCATCAGAAACACTTACATCCTGGACCTCGTACCTTGCAGTATTTGTTGTCACAAAATTTTTGGATTCTTTCGGCCCGCCGGGCAATTAACAGTGTGCTTGGGCAATGTTATCGTTGTTTCCGTGTTCGCCCGGTAACTTTGACACCTGTAATGGGGGATCTTCCTCCAGTAAGAGTTTCTCAGCTGAAACCATTCTCTCACACTGGAATTGATTTTGCCGGTCCATTTCTCGTTACCCAGGGAAGATATCGTGGTGTCAGAAGTGCGAAGGCATATGTGTGTATTTTTGTTTGCATGACCACAAAGGCTGTGCATATTGAATCGGTATCAGACCTCACCTCGGAGGCTTTTCTTGCTGCTTTTCGGCGCTTTGTGGCTCGAAGAGGTCGTTGTGACAATGTCTACAGTGACTGCGGCACTAATTTTGTCGGGGCCAACCGATTGTTGGTTTCATACGCACATCAGGTGACTGATTCCTTGTCAATTGAGTGGCATTGGAATCCCACATCAGCGCCGCACTTTGGAGGACTGTGGGAAGCAGGGGTTCGTTCCATTAAAACTCACTTGCGTCGTGTTGTTGGCACACAGGTTCTGACATTCGAGGAACTGACCACTGTTCTGGCACAGATTGAAGCAGTTCTTAATTCCCGACCGCTCTGTAGTCTTAGTACAGACCCCAATGACATGACATCGCTTTCCCCTGCGCACTTCTTGACCATGGAGCCTCTTTGTGCCCCACCTGACCCAGACGTGACTGATGTCAAACTTACCAGACTTTCTCGTTGGCAACTTGTTTCCAGAATGCATCAAGATTTTTGGAAACGCTGGAAAAGTGAATATTTGCACACCTTGCAGCAGCGCAATAAGTGGTCTACCCCCCAAGAAGCTCCTTCGATTGGTACTCTCGTTGTCATCAAAGATGAGACAGTGTCTCCGCTTGTGTGGAAGTTAGGGCGCATATTGAAACTCTATCCGGGTCGTGATGGCGTTGCCCGTGTCGCTCAAGTACGAACAAGCACAAGTATTTTAGATCGTCCTATGACCAAGCTGTGCCCTTTACCTTCGCAGTAAACGGCCAGTACGCATCTCCCATTTGTATAGTTAGTTATAGTGTGTATCTACCAATTTAATTTAATCTTTGCATTTTTTAATCGGAAATAAGTAGTCCTTATTTGGTGGGCGGAATGTTGATGCAAGTTTGTATATATTTTTGAATTTGAAATTGCCGCCAGACATTTAGGGATTGCTGCTCGCCGTGGTTGGCACCACTGAGAGGAGGAGAGGGGGCAGATTTTGTGACAGCCTCTCTCTCTCTCTCTCGCGACGCAAACCAGCGTCACTGCGTTAGAATCAGTCGTCCTGAAAACTACTAGTACTCCAGACTAGGGATGTGCTCCAGATTTTCTGGTCTAATTTTCTTGTTACATAATTTTTTGCCTCATTTGGGGTGAAGATAGTCGCCCGACCTCCAAAGAAGACCCTAAAACCCACGTGAAGATACAGTCCATTACACAGGTGAGTGCATCTCTTATTTGTCTGGTATAATTTAAAATCTAACTTTATTGTAAACAATTCCTCTTTATTATTTCGTAATATCTTGCAACAACATTTCCCTTTGCACTGATTCCTAGTGTGTCCGTACCATAGACATTGTAAACACTAGATAATAGGGTGAATATACGGTTCAATGATAAATTTGGATAGGTTTATTTCTACAACCGGTGGTATTTCTATTCCTAAAAATTTAATTATAATTTCAATTTTGAATTACCATCTGTATGCGTTACTCACATTATCATTCTTTTAACATCTACTACATTTTTATCCGAAATAATTTGTTGTTTCTAATAACTTTCTTCGAACATAGTGTCAACCATTTTAACGACACCTTCTTTGTGAGTGAAAAATGTGGGGATGTATGAAGTTAGATTATTATCTACTATTTGTCTATGATTTACTAATTTGCTGGTGACTTCAGGTGTTTTAGAAATTACTCTGACCCTATTTAAACCCGTTGGCTTGATATCAATTATACCTTCGCGGAATTCTTTATCACAATACAAATAGTGGCCCACACAAAGCGGAAACGATCGCTCAATATTTTTTCCCTATGCTCAATAAAGACATTGTCAGGTCCCTTTTGTACACATCTATAATTATTCTCAAAGTTGTAGTGTACGACTCGACCCGTACTGAGATTTTATATTGCTTGCAAACATTTTCTACGTTGGTTATCATCTGTGTAGTATGTAAATGTTTACAATGCTTTAGGTAAATATCTTAATTCGATTTCTTTTTAATGTAATGTAGCCATTATTTTTGAGTATATTTTATAATTCATTGAATAATGTGTTCCTGGATTATGTGTGGCATATCATTGTATAAATTTTATGTCGTTATGATTATTTATTTTATTTATATTGTCTATAAGTGCATTATAGAGTTAAAATTATATATACATAGTTATTTTAGAAATAGTATCTATAAATTCTCGGTGTTTGATTTTTATTGTGTTCCAATTCTTAGAGTTGTTTCAATTTAAAAGTTTTTTTGTTGTTGTTGATGTTATTTGTATTCATAGAAAAATACATAGTTTTAATTTATTGTATAGCATATTTGCATATTCTGTTTGGATGTTTGCATATCTTGTAAGTTATATTTTACCCGTTGATATAAAATTTTATTAACATATTCTTCTTGTTACGGTCACTTTTTTTATTACCGTACCACTCTGCTGTTTCTACAGAATATCTCAAACAATCTAAATGGTTACTGTGCTTTTTCAAAATGAAATAGCAAAGGAAACATCAAATCACTAAAAAAAAAGGATTAAAAATTAGCTACAAAAATCGTTTAGTAAACATCTTACTAGCTAGCCTTCTGACAAAAGATAAAAGTTTTTCAATAAGATCTAACAGCCGAAAAGGGTGACATAAAATTTTTATATTTTATTTTTCATTAAAGAGAATTGTTCGATAAGGATTTCTCCACACATAAATTATATAATTTATGGGACAGGTTGACAAGTGAAGAGATGCTGACAATCAAGCCGCTGCTGAAAAGCAATAATATATACTTGACAGATACTGGTCGAACAAAAACCGTTGGGAGTCTCTGCAGAAAACGGCGCGAAATGCATCTCTCAGATATACATAGAGGCAAATGGGTAACTAAAGGACAGAAAGACATCGTCAGCACAAAATGGTGCCAAAACTCAGACTGCACTCCTTACTTAAGGCGACGTCATACTAGACTTGCTCTTAGTTTCTTGGTGCCTGTCAAAGAAGCAACAACTGCAGCTGGCTGCGGGTTACGCTCAGATTTTCGGGGTTGTCAAAATAGCTATAACAGAACTAACATCCAACTAACTATCTAAAATAAGTGCCGCGTCACCCTCAGATTGTCGGTGGTCTAGAATAGACAACAACTAATTACCGCTCTATGTTAGTTTTTCGATGCTGGTCAAATGCACAACACAGTGACTACCTATGACAAGTTCCGCATTAGGTACGAGATCGGTATGTTGTATGCCTAGTGCAGAAAGAATAGCGTCTATGTAAAAGATTTTAGTGCCGAAGTAACAATTTTTTCCTTTTCAATGCAACAAGTTTAGTTTTGTTCTAACAGCTTTCGCTGCTGTCGTAATAAATTTCACTGTCGTTGTGATGAGTTTTTGTTTTCACCTTTGTGCCCACCAATAACCTCAAAATCAAATTGTGAGCTTGAGAGCTAATATTTATGGCTGGTATTTAGCTCTGCTGTCTAGTATCCATCAGGAGTCCAGATTCATCTCAACCCTCTGAGGCTAACGTCACACTAGGTTTAGGTGTGCTCTTCATCTAGTCCAGGTCCAGTTCTGGGCTTTTATAGGCCTTACTCCAGGGGACCTTTCATGGTTCAAGATTGTTGGATGCTGATGCTGTCTGGGAGCAAGTGGTTCCTCTTCTAACTTATGCGAGTGAGTCAAAACTTTCTTTTAGATCACTTATAGACAGTTTTTAATTATGATAATAAAAAAGAACATTCAATTAAAGTCATTTAAAGTCAGTCAGTTTATCCAAATTCTCTTTTAAACAGTGACATTGTTGTCAGTACCATTTCTTTATTTGAATTATATGCTGTAGCTTACATATTAAACTCAATTAAGTAATGACGTACAATTAAGCACATATATTATTGATCTAAAAGTTTCTGAATTAACATTTTGTTCTTATTTATTGTCAATCCATTCGTTAAATTTCACAACACAAATACTTACATATATGTATAAATTTCAGTATTAACTTCAGATAAACAAACAATCATTTTGCAAACAGGCACGTTATTCATACAAAATTAGCAATTCTATCTGGCCAGAGAAAATAATTAAATAGAACAATACATGTTTATTTAGATTTAAGAGCATTTTTGATTTACCAATACTGTTTCTCACTTGTCCATTTTTTATATATTTTTTTAGAATTTACTGTTTTCAATTTCATAAAACAATGCATACAATGCCATGCCAAATTCATCCATGATTAATACAAATTGTATATTTGTATTTTACTTGTTTTTGATTTAACATCAGTTCCTCAAATAAGTTCCCATAAGTGCAATTTCCGTATTTTAAAGAAAATAATTTTGAACTTATCTAGATTCCTTTATTTTAAACTTTTATTATTGTAAACTTCTATCGAGAACCAGCGTCTTGCACTGGAAGTCTTACAAATATCAGATTTTCGTCAAGATTAACAACACCGTATGTATTAGCTGATTATCGTTAATAACTAACTCAGTGATTCTTTAATTTTATCTTTGCATAGCTATCAAAAATAACCTTGTCTTACTGAATAATTTACATTAAAATTCGTTTCATCTCTGGCAGGTTAAATTGTTGATAGACAATAATACATTTGAAGCTTAGATTGATAGGGTTGCTGGGTTATCTCTAAATAATCAAGGTAGGCCTAATATCTTACTACAACTACTACTACTGCAAGCTACAGTTACCTAAAAATGATTTTGGTTCGGTTCACTCTTTACACTGGTTATTCATATTCTTATTTTGAAAATTGTATCTATCTATTCCTTGGTGTGCTGTGATTTTTTTGGCCTGCTATGCAGTTCTGCTGGCATGTTTTGTCTTATGTAGGTGCATAGGGTATAATTTTTGTGTTTGATTTGCTTCTTAGTGTTGGTAATTTTAGTTTTATAACTAATAACAACTAAGAACTTTGATGAGTTTGTTACTTTTTGTCAGGTTTTTATTGAAACTAGTAGAGCCTCGGTGGTTCAGTGGTAAGAATGTGTGCCTCTGAACCAAAGGGTACCAGGTTCAATCTCAGCGTTCTCCTTTTACTTTCTCAGTACATACTGTAACATTAACATCAACCGAGGTTCTGCCATTGTATTTGAGCAAGTTGAATGTCTGCACGTTCCGCTCTTCGGAGGGGGCGTAAAGCCGTCGGTCCCGTGCCCATGCGATGTTGGGCACATTAAAGATCCCTACCCTCATTACAGAAAGGCAGGGGTTGACGGACGTTAAAGAAAAAACAAAACAACAAGTATTGCAGCTATGACTGCATTGTTTTGAGTATGACATGGACCTTAAAGGACTCAAGTTTTGTCACATAACAGGAGATGAAATGTTTTATAATGATGGCTGATATATTCAGAACGATGAAGTCATTGTGTATGTAAGGGATGTGTATGTTTATACATAAAACATAGTATAAATTGGTGGTGTTAAAGCACTGGAGTTGAATATACAGAAAAATAATGAGCTTAGACTTCTTATTTCTGTATACAGTTTACCATCCATCAGAGCTGAAAATTTTAATGCTGCATTTAAAAATTATTTAAGCGGTCCTAAGAAACCTGAAACAACTGTTTAATAGGGAACATAGATTTATTTATATAAATGATGAACTCACCAAATTTATTCAAGATCTTGTCACCAACATTAGGGAAATCAAGAATAATCACGGTTACAAGTATGCATATTATAGGAATGGAATGTTATTTTAAAAAAGGAAATAGTAATGGGGAATCGAAATTTTGTCTATTAGAGATTTGAAAAAACTAGGTAGCTAAAGTTCATTACATTTTTTTTCTTTAACCGCAGTCGATTTCCGCGACTACGGCCGATCACCGACGCCAGGGAGCAGTATCACTCCCCTATCCTGGAAATGTTGTAAGGAGGGTAGGGATATTTGACGTGCCCAACATACACATACACAAAACTGACGAACACAAAAGCGGATACTAAAAATATATGGTTTAAACTGGTTTTATCCCACTAAATGTTTGTATAAAACATTAAACACTTTACAAATCCATAACCTTATAAAGCTGAAAGAATGTAAAATAATGCATAAAATATGAAATAATAAAATAAAAATGAACATCAAAGTGGCAAGGAGTAAAGTACATATGTATTCAACAAGACAATGGCCACACCCACGTATAGTAGCATCAAGAACAAATATAAAACTTAACAGTGTGATTGAAAAAAAGAACTAAGAGCACTAATTCTGTACATTTTAATAAATAAAAGGATTTTATAACGCTGTTTGTCACAGTTATTAACATATAGCAGATTGTGAGATAAACAGCAGCGGACGATCTGCTCTGAGGCTACTTATGTCTAATCAAGCTGTTTTGGATCTGTTTTGATTGTCATTACTATTAAACTCTAATGAGCTTTAATAAAAATGAACCAGTATGTGTTTCTAATGATGGTCAAAATACATCTAGCCATTCTAGCCTTACACATTTGATGTTAACATATGCTACACATTTCCAGCTGAAGCAGATACGTAAAAAAGCAGCCGGATTAGGTAAGCTAAAAACATCAATCATCAAATTCATATTTGTTCCATAACCCACATAACATTTGAGAATAAAATACTAAGCCCTGTTGCTTTAAAGATTCTGATGGCACAAGTAAAAATATTAAAAATAAGAAAACCTGTGCTTTTCTACTTGCACAGATAAGTGTTTTTGAATCATCTTGATAGGATTATTTCAAAAAATACTTACATTTAGCATTAACATTGGATCTGCATGAATAAGACGGACCATGTATAAAAGTAAATTTCTGTAGCCAGGTATTTCTTCTGCACGATCCTTAAATTTTGCTTGCGAATCTTTACCTTTTAGTGTTAATGTTTGTATCATTCGGAGAGGTGTATGTGCTATATAACCTTGAGCAACTTTGTTGAGGGTATCTGTGAACATGGCTCTTAACTCTGATGATTTAATATAAATCAATTCTATCTGAGGCCACCATATCAGTCTGGGTTGTGTAACAATTCTACAACAATACATTTTTAATTGAACCTATATAATATAGAAGCATAATATTACATTATTAATTCTAGTAGGGCATAAGGTTAACAATACTTTTACTAAATAAATATAAAATAACTGACATGTTTGACTTTGGTTTTATAAAATGTGACACTGGTCGATAAGGTAGCCATGTTTTGCTAACAAAATGCGTTTTTATTTACAAATTATACAAAAAGACTTTTTAAACATTTATGCGTATTTTTTAAGACAAAAAATACGTTTCACACTCTACTAGTTGATTAGCAGAAGCTTGACAGTTTTTTTTAGTTAAACACCTGTACATTTTTATTTAGATATTTGAACACAACATTGATAACTTATTTAATGAATATAGAAATTTTTCATATTTTTATGTCACCAGAAAATTGCTCTTAACTTTGATTAAACAATGTTACTTTTAAAGACATTTTACATGTTAATCACGAAATCGTATTGCTAACCTTTTGACTAAAACAATTTTAATATCATATAGGGTCAGTTTTCTGAACAATTACATTTGTTTGATTTTATATGTAATTTTGATTTATTTTCTTTTAACTTGTACAACTATCTTACAAGGCGGCTTAGGGAAAATGATAAGCTGTAAAAAAGTAAATACATAAAAATAAACACCTTTGATTCTCAGTTAACCAAAAAAAAATTGGCATGATCATTTAAGGAACAATTCTGATCCAAAATATTGAAGCACATCGAAATCAATACTTATATTAAACCACAATTAATATGGTGTTTTATCCTTGGCTGAAATTGTGTCTATTTTGTTAATTACTTACACTGTACCATTCGTGTTCAGTTAAAATCAAATAATTATAAAAGAACAATAATTAACTTAAATCTGTTTTCGTTTAATAACCTACACACCCCCTTAGCATTTTATAAGCAATTACGATCGGCGTAGTTACAAACCCGGGGGAAAACCTCGAGTTGAACTGACCTCGAGTAATCAATAAACAAACATCGTCTGATAAGTATACTTGGAGAACCAAATCACCACAACACATATTTTAAAAAGACCTTACGATCGTTTCACTGACCACGTCAGCGTGATGAGACGATGAAAAATTCTAAATAAAATTATTCGCTACAGTGTATTTATATCGCACCTAGGTAGAAGAACTAAGCTGAAGTAAAAATTATAGTCGGTGACACATCATTTGTCTATTGTGTCAATATTGAAGGGACGAGGTCAAAGAACTACTTTAATCTTCTGGTTGGCAAATTTATGAGCTTTTATCTAATTTAAGGATAATTGCTTTAAAATGAAAAGTACCGAGATATTTAAGGAAGCTCACGTTCTTTTTGACCTAAAAATTTCACTGTGTGAATATTGGAGCCCGTGACGAGCGCCGACAAGCACATCTGGCGAAC
Organism: Tillus elongatus; assembly: GCA_964006375.1. NCBI lineage: Eukaryota > Metazoa > Arthropoda > Insecta > Coleoptera > Cleridae > Tillus > Tillus elongatus. Next base: position 71,192,588 of record OZ023269.1, on the reverse strand, counting down.
AGACCAATAACAACCGCCCATATTTTTTAAAAAACAAAAACGACTGTTTCCCTCACAATGTTAACTTTAACACAGGATTAATATTACAACTAAAATTCTACATAAAAACAAGTATTTATATTGACTTCTTAGATACTTTGTATCTTAGAAACTATGTATCTAAGAAGTTAATATAAATACTTGTTTTTACGTACAAAAAGAAATCAACATAAATACTTCTTTATATGTAGAATTTTAGTTGGAATATTCATCCGTTGTTAAAGTTAACATTATGAGGAAAACAGTCCTTTTTGTTTCTTAAAAAGATGGGCGGTTGTTATTGGTCTGTCCGCCAGATGTGCTTGTCGGCGCTCGTCACGGGCTCCAATATTCACATAGTAAAATTTTTATATCAAAAATAACGTGATCTTCCTTAAATATGTCGGTACCTTTCATTTTAAGCCCATTATCCTTAAATTAGATAAAAGCTCATAAATTTGTCTACCAGAAGATTAAAGTAGTTCTTCGACCTCGTCTCTTCAATATTGACACAATAGACAAACGATGGGTTGCGGACTACAATTTTTACTTCGGCTTAGTTCTTCTACCTAGATGCGATATAAATACACTGTAGCTGCTAATTTAATTTAGAATTTTTCATCCTCTGATGACACTGACGTGGTCAGTGAAACGATCGTAGGGTCTTTTTAAAATATGTGTTGTGGTTATTTGGGTTCTCCAAGTGTACTTATCAGTGCTCATCACAGGTTCCACTTTTCATATAGTGAAACATCGTCACTTTATACCCAATTTAAAAATAACTTTACAACCTAAGAAATGATCAAGAGTATTTTACACCAGAAACAATCTATACTGCTTCTCTTGCCATATCTATCTATCCTTCTAATGCCAATACCACAGCCTGCCTTGTCTCTCTGCTGCATGAGTTTGATACGGGACTGCGATAGAGACCAAACGCCAGAGTTACTTCTCCCCTCGCTTCTGGGTCTCGTATAGACCCCTTATTGTACAACTTACAGACAGTCATCTCACGCAACCCGCACACCTGCTGGGGACGACTCTAAAACTTCCGTGATGTAACCTCATTTGTCTTTATCAGTTATCAGAGTTTACTAATGGTTCCCTATTGAAGATAGGTGAGCGCATTTAAAATCACCATCCAGCTGTTTTTTATAGCAAATTTTCTTAATTAAATAGGTAACACTCACCACCACGTTACCCTTCGATACCAGCTACAATACCAAGTACTCTTGAACACCCACACCACCTCGCATTCCTACTGCATACGGACAATTTGCTAATTTTCTTGCTCACTGTAACATAGGTATGTAGGCCCTATCTCTTCTGCATATGATGCAGTCGATCAAATCCATAGAAAAACAAGTGCGTTTTTATGTATGATCTAATCATTAATTCACGTGCACACGGATGACGATGACACGTCATGCACAGAACAGACGAGAGGTAATAATGGTGGACGAGCACTGACCACAGTATCTAGATCAAAAATTATGTACTACAAACTAAACATATAATACATGGTGTCAGGTTGGCGCATCATGGTAATAATTAGCAAGTACACTTGGAGAACCAAAATCACCACAATACATTTTAAAAAACCTGACGATCGTTTCACTAACAAAATTACGTCATTAGAGGACGTCAAAGAGAATTATTCATCCTCTGATGACGTTTACTTGGTAAATGAAACGATCGTCAGGTTTTTTTTAAATATGTTGTGGTGATTTGGGTTCTCCAAGTGTACTTATTAGTGCTCATCACTGGTTCCAATCTTCACTCAGTGAATGATTAGCAAGCTATAAACTAAAATGGATAATTTTTTGGCCCACCAGAAGCCCTGGTTCTTGATGGCAATATTGCCGATAATTGGAAGAGATTTTCTCAGAAGTTTGAAGTACTTCTAAAAGCATCACGGGTGCATTTAAAAGCTGAGGATACAAGACTTACAGTGTTCCTCAATTTAGTAGGTGATAATGGTCTAGCACTTTACAATATTTTCACGTTGACCGAGGAAGAATCTTTTTTTTCTTCCCTCAGGGCTCGTCCGCAGCTTCGCCGCCCCGATAGCACTGCAACCTTTGGTTTATTGTGCATGCCCTTAGTCTTTTTACTCCACCCACTCCAAATCACTGTGCCTTGAACTAGTCTGCACAGCGATTGGTGGGGTGAATTTTTATAATGCACTGTCTCCGGTCTAGACTGACCATAGGGTGAAGTTTTATAATGCTCTGTCTCTGTTGCATGGACTCCGAGGGAAATACTATGACTTACCCTCAGTCCTTCCGAATAAATACCTGCCCCCGCCCCACGCTACCCGCCGGATCCGTCCGTAAACCAGACGAGCGCGTCCCGTGGTATATCCGGCGTCTCCTCCCGCCATGCCTTCGGGGATTTCCACTGTAATGTTGTTTTCCCTGCAGATTCGCGGGCTCGCGAAGTCTGACCTCATTTCAAGCATGGGCTCCTTCATGATCTCCTGAATTTTGCAGTGGCTCCTGAAGCCTGGGTTGATCTTCAGTCTACCATTGCAGGCTAGTCTGTATAGTCCTAGCCTGGCCTCCCCCATAATAACTAAGTGTAGGGAGGGCAGATCCAGCAACACCTCCATGGCGGCTGTTGGGGTTGAAGACGTCGCCCCTGTGATGCCTAGCGAAGCCATCCATTGGATCTTGCCTAGTTTTTGTTTGGCACTGGATTGTGTCACCTTAGGCCACCAGACCAGTGCCGCGTATGTTAACGATGGTCTGACCACCCTTGTGTACAGCCAGTGGGCCATACTACATCTTAGTCCCCACGTTTCTCCATATAACCGCCTAGTGACGGCTAAGGTCATGATTGCCTTATTCAGTATTTTTTCCACGTGACCATTCCAGATTAGCTTAGAGTCCAATACGACCCCAAGATATTTTATCTCCCTGGCCTTTGGAATGTTCCTAACGTATAGAGTGATAGTTCTGTGGCTCTTTCACTTCCTCCTCTTCGTAAACAGTATGACGGTTGCTTTCTTGGGGCTCACTCCGAGCCCTTGACAAACCATCCATCCTTCCACCATTTTCAGTGCTGTCTGCATGCGCTCCCACACTGACTGTGTAACCTTTCCTCGGACTATGATGACAATGTCGTCCGCATAGCCCTGTACCTCATACCCCCCTCCTGAGAGTCTCACCAGCAGGCCGTCCACGACTAGGCACCAGAGCAAGGAAGACAGAACGGTCCCCTGCGGACACCCCGCCGCGACCCCCGCCTGCAGAGTCCCTACCGCGAGTGAGGTGAACACCACCCTGTCCCTGAGCATGGAACCAATCCAATTGCAGCAGGTCTCCTCTATTCCACGCTCCCTGACAGCTGCCAGAACCGATCCGAATGAGGTGTTGCTGAAGGCCCCCTCTATGTCTAGGAAGGCCCCCAGCGCCACCTCCCTGTTCTCCAGCGTATTCTCCAGTTTCAGCACCAGTTGGTGCAGTGCTGTTTCTGTTGAGAATTCTGCTTTGTATGCATATTGTCCGCAGTGTAGAGGATATGCTTCCAGTACACCGCCCCTAATGTGCCGGTCGAGCAGGTTTTCCACTGACATGAGACTTATTGGCCTCAGGGACTTTGCCTGGTCTGTTGGACGCCCAGGTTTAGGAATAAATACAACCCTGTCCAGTCTCCATGCTCTCGGAGCATGATGGGCATTATTCCATCAAATTCCGGGGATTTGTATGGCTTAAAGCTCTTAATGGCCCATCTGATTTTATCCAAGTAACCACCTCTTTAGCGACTGTCCAGTCTACTCTAGATGCCCGCCTATAAGGCGCCTCTATTTCTGAGTGTTCCCAGCCCGGAGGTGATTGGTTTATTATGTTACAGCCGGGGAAGTGCGTCTGGAATAAAATTTCCATAGTTTTCTCCCCCGAACTTGTAAAGCCTCCCGTGGATGTTCTAAGGGAGCCTATGTTGGTCTGAGTGCCCTTGGACGTGTTCTCCACTTCCTCGCAGTGCCTCCTCCACGACTCCTTCTTGGCATCCCTGAGTCTTTTGTTATAGGTCCTTGGGGCCTGCATATATTCATCCCATGCTCCCGACCTTTTGGCCGGGTTAAACAGCTTACGAACCTGCGTCTTCCTTTGCCTGAGGTCCTCGTTCCACCACGGGATGTTCCTGGTGGACGCCTTCATTTTAAGGGGGCAGTTGGCGTTATAGGCCGAGGTGATTGCGTCTCGCAATTGGGCTGCCGCAATCTCAAGGTCTATTGAATTGTCTATGTTACTCTTAACCCCCCTAAGTTCCACTGCTAGGTCTGCTCTGTAGGCTTCCCAGTCCGCCTTGCGGGGGTCCCGGTACCATACCGTTTCTTTCGACTTTGGCGATTTCAAACTGGATGTATCTGTGGTCTGAGCTACTCACTTCCCCAGACACAGCCCAGTTCTTAACAAAGTCACCCAGAAACTGGGTGGAAACGGTTAGATCTAAAACTTCCTCACGCCGTGTTGTGATGACGGTCGGTTTATTACCTCTATTCCATATGTCTAAATTAAATTTCATAAAGAATTGTAGAAGTTCCCCATCCCTAGAGTTTGTCTCCTGCGGGACGGTGTCAGGGATCCGTACGAGGACCTTGCGTCTTTTTGGGAGTTCCTTGGGCTCGACGGCTGTCAAGTCCACCGCCTCCCAAATCTGACCGAGCCCCCCGATCGTTTTCCGCAGCCAGTCCCGCGACTGCAGGCCGGCACAGTTTATCCAGAGGATGCCCCCCCGGCCAGGCGCACCCGGTGGAACTGAGGCGGGCTCTCCCCTTCCTGAAGGGAGTCCACCGCAGCCTGGATCAGGTCCGCCTTCCCCTGGTCTGGTGTGACCTCAGGATGGCGTCTGTCAATCACCGCCATCCCGAGGCTCTCTGCAGCCTCCCTATACGAGCAAGTCTGCGCCGGTGTTCCGGCCTTGGTCCTTTTGGGACGTCTGTATGTAATAGGCGTGCTAGAGTCCGAGCGCGGCGTCTTCTGACTCGCACTCTCCTCTTGCGGATCTCGCCGCCCTCCGGTGGGACCCACCCTCCAGCTTGGGTGTCGGGGACAGTTCTGTGGCTGAAGCTACCCCCTCATCCCCCGTATCTACGTCTGTCGTGAGACTTCCAGAGTCCGCGGACGCTGCCGGCCCCTGGCTCGTCTCCATTTCCGGAATAGACTCCAGGCACAAGTCTGTAGCCGGAGCCACTCCTCGAGCCTCATTGGTTTTGGTTTCATATATATTTATGATCTTCATGTTGTTCCCACGAGAATGGGGGAAATACTGTCCACACCATCAGAAACCCCTGTGTGGTGCAAGGCGGGTTACTCTGGAGGGTTGCCCGGTACTCCAGAGGTTCCGTTCACGACATCATCACCCTGGTGCCATCCATCCCTAGGCACGGGTCACGTGACACCGTAGATTGGGGGAGTTCACTTCGACCTCCTTGTCAAGATCCGTCATGTTTAGTTATCATCAGGGTAACCTCGTGCAGGATGCGACTCTTCACCGCGCATGACGGTCTTGGGGAAAGCTTAATCGAAAGTTTATGTTGTTGTTTCCACTTCCTCAGCTTGCCCCCTGGAGTCCTTTGGCCCGCGACTCCTTGACCCCTTGAATCTTGGTTACGGCATCGATGTGAGAACGCGCATTGTCATGAAGGAGGATTACGCCAGACGACATTTTTCCACTTCGTCGGTTGTGGATCGCACGTCTCTGTTTGGTGAGCATTTCGCAGTACACGTCAGCTGTAATTGTTGACCCACCTTCCATGAAATCAACCAAAATGACGTCCTTTTCGTCCCAAAAACAGCAGTAATCATTTTTCGACTCGAGTACGGAGATTGCTTAAACTTTTTGGGTTTCGGTAAACTCGATTGGCGCCACTGCATTTGACTGTTGTTTCGATTCTGCGTTGGTGTATGATATCCGTTTCATCGCCCGTAACAATGTGGGAAAACTAATCATTTCCACCTTGTCGATAACGATCTAAAAACGCTCGCCCACTACACATTTTTTGCTTTTTGTGCTGGTCGGTGAGCATTTTCGGTACCCACTTTGCACACAATTTTTGATATCCGAGCTGTTCTGTGACAATCGTATAGATAGAGGTGGTTCCAACTTGGGGAAATTCCTCAGCCAGAGCACTAATCGTTAAACGTCGACAACTTCGCACTTTTCGGTTCACTTATTCAACGATTTCATTAGTCTGAATACTAGGCCTGCCATTACGATCTTCATCATGCACATTTGTGCGGCCATTATTGTAATCTCGACACCACTTTCTAACCTTTCCTTCACTCATTACTGTAGGTCCATTTACAAGACAAAATGGATTTCAGCAGGTGAAGATCCTCTTGCACACAAAAATCGAATCACAGCGCGCACTTTACAACTGGCGGGAAAACGATTGTCATGGACATTGCTATCTGCATTCACGTACAGTCAAAGGCCTACACAAAATAACAACTGCAATAGCTTCACATATAGACATAGCCTGTAGATGGGCACACATGCGTGAAACTCTGTTTAGACCCGCTAACATTTAAGTACCAGCTGACGGCCCTTACGTTGTGAATATGCCTCGTATATGGTTTTTGTCTCTTCATCTGGTTCATGACGTTAATCCTCAACCTCAGACGTAATGGCATCCCACCTTGTGTAATATTTCCCGCTCCTTTAAGTGTACGCTTTTAAAATTTTTGTATAATACCATATTTATTTCTATAAAAATATGCCCTTGTATAGGATGTTCTAATACTCTGGATAACAGCCTCCAACTATAAACTTTAAAAATCCGAGTTGGGGTTCGGCGCATATAAGTGGCATATCTGGTGGGGAATGTTATAAGTACAATTTGCAGAAACCACTTCATCGCAATACAGTTTATAAATGAGTTTATTCCTCCCTCATATAGTTTATAAATGAGTTTATTCCTCCCTCATATAGTTTATAAATGAGTTTATTCCTCCCTCTGATGACGATAACTTTGTTAGCGAAACGATCGTCAGGTCTAAAAACTGTATTGTGATGAATTGGGTTCTCCAAATTGTACTGTCAGTGGTCATCACAGGTTCCAATCGTCACTTATTGGGGAATGTTATAACTGACATCACCTGGCGTAGCGAATAATATAAGTGGCAGTCACTCTGGCTTTTTAATCCTTATTAAAATAACCTTTGGATAGAAAATTTTCGTATCTAAAAATTTTAAAATACTCATGGCGAGGTATATTTCTTTTTCTATCACTATCTTAAATATCTTGTAAATGTATGATTTATCTTTTGTCTCTGTTTATTGTCATTTAATTTTGTTTTATTGTTGTATCTTGTTAAAAAAACGCGAGATAACAATAGCCAACTCATACAATGTATATAAGAAGTACAGATCCCGATTCAACACCCAAGGTCGCTGATGTAACTATAATCAATAAATTCTTTTAAAAAGTCAAGTGTGTTAACAAGAAAGTTAACTCGCGACTGGCTTGCCTTCGAAAAACTATGGGCAGCTAGTATAAAACTTTATCTCTTTCAGGCTTAACTAAAATAAATTATCTAAAATATCTCTGGGGTCTAGGTTAACGTTAAGACAAACAACTTCATACGGGCGTATAATACCTTAAATTTAACAGCTTTCAGACCCATAACACTCAGTAAAATCGTTCCGCATATTATACACAATGAAATTTTGCAGTATACTGTTTCCTTAACAAAAACTACCTTGTCCACATGTATCTTGTATCTTTTCATAACTACCAACGTCTCTGATCTCGCAAAACATGTTAACAAATCCTACAATTTCGGAAAGCTCATTGTTTGTCGTTCTGTTATCGTACCAGAATTCCATTTTCCACATATCGCTTTCCTTGAAGGAAATCTAATTCATCCAGAATGAAAATAACGTAGCTTCATCGTTATAGCTTTCCGCCCCATACAATTCCCAAAAGCCCCTTCTTATCGATCTCTCTATCGTAGCTGGCAACATTTACTTTCCCTAAGGAGACCTGCCCTGTAAACATGTTTTGTGATTTTTCATGACCAACGTTTCGAGCTCTTGAACATATTCAGCATATCTATTAAAGTAAATTTTAAGGTAGCTTCACTCTTGTGTTTTGAATCAACTATAATTTTCCTTTTATAACATTTCAACTTCTTGAATATTTTCAGGCTATCTATTCCTACTTCCTTAATTTTTAAGCTATTTGTACGGCAGTTCCTCTTATATTTCTTCATCTATACTTTCCTTTTTAACGTTTCGACTATTCCATATCTTCAAGCTATCTATTCTTAGTTCCTTAATTTTTTAGCTATCTTTAGGACAGTTCCTCTAATATTCCCTTATCTATAGTTTCCCTTTATAACGTTTCGGCTAGCGAATATCTTCAGGTTACCTATTTCTGTTTCTTTGACTTTTGACTAGGGATTGCTAAAATATATCGATATATGGAAAATATCGATATATATATATTGGAAAAAATATTGATATATTTATATCGTACAAATGATTTGATATATCGACTGAATTATCGATATATTTTGTAAATCTATTCATATCACAACCACCTCAAAAAAGCCCATACGTATATGTAAATAACCAATTTATTATCAATGAACAAGCCTCAGATGAACTATGCAAGCAACAAAGAGAAAAATGTATTCTGGAAGGATATCCAAAAAGCCTATTTTAGATGTAGCAACAAGGTGGAATTCCACATATTATATGGCTAAAAGATTTATTCAGTTGTCATTTCTCATTGCAAACATTACATTTAATAATATTATTAATACGTCTGAAATGTTGACACCCCAAGAAAATGAAAATTTAAAAGAAATCATGCCACTTCTAATGACATTTGAAAAAATGGCAAGAGGAATAAGTGGAGAAAAGTACATCACAGTTAGCTAGGTCATTACAATGTTACACTGCGTAAGCGCTCAGGATGACTGAATAAATCCATCCTCGGATCTAGGAAGACAACTGAAAAAAGTGTTATTATAACTGAATTTGCAAAAAGCTTTGCCAAAATTGAAAGATCTTTCGTGTTAGCAACAAGAACTTTCCCCGATTTTCGCTTTAAGCAGATGCATTTCAAAGATGCAGCTGCATATGCGAAAGTAGTAGCACATTTGAAACGACAAATTGGTGGTTTCCAAAGGGCATATGATTGCGAGTAATTTAAATGAGGTAACACAGTACATGCAGCTACTAATAAGCCTCCTAAATGAAAATCCATTTTTTAATTTGGAATGAATCAAAGACAGTTTTTCCAAATTTGCCCGAGGAGGCACAAAAATATTTGGGGACAGCTGCTTGTTCTGTTCCTATTTAACGACTTTTTTCTAAAGGTGACCTAACATCATTTTTACAATATGTTTTGATTGTTTACATTTTTATGATATTTCTGTTTGGAGTTTTCAGTGTATGACATTGTTGTTTTGTTCTAGTATTATATGTATAATGTTCTTATTGTTACCCACGTTTTGTTAGTAATGTATTTCCCAGCAAACACACAGATGTTTGATACATACCATTAAGAGAACCCGTAGATTACAATGTAATAGGACAATGTACCATATCTGATACAGACACACTCTTTATTTTTAGCCCTTTTCTTTTATATAACAATCATTTATGTAAATTTCATGCCACGGTTACATTACAAATGTTATATTCTAGCAATTTGCATATATGTATATGGTATATAGCAATTTCATTTGGGTGGTTAATAGCTTAACTTATAAAGTACAAAATCTTTATGCACCCTAAGAAGAAAATTTTAGTGACTAGTGACAGTTCAACAGATTTTTTTATTAACATTAATATAAATGCACATGCACAGGAAGCTACAAGTTGGGTGTTGACTTCCACTTTTTCCATTTCGGTATTTTTAGTCAGTTAGATTCAGAATCCGGTGTTGTTTCTTGTTTTAGGGTTTTGTTCTATAATTAACAGTGTACTGGTGATATTCTCCTTAAGTTAGCATTTATTTAGATTACAGTAACAGTGAACGTACCTTGATTAGGTATTTTGATTGTTGGCAGGTAGGTAGTACTAGTAACGCCGCCTTATAAAATTTTAATCCTAACTAATCACATTCCTTGAAATTTCCAAACATTTATAACCTCTATTTAAAATCTGGATACAAATTTCGATCTAAAATAAAACTTAATAGGCCTTTTGGTCCAGTGTCCAGTTTTGGGTAAGCCTACAATTTTGTTGGGGCCATATATATTTTTAGTTATTTCAGAAGACTTGCTGTCACGTCTCCGTCATACAAAAAGTTTTCACACAGGGGGTTCTGATGGTGTGGACAGTATTTCCCCCATTCTCGTAGGAACAACATGGAGAACATAAATATAAATAAGACCAAAACCAATGAGGCTCGAGGAGTGGCTCCGGCTACAGACTCGTGCCTTGAGTCAATTCTGGAAACGGAGACGAGCCAAAGGGCGGCAGCGTCCGCGGATCCTGCAGGTCTCACGCCCCACGTAGATACGGGGGATCGGGGGTAGCTTCGGCCACAGACTTATCCCCGACACGCAAGCTGGAGGCTGGGTCCCACCGGAGGGCGGCGAGTCTACTGTAGGGGGTAGAGGGACTGCTCCGGCAGTCCAAGCGTCTGTCCGCGGCGCAAAGAAAGAAACTCCGGAGGGCGCAGAAAATGGCGACCGGGACGTGGACGGTCGAGAAACCTGTAAAGGCGCAAGAGAGGAGTGCGAGTCAGAAGAGGCCGCGCTCAGACTCTAGCACGCCTACTGCAGACAGACGTCCCAAAAGAGCCAGGGCACCTGTAAAGGCGCAAGAGGAGAGTGCGTGTCAGAAGAGGCCGCGCTCGGGCTCTAGCACGCCTGCTACAGACAAACGTCCCAAAAGGGCCAGTGCCGGAACACCGGCGCAGACTGGTTCGTATAGGTAGGCTGCGGGGGGGGGGGGGGGGGGGGGGCTCGGGATGGCGGTGATTGACAGACGCCATCCTGAGGTTACGCTAGACGCGGGCATCCTCTGGATAACCTTTGCCGGCTCGCAGTCGCGAGACTGGCTGCGGAAAGCGATCGGGGGCCTCGGTCAGATTCAGGAGGGGGCGGACTTGACAGCCGTCGAGCCCAAGGAACTCCCAAAGAGATGCAGGGTCCTCGTACGGATCCCTGACACCGTCCCACAGGGGGCGGTGATCAGTAGACTGAAGATCCAGAACCCTGAACTGGGGACACAACACTGGTCGGTTCTAAGCAGGAAGGCAGAGGAGAAAGGACAGACTCTCGCCTTTTCGATCGACCAGGCGTCTTACAGAGCCCTTGAAGGAACCTTCTTCAAGGCATTTTGAGGCCTAGGTTAGCTTCCCCCTACTGGGGAAGCAACCAGGTGTTGATGGGACTTAGGTTCCTTCAGGTCAACCTCCAACACCGTAGGGCAGCCACGGCCGGACTACTGATGGCTCTGAGGAACACGGATGTGGCCCTAATCCAGGAACCGAACTCCTATAAAGGAGAGATCAAGGGACTCGGCAGAGCTGCTGGAAAGCTTATCAACAGCAGATCCAGCGAGAACCTGAGGGCCTGCATTTTTGTCAGGGAAGGGATAGAGTTTCTGTCCTTAATGAATTTATGTTCCAGGGACCTGGCAACGATCAAAATCCGATGTGGAGGAGCGGATGGACCGAGGGACCTTCTTGTCGGATCAGCCTATGTGCCAGCACGGACCCTCCTCCACCCAAGGAAGTGGAGCAGCTGATGGTGGGTAGCAACCCACTAAGCATGGTAACTTGCAAATGCTTATCGCAACCTTAGATAATTTACCATTATGCAAGTTAAGTTTGCAACATTTCTAAATGTTTGCAGCCAAAAAACCAATGCAAACTTACAAATGAAACTGTAACATAACTTTCAAATGTAATATCTCCTTTGCCGGGCTATTGTTTTTCTCGATTTGTAAGCTCACTAAAGTTACAATTGTAATGTTTCTGAAGTGTGTTTTAATTTGTAAACATTTATTTGAATTCCCTCCGTTTTCGTGTTCGTGTATGTTCGATCGTATGTCATCGTCGTCCAATAGCAACTTAGCAATACCAAGAGCGAACTGACTCTGACAATGCGCCCGGCATTAATTATTAATGGCGGATTGTTGTTTATATTTACATCATCATAAGCTGTTATTTGATCTATGTCTATTTATTTTTCTGGAAGTTTTAAAGATTGAACAATCTTATTGTAGCCTGAATTGTTTGAATTTTGGGTAATTAAGTAATTCGTTGTCTGGAGTGTAGATAATGAAACATGGAGTATATCGACAAACATGTCAGGTAAGAATCCCTAAAACAGCTATATACTAAATACATGTGTTAATTCAATAAAATTAGTTACTTTTCTGTAGCATAATTAAATTTTGGTATGTCGCTATTGGTGAATTATCCTAAAATAGCTGCATTTATATATTTTTTCCTTTTTCTGAAATATACTCAACGAAAAAGAAAACCTAATTGCTAAATACGAATTTTGTTATGTCCTTAGAAGCAGCCTGGAGATGTCTTACCTGGTCAAACCAATTCATTTTAAAACATTAAATATGCTTGACCTATGGAAGAATGAGGCTTATCCAGAGCAATCGACATCATAAGGAACAGTACAGTACCCATCAAGTTGCCAGGATTGCTTATTTTGCACGTTGTCGCAGTATCCTATCGTATGGAACATTCATATGGGTAAACTCGTCAGCAGCGGAACATGTGTTTATCATGCAAAAAAGAGCAATAAGGACATTGTGTGCGTAGGTCCAAGAAAAAGCTGCCCTGGTGTATTCGAGGCCAATGGGATACTTAGGTACCATTCCAGCCATATTCTTCTTCAGTATATCTATTCAAAATATCCAGTGAATGATGAAGCTCGCAACATCGATACCAGATGCAGGCATGAATTAAAAATACAGTTGCACAAAAAGGAGAAAACAAAGCAGATGTTTGATTACTTGGGAATCAAATTCCCCAGTTTTCTACCTAATGTTATTAAGATGCTCCCACTAACAAGATTAGAGTAGACAATGTAGTGGATGTTATAAAACAAAAACCAAGGTGAAGGAATTTATTGGTGCTCTAAACTAATGTCTATAGTGTTACATACTACTTGTATTTATTTTTTGTAGGGTGTGTGTCTGTGTGTGTGAGTGCGTTAGGCAAAAGCTTTGGAAGGCAAGTTCCATTAGCCACAGACTTTTTTTATATATACGTAATTCATTGTAGTCATAATTTTGCTTTATTTTAACTCGATGTTTCTGAATGTACACAGACATTGACGGTACTATAATTACTCGTAGGGATAGGTAAGACATATGCGTGACCACTTTCAGAGACTGTCGCCATATTTAAGCTATTTTCGCATTGAAGTTGTATTCATTTCCCTGCGCTTGATTTATCCATTGCATATTCTTACGTTTGCTTAATTACACTTTCTCTAAAGTCGAAATGAACGCACCATTTTAGATATTTCTTTTTTCACAATAGTATTTGATATGTTGACTTTATTTTATGTCACATATGTAACCACATATTTTAGAAGCTAAAAAAATTCTCGCCTCTCAAAATAAGTAATGCTACTTCGTTTTTGTTATTGGTGTTTCATACGTTTTCCTAGAAGACTAAGAGTTATTTAGTAAAAAAATATCAAAAACAATTCGTATTCATTTTGAAAAAAGAATTTTTCAAATCGGTCAATTAATAACGATATCACGAGTTGAAGTCATCTATTTTGTTGCTGAGTTTTGACTAGAACTGCATTTTAGGCTAAACATGGACACTCGCTATATGTCTTAACTATTTCTATCTAGCAACTATAGTCGGTACTTATAAAGACAGTGACATACCATGTACATTTGATGGTCAATAAAGTGTATATATCTATCTGTCAGCAGAAATGAAATGTGTTGCAAGTCTTTAATTTTTTTATGTAATAAAAATTTTATTCTAATTAACATTGTCTTACGTCATTTTTTTACAGTTTTGCAAGAAATATATATTATGTATAAATACACCTATACCTATATTCAGTATTAGTTTGTAACTTGAAATAAATTCAGTTAAGCAAATACACTTTCTTTTTTTTTTAAATGCTTGGACACATTGGTTAGTATTTCAAGTTGCAGTCTTTTAAAAAAGTTATGCAGTAGGTACCATATTTGAAAAATGACTTCATCGATAATTTCTTTAAATCAACCCTACGTTTTTGTTGACTATTTTTAAAGTTCCTACATGTGAAGTTGTAGAAAACCAGCAGATTTAAAATTTTTACTACACAATTTTTTTTCTTGCTTTCAACTCAAGATTTATAATAAAAATTTTAAATTTGGTGCTTTTGTATTGCTTGATGTGTACTTTAAAAATAGTCAGCAAAAAGCTAAGGTTGTCATTTACAAAAATTATCAATGACATTTGACACAAATTGTATAATACATTTTTGAAAAGATTGTAACTGAGAATATTATCAGACTCCGAGCATTTTTGAAAAAAAGCTATAGTAGATTAATTGGAATTATCCCAAGTTACAAACTTGCACTGTATATATAATATATACAATTGCAGATAAGTTGCAAATGTAACTTTAAATTTTACAACTTTGCTAGGCCCTTTTAAATTTGAAGCTTGCTTTAAGGTAACATGTGTAAGTATAAAGAAAGTTTGTAACAGCTACAGTAAACTTGCAGTAAAGTTACAAAAGAAACACTTACATATGCAAAGTCACTGGGGGGAAGACTTGCCATTTGCAACAAACTTGCAGGAGGCTTTCTGCAAGTAATCTATCAAACTTACACTTGCTTTGGAAAAGATTCTGCAATGTTAATGCAATATTACCTTTCTCAGTGGGAGAGCAGGTGGATGGCAGACCATCATCGGCATTGATGCAAACATGCACCATGAGTTGTGGGAAGCTTCAACACAAACTCTAGGGGTGAGTCACTTTTACAATTCTTTATGTAATTTCATTTAGACATATTGAATAGAGGTAATAAATCGACTTTCGTCACAACACGGCGTGAGGAAGTTTTAGATCTAACAGTTTCCACCCAGTTTCTGAGTGATTTTGTTAAGAACTGGGCTGTGTCTGGGGAAGTGAGTAGCTCAGACTACAGATACATCCGGTTTGAAATTGCCAAAGTCGAAAGACAAACGGTATGGTACCGAGACCCTCGCAAGGCGGACTGGAAAGCCTACAGGGCAGACCTAGCAGTGGAACTGCGGGGGGTTAAGAGTACCATAGACAATTCAATAGACCTCGAGATTGCGGCAGCCCAAGTGCGAGACGCAATCACCACAGCCTATAACGCCAACTGCCCCCTGAAAATAAGGGCGTCCACCAGGAATGAGGACCTCAGGCAAAGGAGGACGCTGGTTCGTAAGCTGTTTAACGCGGCCAAAAGGTCGGGAGCATGGGATATAGACATGCCCTAATGACCTATAACACAAGATTGAGAGACGCCAGAAAGGAGTCGTGGAGGAGGCACTGCGAGGAAGTGGAGAACACATCTGAGAGTGCTCGACTACACAAGATCCTGTCCAAGGGTGCTCAGACCAACATAGGCTCCCTTAAAACATCCACGGGAGGCTTTACAACTTCGGGGGAGAAAACTATGGAGGTTTTACTGCAGATGCACTTCCCCGGCTGTAACATAATTAACCAATCACCTCCGGGCTGGGAACACTTAGAAATAGAGGCGCCTTATAGGCGAGCATCTAGAGTAGACTGGACAGTCGCTAAAGAGGTGGTTACTTGGAGCAAAGTCAGATGGGCCATTAACAGCTTCAAGCCATACAAATCCCCGGGATTTGATAGAATAATGCCCATCATGCTCTCACACGGTATAGATATACTGGCGCCGGCGCCCTCATTGTGAGGGCCTGCCTGGCTCTGGGGTAGATTCCGAGGGCATTGAGACTAGCCAGGGTTGTATTCATTCCTAAACCTGGGCATCCAACAGACCAGACAAAGTCCCTGAGGCCAATAAGTCTCATGTCCTTCTTGCTGAAAATAATGGAAAAACTGCTCTACTGGCACATTAGGGGCGGTGTACTGAAAGCATATCCCCTACACCGCAGACAATATGCATACAGAGCAGGAGTCTCAACAGAAACAGCACTGCACCAACTGGTGCTGAAACTGGAGAATACGCTGGAGAACAGGGAGGTGGCGCTGGGAGCCTTCATAGACATGGGGGCCTTCAGCAACACCTCATTCGGATCGGTTCTGGCAGCTGTCAGGGAATGTGGAATAGAGGAGACCTGCTGCAGGTGGATCGGTTCCATGGTCAGGGACAGGGCGGTGTTCACCTCACTCGCGGGAGGGCTCAGCTCGCGGGGGTCGCGTCGGGGTGTCCGCAGGGGACGGCCTGCTAGGGTGGCTCTCGGGAGGGGGGTATGAGGTACAGGGCTATGCGGACGACGTTGTCATCATAGTCCGAGGAATGGTTACACAATCAGTGTGAGAGCGCATGCAGACATCACTGAAAGTGGTGGAAATGTGTTTACGAGGAGAAACTAAGAGGAACTAAGAGAGAGAGCAGAACTCTCACTCTATACGGTAGGACCATTCCAATGGCCAGGGAGCTAAAATATCTTGGGGTCGCATTGGATTCTAAGCTAACCTGGAATGGTGACGTTGAAAAAATACAGCGTATGGCAGTCATGACCCTAGCCTTCACTAGGCGGCTATATGGAAAAACTTGGTGACTAAGACCTAGTATGGCCCACTAGCTGTACACAAGGGTGGTCAGACCATCGTTAACATACGCGGCACTGGTCTGGTGGCCTAAGGTGACATAATCCAGTGCCAAACAAAAACTAGGCAAGATCCAATGGATGGCTTGCCTAGGCATCACAGGGGTCATGTCTTCAACCCCAACAACCGCCATGGAGGTGTTACTGAATCTGCCCCCCCTACACTTAGTTATTATGGGGGAGGCCAGACTAGGACTATACAGACTAGCCTGCAATGGTAGACTGCAGATGAACCCAAGCTTCAGGGGCCACTGCAAAATTCAGGAGATCGTGAAGGAGCCCATGCTTGAAATGAGGTCAGACTTTGCGAGCCCGTGAATCTGCAGGGAAAACAACTTTACAGTGGAAATCCCCGACCGCGAGGCAAGGCGGCAGGAGACGCCGGGCATACAATGAGGTCAGACTTCGCGAGCCCGTGAATCTGCAGGGAAAACAACTTTACAGTGGAAATCCCCGACCGCGAGGCAAGGCGACAGGAGACGCCGGGCATACAACGGGACGCGCTCGTCTGGTTCACGAACGGATCCGGCGGGGAGCGTGGGACGGGGGCAGGTGTTCATTCGGAAGGACCGAGGGTAAGTCATATTATTTCCCTCGGAGGCCATGCAACGGTCTTTCAGGACGAAATGTATGCCATCCTGCACCCAGTACGGGAGAACAGGGTGAGGGGCTACACCATCAAACGGATCCTCATAGCCACAGACCCGGTTTTGGGCGTGACAAAGAGCACTGCCAGGGCAGCCATTAAGTCCTGGGTCAGAAACGAACACAAGGTGTACTGGGCAGACTGTCCAGGGCTCAAACATGGGAGGTCAGTAATTGACGAACCCAGTCGAAAGAGAGCGGTGGAGCTGCTAAATCTTAGCAGAGGACAGCTCAGAAACATAACAGGTCTCTTGACGAGACACATTGCCGTCAAGAAACACCTGCATAAAATACGGCGGTTCGAGGGGGACCTCGCATGCAGACTCTGCGACGAGGAATCAGCCCAGCACATCTTTTGCGAGTGTAAGTTCTGGGCCGCAAAAGACAACTGATCTACGGTCAGTCCAGACCGGAGACAGAGCAATATAAAACTTCCCCCTACCAATCGCTGTGCAGACTAGTTCAAGGCACAGTGATTTTGGAATGGGTGTAGTAAAAAGACTAAGTGCATGCACAATAGGCCAAGGGCTGCAGTGTTATCGGGGCGGCAAAGCTGCGGACGAACCCTGAGGGACAAAAAAAAAGGGGGGGCATACACAATACAATAAGTCAAAGGCTGTAGGCTGCAGTGCTTTTGGGGCGGCGAAGTCGAGGACGAGCCTAGAGGGAAAAAAACTCTTGTACTTTCATTTTTGAATATATTATATATATATATATATATATATATATATATATATATATATATATATATATATATATATATATATATAATTTGAAACTTACCCCGGATATGCGTTCAAGGGGTCCTAGTTCGCGCTCATTTGAAGAATTTTTTCAAAATTCAAAAGTCGGGATCTCCCTATTTGTGAATTTTTCTACAAAAATTCAACAAAAGAAACTTTACAATTGGTGTCTAA
The DNA here is from genome assembly GCA_964006375.1 of Tillus elongatus. Lineage (NCBI taxonomy): Eukaryota > Metazoa > Arthropoda > Insecta > Coleoptera > Cleridae > Tillus > Tillus elongatus. Next base: position 71,174,261 of record OZ023269.1, on the reverse strand, counting down.
TTCAGATAATAGGCCTAAAACTCTTTGAAATTTAGTACGGAAGTGTCTGAAGTTTCTCTCGGCCATGATTATGTTGAAATAAATGACCCCACAGTTGTGGCTAATAGGTTTGTGGACTGTCATTGCTTCTAAATTGAAGCCATGGTCCGGTCAGGTCAAAATAGTCTTTCAGATCAGTTTACTGTGTCGGCTAATTGTCCCCAATAATCAATGTTTGCACATCCAGTTACTGAGAATGAAGTTGAATATTATTTTGGGCTTAAAAAAATAAAAAAGTGTTTAAAATGTGTGATGAATTATTACTAAATCTAACTAGATTAATTAACCTGTCATTACTTCAGGAGGAATTCCTCACATGGTTGACAGTTGCTGGTATCATAGCTCTGCATAAACAGGAGATAAAACAATGTCAATAATTATAGGCCTATTGCGTTGCTAAGTATTTTCTCCAAAATATCTGAATTTTTTTTTTCAGAGAATGCAAAAATGCTTAGACGGAAAAAACTTAATATCAAACTGACAATACAGTTTCCGTAAGGGGTTCTCCGCTGAATCAGCTAATTTTGTGCAGGCAGAGCCAGAAATCATGAATTTTCAGGAATACATTGTGTAATTGTTTTTTTATCTGTCCCATGCGATGGACACAATAAATTCTACTTTTGGTTGTAACAAACTGCATTGTATGGGAATTAGTGGGACTTTGGACAACTGGATTCGGTCATTTCTGTGTAACAGATAACTTTCTGTTAAGATGAGCAACAGTCATAAACTCTGTTGCCCCACAAGGAAGCATTTTGGGAACGCGGCTGCTGCTTTATGTTAATGACTTACCACAATACATATCGAATGAACCGGTATTCATGTACGCTGACGATACGTCAATTTTAGTGTCAGCCTTAAATCTTCCATCTCTCTATTACAACATTAATAACATTTTGCAGGAATTCAGCATCTGGTGTACATAAAACAGAACGATTATAAATTATGACAAAACACAATTGCTGTCTTTTTAAACTAAGTTGAGTCCACTTGTTGACTTCAGTAATAACTTCAATAGCAGCTCTTCAACTTCTGTTGTCTCCACATCATTTCTAGGAACAATAATTACCAGTTTTCTCCTGGTCCAGTAATGTCGATGCGGTCTGCTCAAGACGGAACAAAGATTTTTACATTCTAAAGACTTTTAAGGCCTACCTAATTTACATTTAATAGTAAAACTTAGGTTAGGTAGTGTGACATGTTGGCGAATTTTACTTTTGAAAGGGATGGGGTATAGCTGTAAATATTGTAAAGAATAGTAGGCTATTTCAAGTGCCAATTGTGTGATTCTACTTTCCATAGAAGCTGTGGATTGCAGACTAAAGTGCTCAGTAAACAAAATAAAGTAGTGTGTTGTTTGGAAAGAGAGGTTAGTTCTAGAGCTACATGACCAAGTTTAGTGTGAATGACATTCAAAAAATGATTAGGGCTGAACTTAAGAAATTTCAAACTTACTTTATACAGAGCAATAAAAATCAGATGGACGCCTTACGGGCTAGTATGAGTTTCATGTCCGAACATGTTAAAAACCAGAGTAAAGGTTATGAAGTTCTTGTGAAAACAAACAAAGAATTAATTAAAATAAACAGTGAACTACAAGTGAAAGTGGAGCAGTTAGAGATTAGAGCTAATTAGAAATAACAAAATGAAAAGACGAACAATATTGAGACTACAAACGAAACAGTGAAGCAGCTATTGGCAGCGATGGATCTGGACGTGAAGGACAATGAAATCATAGACTCTCACGGAATAAAAACGGGAAGGCCAGCCAAACCAATTTTAGTAAAACTGCTGATGCATGATGTAAAGGATATAAATAATATACAACCAACAACAGACCGAAAACCCTGCTACACTGATTGATCATGCTGTTACAAACCATCAAAATGAACGAGTCAACATAAATTTTTCTAGCAAGTATAACTGAACATGCTGTTCAAGAAATTAAATTTGATGACATACATTTAAACTATAATAAAACTAAAAGAGAAATTCAATATTTAAACGGTGAAAATTTTAGGGAAGGTGTAAAACAATCAATAGCTCAGATTAACATTTTTGATTTTTCCAACTTGATAGAGATTACGCAGAAACAAAAAGATTTGGCTACTGTAAAAAAATCCCAAAATAATAATGGGATAAATAACAGACTTATTTCATTAATAAAGGGGAGAGATAAGTTAAATTTCAGACAAAAAAAAATGCAAAGAATACAAATATAGCCAAAGAGTTAAAATACCTGCAATAATTTAAGGAGAAACTTGAAAAAATATTTTTTCAAAACTAACTACAATATGCAATTGCTAATAAAAGAAAAGTATGACAAATTATAAGTTACGCTATAACAAATAGGTTTACAAACAATAACAAAAAAAACTTGATTAGGCATTCGGAAATTGATGGTGAAAAAATATCTGATGATAATAAAAAAGCCTGGACGCAGCAAGTGCGTTATGGTAGTGAATTTTCATAGAAATGATCTGGCACAAAATATTTTATAACTTTTTTTTCTTGTGACATAGAAATCTATATGTATAGTTTACTTTTTATATCGTAAACCTACCTACCAAATTTGGTTATCATAGATTTTATATTTTTTAAGATAAATTTTTTTTTCAAATGAAAACTCAAAATTTTCTCGGAAAACGTCGTCCGATTTTTTTGATTAACGAACTTGTCAAAGCCATTTATAAAAGGAAGGTATGTGCCAAATTTTATCAAAATCGGCCTATTATTCTTTGAGATAAAAATTTTTTTCGAATGAAAACTCAAAATTTTCCCGGAAAACCTCGTCAGATTTTTCTAACTAACAAACTTGTCAAAGCTATTTACAAAAGAAAGGTACATGCCAAATTTTATTAAAATCGGCTAATTACTTTTTGAGATAAGAATTTTTTTCGAATGAAAACTCAAAATTTTCCCGGAAAACCTCGTCCGATTTTCCTGACTAACGAACTTATCCAAGCTATTTACAAAAGAAAAGTACATGCCAAATTTTATCAAAATCGGCCCATTATTTTTTGAGTTATCGGTGTGATACATATATATATATATATATATAAATATATATATATATATATATATATATATATATATATATATATATATATATATATATATATATATATATATATATATATATATAAATATATATATATATATATATATATATATATATATATATATATATATATATATATATATATAAATATATATATATATATATATATAAACATATAAAAATTGAAACTGACCCCGGATATGGGTTCTAGGGGTCCTAGATCGCGCTCATTTGAAGAAATTTTTTCAAAATTCAAAAGTCGAGATCTCCTCATTAGTGAATTTTTTCTAAGAAAATTCACTAAAAGACTAATAAGTTAAATGATTATTTTATAAATGTGGGGCATAACATTGGTTTAAAAATTTAGAGAGAAAATTTCGTAAAAATATCAATTTCATTGAACAGCACAGAGAAAAAGTAATTTATCTAATACTGAAGAAGAAATCATGTTGATTGTAAATGAGCTAGCAAATAATACAGCTCCTGGAATTAAAAATATTACAACAAATGATGTAAAAAGTACTTAGAATTTACTTTACCAGTTAACCAAATCAGTAAATAATGTATTACAAAGTGGCGAATATCCAGAGGTGCTAAAATAGACAATAGTAACACAGATACATAAAGCAGGAGATTGCTACGATTCTGGGAATAAAAGACCTATCGGTAATAATGATTTATTCTAAAATATTCGAAAACTGCTGAAGATCGGACGTGCTAATTTTGTATTGAAGACCTTTAAATTTGATAGAGATCAGTTTTGGATTTCAAAAAAATAGCAACATAAACAGATGGGGGCTGAAGAGGTTAGAGAATTCATTTCAAATAACCTTGACCAGAAAAATATGATTTTAACCATGGCACATTGCTTGATAAGCTCCATAGTATATGGGAATACATGGAATTGCATATAATCTTGTTTCGAGTTATTTGTTGAACAGAAGACAGATAACTGTTGTAAATGGAAAAAGGAGTGTAATAGAAACTGTAAAAACTGTGTACCTCAAGAATCTGTACTCGAACCAGTGTTATATTTATTATATGTACAAAATTTGGTGCGGGGGTTTGTTTACGTTACCTGTGTGTAAAATACTATTTCAGGCTGCATAGTGTTAGTATATTATTGTAATTATCACAAACCCCAGGAAAATTTCATGTATTGTAATTAATTGCATAGCTTGATACGAGGCCATTGAGCTTTAAATTTTAATGTTGCGTCATGAGGTCAAGCGACAGATGCAGCTAGGGTTCTCTGACATTAAAAACGCATTATGAGCCTAATTTTTAACCTCGAGTTTCAGGAATCTTGATGGGAAGTTTTAAAAAATAATAAAATTTTGACAGTTGCTGAGGTTTATTTACTGAAACTATAACGTGTTATGCATTCAAGAAAAGAAATAAATCGCCCCACAAATATAATAAAATAAAACTAACAAATGATCGTCTAACACCAGCCGACCATCGACAGAGATCCTTCAGCCTGTGTTAATTATTTACATTATAAAGAGAATCTAGTTAGATATAACAGCAATAAATAACACAAAAGATAAATATTTCATTCATATGTACAAAAAGGTTATTCTGATGTGATGAAGCCATTGAGATATTCAACGATTGTTTTCTCGGGAAATGAATAAAAGAAAAGGTATTTTTTAATGTAAAAGGGTTAAACATAAAAAAGCAGTTTGAAGTAGTTCAATGTGTTTGGTTTGCTTGACAATTTATTTTGCACTAACAATAAAGTAATTAGCACTACCCTTTCGAAAATGATCCAGTTTATAAATCGTTATAAATAAACAAAATCACAGCCAATTTAAATTACTTAAGTTTAGCGAATAATAAAGGCTAACTAACAACACTGCTGAAGCCCATTTCCAAAGGCTCTCTAAGCTCGAGATTTGGTCAATCAATAACATTAGGTAAAACTGTTTGAAAAATATGGCCGCTTTTTAACGTAATTAGATTTAGCAGAAAATCACAAAAAACGTTATATTTGTATTTTTCGAAATTCATTGCAAAATATATGCTATATAACATTTTTTATACCATTAACAAAGATGCCCTCTTTTTTTCAAAGATTCTGTAAAAACAAAGGAGCATCTTAAACAACCCGGGCTAGTTTTTAACTTACATATTTGACAGCTATAGGGATTGTACGCACAAAAACTAAAACCTCGAAGGTTCCCAAAATTGTCATGTTTACAAGATTACTTTACAACAAACACATTGGTTGCCATATTAAAGTATTTTAGCCATGGATGATATGTAGCAAAACTAAAGTTATTAGATTAAGCTATTTTGAAGTTAGAACATTTATAAAATCGTTCTAGATACAGACCGACTCACCACAATTTGCAATGTTTGGATTTAGCAAAAAAATGAATGAGATTATAAATTTGATATTTTTTAATCTGCTGCAAAGTAGTTTTCATTTTAGATTTGATCGAATAACGGGAAATCTTTTAAACTGAGTGGGTTTTGTAAAAAATCAGAAGCAAGGTTATATTTAAGCTCTTTATGGCAATCAATTCTGATTTGGTGACTTTATAATCACACCATTTCATGCTTTTAAGGATCACATATACCAACAAGATCATTAACTATGGTGTTTACAAAATCGTTCTACATACACACATACATATTCAATTTTTGGATTTTACAATTTTTCAGTAAAGGGTGTGATATTGTAGAAAATAAACTGCCTCTGACAAAGATAAAGAATAATAGCCTGACAAGTGCTGCCAAAGATGTGAATAGTGTATTAGATGATTTTACAATTGTTAAGAATAAGAGAATAAGAGAAAATATATTAGAGGCAATAAGATTGGAACTAAACTAACGGCAGCACAGAAAAGAAATTGGATTTTTGTTTCAAATCGTGAAAATATACTACAGCTGAAGATGTAACTATTTTGTGGTTGAAAATAATACCAGGCCGACAATATGCGGAAAATTGAATATCACAAAGAGATAACAGCATTTGAAGTGGGTGTCAATGACGCAGATAAACAAAAAGTATACGATGAAACCTTTTGGCCGTTGGATACAGTTGTAAAACATTTTATAATTTTTCATCCACGTGCCCCGGATCTGGTTGCTTTAAAAAACCCCAAACAGTAATACAAACAAATAATTTTAATGCATTACACCAAAATGTTCAAGGAGTCTACAACAAATTATGTGAAATTGAGGTATTTCTTGAAACAATTGAAAGTACTATTAATGATCTAGCTTTATCAGAACACTGGCAAAAACAAAATTGTGAAAACTTCATTCATATCGATTGATATAATCTCTCGGCGTGTTTTCCAAGATCGGAGAGATTACATGGGGGCTCTTGTATCCTACTAAAAAATACTCTTAAAAGTTCTGAACTCCAGGACCTGAAACAGAAAACTAAGAAGATGACTTTGGAAGTTTGTGGTGTAAAAATAGGCAGCCAAAATCTATAAACATCTACAGACCCCCAACAGGAGATACTATCCATTTTTTTAAACTGTCTGAGGAGATATTACAGAATATAAGACGCAAGTACAAAAAACACAATTTGGTGACTAGTGGAGATTTTAATATAAACCTTAAAAACAAAGAATCTCTAAATGTAAAATGTTTTTAGATTTAATAACATCTTAAGCAATGACACAACAAGCTTAACCAAAATAAAGAAAACCTCGTCCCCTTTGATCGATAATACATTGACTGACATGGCAGAGTATGAGATTGAGGTAACTGCACCGTCATTGTCGGATCACTGAGCGCAAATTGCTAGTTTTAAGTGTGACATGAAACCAGCGGAAAAAGAGATCATGCTACGAAAAATATTTATTACAGACAATGATCTGGAAAAAATAAAAGGAGAATTGCAAAATGTGGATTGGACACCTATCTTATCATATGATGATGTAATGAGGCTTATTATAAATTCAATGTTATTTTTTAAATATTATGAACACATATTTTAAAAAGAAGATAACAACACCTCACAAAAAAACTAAACTTATGAGTAAATAATTGAAGATCAGGTGCATGAGTCAGATTATAAAAATTTTAGTAACGATCTCTGTGGAAATCACTGTGGTGTTGGGATATCTGAAAAACTGGTCTGATAACAGGAATAGAAAATTGAATCTAAATAAAACAAACATTTTGCATGTAAGTTACTTTAAAAGAGAACACTTGTCAGTTGCATGTGGTAATGAAATACTCACCTCGAAGGTACCGTGAGGTTTCTTGGATTGATCATTGACAGTCAGCTGGACTGGAGCACACTTATCCAGTACCTTGCTGAAAGACTGGCGTCTTTAGCTATGCCCTTAAAAGAGTACCTGTGGAGGCGACAACCCATGCTGCTTTATGTGCCTATTCGGGTTATGTACTGTCGAGGATCAGATATGGGATTGTTTTCTGAGGAAATTCAGTGGAAGCTCATAGAGTTTTTTCCATGCAAAAGTTTGCATAGGAAGTGTTTTCCAGCTGGGTTCTAGATAATCTTGTAGACTTATTTAAAGGGGAAAAAATCCTTACCTTGCAGTGTTTATATGTGTATGAGTAGGCTTGTTTTGCAAAATGAAATTAAGAGGATTTTATGAAGAAAACTGAAGCTACACATTGCTATCAAACATGTGGTGCTATGGCAGGGTACCTCGACATCCAGAGCTGTCTGGTCAGAAGTGGTGCAGATTTGGAAGGTTTACAATCACTTGCCAAAGTACTTAAAGAACTTACCAGCGGACAATTTTAGACAGGATTTATATAAGATACTGACTAGTCTGTCAGTTTATTTGATTGAAGAATTTTTTCAACAAAATTTTTAAAAGTTTTGGTTAGTGTATTTTACTTATGTGCGAACAGGGTATTTGTTGATTCTATTTGTTTATATTTGCCTGTGTTTTGTTTCTGTTTGTTATTTTAATTTATTTCTACATTTTTTGTATATGTACCATTTTAAGTTGAGGTATTGTTAAATTTCTAATTTGTGTTATTGTTGATCACAGATTGCTGGATTTTTTGTAACCACAAATTTTTTGATTTGGCTTTTTTTACCACAGGGCTCGTCCGCGTCTTTGCCGCGCCGATAGCACTGCAGCCTTTTGCTTATTGTGCATGCCCTTAGTCTTTTTACTCCACCCGTTCCAAAATCACTGTGCCTTGAACTAGTCTGCACAGCGATTGGTAGGGTGAAGTTTTATATTGCTCTGTCTCCGGTCTAGACTGACCGTAGATCAGCTGTCTTTTGCGGTCCAGTGCTTTGCACTCACACAAGATGTGCTGAGCTGATTCCTCGCCCTCGCCGCAGAGTCTGCATGCGAGGTCCCCCTCGAACCGCCCCATTTTATGCAAGTGTTTCTTGACGGCCATGTGTGCCGTCAAGAGACCTGTCATGTTTCTGAGCTGTCCTCTGCTAAGATTTAGCAGCTCCACAGCTCTTTTTGAACTGGGTTTGTCAATTGCTGACTTCCCATGTCTGAGCCGTGGACAGTCTGCCCAGTACACCTTGTGTTCGTTTCTGACCCATGACTTAATGGCTCCCCTGGCAGTGCTCTTTGTCACGCCCAGAACCGGTTCTGGTCCCATAAATGGTTCTGCTGACCCTCTCTTCGCGAGAGTGTCAGATTCTTCATTGCCTTTGACCCCCGAGTGATCCGGCACCCTGATGAGGGTGACCTCATTCTGCCCAGCCAGGTCGCTCGTTTCGTCTCGGCATTCACTTACCAGCCAGGAATTTACCCGTGGGCTACTTATGGCCTTAAGGGCTGCCTGGCTGCCTGTGGCTATTAGGATCCACTTGTTGGTGTAGCCCCTCCTCTTGTTCTCCCGTACACAGTGCAGGATGGCGTACATTTCGGCCTGAAAGACCGTTGTATGGGCTTCGAGGGAAATACTATGACTTACCCTCGGTTCTTCCGAATAAACACCTGCCCCCGTCCCACGTTCCCCGCCGGATCGGTCCGTGAACCAGACGAGCGCGACCCGTGGTATGCCCGGCTTTTCCTCCCGCCATGCCTCGCGGTCGGGGATTTCCACTGTAAAATTGTTTTCCCTGCAGATTCGCGGGCTCGCGAAGTCTGACCTCATTTCAAGCATGGGCTCCTTCACACCTTAATTTTGCAGTGGCCCCTGAAGCCTGGGTTGATCTTCAGTCTACCATTGCAGGCTAATCTGTATAGTCCTAGCCTGGCCTCCCCCATAATAACTAAGTGTAGGGGGCAGATCCAGCAACACCTCCATGGCGGTTGTTGGGGTCGAAGTCATGGCCCCTGTGATGCCCAGGCAAGCCATCCTTCGGATCTTGCCTAGTTTTTGTTTGGCACTGGATTGTGTCACCTTGGGCCACCAGACAAGTGCCGCGTATGTTAACGATGGTCTGAACGCCCTTGTGTACAGCCAGTGGGCCATACTAGGTCTTAGTCCCCACGTTTTTCCATATAGCCGTCTAGTGACGGCTAGGGTCATGACTGGCTTACGCAGTATTTTTTCAATGTGACCATTCCAGGTTAGCTTAGAGTCCAATACGACCCCAAGATATTTTACCTCCCTGGCCATTACAATGTTCCTATCGTATAGAGTAATTGTTCTGTGGCTCTCCCACTTCCTCCTCCTTGTAAATGGTATGACGGTTGCTTTCTCGGGGCTCACACTGAGCCCTTGACCAACCGTACACCTTTCCACCACTTTCAGTGCTGTCTGCATGCGCTCCCACACTGACTGTGTAACCTTTCCTTGGACTATGAAGACAATGTCAGCCGCATAGCCCTGTACCTCATACCCCCCTCTCGAGAGCCTCCCTAGCAGGCCGTCCACGACTAGACACCAGAGCAAGGGAGACAGAACGCTCCCCTGCGGACACCCCGCCGTGACCCCCGCCAGCAGAGTCCCTCCCGCGAGTGAGGTGAACACCGCCCTGTCCCTGAGCATGGAACCAATCCACCTGCAGCAGGTCTCCTCTATTCCACGCTCCCTGACAGCTGCCAGAACCGATCCGAATGAGGTGTTGCTGAAGGCTCCTTCTATGTCTAGGAAGGCCCCCTTCCTGTTCTCCAGCGTATTCCAGTTTCAGCACCAGTTGGCGCAGTGCTGCTTCTGTTGAGACTCCGGCTCTGAATGCATATTGTCCGCAGTGTAGGGGATATGCTTCCAGTACACTGCCCCGAATGTGCCGGTCGAGCAGTTTTTCCATTGTTTTTAGCAAGAAGGACATGAGACTTATTGGCCTCAGGCACTTTGCCTGGTCTGTTGGACGCCCAGGTTTAGGAATGAATACAACCCAGGCCAGCCTCCATGCCCTCGGAATGTACCTCAGAGCCAGGCTGGCCCTCATAATGTGGGTAAGCGCCAGTGCCAGTATATCTATACCCTGTTGGAGCATGATGGGCATTATTCCATCAAATCCCGGGGATTTGTATTGCTTGAAGCTGTTAATGGCCCATCTGATTTTGCTCCAAGTAACCACCTCTTTAGCGACTGTCCAGTCTACCATAGATGCCCGCCTATAAGGCGCCTCTATTTCTGAATGTTCCCAGTCCGGAGGTGATTGGTTTATTACGTTACAGCCAAGGAAGTGCGTCTGGAGTAAAACTTCCATAGTTTCCTTCCCCGAGCTTGTAAAGCCTCCTGTGGATTTTCTAAGGGAGCCTACGTTGGTCTGAGTGCCCTTTGACAGGAATTGTGTAGTCAAGCACCCTCGGATGTGTTCTCCACTTCCTCGCAGTGCCTCCTCCTTGACTCCTTTCTCGCGTCCCTCTGTCTTTGGTTATAGGTCGTTAGAGCATGTCTATATTCATTCCATGCTCCCGACCTTTTGGCCGCGTTAAACAGCTTAGGAACCTGCGTCCTTCTTTGCCTGAGGTCCTCGTTCCACCACGGGACATTCCTGGTGGACGCCCTCATTTTCAGGGGGCAGTTGGCGTTATAGGCCGAGGTGACTGCGTCATGCACTTGGTCTGCCGCCATCTCGAGGTCTATTGAATTGTCTATGGTACTCTTAACCCCCGCAGTTCTACTGCTAGGTCTGCCCTGTAGGCTTCCCAGTCCGCCTTGCGAGGGTCCCGGTACCATACCGTTTGTCTTTCGACTTTGGCGATTTCAAACCAGATGTATCTGTGGTCTGAGTTACTCAATTCCCCAGACACGGCCCAGTTCTTAACAAAGTCACCCAGAAACTGGGTGGAAACTGTTAGATCTAAAAATTCTTCACGCTGTGTTGTGATGAAGGTTTATTACCTCTATTCAATATGTCTAAATTAAATTTCATAAAGAATTGTAAAAGAGACTCACCCCTAGAGTTTGTGTCCAAGCTTCCCCACAACTCATGGTGTGTGTTTGCATCCATGCCGATGATGGTCTGCCATCCACCTGCTCTGCTACCCACCATCAGCTGCTCCAATTCCTTGGGTGGAGGAGGGCCCTTGCTGTCCCCTGGCAGATAGGCCGATCCAACAGTAATTTCCCTCGGCCGATTTGCTCCTCCACATCGGATTTTGATCGTTGCCAGATCCCTGGAACAGAAATTCCTTAAAGGCAGAAACTCTATCCCTTCCCTGGCAAAATGCAGGCCCTTGGCTTCTCGCTGGATCTGCTGCAGATGAGCTTTCCAGCAGCTCCGCCGAGTCCCTTGAACTCTCCTTTATAGGAGTACGGTTCCTGGATGAGGGCCACATCCGTGTTTCTCAGAGCCATCAGCAGTCCGGCCGTGGCTGCCCTACTGTGTTGGAGGTTGACCTGAAGTAACCTAAGTCCCATCAACCACCGGTTGCTTTCCCAGGCCCCAGAATCCCTTGAAGGGGCTTCCTTCAAGGGCTCTGTAAGACGCCTGGTCGATCTAGAAGGCGAGAGTCTTTCCTTTCTCCTCTGCCTTCCTGCTTAGAACCGACCAGTGTTGTGTCCCCAGTTCAGGGTTCTGGATCTTCAGTCTACTGATCACCGTCTCCTGCGGGACGGTGTCAAGGATCCGTACGAGGACCTTGCGTCTCTTTGGGAGTTCCTTGGGCTCGACGGCTGTCAAGTCCGCCCCCTCTTAAATCTGACCTAGGCCCCGATCATTTTCCGCAGCCAGTCTTGCGACTGCGGGCCGGCACAGGTTATCCAGAGGATGCCTCCCACCAGGCGCGCCCGGTGGAACTGAGGCGGGTTCTCCCCTTCCTGAAGAGAGTCCACCGCAGCTACCACTGCAGCCTGGATCAGGTCCACCTTCCCCTGGTCTAGCGTGACTTCAGGATGGCGTCTGTCAATCACCGCCATCCCGAGGCCCTCCGCAGCCTCCCTATACGAGCCAGTCTGCGCCGGTGTCCCGGCCCTGACCCTTTTCGCACTCTCCTCTTGCGCCTTTACAGGTGCCCTGGCCCTTTTGGGACGTCTGTCTGTAGTAGGCGTGCTACAGTCCGAGCGCGGCCTCTTGTTACTCGCACTCCCCTCTTGCGCCTTTACAGGTTTCTCGACTGTCCACGTCCCGGTCGCCATTTTCTGCGCCCTCCGGAGCTTCTTTCTTTGCGCCCCGGAAAGACGCTTGGACTGCCGGGGCAGTCCCTCTACCCCTACAGTAGGGTCCTCACTGGTGAAAAGGCCCCCAGAGTCCGCGGACCTCGCCGCCCTCCGTTGGGACCCAGCCTCCAGCTTGGGTGTCGGGGACAAGTCTATGGCCGAAGCTACCCCGCGATCCCCCGTATCTACGTCGGTCGTGAGACTTCCAGAGTCCGTGGACGCTTCCGTCCCCTGGCTCGTCTCCGTTTCAGGAATAGACTCAAGGCACGAGTCTGTAGCCGGAGCCACTCCTCAAGCCTCTTTGGTTTTAGCTTTTTTATATTAATGTTCTTCATATTGTTCCCACAAGAATGGGGGAAATACTGTCCACACCATCAGAACCTCCTGTGTGGTGCAAAGCGGGTTACTCTGGAGGGTTGCCCAGTACTCCAGAGGTTCCGTTCACGACACCATCACCCTGGTGCCATCCATCACTACGCACGGGTCATGTGACACCGTGGATTGGGGGAGTTTTTTCGACCTCCACGTCTAGATCCGTCATGTTTAGTTATCAGCAGGGTCACCTCATGCAGGATGCGGCTCTTCACCGCGCATGACTGTCTTGGGGAAAGCTTTATCGAAAGCTTATGTTGTTGTTTCCACTTCCTCAGCTTGCCCCCTGGAGTCCTGTGGCCCACGACTCCTCGACCTGAGTGGCTTACTTACTCTTTTCATTATTGGCTGAATAAAGGTTTTCATTATATATTACTTTACAGAAAGTGGTGTCTTATCCAGCATTGCATTTTGTAAAAATCTTGTAACAGTTCTTGTTACTGAAATATGAAACGTTGTCTTTTGTGTACTATTTTGTTCATCTACCAAGGTTATTGAAGCTGGATGGAAATGGAGAAGATACAAATTCTACGTTTTAGATTAACTTGGAAACAATATTTGTGCCTATACTATAACAATAACTTGGTCAGCGGTCGGAACCGATGAAACGCTATACAGCATTAATGAATTTCAGGACAGGCGATCAATTCCAGTATGAACTGATACTTAAAGTCTGATCTAATCTAATACACAATTACTGTGTTTCAGCGAATTTTCATACAAAAATTTGATTATGTAGATCACGGCTTTCGAACTCTCAAAACATTTCTTTAAACGAGCACAAATTAATGATGATTAAGATTGGTAAGTTTGTCTGCTCAATCGGACCAGTTTTTAAATCTGTACCAGCGAAAATAGTAGATCTATCTTTGTAGAGCTTCGTTTACTTGTTGCCTTTCATATACTTTTATGTACCAAAATTGAAGTTTTTAGGTTAATGGGAAATTAAGTTATAAACATTTAAAAGCTTTTAATGAAAATTCACTACCATTTTTTTCACATAAATTCAACCGAGAAATCGGTTACTTGATAGAAACTTAATAGAAAAAGATTTTTTTAATATTTTTTACCTACAAATAATTCTTTCTAACTGACGATAATAAAGTTGTGGTTTTGTTTTGAATTTAACAGTATAAATATCGAGGAGAACGACAGGTAAATGCTTTGAAAATGTGCGAATGGCTTAATTGGCCGCAGCCAAGAAATTTCGACTATACATACATACATAAAAATCTTTTTTAAAAGAAATCATTCAATCAATCTTTGAAATAAACAAATGTTTGTTGGTGCCATAAAACAAACTGTCCTCGTCCTACAGCTTTACAAAAGTTGTTTTTACCAATCAATAATGTGGTTTGTGATAATTATCAAAATGACAGATGACTGTTTAGCATTGGAAAAAAAGTAGGCATGGTTTGTGTTTACATATAATGCAATCCATATGCAGCTATTTTTTGTAAAAGTATTTAGAAAACCATCTCAATAGACGAAATACAGCACAATATGTCTAAAAAAAGATGGCAGTTAGGTTGTAAAGGATAAAAGAGATTTATATAAATTTGTTTAAAGCCTGAATTTTTATTGCATTTGATTTAGATACAAAACATGTACAATGTTTCTCCAATATTAAACTTTATACTAACTGGTAAAAAGCAACTGCTGTGAGTTATATGCTGATGCCGGGATGACAGTTAATCATTGTTGCAGCAACAGCTATTTGTTTATTTCTGAGGCAATATGATTTCCCCCTAGAAAAACTAAAGACATATTTTTCTATTCATTTACAAATAAAGTACAATGTTTAGTACATCAATTTATCTGTTAAATACTAGTGTATCATAATATGTAAAAATTCAATATGGTGCCCATAAATAAAAAGAAAAGGTGTTACCTCCTTCAAACAAAAGCTTTACTCACAAGAACCGTGGTATATGTGATTGACCTCAGGTGGATATAGATCTGCTCAATGGTGTGGTCACAACTACCTATAACACCCTACCCCAAAGTAGCTATCTATCAGATTATCAAATTTATTAAGATTAGCAGCACTTTTTAGGAGGTTGACAGATCTGGATATAGTATGATACTCATGTTCTCTTCCTTTGTTTGCTTCACACTGCCCAGAGTCCTATATTTGTGGGCTCTCCAGACTAGTGCTAGGTTACATAGAAATTGAGATATCTAGATAATAGTTAGTAAGAAATAATTGTTTGCGCCGACGTCAAAAGAAAGTAGATACTAGGGAGGAATTTCTCTTCAATTAAACACATATTGTAATATACCAAAATATATAAATTTATTCACATAAATTAAATTTGGAATAGCAAACAAAATGAAATAAAAATGGTTGGTAAATCTCAGATAAACATTAATTGCACACAAATAACAATCAGATAAATAGCAAGAATCTCAAGAGCAAGAAATTATTAATTTACATACATGTACCAAAACAATAAGATAAAGATAGTTACATATTACTAAAATGTTACTGTTAATTACTCAGGGTATCGCTCAAAAATAAACACAAATGATTAGGTAAATTACTTGACATTTGTCAATCAATTGCTAGGTTTTCTAGTGAATTAACTCGCCAGTTCTTTGAGTGAGGCTTAAAAAAAAAGACAGAAAAAAGAGAATCTATTTAATATTTTCCTACGTGAAATTTCTACATTATTTGTGAAAATAAAAGATGTGAAAGAGATTGTATGGGTTAGATATTTTACAGACAAAATTGTTAACTCAAACTTGATTACGAGATTTTGAAAGTTCATGTTATTAAAACTTCAGATGTTAGATTTCGGCATGAAAATTCTGCTGATTCAGAGAAAAGATTTGTTTAGACTCACCAATCTTCCGGTATTAGGTTAGCTGATGACCCTGTGAAGATGGTTTCCAGGTGGGATCAATTATGAGTGCCTGACACAGATTCCAGACTCCAATAAGAGCGGAAAAACTGTGAAAAACGACTGGGACTTCCCATCAGAGATTATTGGGCTGGTGGATGTATTGCTCCAATACTACAAGACCATTTGACACCTATGTCGATGTTCTGACTTCACTTGATGGAAACTTTGCGAATCGCAATTAAACCGTGAATTTGCTGAAGTAAAATTCACTACCAATTGACTTAAGGTTCGATAATAACCAGGAATTCTTTCTCATCACGACAAGAAATCAACAATTCGGAACAAACAACCACAACTTAACTCCCGTTTTTAGGCTGAATACTATGTTTATTTAAACTCGACAATCGTTTAAATTACTTTAAATAATCACTGACAATAATTACTGTTATGTATCCGACTAATACTCATTGAATAAGATTAAATACTTTTATTATTATCAAACAAGGAAAAAACTTACATCTCTTATAATTCCATTAATAATAATTAATACCTTATTATTCTTCTTTTTTAATGTACTTTTTGATCTCATAGACACCTGGACTACCTAGCTGTCAAAGTGTCTACGGATTTTCTTAATTTAAAGAAAGGTGTGCAAACATAACAATTCTCCCTCTACTTAAAATTAAAGATTGATACTATATTTAACCTTAAACTATAACATCACAAATTTAATTTTTGAGGTGGTTTTATTATTCTCCCTGAACGTGTTACGTGTGGTACTGTGGAGGTACAAACTTCAGGAGTCGTACATGGTGATGTAGAGTTAGGTTCAATTGTTCTTTGAAAGTCTGTCTCTTAACTTACTGGTAGCTCTACTATATTTCTAGGAGTGTTTACATTTGAGTCAGTTTCATCTGGAGCGTCATTTTGTGTTGGTTGAAACATAACAATTCTCCCTCTACTTAAAATTAAAGATTGATACTATATTTAACCTTAAACTATAACATCACAAATTTAATTTTTGAGGTGGTTTTATTATTCTCCCTGAACGTGTTACGTGTGGTACTGTGGAGGTACAAACTTCAGGAGTCGTACATGGTGATGTAGAGTTAGGTTCAATTGTTCTTTGAAAGTCTGTCTCTTAACTTACTGGTAGCTCTACAATATTTCTAGGAGTGTTTACATTTGAGTCAGTTTCATCTGGAGCGTCATTTTGTGTTGGTACTGAGATTTCATTAGGAGTAACATTGTTTGGGTTACTTGTAACAGTAACACTAGGATAAGTCACTTCACTATGTATATACGGGCGCATATCACAAGCATGTACAAATTTTATAAATTCTCCAATCTTAACTAAATATGTAGAATGACTAATTACTTTTACAATTTTACCTTCTTGCCACAATTTGGTTTGTTTATTTTTTACATATACAGATTCATTTAGTGTAAAAAACCTTAATTTTCTCCAATCACTGGCATTATAGTTTGAATTTCTGATACTATTAAATGAGGGTTTAAGTAGATCAAATCTTGTTCTAGGCCGAATTTTAAAAAGGTTTTCCGCTGGAGAGATACCAGTGACTGTAGACGGTACATTTCTATAAGTAAACAGAAAATCCAGTAATCGGTCCTTCAATGTGTTTTTATCAATATATTTCCCCCTTTCCAAAAATAAAGCCTTTTCTAAGCTTTTTTTGACACTTTGAACGCATCTCTCTGCAATGCCATTAGCCTGCGGATGGTATGGTGGAGTTTTAATGGGTTTTATACCATTGGCTTGGCAAAAGCATAGAAACTCGTTAGAACTGAATGGTGGACCGTTATCAGAGACTAACTCAACAGGTAATCCGAAAGTTGCAAAAATTTCTTTTAACTTTGTAATTGTTTCTTTTGCACTGGTGCCATTTTCCATAATTTTCACCTCTAACCACTTTGATTTATTATCGACTGCGATTAGAAAAGTATAATTGAATTTATAAAAGAAATCAATATTAACACGGTAGAAGTTATTTGGGGTGCTCGGCCATGGTAGTAAAATACTAGTATTTGAAAAATTTTGTGTTTGTTGACATACATCACAAGATCCAATATATTTTTCAATTGAACCATTGATGTCTGGACACCAACAATATGATCTTATCAACATTTTTGTTCTTACTATACCTAGGTGTTGTTCGTGAAATAGGTTCAGTACATCATTTCATAAGGATTCTGGTATAATAATTCTATTTCCAATTAGTAAGCATCCACTTTCTACTGAAAGTTCACAGCGTTTAAGGAAATATGGTCTCAAAGATTCATCACTTACAGCAGGAGGCCATCCTGTGTGTGTAAGATCAATAACCTTTAACATAAGCAGGTCCCTTTTTGTAGCTTCTGCTATAATATCAGCATGTAATGGTACATTATCTACAATATTAAAAGAATAAAGAGAACTTGGTATTTCTGTACTACTAAGCATAGGCATCCGGGACAGAGCATCAGCATTTGCCACCAGTTTACCTTTTTTATATTGAACTGCAATGGTTGATGGTCACTCACTAAAATAAACTTTCTCCCAAATATATATTTATGAAACTTCTTAAGTGCAAAAATGATGGCTAAACTTTCTCCTTCTAAATTTGAATACTTTTTTCTGCTTCAGAGAGTGTACTGGATGCAAAAAGGACTGGCTTGTCCTGCCCTTCTATTTTGTGGCTTAATACTGCGCCCACTCCATACCCACTGGCATCACATGTTACATACATGGGCAAGTTAGGGTTAAAATGAGTTAGGACCTTATCAGAGGTCAATAACTCTTTACTTAATTGGAATGCATGTTCACATTCATCTGACCAAATGAATTCAGTGTCTGATTTACACAGGTTATATAAAGGACGAAGCTTAGAAGATAGCATTGGAATGAATTTGCCATAATAATTTAATAAGCCCAGGTAAGATTTTAGCTGAGTCAAGTTTTGTGGTGCAGGAGCTTTTTTTATACACTCAATTTTTTGTTCAGTTGGGTGTATCCCCCATTTGTCAAAAACATGTCCCAAGAATTCAACTTTTTGTTAATAGAATTTACATTTATCTTTGTTAATTTTGACATTAAATTCTTTCAGTAGACTTAAGACCATAATAACACTCTTATGGCATTCTTCCAAAGAGGAACCATAAATCAATATATCATCCAAATAACATTTTACGTTGTTCAGACCTGATAAAATAGACTCCATTATTGACTGGAATATACCAGGAGCTGAACTGACACCATATGTTAGCCTATTAAATCTAAAAAGACGCATATGTGTATTGATTGTGAAAAATTCTTTAGATAAATCATCAATTTCCAACTGTTGATAAGCCCCTTTTAAATCTAAGATTGTAAAGAAACAACTACCACTCAGACTGGCATAAATATCTTCAGGTAATGGTAAAACACAATGGTCACTATCTATAACTTTATTCAATGTTTTCTTAAAATCAACACATATTCTTATATTGCTTGAATTTTTTTTTTTGGTACTACTACAATAGGACTAGCCCACTTACTGAAATTTACTTTTGACAAGACTCCATCTTTGACCATTTTCAAAAGTTCAATTTCGACTTTTGGTTTTAGTGAATCTGCCATCTCATAAGCCCTATGGAAAATAGGCTTAACATTATCTCTCAATCTCAAATTTACTTTGAAATTTTTAATAGAAGAATTTACTTCTGTAAATAAACTAGAAAAGTCATTCTTTATTTTTGTAATTAAATGCGAACGCCTAACTTCACGATTTGACCCTCTTTGATTGAGAGGATTCAAACTAAAAATATCATTTTCTACTCCAATACCAATGATTCTTTCCACTTAGGGTTCAATATGTTTAACCAATTTCTGCCAAGTAGCGGAATGAATTTTGCCTTACTATCTAAAACTATTAAGGGTAAAAGGAAAATTTTATCCTGATAATTTATGTGAACATTGATTTGACCAATTATACATACAAATTCTCCAGTAACTACTCTAAGTTTAAAATCCACAGGCTTCAACAAAATGTCACTGAACAATCTCTCATAGTCTTTAACATGAATCACTGAATGGCATGCGCCAGAATCTACCTCCATTGTGATATACTTTCCTTGCATCAATAGTCGCACTTTTAGACTTTCATTCTTATTTGTTACCAACACATTATTAAGCGAAAATGACTTACCACAACTTTCTGTTTCCAGTAACCCCACTTCAAAAGTATCATCGGCTTCCTCTTGCTCCTCCCTTCCATCTTCGGTTTGCATGACATGGATTCTGTTCCTACACAAAGGAGATCTAGCAGTGTGGCCTCTCTGGTTACAGGAAAAACAAGTCCAATGAATCGCTGGGCAGTTGGTATCATCAAAATGACTACGTAGACATCTCTTACATTCCTTTCTGTTTGCATGCCACTGCTTCTGTGGTTGAAAATGTGGTGTCCTAGGACCTGACTTAAATGTACTGCGTTTTTGGTTCCGAAACTTCACCTTAGTCTCATTCCCATGATTATTTAGAAGGCTTAATTCATTAATCTGGGTGGTTTCCGTGCTCATTGCTTTTATTTGATTTTCAGACAATTCCATACCTATTGCTGTTTGAAATGCTTTATCAAAAGTAAGTTCCCCTTCTGTTAGTAATTTCCTTTTTACAGTTTCCAACCTTAATCCACACACGAATTTATCTCTCAAGGCATCGTCTAAGAAACTGCCAAACTCACAATGTTTTGCTAAGTTTTTTAATTTAACAGCATACGTTTTCATGTCTTCATCTGTCTCTTGGGTTGACATGTAGAATTTATACCGTTCTGCTATTATAAGCCTTTTTGGACTGTAATGTTTTGTCAGTGTTTCTTTTAGATCTTTGTAGGTCTTACTACTGGGTAGAGTCGGGGCTAACAAATCTTTTAAAACACAATACGCCTCGCCTCCTACTAATGTGAGAAACAATGGTACTTTTTTTTCTTCCTGTATATCATGGCACTGAAACAACTGTTCAACCCTTTCTAAATATGATGAAATGTCTGCATCTTTTGTATTGAATGGTTCGATAGTTCCGATTAACGACATTTTTTACACTGTGTATACAATTTAAAACATATAATTTTTATGTTGCACGTGACGACTGCTAACTGCTACACAATTTTGGGTTATATATGACTTGACTTCACTGTTACAATTTATAATGACATGATAACATTTAGGGCACGTGAATACTACCTTTCTCGTCGCCAATATTGTTATGTATCCGACTAATACTCATTGAATAAGATTAAATACTTTTATTATTATCAAACAAGGAAAAAACTTACATCTCTTATAATTCCATTAATAATAATTAATACCTTATTATTATTCTTTTTTAATCTACTTTTTGATCTCATAGACACCTGGACTACCTATCTGTCAAAGTGTCTATGGATTTTCTTAATTTAAAGAAAGGTGTGCAAACATAACAATTACTAGGTAGTACAGATAACAGAAAGAACATTTCAACCCCGTTTTAAGATAATTAAATAGCCACCGAAACTGACAGTGTTCACTCTATGAACGCTCAGCAGAGAGTCCCTGCTAATGTCTCGGGTTCTGCAATTACTAGTCGCTGCACGCAAAAATTCTTACTGTGGCGATTGGTGGCTGTGCGCGAGCTCTTTCTAGCCTCCATTCATCGAATGAGATAAAACGAGACCTCCAATCGGTGGTGAAGTCAGGACAAAGGTCACTACCACCGGTGTGAAATTTCTAATTATTTTGCAAACGAGATATAATCACCTGATTTCTCGGTTTATTTAAAGTAACAAAACCTAAAATCAATGAGAAAGTTATAAGGAAAGATAAAAAATCCCAAAATTTGGGTTTTTCAGATAACTCCGGAAATGTTCGGACTTTTACAGATTTAATATCAGCACTTAAATGAGCCTGAAAGACTGCACGTTTTTGCTAATTTAAGCATCTCTCTAACTAATAATAACAGAGATAACTGTAGTAAGCTAATATAAATTGACACCTGTATACACCGCTGTATGTAAAAATAGCAGGGTATAAAATAATAACAATATATAAGGTATTCCATTAAAAACAAGCATATTTTTAGTTTGTATATCAAAAATGCATGGTCAATTGTTTTTCTGAAATGTGAATTAAATGAAATAGAAAATTTCTTACAGCTCTTCTGTTAACACTTTTCTTTTACAACCTGGATGTATTCAGGAAAAGTGGCTTACATTACCCTCAAATGTGTTTGCAATGCAGGTGCTGTAGCTACTTCATGCACTGTCAGTGACACTGATGAATGAAACTGAGAATGAAGACAATAAATAAAATAAATTTTTAAACTTTTTGACTGAATGATACATCTTTTTTTGCACTTGCCATTTTGTATTTTGATTTTTTAAGCATAAATTTATCATCGGCACTTCCAAAAACCATAAAAATCATATTTTCCAACTGCCACCACTTTAATATTTGTTTAAATAGTTAAATAATCACCTGCAATAATTTTTAAATCTTTATTACTTACATTTCTATTACGACCAACTGAATGAACCAAGTTTAAACAAAAACAAATGCTTACAGGATGCTCTAGAGGTAAATACCTTATTGCCCCCTTAGTTAAAAGGCTGGACACAGCAAGTGCGTTATGTAAGTGAATTTTCATGAAAATGTTCTTAATAGCAAATATGCCTTTTTAAAATGAAAGCAGGCCACAAATTTGGTTACCAGTATAACCTACATAGAAGAAACAATGTATGATATTTCATCAAACTAACTTTATTGATTGAAAATGTACATAAATTTTCTGGAAAGAAACTGTAAATGTTCCCGAAAAATTGGTTTCTCATCCAACGAACCTTAGGTTAAAAGCAAATTAAGTAATTGAAATTTAAAGCATTTAATGAAAATTCGCTGCCAAAACGCACTTACTGCGTTCCGAATTTTTTCTTACAACATGCATTAGACTTTGTTAAAAAATGTGATCAACGCAATAATGAGGCGTGTCTGATTAAAAAAAAAAAAATTATCACCAATGACTTATGAGCCACGCTGTGATTGTAAAAATAATTTTATATGATGCAGCTCAAGACAACCGAGAATTAACGTATGCAATTTGTTCTCGATCTTGTATAATAACGGATATATTGAGCTTTGCTGCGGAAGTGTGTCACCCTGTATACATGTAAACAGATAAAAACTGAAACTAACCCCGGATATGGATTCTAGGGGGGCTAGTTCGCGCTGATTTTAAGAAATATTTTCAAAATTGAAGAGTCAGGTCTCCTAGTTGACGAATTTTTTCTACAAAAATGCACTAAAAATGATAATGATTAAACCATAAATTCTATAACTAAAACTACTTCCACAGCATGAGAGAAAAGGTCGATTGGAAATTAATTTTCCGCAAATATTTTAGTAAAATGAAGGACAATGACAGTCGGAGCTGCCACTTCTTGCCACATTTTCTCTACATGCCCGTAGTCGTTCAGGTTCTTTGCCTAAAGTTGCCAATTTTGATGTTTCAAATCGCGACTTTGATGTTTTAAGAAGAAAAACTATATAATTTTCAAAGTAATTTTTCTGGTACTTCTTGGCTTTTTTCAGCCAAAAAACTTACCCTTTGCCTGTAATATACAATAGATTTTGTTATTGACACAACATATTTTGGTTTTGTGCATTTCCCTGGTCATCAGTGCCACCCATTTTTTTTCTTTAGACGTCTATACTTTTTTTTCTTTTAACTTAGACATCGAAATTTTGATATGTCAAATTTGGTTGCCATAGCTTTGTTATTTCTGGAGATACAAGAATTTTCCGAAAGAAAACCCAAAATTTCACCGAAAAAACTGGTCAGATTTTGCTGGCTAACGACCTTATTCAAGCCACTTGCAAAAGGAACGCACTCACCAATTTAGTTCAAAATTGGTCAGTTATTTTTTGAGTTATCGGCGTGATACCTATATATATATATATATATATATATATATATATATATATATATATATATATATATATATATATATATATATATATATATATATATATATATGTAGATATAACTATACAGGTTCGGGACCACTTCCCAATTTAATTTCCACAAGAAAAAATGACCAAAACCACCCCTATATTTATGCAACCAATAATACACCGGCACAGTGTATTCGTTGGCCGCTCCACCCGAGAGGGGCGGCAGCCACAACTGGAAGGTGTAACGGAGGCGGCGGCTACAACATGGAGGTGTAACGGGGGCGGCGGTCTCAGTCAGTCCAGGAGGTGGCGGCGGGGCCTCGGCCAGCGCCGGAGGTGGTGGTGGGGCGGCAGTTTCGAACAGAATCAGAATCAACTCAGGTATCTAGATTCAGGTCCTAGGTATCGAGATAAACAGATCTAGATTCAGGTCCTAGGTATCCAGATCCGGGTCCAAGGAATCATACTCATCCACTAATAGCTAAAATGACTGTGTTTGGCACTAATAGCAGGAGCTAATAAGAGGCAAACACTGATTAGATGGCCGATAAATGGAGCTATGTTCAGCACTGGATAATGTACAATAGTTCACCAGGCGCCAACGGCTGAGGCGCGGACTCAACGGTTGGAGACTGATGAACACACTGCTGGCTATTTTCGTCAATTATAATCTTATTAGTAATTTAGATTGGTTAGAAGGAGACAGTGGACTTAGTGATAAAGGTCGACTTCACCAGACGTCAACAGTTAAGTAAAAGTGATTACTTGTCGAATACCGATACATTTCAGCGGTTAGAGGCTGATGAACGTACTGTTTACTTCAAGCACTATTTTGTGATGTTTATCTGTCATACCGCTTTAAGAACTTGGCAACAGTTGACGTTTGAATTTTTATGAAACATTCCGCGCCGTCTGTTGTATTATAATCTAATTTGATATCCGGTATGTGACGACAAGCGGCAATCTTAACTAAATATGACACACAAAATGATATATTTTTGTAGAGCAGCGATAGATATAAATGGCTTGAAAACCAAAGTTGGCCTAGCTGTTGTTATCGATTATTATTATACGGGGGGCACATATACGAGGGGTTACTCAAGAATATCAATACATATTCTAATATAAAAAAAAGGAGAATATTAAATCTAATTCTTATTCAACCTAACTTGTTAAAAATAATAGAGTTCGACATTTTGATTTTATTTGAAAGAGATAGAGCTTCAAATCGTGATGTATGAGCGTGTGAGGTATAATTGATTTAACTATTGAACCGGCTTGAGCTAAAAATGAATGAAATGTGACATGTGACTGTCAGCATCGAATCTATTGTACTAGATATGTTTGAAACTCAAAGTTCTTATCGCGTAAGATGCATGCACGGTGTTGAGGAGACTAAACCTAAGCGGAATATACAATAAAATAGACACTTCCAGTCTAAACCTTAAATCCTTATATATTTTGAAAGGAAAGTGATAGAAATGAACTGTTTTCAAATATATGTCATTTCATAACAAGGTCTACAAGACAATGAGATAAAAAACTTAAAGTTCTTATCGTGTAAGATCGGGGAGATGTACAGCGAAATCGGTACTTGCATGGCGTTCAGCAAGCCAAACTCTATAAATATACGCAATAAAATGTCACTTCCGGTAAGCACTTCCGGTATATCTATTCTTAGAGCTACATGCATGTGTAACACCTCAAAATAATCGCCTTGTTGGGCAGAATTAAGAAATAAAATTTTTAGGTAAATCAGAACAAGTTGTGTTAAGACGTAAAGAGGCACATCTCAATTAACACCAACAACCGCTATATACTTGGTGGACTTTGGTAGAGCTCAGACTGTAAACAACTTGATATCTGGGACATATGTATGTAAAGAAAGCTATTCTTAGAGCTACGTGCATGTGTGTGACACCTCAAAATAATCGTCTTGTCGCGCTGAATAAAGAAAGATAGTTTTTAAGTAAATCAAAACAAGTTGTATTAACACCTAAAAACAGCACACTCTCTCTTAAGCTTATTGTCTTGAAGTGCAGATTGAAATTATTTGTAAACCAACACACTCTGTATCATTTTAGAGTAATCTTAGTCATGTGACCAGTCAAACTAATTGTCTTGAGGTGTAGCTTTCAAGTTTGTAAGCCATCACATGTTAATCGTTTTAGAGCCACATATACGTGTAACCCTTCATCTCAATTTTCATACATATATTTGACTCTGCTAACATAATATTTTGTGTATCGTAATTATGTTAAGGTAAAATTACTTTAATAATAAAAATACCCGAATCTATATAAAGTACAGCACTAAGAAAAGAACAATTATTTGTTTTTGAGACATTCATATTCCGAGCTAGTTTACATAACAACTCAAACTGAATGTCTTGAAGCGCCGATTTCAATTTTTTGTAAACCAGCACACTCTGTATCATTTCAGAGTAACCTTAGTCATGTAACAAGTCAAACTAATTGTCTTGAGGGTAGCTTTCATGTCTGTGAACCATCACATGCCAGTCGTTTTGGAACAACATATCCATGTAACCCTTCAACTTAATTTTTATACTTACAGTTCATTCTGCTAACATTAATTTAAAAATAAAAACGCCAAGAGTAAGAAAAGAACAATTATATGTTTTTAAATATTCATGCCAATTTACCTAACAATTCAAACCGAATGTCTTGAAGTGTAGATTACAATTTTTGTAAACCAACACGTCTTAATCTTTTCAGAATAATCCTAGTCATGTGACCACTCATCCTAGTCATGTGACCACTCATCCTAGTCATGTGACCACTCAAACTAATTGTCTTGAGGAGTAGCTTTCAAGTTTTTAAATCAGCACATGGTAAGAGGACAATTATTTGTTTTCAAACATTCATATTCTGAGCTAGTTTACCTAACAAACCAACTTAAATGTCTTGAGGTGTAGCTTTCAAGTTTGTAACCCATCACATGTTAAGAAAAGAACAAATATTTGTTTTCAAACATTCATGTTCTGAACTAGTATACCTAACAAATCAAACTAAATGTCTTGAGGTGTAGCTTTAAATTTTTGTAAACCAGCACACTCTACCATTTCAGAGTAACCTAACTACTCAAAATAATATTCATATTCTGAGCTATTTTACCTAACAAATCAAACTAAATGTCTTGAAGTGGAGATTTCAGTTTTGTAAACCAGAACACTCTCTACCATTTCAGAGTAACCAAACTACTCAAACTAATTGTCTTGAACTATAGAAATCAATTTTTATAAACCAACGTATCTCCATCATTTCAGAGAAATCTTATCATGTGACCAGCCAAACAAATTGACTTGAGGTGTAGCTTTCAAGTTTGTAATCCATCACATGTCAATCATACACATTCTGAGCTAGTTTACCTAACAAACCAAACTAAATGATCTTAGTCATGTTACCAGTTAAACTAATTGCCTTGAGTGTAGCTTCCAAATTTTGTTTTCAAACATTCATATTCTGAGCTGGTTTACCTAACAACTCAAACTGAATGTCTGGAAGTGCGGCCTTCAATATTCGTAAACCAACATGCCTCTATCATTTCAGGGCAACTTTAGTCATGTGACACTCCAACTAATTGTCTTGAGATGTAGCTGTTATGTATATATGTGATATATGAAAAATAAGAAAACTGAAGAGTTGATTGGCTATTACAACAACAAGTTAATCACATTTAGAGTGAGGGCGCCGGAATTCAGTGCCCGAAGCAACATCTCAATTAACACCATATATATATATATATATATATATATATATATATATATATATATATATATATATATATATATATATATATATATATATATATATATATATATATATATATATATATATGGTGTTAATTGAGATGTTGCTTCGGGCACTGAATATATATATATATATATATATATATATATATATATAGTGTGCTGGGAAATTGCACAATATAAACTATTCGTACATCAGATTGTAAATAAAGGGGTAGAAATAAATTTTACTACAAAACAAAAAGGAAAACATTCATGGTAATTTAAGTTGATGACGTTAAATTCCAATTATGGTGTTAAACCATATAAATGCTCAGACATAGACATATTGGGGGGTTGTCTTGGCAATATTATTCGTAAAACTGTATCACAGGTCAGCAGTAAGTGCAATACTTACAGTTTACACGGGATGTATATGGGTTTTGCAAATTATGTCCATCTCCATATCACTCGATATTTTCTTCACACTAAAACATAAACAGGTTCTTTATTATCGTTAGTCAGGGCTAGTGAGGTGAGCAATGATACATAGAAAAAGCCATGGTTCATTGCAAACGAACAATAATAACAATTTTAAGATTTATAACCTTGAAAATTTGGAATATTATCTCAGCAAAAAGGTTAATTAAGCCACATATCTAAATGAATATGTTTAGCATAAAGATGTCAGTAAAACCAAAAAAGTATGCTCCAAAAGATATTTACCTACCTATAATTTAGAATAAGATGTAATGAAATATATATATATATATATATATATATATATATATATATATATATATATATATATATATATATATATAAGAATGTGTGTTTAAAAACCAAAGAGCTAAGGTTTGTCAAAACAAACATATTTATGTTAAGAGACTTTAAATCAATATGACAGCATTGAAAGTGTTTTAATTTTAAATTAGTGTTATTGTTATTGTATAGAATTAGTGAGGTTAGGCAAATGTCATTTAATATCAGGAAATTAATTATAAGGTAGGTAATTCAAACTTACCGGGCTTTTAAAATATGCACACCTGTCAAAAGGTGATAATTAATTCAAGACAGCCTGCCAGGAAAAAAGGAAATCAAGGGTTCAAGATTAATTGTAGACTACTTCCGACTTCCGCTTTAGATAAGGAGATTGTTTTTTAATGGGACGCGAAAAACATGCCGTCAGTATTCCATATTAAAGTAATTGTGTATAAAAATTGGGCAACTGACCTGCAAGTAACAGAAAAGAAGTAAATTAATGTTCCAGAGTAAAAATGCATCCAGAAATATAATGGTATTAAGAATAATCACTTCCAAACTTACCTAGAAATCATCCATGGAAACCAGGTCTAGAAATTCAATCAATTACTGTTTAAATTAAATGAAAGGGAAGAAAGCTCGATAATACAGACAAACTAAACTGTCAAACACTTGTCTAATAATAATAATATTGGTGGGAAAAGCGAGATTTCTTAACCTTGAACATAAATCAATTTTGTGTTCTAACGCTAGTTAAAAACCGAATAATACATGGCGTGAAGTGTTGAGTGTTTGAAATTATAAAACTATTTTAAATCATTTTGTAAAACAGTCATCACCGAAACCAGTTTAGACGATCAAGATAAAATTTGTCACAATTTTAAGCATCAAAATTGTTCATAAAACTTAAAATACTAGAAGGATCTGTACAAGATATCATTTAAAATCAATTAAAATAAATCCATTGAGTACATTATTTTACGAGTTTAAATATATGGGAGATATTTCTTTGAGTCAATTAAAAAAGAAGGAAACAAACAGTTAAACATTTTAATTTACACACACACACACACACACACATATATAACATATATATATATATATATATATATATATATATATATATATATATATATATATATATATATATATATATATATATATATATATATATAGAGAGAGAGAGAGAGAGAGAGAGAGAAATAAGGAAAGACCCCGAGCCAGGCACAAAAAAAAAGGTAAATTTATTTAGTAGTGTTTCTAAACAAAAAGGCAAGTATCCAGCTATATCATATTGCTCTATTGACTAACAGCTGAATGACGATATTGGTAGAGAGTATGCAACCAACACTACACTACAACAGGTGGTGAATCCACTTTATATTTCAACATATATGGGCATTGATTAAATAATTAAATATAAACATAATCATAAAATATTTATTGAGTAAGCACACCAAAAATCACACAAATATATACACAGAATATGTATAAACATACATCATACATTGTGTGTAAATTGTATAATAAAAAATATATTAATTAATAACATAAATTAAAATCATTATAACTGGCCCATAACATTAGGGGTTTCTTTTACAAATATAATTATTTATTATTGTAATAATTATAATTGGCGCCACAACGTCCGGCCACAGCAAAACAGGGGAGAATAGCTGCAACATCTGGGCACAGGAATTCTTAATATTGGTAGAACCAGATGGAAAGTCTGAAAAGCAAAAAATTAATTACTGACCATCCTAAATAAATAAATTTAAGCAACAAAATGTCGCAACAAAAACAAACAAGAGCCAGAAAAACAAAGAAGACTGAAGAAATACAACAGGCAGAACAATTTGATGAAGGATAGAAGTGAAAACAGAAGAAATGTTAGGAAAAGAAACTATATAGCAGGAGGAAATACCAGATAAACCAGAGGAGAGTGAAGAAACTGAAACGTTAGAACCGAACACACAAGAAGAAACGCCAAGTACTGAACAGAATTTATTGCAACAAATGACATATATGTTTCAACAGAATATGGATAAATTGGAAGAAAATGTGAGTAAAAAACTGATTGAGCAGGAATAAAATCTATGTAATTAAATGGCAAAGCAAGAAGAAAATCTAGAAGTATTTATACAGAATGAAATAACAGAAATGAAACAGGATATGAAGAAATTAAAAGAAAATGATGCTATATTGTATAGAAACATACAAGATTCCAAAGAAGAAACAAAAGAAAACATAGAAAAACTCAAACAAGATATGGAAAACATGATGACAGGAAAAATAAAAGAGTGAGAGATATCTCATGGAAGAAAAGAATAGGAAACAAAACAACTTGGAAAAGGGAAACGAGATGGTAATTATACAAATAAGAAGTGAAGTGAATGAAGCAAAACAGAAATGTCAACAAAATTGCCAGAAAATAGAGACAGAAATGAATACAGGGCTGCAAGAAAGCCACGACCACTTATATAATTAAGCGGAGAAGACCATAGATGAGTTTACGAGAGTAGAAACGCAGATACAAATGGTCGACTCTGAAATAGCGCACATGAAAAGGAAAACAGAGGAGCAAATTGGCAAGACGAGAGAAGAAATTATCAAAAAAATAAACAGTCAAGATAACAGAAGTTACAGTATGCCAATAAATATGGATACAGGAATGAAATTTGATGGAAATATAAATAAATTACACCCCAAAGTGTTTATCAACAGCATAAAGAACAAAGTACAATATATAACTGATATCAATGATGTAAAAGATGTGATAAGGATGCAGTTGCTAGGAAATCCTTTACTGTGGTTCTCTAGTCGAGAAAATGAAATCCACAATGTAGCAGAATTTGAACATCTTTTTATGAAATTTTACTGGGGAGAGTACCATTAAGGAAGATTTAGAGAGAAACTTTACTTTGGACGGTTCGATTATAATCGAAGTCAAGATTTTAGCAACTATTGTCTGCAATTATACAATGCAGCGCAATACCTACACCCGAGAATGGAGGAAGAAGAAATCGTCATGTATATCTCCAGACATTTCGAAAACCAAATTACGGAAACAATTGCCATCAATAATGTCAAAACGATGGAGCAACTGTTAACATATTTATCAAAAATAGAAAGAACACTAAGAACAAGAAATATAAGAATGACAGGTGAAAACAAACCAGATTACAGAAGACAAAATTACCCAGATAATCAATGATATGGACGCAACACATATGAAAATAAGCAACGATACAACCAGAATGAAGCAAGACCTGGTGTATCTAATGATAATATGAACACGAGAAACTATCAGTATCAAAACAGGGACAGAAACAGAAATGACAAAGGAAATTACGACAACACCAGACAAGAACAGAGACAATATCGATATAACAACAATTACCAACAAGAAACAACACAGATACCCAGGGCAAATGACAACAATGACAGTCAATGTGCTAATCCAGGCCGCCAAATAAGCAGTTGTGCGATGGCAAGCAATATATCACAACACATTGAAGAGTAGAACCGAACTGAAGTCGCAGCACAGGTACATGGACCCAGCCAAAATTTTTTAGGAAAGCGCACGTTTGTTTGTAAATAATGTCATACAGTATAGTCACCCGAGAGAGTTTATAAAATTAGAAAATGAAAAAAACCTTGAAAATAAAAATAAATTAGTTTTTGTAAAAGTTAATTTCCAAAATAAAATGGTGAATATAATGGTGGACCCTGGATTAAATGCGTCAATCATCAGTAGTAACATAAGACCAATTAGAATTAAACAAATTTAGCTATAGCATACCAAAAGTAACAATAATAAATGCAAAGGGAAGAAAGATTTGTGAAGTATTGAAGGCAATAATGGGAAAATTGCAATTTAATGAAAGTAAAAAGAAAATCTACGTTAATTTATTAATAATGGAAGGTTTGGAATTTGATATAGTAATGGGATCAGATATATTAAATGAAAATAATGCTATCATAGATTACGAAAGGAATATTGTAATTATCGACAATAAAATAGTGCATATAACTGATGTGTGAATAGATGTGAAGAAAAAAAAATAGAATATGGAAGTATGAATTATATAAATAGTATCGATTATATAAAAGAATATAAAGAAAAGAATATAAAAGAAATAATAAATGAAAATGAAGAATATTGTTGTTGCAAGATATTACGAAATAATAAAGAGGAATTGTTTACAATAAAGTTAGATTTTAAATTATACCAGACAAATAAGAGATGCACTCACCTGTGTAATGGACTGTATCTTCACGTGGGTTTTAGGGTCTTCTTTGGAGGTCGGGCGACTATCTTCTCCCCAAATGAGGCAAAAAATTATGTAACAAGAAAATTAGACCAGAAAATCTGGAGCACATCCCTAGTCTGGAGTACTAGCAGTTTTCAGGACGACTGATTCTAACGCAGTGACGCTGGTTTACGTCGCGAGAGAGAGAGAGAGAGGCTGTCACAAAATCTGCCCCCTCTCCTCCTCTCAGTGGTGCCAACCACGGCGAGCAGCAATCCCTAAATGTCTGGCGGCAATTTCAAATTCAAAAATATATACAAACTTGCATCAACATTCCGCCCACCAAATAAGGACTACTTATTTCCGATTAAAAAATGCAAAGATTAAATTAAATTGGTAGATACACACTATAACTAACTATACAAATGGGAGATGCGTACTGGCCGTTTACTGCGAAGGTAAAGGGCACAGCTTGGTCATAGGACGATCTAAAATACTTGTGCTTGTTCGTACTTGAGCGACACGGGCAACGCCATCACGACCCGGATAGAGTTTCAATATGCGCCCTAACTTCCACACAAGCGGAGACACTGTCTCATCTTTGATGACAACGAGAGTACCAATCGAAGGAGCTTCTTGGGGGGTAGACCACTTATTGCGCTGCTGCAAGGTGTGCAAATATTCACTTTTCCAGCGTTTCCAAAAATCTTGATGCATTCTGGAAACAAGTTGCCAACGAGAAAGTCTGGTAAGTTTGACATCAGTCACGTCTGGGTCAGGTGGGGCACAAAGAGGCTCCATGGTCAAGAAGTGCGCAGGGGAAAGCGATGTCATGTCATTGGGGTCTGTACTAAGACTACAGAGCGGTCGGGAATTAAGAACTGCTTCAATCTGTGCCAGAACAGTGGTCAGTTCCTCGAATGTCAGAACCTGTGTGCCAACAACACGACGCAAGTGAGTTTTAATGGAACGAACCCCTGCTTCCCACAGTCCTCCAAAGTGCGGCGCTGATGGGGGATTCCAATGCCACTCAATTGACAAGGAATCAGTCACCTGATGTGCGTATGAAACCAACAATCGGTTGGCCCCGACAAAATTAGTGCCGCAGTCACTGTAGACATTGTCACAACGACCTCTTCGAGCCACAAAGCGCCGAAAAGCAGCAAGAAAAGCCTCCGAGGTGAGGTCTGATACCGATTCAATATGCACAGCCTTTGTGGTCATGCAAACAAAAATACACACATATGCCTTCGCACTTCTGACACCACGATATCTTCCCTGGGTAACGAGAAATGGACCGGCAAAATCAATTCCAGTGTGAGAGAATGGTTTCAGCTGAGAAACTCTTACTGGAGGAAGATCCCCCATTACAGGTGTCAAAGTTACCGGGCGAACACGGAAACAACGATAACATTGCCCAAGCACACTATTAATTGCCCGGCGGGCCGAAAGAATCCAAAAATTTTGTGACAACAAATACTGCAAGGTACGAGGTCCAGGATGTAAGTGTTTCTGATGGACACTATGAATCACCAAGTCAGTGAGCAAGTGTGAACGTGGCAGAAGCATGGGATGCTTTGCATCAAACGACAAGTCCGAGCATCTAAGTCTACCGCCCACCCTGAGAACACCATCCCTATCCACAAATGGGGCCAGCCTACGGATAGACTTTACACAAGGTCGACCATGCTCAATGTCACGCATTTCCCTCTCAAACGCCAACCTTTGTACTGCTTTAACAAGAAAAGTCAGTGCAGTGTAAAGCTCCGCCTCACTCAATGCGCCCGAAATTCTGTCCTTCCGGGGTAATTTCAGATTTTTGACAAACCTCATACTGTAAGCAATGATACCTTGAATTTTCCTCAGCGAAGAATACCCTTCTAACAAATTCAGCGGCCAATCACACGAAACAACCTTTGTCATGCACACAACTTGCCTCTGCTCCGACATCATGACATCAGACTCTTCACCTAAAGATTCTGTGCTAATCCATGTATCGGATGGTTCGGACAAGAAAGCCGGACCCGTCCACCATAGCGGGTGATTGAGAAGCTCATTAGGAGTAAGTCCGCGCGATGCACAATCTGCAGGGTTGATTAACCCCGAAACATGTGACCAGCAACCAGGGGGTACCTTTTCTTGTATGAGCGCCACTCTATTGGCCACAAATGTTTTCCATCGATGGGGAGATGACTTAATCCACTGAATGGCAACTGTGGAATCAGACCAGCAAAATATATTATCAATAGAAATAGTCTTTCGGTATGTAACCTGAACGAACTCCATCAACTCTGCTAACAAGGCTGCTGCACAAAGCTCCAATCGGGGTACTGATACTTTTTTTAGTGGGGAGACACGAGACTTAGCACACAAGAGAGATATCTTTATGGCTCCGCTGGCGGATACAACACGAAGATAAATTACGGCCCCATAACCAAGCTCAGACGCATCCGAGAATCCATGCAATGTAGAAGAAGTAGTACCTTCAGCAGACACATACCGCGGAATTGACAACGATGACAAACAAGAAAGTTGCGATTTGTATGTGTCCCACCTGGATTCGACTTCTAGTGGTGGTTTTTCATCCCACGAAATGCCTAGCTGCCACAGGAACTGCATCAGCTGCTTCGCAGAGAGGGTGAGGGAAGACAAGAAACCCAAAGGATCAAAGATTCTAGCAAGCTCTGACAGTATGTTACGCTTGGTGCATTTGCGTTCAATTGGATGTACCTTGTACGAGAAGCAGTCAGTCATTGGACACCACTGTAGTCCTAAAATCTTGACAGACACTAAGTCATCAGAGTCGAAACACAGAGATTGCTGATGACTACTGGGGAGAGACGCAAGAAATTCGGGATCATTGCTTGCCCATTTTCGCAACTCAAATCCAGCCTCTCCGAGCATTCCTATCAGTTGAGATTTCAGTTCAATTGCAGAATTGGAATCTGGCACACTAGTTACTATGTCATCCACGTACGTGTCAGACCTTATGACGTCTGCTGCAAGAGGATATTTACCACCTAAATCTGTTGCCACCTGTAAGAGGGTCCTAATGGCAAGATAGGGGCTAGAAGCAACACCAAAGGACACTGTATTGAGTCTGAACTCTTGCACTGGCTCAGAATTGGAAAACCGCCAAAGAATGCGCTGGAAGTCCCTATGCTCCTCTGCCACCAATACTTGCAGAAACATTTGCTTAATGTCTGCAGTAAAGGCGACTCGATGAGCCCGAAAATTCAACAGGACTGTCACAATATCCTGCTGCAACTTGGGTCCAACCAATAGGGTGTTGTTGAGCGAGACGCCATTTGAGGTCTTAGCACTGGCGTCGAACACCACCCGTAACTTTGTAGTGGTACTTTCGGGTTTCAAGATACAATGATGAGGGATGTAGTAGACGGCACTAGGATGTGATACCTTACACGACACAGGAGACATGTGCCCATCGCTCAGATACTCACGCATGAAAGCCACATACTTTCTACGGATATCTGACTCTTTGGACAATCGTCTCTCTAGAGCATGAAGCCGTCTCAATGCCATGGAATGTGACTCACCCAGATCTGGCATCCCATCACGAAATGGCAGGCCCACGACATATCTACCATTAGAGTCACGTGAATGAGTGTCCTGGAAGATCTTCTCACACAGGGCATCTTCCGGACTCGCTAATGTGCACTGAGGCACTTGCTCCAATTCCCAAAATTGTCTGAGAGTTTTGTCCAGAGAAACATCGACCGACGTACAAAAGGAATCAACCACTAAATTCGATTGGGCTGGTACACTACCCAAGATTACCCAACCAAACACTGTATTGATAGCAGTAGGTTCCTGATCCTTACCCTTTCTAAGTCCCGGTAACAATGCCATTGCATATATATCAGCACCCAATAAAATATCAATGTCCCCTGGCTGACCAAAAGTATCATCCGCTAAAGCAAGGTCTTTGATATGATTCCAGACATATGATTGTACGTCCGTTGAAGGTGCCTTGTCGCAGATTCTGGGAACCACAATAGCGTTGATATCGAAACTAGGATTAGGTTTGTCCCGAGGTCTCAACCTAAATGAAGTAACCCCCAAATCAGTAACGGTGGCCATCTGATTTATCCCCTGAATTGGAACAGAAGCATGTGACTTCGACAGAGAAAGTTTGCTTACAAGGCGCTGCGTAATGAAATTTGCCTGACTTGCACAATCGAGCAGCACACGACATCTATGATACACCCCATAAGCATCACACACATCCACTTTACATGTGGCAAATAATACAACAGGGAAGCTGGGAAGCGTGCTTGTCAATACGACTTGACCGGTTACTTGGTCGGGTCTGTTATCACCTTGCTCACATGTTTGTGTATCAGTCTGACCAGAGCTTGATGTAAAATGCAAATATGTGATGTTTCCTAGTACAAACACGACAATTAAATTTCGAGGTACACCCTGCGAGTTTGTGAGACCCAGCCAGACAATTATAGCACAGACTTTTCCTCTTCACTAAGGTATGACGATCCTTAGGAGACATTTCTAAGAACCTGTCACATTTCGTCAATGAGTGTTCCCCCTGGCAACACACACAAGAAATTGATGAATCTGACTTACTAACACTAGTCACCAAAGAAGTGGTTGGTTTCGGCTGCACGAACTGTTTCCCTTTCAACATTTGAGGACCCTTCTTCGCTGAGACCGGTGCTACGGTTAGCGCAGATGTTTCAAGAGCCTTGCACTGTTTTTCTAAAAAATCACTAAGGTGCGAGTACGTGGGGACCTCACAGTCACCAAACTGTATTTCAAATTGCTTTCGGATAGAGGAATCTAACTTTTGCAAAAGGAAATTGAATTTCGTAAAGTCCCACAAATCATACTGCTGCTCTTGATATAAATCTAACGCACATACGTTTTCAGTAAATGTTGTCAACAAATTCCTTAAATCTCGAGATGAATCGCCTGACACCTTCGGAGCATTAAGAAGAGCTAACCAGTAATTCGTAAGCAACACACGTTTATTTTCATACCTTGAAACTAGCGAATTATATGCCACTTGGTAATTATCCGAAATGAGGGGTAGGTTTTGAACTATTGAAGCTGGTTCTTTTGTCAAGGAAGCAAGAAGATACTGGAAACGCTCAATATCTGACAAAGTGTCATTTTCATGAATCAGAGTCCTAAACAAATCGAAAAAACGTGGCCACTGACCAATCGCCCCGTCAAATTTCGGAATATCGATCTTAGGCAATCGAACATTACGTCTGCCACCCGTTCCACTATCAGAGTGAGCCTCATTATCGAGCGACTTAGCTACATCGGCAGCATCAGCAGTAACCTTACCACAAATTTCAAAATAGATTGACTTGATGCTGTACTGTATGTTGTCGAAGTCTGTCTGAATCTCCGATTGTAAAGCCAAATTATCCTTATCCTTCATTAAAGACACAATGTCCAGATGTAAAGAATTAAACAAATTTACAGAATCGTTAAGACCTTGGTATCTGATTCTAAATTCATTCCTTTTTGTGGGTTCAGCCTTGGCGTCTAATGCAAACCTTGATAGGTGTTGCACTCGATTCATAACAGAGTTACGTTTATTTATCAACTTTTCCACCTCCATTTCAAAAATGACAAAAAACGAAAAGGCAAACTAGAAAAGACTGATATAACCTGAACCCAATCGGATGATAACCACGTGTTTCACGTCGAAAAAAACACGTTTCAAACAAGTAACAGAGCTCGAAAATCGCCGATTGCGAGACACTGAAAAACAAAACAATTTTGACGCTAAAAGGCCGTAAAACAAATTAAACAAGCAAAACAATTACACTAACACGGATTTGCCGACCCGAACACGTGTTCTAACCAAACCCTGGAGGCTATAAATTACGATTTTTAACAACAAAACCGCCAAACACGTGTGCATAAATTCACGATATGAACACCCACAAGTGTCAATTCTAATCAAACAAGCATCGGCTTCGATGGACCAAAATGTTGTTGCAAGATATTACGAAATAATAAAGAGGAATTGTTTACAATAAAGTTAGATTTTAAATTATACCAGACAAATAAGAGATGCACTCACCTGTGTAATGGACTGTATCTTCACGTGGGTTTTAGGGTCTTCTTTGGAGGTCGGGCGACTATCTTCACCCCAAATGAGGCAAAAAATTATGTAACAAGAAAATTAGACCAGAAAATCTGGAGCACATCCCTAGTCTGGAGTACTAGCAGTTTTCAGGACGACTGATTCTAACGCAGTGACGCTGGTTTACGTCGCGAGAGAGAGAGAGAGAGGCTGTCACAAAATCTGCCCCCTCTCCTCCTCTCAGTGGTGCCAACCACGGCGAGCAGCAATCCCTAAATGTCTGGCGGCAATTTCAAATTCAAAAATATATACAAACTTGCATCAACAAATATGATAGAAAAATAAAAAGTATATTATGTAAGTATGAAAGTTCGTTCGATGAAACTCGTCAAGTAGCTGTTGGTCATGTGCATCAATTCAAAGTAAAACAGATAAAAAAATTTAAATCAAATCCGATTCGATATAAATATCAGAAACAAGTACACCAGGAAATAAATAACATGTTAGAACAAGGAATAATAGAAAGAAGTAATACTCCATATGTAAACCCAATAGTCATAGTAAAAAAGGGCAGATGGGGGAATAAGGTTATGTTTAGATGCTAGAAACGTTAATAAATTGTCAATTCTACAATATAGTTGACCAGTAGGAATAGAAAGCATTTTTGGAAGTATAACGGGTGCAAATGTTTTTTCAAAATTAGACCTAAAACAGCTTTTGGCTGATACCACTGGAAGAATCATATAAAGATTACACAGGTTTTATGATAGATGGTTCAGTATATAGATTTGCTGTATCCCCGTTCGGAATTCAATCGGCTGCTTTGGTTAAAGCGTTACACAAAATATTAAATAAATTTGAAGATTTTGTCTTACATTATGTTGATGACATATTAATTTACTCCAAAACTATAGAAGATCATTACAGACATATAGAGATTGATTCAAGATCATTAGACAGAGAAGGTTTAAAGGTAAACTTAGAAATGTAATTTCTGCAAAACGGAAGTTAAATATTTAGAATACAAACTGAACGACAAAGGAATTAAAATGGATGTAAAAAATAAAGAGTATAATAGAATATAATCGTCCAAGAAATTTAAAGGCATTACGAGGATTTCTCAGAATACTAAATTATTTTAAAAGATTGATTCCAGATTTATCGAATAAAATGTTACCTTTGTTGAGATTACTGAAAAAGGATGTAAAATTGAAATGGGGGGGGGGGGGGGGTGGTCCGATGGAGAGGGAGTTTTTGCACAATAAAAAAGGAATTTACGAAAAATTTAGAGGTATATCATCCTAGATATGATCAAGTATTTACTCTGAGAGCTGATGCTTCCCTGAATAGATTCGCTGGAGTCCTTTTGCAAGATCAAGATGGCATAGAAGTTCCAATATCGTTTGTATCAAGAGTGACAAAGAAACATGAAAGGGAATATTCCGTTACAGAGCCAGAATTGGCGAGCATTTTTTTTTTGTGACCAAGTTAAGGTTTTATTTGCTCGGTAATGAATTAATAATAGAAAAAGACCATTTGTCGTTAATACATATAATGAATAACAAATTAATGAACAACCGAGTACATAGATGGGCCTTATCGCTACAGGAGTACAAATTTACAATTAAGTATATCCCGGGAAAGCTAAATATTATAGCAGACGCCTTAACAAGAGAAAACGATAGCAACAAGAAAGAAGAAGAAAATAGAATAAGGATAGGAATGAGTATACTTAAGGATAAACAAGGAATCTTTTCACTATATCAGATAACGCAAGATCAATTAAACTCATTGGAAAAAGAAAAAAGAGGCTCTAGAATTTGTCAAAATGTATATGTAAAAGGACCGATTGACGATGAGAAATATTTAATTATGAATAACATGGCATATAAAGGCATCGATCAATTACATAAAGAAAACTATCACATGGGTGCCAGAAAACTATGGCTCACATTTCGAGAAAACTATATTACCATAAACGACTAGAAAGTAGTTAAAGAAATAATAAGAAAATGTGCCACATGTCAGTTGGGAAAATGGAAGCATCTCAGATATCAAAATAGCCCTAAATCAATCATTGCAAGGGAACCATTGGAGATTATAGCCATAGATTTTTTTATCTGACCCAATATGTAGCTATCAAGGCAACAAGCACATATTGGTCGTAGTAGATGTACTTTCGAAATTTGTTAAGTTATATCCATGTGCAAGAACAAACGTTAAATGTGTCTGTGATTCACTAAGAAATTATTTTCAAATCTTAGGAAGTCCAAAGTTCTGTGTTGATAATGCAACATGTTTTCAATCGAAACGCTTTAAAAGATTTTATCAACAGAAGCAAGTGACATTACGATCTACAAGTATTCGTCATCCACAATCAAACATTTCTAAGAGATATATATATACAAGAACCTAACAAATATTTAAGGATAATTGTACACAGCGATCACAGAGAATGGCAAGATAAGCTAAGTATAATATAAGAATTACTTAACAATACGATCTACGATGACTGGGCAATCACCGATTTATCTATTCAAAGGTATCATGCCCGAAAGAAAATGGCTCAAGCAAAGTAGCAAAGCCTATGAAGAAGTAGTAGAAATGGTCAATAAATTAAACGTGAGGAGAGCAGAAAAATATGTAAAAAGGTTTTTGAAGAAGAAATCTAAGAAATCGAAATTTAAGAGAGGAGATTTAGTGATTATAAGGGCATTGCGAACTTCGAACTATAAAAAAAATATCAGTGCTAAATTAATGATACCATTTGAGGGTCCATCTGAGGTCACAACCGAAAAACCAGTTAATAGTTGTGAAATCAAAGACCCGATCACAGGAAAATTTAGAGGAATTTTCAATATACAAGATGTATTCCGCTTTTACAAATAATTAAAGAAAATGAAAATAAAATAATCGAACGTATGTAAATTTTGCTAACATTACTTTCATGAATCGAAAGAATGCATGCAAAATTGGGGGGTGTTGTGCAGGGAAATTGCACAATATAAACTATTCGTACATCCGATTGTAAATAAAGGGGTAGAAACAAATTTCACTACAAAACAAAAAGGAAAACCTTTATGGTAATTTAAGTTGATGATGTTAAACTCCACTTATGGTGTTAAACCATATAAATGCTCAGACACAGGCATATTGGGGGGTTGTCTTAGCAATAATATTAATAAAACTGGACCACAGGTCAGCAGTAACTGCAATACTTACAGTTTACACGTGATGCATATGGGTCTCCATATCACTCGATATTTTTCTTCACGCTAAAACATAAACAGGTTCTCTATTATCGTTAGTCAGTGCTAGTGAGGGGAGCAATGATAGATAGAAAAAGCCATGGTTCATTAAAAACGATCAATAATTACAATTTTGAAATTTATAACCTAGAAAATTTGGAAGTAAAAAGGTTAATTAAGCCACATATCTAAATGAATATGTTTAGCTTAAACATGTCAGTAAAACCAAAGAAGTATGCTCAAAAAGATATTTACCTACCTATATTTTAGAATAAGATGTAATGAAAACACTATATATATATATATATATATATATATATATATATATATATATATATATATATATATATATATATATATACACACACTATATAAGAATGTGTGTTTAAAAACCAAAGGACTAACGTTTATCAAAACAAACGTGTTTATGTTGAGACTTTGTAAAACTACTAGAAGGGTCTGTATAAGATATCATTTAAAATCAATTAAAATAAATCCATCGAGTAAATTGTTTTACAAGTTTAAATATATGGGAGATATTTCTTTGAGTCAATTAAAAAAGAGAAACAAACACAGTTAAAAATTTTTACTTACATATAGCAGGCTATCCTTTTCTAAATTTATATAGAACCAACCTACTGAGAGAGAGAGACAAATAAGGGGAAAAACGAGCCACGGACAACAAAAAAAAAGGTAAATTTATTTGGTAGTGTTTATAAACAAAAAGGCAAGTATCCAGCTATATCATATTGCTCTATTGACTAACAGCTGAATGACGATATTATTAGAGAGTATGCAACCAACACTACACTGCAATATAACAGGTGGTAAATCCACTTTATATTTCAACATATATAGGCATTGATTAAATAATTAAATAGAAGCACAATCATAAAACATTTATTGAGTAAGCACACCAAAAATCACACAAATATATACACAAGGTTTGTATAAACATGCATCCTACATTGTGTGTAAATTGTATAATAAAAAAATATATCAATTAATAACATAAATCTTTTACAAATATAATTATATATTATAATAATAATTATATATATATATATATATATATATATATATATATATATATATATATATATATATATATATATATATATATATATTTGGGTGTGTGTGATATGAAAAATAAGAAAACTAAAGACTTGATTGCCTATTATAACAAGTTAGAGTCACATTTAGAGTCTCATCTAAGAGGCCAGAATTCCGGCCCCCTAGATTAGCCGGAAGCAACATCTCAACCGCTACTTACTTGGTGGACTTTGGTGGAACACAACTCGATATCTGGTAATGTTTGCAAAGATTTGATAGTAAATTTGGCCTGTTGGATATCCAATCATTTCTACAACTAGCCAACACAACCAACCAACCGACCGACCAACCGACCGACCGACTGACCCACCGACCAACCAATCCACCGACCAACCAATCCACCAACCAACCAACCAACCAACCAGCCACCCAGCCAGTCAGCCAGCCAACCAACCAACCAACCAACCAACCAACCAACCAACGACAGACAGAACAAACAGGACAGACAGAACAAACAGGACAGACAGCTGTCTAGCAGGACAGACACCTGTCTGTCCTGTTTGCTAGACAGTTGTCTGTCCTGCTAGACAGCTGTCTGTCCTGTTTGTCCTTTCTGTCGTTGCTTGATTGTGTTGGTTGGTTGTAGAAATGATTGGATATCTAACGGGCCAAATTTAATATCAAATCTTTGCATACATATGTACGTGATGTCGAGTTGTTTTCAGCTTGTGTTCCACCAAAGTCCACCTAGTATGTGTATCGGTTGAGATGAGACTCTAAATGTGAGTAACTTGTTGTTGTAATAGGCAATCAACTCTTTAGTTTTCTTATTTTTCATATATCACATATATACATAAAAGCTACATCTCAAGACAATTAGTTGGAGTGTCACATGACTAAAGTTATCTTGAAATGATAGGGCATGTTGGTTTACGAATATTGAAGGCTGCACTTCAAGACATTCAGTTTGAGTTGTTAGGTAAACTAGCTTAGACTATGGAGGTTTGAAAACAAATAAAACTTGTAAGCTACACCTCAAGGCAATTAGTTTAACTGGTCACATGACTAAGATCATTTAGTTTGGTTTGTTAAGTAAACTAGCTCAGAATGTGTACGATTGACATGTGATGTCTTACAAACTTGAAAGCTACACCTCAACACAATTATTTTGGTTGGTCACATGAGTAAGGTCCCTCTGAAATGATAGTGTGCTGGTTCACACAAAAATGAAATCTGCACTTCAAGACATTCAGTTTGACTTATTAGGTAAACTAGCTCAGAATATGAACGTTTAAAAAACAAATAATTGTTATTTTCTTAACATGTGATGGATTATAAACTTGAAAGCTACACCTCAAGACAATTAGTTTGGCTGGTCACAGGATTAAAATTACTCTGCAATGATGGAGACGCGTTGGCTTACAAAAATTGAAATCTATAGTTCAAGACAATTAGTTTGCGTAGTTAGGTTACTCTGAAATGGCAGAGTGTGCTGGTTTACAAAATTGAAATCTCCACTTCAAGACATTTAGTTTGATTTATTAGGTAAAATAGCTTAGAATATGAATATTAGTTAGTAGTTAAGTTACTCTGAAATGGTAGAGTGTGCTGGTTTACAAAAATGTAAAGCTACACCTCAAGACATTTAGTTTGATTTGTTAGGTAAACTAGTTCAGAACATGAATGTTTGAAAACAAATCATTGTTCTTTTCTTAACATGTGATGGGTTACAAACTTGAAAGCTACACCTCAAGACATTTACTTCGGTTTGTTAGGTAAACTAGCTCAGAATATGAATCTTTGAAACCAAATAATTGTCCTTCTCTTAACTTGTGCTGATTTACAAACTTGGAACCTACTCTTCAAGACAATTAGTTTTAGTGGTCACATGACCAGGATGTGTGGTCACATGACTAGGAGTATTCTGAAAAGATTAAGACGTGTTGGTTTACAAAAATTATAATCTACACTTCAAGACATTCGGTTTGAGTTGTTAGGTAAACTAGCATGAATGTTTGAAAACATATAATTCTTCCTTTCTT
The DNA here is from genome assembly GCA_964006375.1 of Tillus elongatus. Lineage (NCBI taxonomy): Eukaryota > Metazoa > Arthropoda > Insecta > Coleoptera > Cleridae > Tillus > Tillus elongatus. The sequence continues at coordinate 71,129,322 of OZ023269.1, read as the reverse complement.
ACTCTTGACGTTTTTATTTTTAAATTAATGTTAGCAGAATGAACTAAGTATAAAAATTAAGTTGAAGGGTTCCATGGATATGTTGTTTTAAAACGATTGGGCTGTGATGGTTCACAGACGTGAAAGCTACCCTCAAGACAATTAGTTTGACTTGTTACATGACTAAGGTTACTCTGAAATGATATAGTGTGCTGGTTTACAAAAAAATTGAAATCTGCACTTTAAGACATTCAGTTTGAGTTGTTAGGTAAACTAGCTCGGAATATGAATGTCTCATAAACAAATAATTGTTATTTTCTTAGTGTTGTACTTTATATAGCTTTTGGTATTTTTATTATTAAATTATTGTTACCTTAGCATAATTAGATACACAATAAAATGATATGTTAGCTGAATGAACCGTATGTATAAAAATTGAGATGAAGAGTTACACATACAAGTTGCTTTAAAACGATTGACTTGACTTGTGATGACTTACAAACTTGAAAGCTACACCTCAAGACAATTAGTTTGACTGGTCACATGACTAAGATTACTCTAAAATGATACAGTGTGCTCATTTACAAAATAATAATAATCTACACTTCAAGCCAATAAGTCTAAGAGAGTGTGTGCTGTTTTGAGGTGTTAACACAACTTGTTTTGATTTACTTAAAAACTATCTTTCTTTATTCAGCTCGACAAGACGATTATTTTGAGGCATCACGCACTTGCACGTAGCTCTAATAGCTATCTTTACATACATGTACCAGATATCAAGTCGTTTACAGTCTGAGCTCCACCAAAGTCCACCAAGTATATAGCGGTTGTTGGTGTTAATTGAGATGTGCCTCTTTAGGTCTTAACACAACTTGTTCTGATTTACTTAAAAACCATACTTCTTAATTCTGCTCAATAAGATGATTATTTTGAGGTGTTACACATGCATGTAGCTCTAAGAATATATATACCGGAAGTGCTTACCGGAAGTGACATTTTTATTGCGTATATTTATAGAGTTAGGCTTGATTAACGCCATGCAAGTACCGGTTTCGGTGTACATCTCCCCAATCTTGCGTGATAAGAACTTTAAGTTTTCTATCTCATTTTCTTGTAGGCCTTGTTATGAAACCACATATTTTGGAAGCCGGTTCATTTCTATCACCTTCCGTTCAAAAAATATAAGTATTTAAAGTTTAGACAGGAAGTGACCATTTAATTCCATATTCCACTTCGGTTTGGTCTCCTCAACACCGTGCATGCATTGGTTCTACCGTACCTCTCACCGATCTTGCGCGATAAGAATTTGAAATTTCAAACATATCTAGTACAGTAGATTTTGATGCTGACAGTCACATGTCACATCTCATTCATTTTTAGCTCAAGCTGTTTCAATAGTTAAATCAATTATACCTCACACGCTCATACATCACGATTTGAAGCTCTATCTCTTTCAAATAAAATCAAAATGTCAAATTATTATTTTTAACAAGTTAGGTTGAATTAGAATTAGACTTAATATTTTCCTTTTTTATATTAGAATATGTATTGATATTCTTGAGTAACCCCTCGTATATGTGCCCCCCGTATAAAAATAAGCGATAACAACAGCTAGGCCAACTTTGGTTTTCAAGCGATTTATATTTATCACTGCTCTACAAAAATATATTATTTCGTGTGTCATATTTAGTAAAGATTGCCGCTTGTCGTCACATACCGGAATTCAAATTAGATAATAATACATCAGATGGCGCGGAATGTTTCATAAAAATTCAAACGTCAGCTGTTGCCAATTTCTCAAAGCGGTATGACAGACAAACATCACAAAATATTGCTTGAAGTCAACAGTACGTTCATCAGCCTCTAACCGCTGAAATGTATCGGTATTCAACAAGTAATCACTTTTACTTAACTGTTGACGTCTGGTGAAGTCGACCTTTATCACTAAGTCCACTGTCTCCTTCTAACCAATCTAAATTACTAATAAGATTATAATTGACGAAAATAGCCAGCAGTGTGTTCATCAGTCTCCAACCGTTGAGTCCGCGCCTCAGCCGTTGGCGCCTGGTGAACTATTGTACATTATCCAGTGCTGAACATAGTTCCATCTATCGGCCATATAGTGAGTGTTTGCCTCTTATTGGCTCTTGTTATTAGTGTCAAACACAGTCATTTTAGCTATTAGTGGATGAGTATGATTCCCTAGGACCCAGATCTGGTTACCTAGGACCTGAATCTAGATTTCTGAGTTTTGATTCTGATTCTGGGCCACCGCCCCAGCAACACCTCCCTACTGCCCCCGCCGCCCCCGCTTCCCCTCCCGGGTGAAGCGGCAACGAATACACTGTGCCAGTCTATTGTTGGTTGCATAAATATAGGTGTGGTTTTGGTGGTTTTTTCTTATGGAAATTAACATGGGGAAGTGGTCCCGAACCTGTATAGTTATATCTACTTATATAGAGTTATTATTTTAGATATTATGCTTTAAAATTGTACATTTGATGCAATCACAAGCTCTTGCTTATTTGTATTGTACCTTATGCATAATTTATGTCAGAAATAAATAAATAATTAAATAAATCAATAAAGTATATAATCATATAAAAATTGAAACTGACTCCAGATATGTGTTCTAGGGGCCTAGTTCGCGCTCATTTGAAGTAATTTTTTCAAAATTCAAAAGTCGCGAACATTTTTTCAAAATTTAAATGTCACTCTCCTAATTGGTGAATTTTTTCTACGAAAATGCACTAAAATTCCATAAAAATATATTTTTTTAGACTAATATCTATAGTACATAACAAGAAAGTCAGTTTTATGCATATCTACCTTATATATGTATATCAAGGAACAATACATAATTTTGTTCTATATCAATGAAGTGAATATATACAAACACCCATCATGATGATACACGATTCAGTCAATCTCAAATAAGGCTAATGAAATTATTGTACACAATTGTACTTTACATCCAACTAAACAACTGTATAATTAATTGTGTAAACATTATCAATGTTGCTGGGTATGTTTAATTAAAAAACTTTTGGCATATTCGCCATAATTTTTATACTGAGTTTTTCCACAACATTTAGTAAAATATAGCCAAATATGATTCAGACAACCAACATGATGGCAGATTATCGAGTGCCGTAATTTACTTATATTTACTTCATTCATATTCACTATAACCTTGCTTCGTGGCATATCGTTCGGCCGACAGTTCGTTTAGTCGACACTACACAGAGGAGTGATTCGAGCGAGAATACCGCTTTTTTCAGTATTAGTCTGGCCCACTGGCTGAAGCGTTGTTTCCTTCTATAAAACCTAAATTGATCACTGCTTCATATTTAGTTTCACAACATGACATATAAGCGAAATTGAAATAAAAATGCCAATTTATATGCAAGGCAATACACACTCTTTATATGTTTAAAATGGCTTACCTAATTGCATAGCAATATTTTGAGGTTTCCTTTGATTTTGAATTTTGTTTTGCTTTAATATAACATTGTAAAAAAACATATTTAAGTTATGAGATATAAATAAACATAGTTATGGGTAATTAATTGTTACATATGTAAATATGTATTAAACTCAATCCTGACTCACCTTAATGAAAAGGTCATTTTCTAATAAAAAAAATCGATTGATATAAGATTTATTCCATATTTTAATTACAAAAATGGTATTTAAAGTGAAGCTACATATTATTAAGCATTTATTTTCTTATTTTCAAGATAGTTCTCTTAGATGTCATCTACTTTTTCACATTTTATAATGCATGGTACCACAATTGTTTGAAAATTTATGCTTGAGGGCAGAAGGTTAAGTACTTCTTTTTATATGTGTTCATGCCATTAAAATTATTTGTGTAAAAAAAATATGTTAAGTTAGATATAAATAAATATACTTATGGATAAATCGTTGTTTTTGAAGAAGATATAAATAGTTGTAAGCCTGAATTACAATGTCCACACTCAAAGAAAGTATGGAGAATGGCTGGCAGTTCTATTATTGTTGTAAAAAAATCAAATGATATAAGTTTTATTCAATTTTTTCATTAAAAACAATTTGATTTAAAGAAAAAACAGATTTTAATAAACTTTCTATTTTCTTTTATTGCCAAATGTTTTTACATTATTTTTAATGCTTATTTGCTGCAAATATATATATATATATATATATATATATATATATATATATATATATATATATATATATATATATATATATATATATATATATATATATATATATATATATAACCAAAATGCACTTGCTGCGTCAACACTTTTTGTTATTGCAAATGGATAACTCTTATTAGGTGCCTTTTTTTCCAAGTATCAGGAAAAATCTGTTAGTTTGACGATTTAGTTTGCTTTAAAATGGTCTTATAAATCCAAAACAAGGTTTTTTTTAACTTAATCATAGGTATACTATCTCAACACGCAAAGGTGTTAAGCAAATTCCCTATTGCATAAACTTTAATACTCACGGGATGAAATATAGTCAACCAGTATATTATTGTACATACGCCTAAATGAATTGGTGTATACAGGAGTTGCATACATTTAGAACCTGTCGGTCGAACAATACGCACTCCCTTGCTTAAGCATAAGTCTGCTTACCTATAAAGTGATCTAACTAGTACAAAATGGTATGTAGATGGTGAGTTTAAGTTAAGACAAACTTTTAAAGCTTCATTATTATGGGGGTTAATACGGAAACATGACACAAAACAATCAATCATTAAATCCATATCATGGTTGATTGAATTTTGCCCCCGGGAAAACGGCTTGTTGGGATTAAACAATAAAAACTGTAAAAGAAATATATAGTTAGCCTTAAATTAGAAGTGACAGATTAACAGGGACAACATACCTTCAGATCATTTATTATGTTTTGTACAAGTCTGAACGCTACATTATTCGAATCCAAATTATTGATATAAGTTGATGCTTTGCATAATTTTACACAAGTAACAGCAGCTGCTTCTGTTAATTGTTTGCTTGTGTTACCATGAAGTGAAATACTACGTTTTATGGAGTCAATAAATTGTTTCTTTTTGCTGTGGCGTGGAGAACATGGTGCACCAGTATCTGCATTGACAATCTCCTCAAGTACTTTCTGGCATGAAAAAAAAACAACTCATGTAGTAGTAGCATAATTTATGGATCAAAATTGTAGTGTATTTATACAAATAAGTCTTGCGATTTGTGTAGTATAACACAATGTATGTAACGATTTTGCGAAATAAAAATTTACCAGATGTCTGCTGCAATCAGATAGACTTAAAATTTTGAGATACCACAGTACAAGCTTATATATTTTTCTGTCTACTATGGGTTTTATCTATTTTTTAATGAGACCATATTATTTCATAATGATTTTTTATAAATATTATAATTTTTAAATATTTAAGGAATTGGTACCTCAGCAATAATTGTCATTGGCACTTATTAAATTATTTCATGAAAGTTTAGGAAACCTTTTTTGTAACTAACACCACCTAAAATATAATAAGTAAAAACAGGAATTAAAACATGTTACAAAAATAAACTAAAGCTTATTATGCAATCTAAATCATCTAAAAAACTAAATAACAAGCTCTATGTTAATTTGCTTTCACTGCAAAACATCAGGGATCACAGAACTAGGCATAATTGCAAATATCGTCACTTGTTAATAGGTCTTACATTCGAAGAGTAAATATGACACTGGCAGTTCTACACAGCACTGATTACATGTTGGGTACTGGTGTTCCCTCTAGTATACTTTTATGTGTCATCAACGTGTGTCCCAATCTTAGTATTCTAACGAGGAGGCTATTCCTAAGTTTAATATTAAACAACTTTAAGTTAGTATTAAACACATTTTAATACGGGTTGATAGGAATGCAATTTGCTCTTTTTTGTTGACCAGAAGTCCTGACACTTGATTAAGACATTTGTAGGCTGCAATGAGATAAGAACACATTGTGAATTTGAACTTAATTTCTGTTTAGTCGTTACAGCCGTCTTAGTCTGCATCTGCTATCCCATTGCCTCGAATACCAACATTTGATTGGTAGCCATAAAATATGACGGAGGTATATTGCTTATGATTTTCAAATTGGACAACATTTGTTCTATTTTGTGAACAAGAATATTGGCTGTTCCTGGTTTCTCCCTGTCAGGATGACAGTGCATCTATGCAAACAATATATTTTGACATTAGGTTTGTATTGTAATTGATTATTGTAAGCGATTAAGGAGAGCGAATAGTTTCCATTAGAAAAAAACTGACAGTTTTAGGTAAACTAAATTTGTTTCTTTTCTATCCTCTATGACTAAACATTGGTCTCAATCTGGTATTTCCAGGATGGCTTAGTGTCAAATCTTAAACCTAAGAATCGTTTTCTATACACTATTTGGAACTGTTCTCCATGAAGTTTAAGTGCAAAGTTTAGAAAACATGGCTTGCATTTTCTAGGTAAGGAAACTAACATTGTTACATCGAGCATCAATCTTATTGATAGCTGACTGCAGAACTTGGGCTGCTGTCATCTCCACAAAAATGTAGTGAAATAGGTACTTAGTAATGTCACCTACTGCTATCATGAAAAGTGTAAAAGGTTGTTAATGAACTCTAGAATGTTTTCAAGTATATTCCAGCTTTCAAGCTTCCCTATCATATTTAGCCCTAAAACTTTGTCAAAGATAACAACTACAGTTATTGTGTTTTCTTTACAGACAAAACCTTGGAAAAGTTCTGTCTGCAATGCAAACAAATTATCAGTACAACGGTTTGATCTAAAGCTGCTTTGAGCTGTGCTTAAAGGGTTATTGTTTTTGATACACCAGATCGAACCGTTATTGGCTAATTTATCCATAGGCAGCAAGTTAAAGATAACTATTTGCTTCAGTTTGGTTTTCCCTGACTTAATAAATTCTAAAATTCTTGATTTGAAGAGGCCTGTATTGTTTGGCAAATGTTTCAAAAAGCCAGTAGGATTTCTGGTTCCGCTGCAGTGTCCTTTACGGTATTAAGTTTTTTTTCTTTAACGTCGGCCTATTTCCGCGACTGTGGCCAATCACCGACGCCAGGGAGCAGTTTCACCTCACTATCCTGGAAATTTTGCCGAACCCCTGCCTTTATGTAAGGAGGGTAGGGATCTTTAACGTGCCCAACATCACATGGACACGGGACCGACGCCTTTACGCCCCCTCCAAAGGGCGGAACGTGCAGACATTCCAACTTGCTCAAATACAATGCCAGAACCTCGGTTGATATTAATGTTACAGTATGTACTGAAAAAGTGAAAGGAGTACGCTGGGATCGAACCCAGAACCCTTCGGTTCAGAGGCACACGTTCTTACCCCTGAACCACCGAGGTTCTGCCCGTGATATCATTCCATAAGATATGCAGATGACATAGTGCTGAAAGAAAAAATGAAAAAGAAAAATTTAAAAAGGTTGCACAGTTGTCTGACTAAAAACCAATATCAAGAAAACAAAAGTAATGAATATGGGTAAGGATAAGGCTATAAAAATGGATATAAAGATAAGCAGCCAACAACTTCAACAAATATAAAAAATGTTGATGTACCTTGAGGGTGTTATTACAGATGGTAAATCTAGTAAATAATTGAGAACGAGGCTCATGATGGCGAAGCAGTCATTTGGTAAATTAAACACTTTTCTCACTAGTAAATATTTTAAAGTGAGAAAGAGATTCAGAAAGCCATATATGGAGTGTTATGATGTATGGGCCGGAAAACTGAACTTTGGATGAGCAGGATATGAAGAGAATAGGTAGCTCTTGAAATGTGGGCATGGAGAAAATGGCAAGGACAAGGCACACTTGTAGAAATGCGAAGAAAAGGGTGCTGGTAGAACTAAGAGAAGAAAGATACTTACCAAAGAACTTGGAGAAGAAAAACGTAAAATTTGTTGGGTTCATTCTAAGACACAATAACTTTCTGATAGAATATTTAAAGGACACATACTTGGAAAAAAGGATAGAAGCAGGCTAACAGGAAAGCATCTGGAAAAGTGTGTCAAATTAATGGAGTGCAAAAGCTACAATGAATCGAAAAGAAGTTCTGAAGACCGTCATTCTTTATTTCACTATAAATAAGTATAGGCTTTTACAGCCACTCCTGGTATCAACTGCTTATTTATTGTTTAGTCTAAATGAATTTAACCATATTTACAATTATTTTTTGTTGTTGAAAACTTACATTTAAAATTGTATAACCAATAAGGCTATTTTATACTGCAGGTAGCACATACATTAAAAAAAAGAGATGTAAGTAACACAGTATTTTTATTTATGAAGGAACATCTATACTGAGATAGCTATTATACATTTTTTGACATATAAATAATAGTCATTTGTTTTGTAAATATTTGGTCTCGCATTTACACCATTAGCAAGTATCATTTTATTTTGAAAAATTTTATTGAGAATGTTTGTTTCTAGTTTAAATTTGTTAATTTTATAGTTAGTATATGTTCTTTGATATAATAAGTGTTTTTTTATCTTATAGTGTGTTTAGTTTAGAGGACGACAACAGTTCAGTGTGGTTTTTAATTTTTAACATTTTTGACATTCACTGAGAACTGGTCACCTGGACGTGCATCATTTTGAATGAACAAAGTATTATACAGCAGTGCGTTATACTAGTAGCACACTGCAGAAAATGACTGCCACCACATCTTTAGGTTCTAACTACAGGGGTGAGAATACTATTGCTGAAAGTTCCTTGAACATCACAGAAATCTCTCTTCTACCAGATGTTGCAATAACTTACGCTAATATTACGTGAAAAAACAACCTCCTGTTTTATATCCAACATGCAATTTTGATTGACACTGTCGATAATTACAAACTTAAAAGATTACCTAAATGAAGCTGGTAAGCTTATAGGTCCGGGAGACATAACTCATGCCTGCCTCTATAATGGCAAATAACTGTGTATGTATCTATTTAAAAATAACTAAAATAGTGAATGACCTTGTAAATTACAGTGATATCAGCTAGATTGGCTCTGGTCATTGTTTTACAATATTAATTCAGTTTTTATCAAAAACTAATTACTCTCAAGCAACTAAAACAGTTCATTGGTATGCTTTTACAAAATATATGAAAGTGTGTAGTGGAAACTGTAAATGATATCATTGCTTCATTTTAAAAGTCTAACAATATTCTACTAGTTGCTGAACTTCTTATAGGTTAGCAAGTTATTACATATAATAATAAAAAACTACAGTGTTCTCCGATGAAATAATAATTATGTGAAAGCAATCAACACTAAACAATGTCTAAATAAATTCTGCAAATATAGAACACAGAAACAGCTTATGGAATTTAAGCGTTTATGAGCAATAGCACATCCCACAGTAAAATTAACACAAAAAATGTTCCCATCAATCATACATATTATCTATAAAAAAAATACTCCTGCACAGATCTGGTATAAGATAACACTCACAAAAGGTTATCAAAAGTTTTACACTGTCACTGCACCAAGAAATTTAGAAGGCAACATAGTTTTAGAACCCCAAGAAATTATTAAAGTTCTTGGCTATAAATTTAATCAATACCCAAGCAACAAAACAGCCTAAAAAGTTTAATGCTAAAAACAGATTAAGGAAAACCTTAGAATTTAATGTCTGCACGTTCCGCCCTTCGGAGGGGGAGTAAAGTCGTCGGTCCCGTGTCCATGCGATGTTGGGCACGTTAAAGATCCCTACCCTCCTTACAGAAAGACAGGGGTTCGGCAAAATTTCCAGGATAGTGCGGTAAAACTGCTCCCTGGCGTCGGTGATAGGCTATAGTCGCGGAAATAGGCCGACGTTAAAAAAAAAACAACAAAAACACACACACACACAAAACAGATATCACTGGCCATTTATTTTGACTCTGTCAATTTTTACTTTAGTCTATTTATTAAATTTTCTATAAACAAATTGAATAAATATGGTGATTTTGAGCATCTTTGCCATACATCTTTTCAGATATTTTCAGTTTCATATCCGTAAATGTTTATTACGGTGTTTTGATTTTTGTATAGATTAAAAATAATATGGTTATCTTTTCAATGTCATCCAGGCCTTTTCATTATATAAGACAAAATTTTTCAGTCCATATTATCAAATGGTTTTGCCAGGCATAGAAGCGTTATAAACATATCTAATGCGCTCGAGCCTGCTTCCTTCTATTGTACTGGTTCTCTAGTTCCTTGGTCAGGCCTAAATCCGAACATCTAAGTCCTTCACAATTTGATAAGTAAATGCCAAAATTCATTAGTAGGTATAGATGGGTGCTTCTAAGCCCACCACATCCACCACCAGGCTCTGCCCCTGGGTATGACGTCAGGGTGACGAAACAAGACAAGGGTTGGATAGAGAGAAAAGAGCTCTAACTTGAGATGACCTAATCCAATATGGCTGCCAAGATGGCTGACCGGAAGTGAAAAATCTGGTGAGTTTGTAGTCAAGTGATAAAACAAAGATGGTGGATGGATAGAGTGTGACAAGAGATTTAGAATGAACTGACGTAATCCCAGATGGCCGACCGGAAGTGCAAAATCAGGAAAATTTGAATTTTAAGATACTTAGCCTAGTCTATCAAAATAAGATTCCACCATTTTGATTTTTATGAAAATGATATACAAAAAATATAGCTGACAGCTCAGGGGCAAACCAACTTTTTTATTTGTATGGTTAGATACCCATGTGTGGGGTATCACCATACTCGTCTCGACGAGTGGAATTCAAATGACATTTGCGCATGCGCAAACCCAAAATATATATAATTTAACAAATATATATGGGGGAAACTCGGGAGCATGTCAAGCAACATAAGGGCAAGAAGATGATAGCAGCAAGGGGCTGGTTGCACGTAGCAACAGGAACATTTGAATTCCTGTCGAGACTTGCATGTGACCTCGCTAGACTAGTAATATCAAGTGTCATTTCCTGCTGGTACTAACTTTTCTACTCTTATTTCCTGTCAGCGTTCCTTAGGTTGATAAAAATAATGTAAAATAAAACTCATTTAAATACAATCAATTTATTAGGTTTAAATCACAAAATATTAACTTATTACACAATAGCTCTTACAATACCACTTAGAGGTTTATATTCAAATACACAATCATGAATACCTAAACAGTAAGCTCTGGTTCTATTTGGAAAATTGTCTTTAGTCATAAACTCCACCTTGATGTCCACTGTTGAAGACTTGATTGACTTATTCGGGTGCTGACAGTCGATTACAAATAAAGCTTAATCTTTAAACTCATCATAATTTAAGACGGGCTCTGACATGTTTTTATAACAATTTTTTTTTGAAAATCTGTGTACATCTGGTAGGCTTCAGCATATTTAGATTTCTCGAAATCCATATTCAAAGATTTATAAGGATAGCATTCTGAATTTAGGCACACGTAGATCTTCCATACCAATGCTATTGAAAAAGTCACCATTCTTGCTTACATTGTCTTTTCGATCTGTATGAAATGCTATAACCACATATCTAGGTCTTTCTAAGTTGGTTGCAGTTTTAACAGACCATACCTTTATTAATATCTCTGAGTGATGGTAGCTCATATATATCCCATTTGAGATATGCAAGAAATATAGATGTGTCTTTTTCAATTTTACCCATCAGTTCCAACCTCACTTTATCACTTGGAAATTTATTGGAAATTTGGCAAAATATAACCAAAATGTTTTGCTTTGAAAAGCATGTTGGTTACAGTAATTTTCGATCTTGCTGTGCCAGTGCTGTAACAGCCATTGGAATCATTTCGAGCTCTTGTAAATCGGAAAGTATGTTTACCACAAAGAACTCGTTTAAAGTGATGGAAGAAACCTATGAGGAACCAAATAGGAATGAGCATGTAAGACTTGTTGTCATTTAAGGTGATGTGACCTGACGATACTACATTCACCCAGCATTGCTAAGTGATATGGCTTCATTCTTACTAAACTAAAGCAGGCTTTTGATGGTAGTTGTGGGGTATGGGTCTCGTACTCGTTCCACTTCCTTGTTATTTAATTCATAGATCATTGATTCAAACAGAGCTGCTCCTCCGTTATATGACATGTGGCAGACACCAGCAGCATTTTGTACTGCTAGAGGTTCCAGAGCACCTTCTATTATTAAAGCCGACTCTGCTAGACTTACGAATGCATCTTGCTGATTGATGTTTATTTCAACCTCATCGCTGTTACCAAACGATTTAGTTGATGAATAGTAAGACCTAAGTTCTTCTCGATCAATGGAATCGTCAAACTTGGGGTCTTTGAATATTTCTAGTTTTGATGACATGATAACCAAGACTTTTAAGGAATTCAATATTATCAGAACGGAGTGTACGCTCTGAAGTGATTAACTGTACTGAACTTGTCTGGGGAGATTCACTTGCTTTTATATCCCTAAAGACTAGCATTTTAAGCAATCCTTTTAAGCTCCTAGCGGACAGACACCTCTTCACCTTGAAAGTTTACAGGACCTGAATCTTGATCCACGATGTTGATGCTTATATTTGAATTCTCTTGTTTGTTCACTGGTAGATAAATTAGATTCTTAGGTTCTATGTCAATTGCATAGCCAGGATCAACCATCGGTGCAAACTCATATAAAAACTTTGATATTTTCATTACAATTATCAGCTTTGTAAGTAAGGCAGGGAAGTACAAAATATTGTTATTGCGACAGAAGTAAACAGTTACAGTCTTTTTTTGTCGGAAGAGCAATAAATTGTTCGGTTAAAATGGAAACAGCCCAGCAGGTAGTGGGATGGTTGAGGTAGACAGACATGACGTCAGCAGCAGATGACGTCATCAATACGAGCCCTGCTTTCTCATTTGAAGCAGGGAGCGCCGCTTTGTTAGTTTGGAATGTGGACATCGCATATTTTCAGATGGCGCTACAAGGGGATCGCGGTTTGATGTTTAATAATTTAAAATTTCAACTAATATTTTTAGTATTGTTACGCGATGTTATGCGACAGTAAATATTGTGATTCAGTAAACGTGTCATTTTTAGTTTTAGTAACGCACCCAATGGTCCAGTCCAAACCATAATTTTAGTAGTGATGCGATATGTTGTTTCAGGTGCAAATCTATAAAATGGTGGAATTTTACAATCGTGTCTCAAGCTTGTTAAACGTCTTCTTAGATAAGAATTAGTTGCATGGTGCAGGGTGCATGCCCTTATCTTTAGTAAGTTGACAAGCACACAGTTCCTAGGTTCAAATACTGCTCTAAGTCCAACCTTATTTGAATCTTACTTGAAGAGCTACATAGATGTGTAGCACGGCAGAGTGATCAACGTAATTCAATATGGAGGATATTGGTTTAAAATAAGAAGTGTACATTTAAAACGATATTCAACCCAAGTGGAACGACCCAAATTTTCATTTTGTCGAAAAATTATGTTAGCAAATATAGCAGACGTCGCCTACGCAAATCGGACTTTTTCATTTGGCGTTTAATTATCAAGTGTGAGGTATCATCGTGCTTGTTTCGACTATTGGAATCCACTCATGCTTGTTTTGACTATTGGAATCAACTCGTGCTATAAGCGCGTGAAACCTGTGTAACGTGTCACAATAGCCATATCCCGTAAACGGCAATAGCAATCAAAAAGATAAGTCAATTTGCAACACTCTTTAGGAAACCACATAACCTTATCCACATAGTTTAACTAGACATGTTTGAAACTGTTAAATGTTTATTGCACGCGATCGGTGACTCATACAACAAAACGAGAGGTGACATGTGAGGACCAAAACTTATCGAACAAGATATGCTGGAAACTTTAAATGCCTATCGCAGACGAACCGTGAATCGCACAATCATACGAGAGGTGACATTCGAATGATGTTCGAAATTTTATATGCTTATTGCGGCGAATCGTAGAATCAAACAAACTGCTGTACGTGATTTCAAGGATCAAGCTATACAGGTCTGCATGCTTATCTCATCACTTCCGTACGCTACTGCCGGTACGGTTATTTTTACAGTTAAACACGTGTGTGACCTCAAAATAATCGTTTTGCTGAATAGATTTTAATAATATAATATAATCCAAGATAGTGGTCAAAATAGCGTATCGGTGTTCAAAAATTAGAATAAATAAAAATCTAAATAGTATCTTAACCAAACAGTAGCGATAAGAAAGCCTGGCATTTTGATCTTGCGAAAAATAAAATAGGCAAATCTGATGGCTGCGGCATGCGCATATAAAACGTTTTATTTTTCGAGTGAGTGTCCCGGGTCTTCAGGCGAAAGAGTAGAATTTAAATATGCAGAGTATCATGTATGGAATCAAGGCGGATGAAGCATGCTCAGACCAAAGTTTTTGTTGAATATGCCGATATACAGGAATTAGTTACCGAAGTGAAAACTAATTTAAATGGGGGTATAATAGAATCCCATTTTGCACAGCTTAGACTAGTTAATGTTAATATTTTTGATTCAGTAATGTTAGAATCTACAACCAAATTTCATAATAGCCTTAGAAACAAAAATAACTCAAACTATATAAAAACGCAGCTATACAACACAGACAAACGTATTTGCAAAAACTAATATTTCCGACATTTCCTCAAGTATACAATGGACACAACAAATAATACAACAAAGCCAACCATTTCTTTCCAAGCCAATTTCTGACATACCAGTTCAAAATTTTCGTACAAATTTACAATGCCCTCCAACTCAATTAAGCAGAGGAACACATATGTCAATAAGCAAACTTCCTTAACAAACACGTGACAAATGCCCTGAACAAACTACTTTATACCCCAGCCCAGACCTATGTTTCAACATCAAGAGCTCCTTAACCAAGAGGACCTACAACTACAACAGACTATAAAGCCACAATTTTTTTCTGAACAAAGTGACAATTTGAGAGACTAAAATACAACTAAAATCCTGACTTTCATGATTCAGCTAGAAAAACTAATATATCTAGATGTAAATAGTATTACACCACCCCCCCACCCCTTCAATTTTTTGTTATACCAAGATAAGATAGAAATATTGACCACAAAATTTTCAATTTCACTCAAAAGCTCAATTTCTGACATTGTGTGGTAACTATAATAACCTTTATTGGTCTCTTTGCTACAAAATCCAGTAAATAAGACATGTCAGGATTAGATAAAAATATAAGAAAACAAAAAAGATATCACAGACAACAGACATCTAAGTCTACAAAGATAAAAACCATAATATTATAATGTCCAAAATTTGAAAACATCTAATAACAAATCCTTTATATACTCTAAAAAAATTAAAACACAATTAAATAAGAACTTAAAAATAGCCACACATATATAGATAATATATAAAAGTATAAAATAAATGTAAAAAACAAAACACACAGCCAGAAACAAACATGAGATAAATACAAATTAAATTATTTGCCATTTGTCATCGATAAAAATTCAATGATACTATAAAAACAATGTTTCAGTAGATAGTTCTTCAAACTTTTTCTAAACCAATTTACCAAGTCGCCTTTAAGATTCTCTGGTAATCTGTTATAAAGATAACAGCCAACATAAACTGGTGACTTCTTGTAAAATTAATGCCTAGGAAGTTTTAAGTGAAACGTCCCTTCTCTTCTAGTGTGATAGGGATGCACATTATGATTTTTTATATATGAGTCTCTCGTTTGTATGTATATACGTTAGTATTGGCCCATCCTTAATTTGGCTTTTAAGCTGTTGGATGGTGTATGAATAAATAAATAAATAAATAAATAAATAAATAAATAAATAAATAAATAAATAAACGTAGCAAATATCACGACATGACTGGCCGTATGGTAGATTAAATATTACCCTCAATATCCGCTTCTGAATAACGAAGACTCTATGTACATCTGTTGCCTGACCCCAGACCACTATGTTGTAGGACAGGCGAGAATATACCATTGCATAATATATATTTATTAGGTTTGTGGTGTTAAGGCTGTTTTAAGATAAATAATTACATAAAATGCCCCATTGAGTTTGTTACATAAGTTGTCTATATGGTAACTGAATGTCATCTTCTGTCAACATCTATGCCCAAAAATTTTACATAGCTTTCGTTTCTTGTAACTTCATTGTTTATCTGCAGATTAATAATTTTGAGCTTCTCATTAGAGTGTATGTTATGTATTTCCATATAGACCGTCTTTTGATAATTCATGATTAATTTGTTTTTATAACACCATTCTTGAAAGCACTGCAATACCGAGTTTCCTTTCTGCTCAACATCCCCCCAGTCCTATCACTCACAACAATCGAAGTGTCGTCAGCATACATAAATACCCTACCACCAGTTATGTGGTTTGGAAGATCATTGATATATAAAAGAAAAACAAGTGGGCTAACGACACTTCCCTGTGGAGTACCAAGAGGCAAGTTATATGTATCCGATTCTGCCTCTCCAACTTTGACATATAATTGCCTGTCCGTGAGATGGGAGGTTATAAGGCTATTTGCTACTCCACGTATAGCCAGCATATCCAGCTTACCAGAAACAAACTTTCTATCCACTGTGTCAAATGCACATGATAGGTCAAAAAACAGTGTTACGATGCTTTCGTTTTGATCCAGTTTATCATTTATTTCTTGTGTGCTATCCGATTTTCTAAAATTCAGAGATTCAATTTTGGAAATACCATAGGTAATTGATTCGATTTGGATTTTGGTGAAATTTTTCTGTTTCAATTTCTTTGTTTAATAATTAGATATACAGGGTCTGTCCAGAAACTTTGTCACAGAGATGGCTTGTAAGAAGTGCAAAGAGGACTTGAAAGATTGTACTTTTGTGGAGTGTGATTAATGTAATTCAAGGCTCCACTATAACTGTGCTAACTTGCATCGTCAGAGATTAAAGTCTTGGAATTAAAAAATAAGATAATTATTTATTTGTGTGAATCCTGCCAGAAGGGTTTGTGACTGTTGCTATCTTTGCAAAGGAAATTGCCGACCCTGGAAGAGAAACTCAGTATATTTGAATTAAAAATTAAGTCAAAACTGGATGCTCCATTGGAAAAGGTAATAAAGATTCATGCTGCTCCACAGGATAATTTAGTTATCAGTATTCAGAATAAGCTTAAAGCTCTTGGCTCTAAAGTTAGTGAATTAATGTCACCTCCAGACACTAACACCACTGCTATCTCCAGTGTTTAAAAGATTATCCATGATTTTAGTGAGAGGCATAAAAGGCAAAACAACTTGTTCATCTTTGGTATGCTTCTTCTTCTGCGGATAAGCAGGTTTTAGAATGTATAGAGTTAATAAAACAGTTTTCTGATGCAAACTTACTGGTCATTGCTGATTTTAAGATTCGGAGTTTTAATTTAATTTTAATTTTTTTAAATTAATTGCAACCCAACAGAAAAATTTAAATAGGGTTCTTAACCTATAGTGATAGAGAACTAGATATACAATAATATAGAGTTGAACATTTGAGGCTGAGAAATTATAAACAAAACAAAAATAACAGCAAATGAAGAGAAAAAATGTTCGGGACGCAGCAAGTGCATTCTTGTAGTGAATTTTCATAAGAATAATATATCATAGTGATTTAGCCTTATATTAAAAGTTAGAAAACGTTACTTTATTTAATTAGGAACGGTAAAAAATAAGGTAAAGAAGGGCAAGCAAAAACATGACCTCTAACATAAATATTTATACAGTAATTTGGATACAAAACTCGACAAAACAGTTGATAAACAGGAAATATACTCAACAAAAAATACACTATAAAGCGGGACATAAAAATATTTCTGTTTCATGCATTGAGGGTGATTGTATGCATGCAGAAGGGGAAGAAGAACCCACAGGACGAAGAGGGTTTCTGCCCCTCACCCAAAAACACGGGGGGTTCTCCTTCCCCTTGTCCATGCATAAAATGACCTTCAAAGCATAAAGCACAAGAAAAATTTCTTGGGAGCAACCCCCAAGAAAGTTACTGGACCTGGGCGAATATGGGTGTTGTTAGGGGCAGAGAGGGTTTAAAGGAACTATTGCTGCAAAATTTGAAAAACGCATCTTTTCAATGTCCGACTAAATGTTTTTTAAGCATTTTCCGCTCAGATTTCCTCCCCGCCCAGCAACCCTATTAATTCTTGGTACCTTAAGTTTCTTAAGGGTTGTTTGCACCAAATTTGCCCTGTGCTTGTGCATCCAAGGGGTGTTCTAAGCATGTTTCTGAAAAAAATATCTAAAAACCCTCCTTGCAGTATACTGTAAATTTACCGAAATTATATTCCACATTGTCGCCTATAATGTCTTTTTCAGATAATATCGAACACAGCACTACAGTAAATAAATTCACTTGCTGTTTCACTCCTTTTTTATTTTTATATTACATATATAAGCACAAGATAAGTAAGTATAATAACAGGGGCCCTTAATTAACATTGGGGCTACACAAACTTAAAAGTAGATAAGACATTTAGATCGTGTCTGTGTGCACACAAAAATTAGTAAAATAAATTAGAAAATGTAATAAAAAACAACAGTTTTACGATATTATTTTAAATAAACCAATAGGCATACGTTTAGCGGCTATTTCGCAATTCGCGAGTGTATGAATCTAGGCTCCGCCCAAGACTACACTAAAATCCGGTCGACTCCGACAGCAAGCACCTTTTAAATTAAGCTCGATATGGTTGGACGCTAAATAAACGTAGGTATGTCTAATTTTAAGCGGGACTGTACCTGTTTGAAACGTACAATATGAGAAATACAGAAAGTGCTATTTACTAAACTCACTGAAAAGACTAACCTGCGAAATCATCGATAATAAAAATGATGGGTCTAATAACTTATCTATCAGTATCGTTCTCATTTTTTGAGCAGGTTTTGATACTTGCAGAGAACATTATCGCATTCTAAAATTGAGCGCTTTTGAAAGCAAACATTGTCCCGGTATTATAAAAAAATTGGCCAGGTCTGACATCTACAAAATTCTTAGTTGATTGTACAAATATCTCCATCTATAACATTTTGTGCTAACTAGAGCTGTTGTGACAACATACTACCTGGTTCCGCACCGAGATGGCGTCCCTGTCTACGATCTGGCATGTTGCAATAATACTTGTAACTTCCATTGTTTATATTTTTATCTACCATTTCCGCTCTTTTGTCCTGAGGACTTCCAAGTTGTGGAATTCCTTGCCGGCACATGTTTTTCCTCTCCTCCGACCCTCCAAACCTTTGAAGTCAAGAATTAACAAGTTGCCTCTTTCCTCCTTGTCAACACCCACAGTACGATAGTATTTAGGCTGTAAGTCCTCGTGGTGTGTTGTTGAAATATATATAAAATAGCGTAGCAGTACAGGTAATATCATCTGGCTTTGTCCAACATTGTAGATATTGCATTACAGGATTTGAAGTGATGTCGAAGATTATTTTAATTTTAATTTCGAATAACATTATTTTTATTTGATCAAAAGACTTGAAAATCGGCACAGAACCATGTCTATCTATGTTCTTTTAATTTGTAAATTTTCGTCTCAATCACTTAAAGAATTTAAAAAAATATTTTTTAATTTTTTGTTAAGAACAATTGGGCGTTAAGATCTAATGAACGAAATCATCCAAGCCATTAACAAAATAAGGGTAATTCCAAATATGGTCCAAATCAGTGAAGTATTTTTTGAGTTATCGGTTGGATACATATATACAGGGTGTTTCAAAAATGATGGTCTATGTTACAGGTGCACATTCAGCACAAAAAAGAAGACTATTTTTTTCATATGAACATGGGTTCGCAAATGTTTAGTTTTTTAAATACAGCGTGTTAAACTTATTTGTTTTTGTCAGTTTTTCACGAGTAAGTTCGAGTCAAATTAAAATTTTGACGCGAAAATTGGCATGTGGGGGTTTTCGAGGGCAAGAAATTTAAATATGTTATTGTTACTAACACTGCTGGCAGAGAGCGCCACCTGTAAGACATGGCTTGTATTCAACTTTTTTGACACCCAGTACTATTGACCTACTGTATAGCTACATTGCAGCCCTTATCAATTGTAAGCAAAAAATGTATATTTGATTTAAATCTCTCAGACACACCATTTGAGATATTTCAATTTTTGTATGTCGATGTCGCTCAAAAATTAATTCTGCGACAAATCATAGGAATACATTTTTCACCTTTTAATTGCTATCAGTATGTATAAAGTTAATTTTCTTATTCTCTAGTTGAAAATTAAAATCTTACCAGAAAAAAGAACTGACAAGACACAATCATGAAGATAAAATAAAAAGCCATGATAACAAACTTTGAACAAATCATATAACAAAGTGGTTTCCATCATTTGAATGTCAACGTGAAGAAATTCAAGCAAGCGCAGGTAAACGGCGGGAGTAACTATGACTCTCTTAATTCTCTTAATCGGTGTCCCTATCTTTTTAGGGCCCGAAGCAAAATCTGCAGTTCTCTTCGAAGCTGATTGTCGATGGAAGGTCTGTGGAAGTCGCGAAACCACAATGGCTTATGGTATGGTGATCCCCCGCTGGGTTCCAGCCAGTGGGATTCGCCGCCGTGTTTAGGCTGTGTGGTGGAACGATGACTGCGAGCTGTGGCTGGTTCCGGGAGAGTGGAAGTTGCTGCTGACCCTCTGCCTCCCCGTGGCGCCGCCGATAACGCACCCAGCAATGGATGTGGCTAAAGAGGGATGTCCCTCCGGAAGACCCGACCGGGACCTCTTCGGAGGCAAAGGGCCTTGATATTAGTGTCAGGGACGGGGATTCTGCGTTTGGGATCCCTAGGTCCAGGGAAATATCCCGCCAATATAGCATGCCGGCAGAAAGATATACTATAAGTGCAGGATGTGCTCGAAGCAATACGCGATGCGACATGGGGCACTGTGCCACATCCCCAAGTGCCCTGTGGGCGCGGCCGCAGTAACTGGGTCCCCTCCTACTGGGGACGTGGACCTGACCAGTCCACCCGAGGCAAAATGCCCTGACTGCGGCGAAAGTCACCCGGGTCATGGTGCCCTCGCCCAGCACCAACGACACCGACGTCCCGTCGCCCGCAATGAGGCCAGAGATGCTGGCACACTGCGCGAAACTCGCTCCCGGGGAGACAGGCTACTAGTCTTTACCCGGGCCGAGATTAACACTATGCTAGAACTGGAAATAATGTACCGTAACGAAAACCGCATTGCTAAGTGCATGCTGCCGCACTTTCCTGGCAAGACTGTCAAACAAATTAGGGATAAGAGAGCCCAGACGGCATATAAGAAACTAAGAGACGAGTACCTTGTGGAACACGATCTTTAGCTCGTACAAAACACCAGCCAAGGCAGCACAGGCTCAAGTACCAATCTTTCAGATGTGCCGGCTGGGGAAGAGCTGGCGGGCTCTGTAGCCGAGCAGACCCGGCGAGCACTGACGAGGGTAACGGTGCATACCAGTGGCACTGGATATCATCTGCGATCTGCGAGACTGGCGACCGGCACCGCCATGTCAAGCCAAACCGCAGCCACCAATATACCTATACCTAAAATCTCGGAAATATCTATACCCGAAATCGTTGTGACTGTTCCCGAACCGGTGCACGAGATGGATCTGTGGCGATCCGATGTCATGGAGGCAACTTGGGGTCACCCGCTTCCCGCTGGCGCCATACGATCCTCGTGTATAGTAGCAGTAGCCCAAACACTCAAAGACGCTATCAAGATGGCCTGTGAAGCCAAAGGTGAGGTCCACCAAGAATATGTGGACTACATATACGCGCAGGCCATAACAGCCTTGCCAGAGATTGCTAATGGCGATGTGAATGCGATGGTGGGCGTAGGAGATACCTCTACGACCGCACACAAGACTTGTTTAGGAAAAACCCGAGCCTGATCGCCAAACATGTACGCAATAACATGAATCGTTGGACGAACCTGGCGTCCAATGTAGCGAGCACGACATTAGAACACTGTATAATAACTTGTGGGGCACTGCTACACCCGACCTACAATTCCCTTGAGGCAGCCCCACACAAGAGGTAGAGGTCAGAACCGTCCTGACGCCCATCACAACCGACGAGGTGCGTGCACGCATAACAAAAATGCGAAAGAGCACTGCCCCGGGAATTGATGGAATAAAGGTTGCACACCTAAAGAAGCCCGGGGTAGATGAAATAATTAGATTGCTATGCAACTATGTCATGATATGCGGTCGGCAGCCAACCGCTTGGCGAAAGAATAGGACCATCCTCGTTCTCAAGGAGGGTAAAGATGGTGGCTCTGCGGAGAGCTACCGTCCTCTTACTATATCCTCGGTGGTGTCGAGGGTCTACTTCGGCATCATCGATGTAAAACTCAGAGCGGTGGTCCGGTTCTCGCCTAGGCAAAAAGGATTCGTCAGCGAGTCTGGCTGTTATAATAATGTGTGCGTCCTCAGCGAATTACTAAGACATGCTAAAATGGACAATGGCCTGGTCATGGCCCAATTGGATGTGTCGAAGGCATTCGACACCATGCCGCACAGGGCCATTGGCCACATGCTAAAAAGCAAAGGCATGCCAAGTCACCTGGTGCGGATAGTTGAGGACGCGTACAAAGAGGTGGACACAGAAATACAAATCAACCAGACAAAGATTGAGATCCGCCTCCTTCGAGGGGTCAAGCGGGGCGATCCGCTTAGCCCAACGTTATTCAACCTTGTGCTGGAGCCCCTATTGGAAGCACTAGAAAGCCAGGATACAAGATGAACAATGATACTAACATATCCACGCTGGCTTTTGCCGACGATCTAATTTTGGTAGCCCAAACCGCCCCTCAAGCCAGCTCGCTGCTCAAGCATACTGAGACATACCCAAAGGGGCTAGGTATACATATAGCTGCTCACAAATTCACTACCTTTTGAATAAATAAAACCAAAGACTCTTGGTTCCTAGATGATCCCCGGCTGGCTCTGGACAGGGGTGACAAGATACCGGCGACGGGGGCCGCTGACCACCTAACGTACTTGGGCCTAAGGATCTCTCCGTGGGCTGGAGTGACCTTAGAAGGTGTCCATGCTACCCTGGTGGACACGCTCAACAGGATTAAACGACTGAAATTAAAGCCTATGCAGAAGATAGCACTAATCACTACCTACCTAATCCCACACTACTTGTATCAATTAGCCATTGCGGTGCCGACGATGGCGGAGGTGCGTCGGTTGGACCTGGCGGTGCGGGTAGTGATAAGGGACATGCTGCATCTACCGCAGGCAACTACAAACGCCGTCTTGTACTGCAACAAAAGAGACGGGGGACTGGGCATCCCGAGATTCGAATGGACCATCACCTCCACAACATTAATGGCCGGACTGAGATTCATGGAAAATCCAGAGCCAGCCATGCGAGCTCTTGCGAGCGGCACTGCATTGGAGAGCCGGCTCCGCAGGTTGGCCCACGGGGCCCGTATGTCATGGCAGGTTGTACGGGAGCAGCTGATCAGGCATACAAAAAGACAAAAGATGAAGAGTCCGATGGACCAACCAAAAGTCACAAGGGAAGTCAGCCGCCGCCTTTGCTGACGACCCCATAGCTAATGCATGGATCTCTGATAGAACTCTACTGAGACCATGCCGGATGATCACCGCCCTCCGCATGAGGACAAACTCATGTGCGGACAGAGCTGCCATGAGGAGATCATCCGCAGTCCCGATCCTTTCCTGCAGAAAATGTTCTGCACAAGTGGAGACACTGGGGCATATACTGGGGCAGTGTCGCCACACAAAGGCAAAAAGGATCCGAAGGCACGACGAGATTCGCGACCTCGTCTGTGCAGAACTACAAAAATAAGGCGCAACGGTAGCAGTCACAGTCGAGCCGACTGTAACCACCCCCGGTGCTGGGACCCTGTTACAGAGCCAGGGAAGGGTCTTCGTGGTCGACGTAACTGTCCGTCACGAGGATGGGGGAACCTCACCGTGGGGTTCGAATCGAAGCATTAAAAATATGGGCGACTGCTGCCGTACTTTCAGCGCCGCTTTGGAGCGAGCGACGCTGAAGTTCTGCCTATTGTAATAGGCACCAGGGGGGCTATGCCCAAAGACACGGTCAGAAACTTAGCGAAACTGAACATAAAAGGCCGTCAAGTGCTCTTGACAATGTCGTTAATTGCGTTACGTAGTTCCATAGGAAGCTATCATGATTTCATGGACTACGATGCCCCCCGCCAACGCTTCAGAGCCAGACCGAACAGGTGACACCGCTAGCCTCATTCGGCTGCTCAAAATGCTCTCGATCACCAGCACTTGCAGTGGATGTGTATCTTGTCTGTGTTGTGGACGATCCACTCCTATTGGTGGCCGTCATGTCCTAGGTATTTATTGTACCTATTTTATTTATACACTTCAATTATTTTGTGCCGTCCTCTCCCCTATTGGAGAATGTATGTTAGGGCACTAGTCAGCCCTATTTTAACATGTATCTGTGTACGTCCTAAGTGTACCACTGCAAGCTGCGAGTCGTACGAGGCTCCGGTAGGAGCTGTCACGGCGGGCGACCAGGCAATCCTGCCATGTTTTCCGGTCAGAACCTGGTGGCTGCCTCCACGCGGCCTTCCCTGGAAACCGAGACCCCCTCGGGAGTCCGAGCTAAATGCCACTTCCGCTCATACAAAGCGGACTCGCCTAGAACTCTGATTTCTCTGAGACCGGGTATGGGTTGCCTGGCATGTTTACATGGACGAGAGTGCTGATAGATGGGCGACAGTAATATTGGTGTGGTAGGCAAAGCAAGGTCCAGAGGATAATATCCCGGCAAGGTCCGTAGCCGCCACACCCAAATATATGATTTATTCATAGATCAACTCTGGATTTTTCATGCAATAGCTTTAGAAGGCTGTATTGTGCTCTGGTTCGCTCTTTGTTGGAATGCTCTTCTGTAGTCTGGAGCCCGAATTACAATATTTATATCAATCAGATTGAGGCCGTACAAAATAGATTCTTAAGAATTTGTGCTTACAGAATGGGCTTGCAGAGAAATGATCTTAACCTTTCTTATTTGCGGAATCGGCTGCACTTGCAGTCACTGAGAGGTAGAAGGATTGTCAGTGATGTTTGTTTTTTGCACAAATTATTAGTGAATAAAATTGATAGTCCTTCTTTGCTTGAGTTAGTCTCTCTAAGGATTCCGAACTGCACGAGAGCGAGGGAGGTTTTTGTGGTTCCCTTCCATCGAACCAATTATGGCTTTTTCAGTCCGATGTCGAGAGTGGCGAGAACTGCAAATGAGTATTCGGAGCTCTTGGACATGTTTAATGATTCTGACCGTGTAATTAGAGGAATTTTGAGAGGTGTTATTGATTGAATTGTCATACATATGGTATACAGGTTATGTTTTGCTTTTTTTTTTTTTTTTATGTTCTCATATTGTGATTGTTTAAGACTAATGTAGTTTTAGATGTTCTTATTATTATTGTAAATGGTTAATCCGTTGAATAAATAAATAAATAAATAAATAAATAAATAAAAAATAAATATCACTAAGGGCGACCACGCCGACAAAAAGGAAAGTACCAGCCCATAGCTCGCAGAAATAGTCAAACGACTCGTCATCTAATTAGTGACGCACATGAATGGATTAACGAGATTCCCACTGTCCCTACCCACTATCTAGCGAAACCACTGCCAAGGGAACGGGCTTGGAAAAATTACTTTACTTGACTTTTGCGTTGAGACTGGTCACTATTTTTAAGTAATTAATTGTATTGTCCGTAATTTTCCTAATTAAATATGGAAGTCTTTACCAACAATGAACTAACAGACATGCATGTTATGTATTCACGGGCTTCTGGTGACTGTTATGAGGCGAAACGACTGTATGAAGAAGCCTTCCTAAATCGGAGAATTCCAGACAGAAGGATGTTTCAACGGATTGACATCTGTCTGCGAGAAACAGGTACATACTTACATTATCTAATACATCGATCTGTCTCTTTCGAATATATATATATATATATATATATATATATATATATATATATATATATATATATATATATATATATATATATATATATATATATATATATATATATATATATATATATATAGAAGTGAGAGAATCGTTCAAATGATACTCACGGTTTGCATGAGACAGGAATGTATATTTTTGTAAATTGTAGTTCATGTCAGTGGATATCGAGAATCATTCTGATACAAATCATCAATATTACACCACACTAGACACATGAAAACCATGAATAACAACACTTTGCCACCAGACATTTTCCTTTGCTGCTGTTATATAGTACTGAATACATGTGATGTCAATAAGCTAAAAGGAAGTATTTCATTTAAGTCATTGTTGAAAATTAATAATATATAACCTATATAATAATGGAGCAATTTAAATCAAAAGTAACAAGCTACATACCTACAGGTGTATGAATAGCGAGAATTTTAAAAACAGGTTAATTTCAAACCACATAAAAGATTGTCAAAAGATTTTACTTACATAACTTAAAAACAAAAATGTATCAAAAACAATCTGTATAATATTAAGTAGTGAGATCATTGATAAAGACAGCAGTGGTTTTTTTTAATGCTAAACAGACGTTCCAAATAAGAATGAATAATTTTAAAGTGTTTTAGTTATGATTCATGTTAAAAGTCATTGTTTATGTATGTAAAATTAGTTAGGTTAACCATATGTCATGTTCTGGATTATAGGAATTTTCTATTTGTCATTGACATTTGAGTGAAGGATTTGAATTTGGCGGGTGTTTAAATTAAACTCACCTGTCATCCAAAGCCAAGCAACAATAATTTTCCATGCAATACTAGGTATCGATAATATCCAGCTTAGGAACAAAGTGCTAGAAGAATTAAATGTTGAAAATAATCTCAAGGCAGCTTGCCTTGAATGATAAGAGGAAACGGAAGGAGGGTTCCGTTGGGGAGGTAGAAGAGGGTTGTTTTAATGAATGGCGAAAAAGTACCAGCGTCATGTTTGATCGTCCGGGTAGTTTGATGAAATTTTAAGTAAATTTGTGCGGAAATAATATTTATGTGTCCAATAAGTATAATAACAAGCCAGTAGATCTTCTAGACAACACAATTACGACGAGAAATGAATGTACAGGTGATACACAGCAAAAATATTACGTGTATGAACTCAATGGAGGAATAAGGTATCAAACAGTTCAAATAATTAATATATATATATATATATATATATATATATATATATATATATATATATATATATATATATATATATATATATATGAGAGTAAAAGCAAGTTTCATATATGCATAGATCTAAATAAAGATCCATCTATTATTGAGATATAAATGTTAAAGCATCAAAGCAGATTTCATCTATATATCTAAAACGCAAACTAAATTCCAATAGTGCTTTACAAACTACCTAATAGAGGGCAGATAATGTATCAAACTTAAAACAAAAAATCAAATTTTGGCAATTTTGAAAATAAAAATAAAACAATAAAACAAATCCTGTCACTCAAATAAATAAAACTTTGTTAGTAACTTTAAATTAGAGGATCCATTAAGAAAGAAATTCTAGAATTTTCTATAAATTTAAATAAAAACTTTTGTTAAATTATAAAATTTTTTGACGTATTTATTTGGTGTTAATATTTAGAAAATAAATATATATAAATTTTTTTTTAAGGGCATAGGGCATATTTTTAATTAGAATCGACTAACTGAAATATATAGAGTCAACAATGCTATAGCTGTCAAAGGAGATTCATAAAAGGTTAAGTATAATATTATATTAATAACTGTGTTCATTGATAATATATATCAGAGGCAAAGAGTAGGCCACCTACCTTACACCTGCACCGGACATATCAGGTTTCAAACAGAGAAATCCATAAATCATTATCTATTTATTTATTGACCACTATAATACAAAATTAACATAAACTTGCAAAGAGTATACTTATATTAACTGTAACCTGTGGATATTATTGACAAAAGTAAAATTAAAATACTGTATACATAGAAAATAAACCTGAAATTTAAAATTTAAATATATAAAAAAACAAACAAATTATAATCCAAATATATACATGGTGATCTTAAAACTAACTGTATACAATATAATCGTATATAAACAATTTAAAAACTATGAAAGGTCTTAAAATCCAATTACATAATTTCAATTGGCGCCCAATCATGTGTCGTTATATGTAACATACAAAATTATAAAACATAAATTAACAATTGTGTTTATAGTAAAAAAAAAAAATAAAACAAAATCAATTGACACCCAATCATGGGGCTTTAATTAAAACTATTCAACCATAGTAACAAAATATACACTATAACAATATATATATATATATATATATATATATATATATATATATATATATATATATATATATATATATATATATATATATATTTTACCAGGTGCCCTTAATAAAGTTACTGCTGATCGAGGCAGACCACGAAGTGCACGAAATCCTGATTTTAAAGAGGCTGTTCTGGATAAAATCGAACAAAATCCAACAATAAGTACTAGGGAAATGGCCAATCATCTGGGAGCTCCAATGCAACGATATGGCGAGTTCCTCACGAGCAACAATTGCGTCCATATCACATCCAACGTGTGCAGGCACTATCGCCTGAAAGAGATTTTATACCTCGCCTACAATTTTGCCAACGGTTTCTTTAATATAATAATGTAGAGAACTTGTTGGATTGTGTATTGTTCACCGAGTCTGGATTTAGGCGCGACGGGATCGTCAATTTTCGTAACAGCCATATTTGGGCTGACGAAAATCCCCACGCAGTTTTTGAAAGGCAGCATCAACAGCAATTTTAAATGTATGGGCTGGAATTGTAGGGTGTAATTTGATAGGACCAATTTTTTACCTCACAGACTTAATGCTACAACTTATCTTGAATTTCTGCAAAACCAACTAAATGTGTTATTAGAAAATGTACCTCTTGACATAAGACATAACCTGTGGTTTTATTTATGCTCCGCAGAATACGAAAGTGTATTGAAGTGGAGGGTGGCTATTTTGAACATTTATTGTAGTCAGGTATCATAAAATGTTATAAACTTTTTTATTTGTTGTTAAAATTTGCAGACAATACAATTAATTACTTGAGAAAAATTAATTTTTGAGCGACATTGACATACAAAAATTGAAATATCTCCAAAATGGTGTGTCTGAGAGATTTGGATCAAATATACATTTTTTGCTTACAATTAATAAGGGCTGCAATGTAGCTATACGGCAGGTCGATATTACTGGGTGTCAACAAATTATAGCCAATTGAATGCAAGCATAGTCTTACAGGTGGCGCCCTCTACCAGCAGGGTTATTAACAATAACATATTTCAATTTCCTGCCCTCAAAAACCCCCGCATGCCAACTTTCACGCCAAAATTTTAATTTGACTCAGACTTATTCGTGAAAAACTGACAAAAACACATAACTTTAACATGCTGTAATTAAAAAACTAATAATGAAAACTAGATAGGTACACACAACGTTGTTAGACTGAATAATAACAGGATTTTTCCTCGTATTAGTACTTTGCTTTCAATAGCTGAAATAAATCAAAATCGCCAAATGAGTGATCATATAAATTAATATTCATAATTTCTCATTCTATTTTATTGTGTTTAGTGTTGTTCTAGACACTTAATTCCCTGTAACAGCGTTCTAGAAAACCTCTTAATAGATTCCTATGTTCTTGTGTTAATCTATCCCATTGACAGATGGCGCAGTTAGGCATTCATTGATTAGTTATTTGTACCCGTTAGGATTTACGATTACGACATGCCTTACGATTATAACAAAGAATATTAACGTAAACAAACTTTAATATTCTTTGATTGGGGTACAACCGCCTGCACCAGCAGTTCAATAGTTGTGTCAACGAATGCGTTCACCAGTCCCGCTGTGCTTCTGTTGGCACTCAACTGTTGCCAATTTGTTGAAGAGAAATTAGAGACAAACGTCACAAAATAGTGCTTGAAGTCAATAGTACGTTCATCTGTCTCCAACCGCTTAAACGTATCGGTGGTCAGTAGATAAGCTCTTAAACTCAGCTATTCGTGCATGGTGAAATCGGCCATTGATAACAAAGGTTATGGCGCAATGGGAACCTCTACATGACCAACCACTTTCAAAGTGACTTTGGACACACCACGCATGTCTCCTTGTGAAATACAATCACATTCGATGGTCCTGTATTGTAGACACCTCAGAAGTAAACAAAGAATCGGGTAGACTAGGAACGCAGAAATGAACGGGGACGATGTGCACCGTTGCCACATGAATATTACCAAGTGTCATTTTAAATAAAGAAGGAAATCAAGGGGTGAACAAATGTTTTCATAATGTAAATAAATAATAATGGGACGTCATCGACATACATAGATATATGACATATATTACGGAAATCAGTAGGAAAACGTAAATGTAAACAGTAAATTTTTAGCCTCAGTGGTCCAGTGGAAAGAACGTGTGCCTCTTGGAACCAAGAGTACTGGGTTAGATTCCCAGGTTTCCCCTCTCACTTTTCAGTAAATCAGTAACATCAACAGAGGTTGTGCCATTGTGATTGAGCAAGTTAATTACTGCACGTTCCGCCCTTCCCAGGGTGCGTAAAGCCGTCGGTCCCGTGCCCATGCCATGTTGGTCACGTTAAAGACAACTGTCGATGCTAAACATAACCGAAAAACGGTTCAAAATAGGTTTCCGTTCCATTCGAAGTGTTTGTTTTTATTTTAGGTTCTAACCTTTTACAAATTGCTGATGATAAATACAACTATGTATATACTCATAGCAGGCAGTATCCAATATATTTTGGAAAGTTGCAATGTTTCGTGGTAATGAAGCAATTCCTAGTGACAACTTTCGATGATAAAGATAACCGAAAAAATGGCTCAAAATAGGTTTCCCTTCGAAGTGATTTTTATGTTAGGTTCCAACCTTAAATGAGTAATAAAAAACGGCAGTGAAGCAATTTCCGTTGCGAGTTGCTGATGATAAGTACAAACATATATATGCACATAGCAGACAGTATCATATATATTTTGCAATGTTTCATGGTAATGAAGCCATTTCTACTGACAACTGTCGATGATAAAATAATTGTATTCATATATTTAGGGGTTTTCATCCCTGACAGTTATCATATACTCTATAGGTACAGTAAGTCTCCGCTTAACGTCCTAGTTAGGGACCTACCAAAGGTAACGTTAAGTCAAACGACGTAAAACGAATCATTGGGAATGAATATAATGTACAAACACATGTACATATTTGTGACTGCAAAATTATTTTTAAAAACAGTATTCATTTACGTATGTATTATGTAGATGCTT
The DNA here is from genome assembly GCA_964006375.1 of Tillus elongatus. NCBI lineage: Eukaryota > Metazoa > Arthropoda > Insecta > Coleoptera > Cleridae > Tillus > Tillus elongatus. Next base: position 71,098,011 of record OZ023269.1, on the reverse strand, counting down.
ACACATTATATGGTGTACTCCATTTTTACCTATTATTTTAGACTTCTTTTAGAATAACAACGTTATATCGAATCAGTTTCATAGTTAAACAATATATTTGCCTACAATACACTGCGACCCTATAATGAAACACAGCGACGTTATGAGATGACTTACTGTACATGGTACGACATCTAAAAGTTGAACATTACGTTGATTCTAAAAGTTGAACATTACGTTGATAGTTGATATAAAGTAGACTTTCGCATATCATAACAGTAATGTGTAGAGCAAGCAACATCGTACCTAATAGGTAGATGCTGTAAAGTCGACTTTCTCATATGATCGTAAAATGAACATGGCTGACTTCCTGTCTTGTTGACTCACTGCAGTTTACTATTTGCTATGTATTCACATAGAATTTCCCAAGATGTAGGAGGCAGGCGCTTATAAATGTATTACCTCTATAAGCCAATTTTTTTTTGTGAATTATTATTTTTGATCTCCACCAATTCTGCTACATAAAAGGTTTGCCGCTGTTAACAAAAGCTAAGGCTAAAACCTGCTATTATATTGGAACACTGCAACACAGCTTTATAGCCATCCATTCAAATATAACCTTGAAGTAAAAGGAACCCGGCTGTCCAGATGTTCTCTCTAATAATAATAACAATTTTCTGGCGCACCTTTAGAATTAAAGTGAGATCGACAATATTTGCTGAAACCTGGGAATCGAACCCAGTACTATTGGGTCCAGAGGCACACGTTCTTTCCACTGGACCACCGACGCTCAAAATTAATGTTTACATTTACGTTTTCCTACTGCTTTCCGTAATATATGCCATATATCGATGTATGTCGATGACGTCATATTATCATTTATTTACATTATGAAAACATTTGTTTACCCCTTGATTTCCTTCTTTATTTAAAGTGACACTTGGTAATATTCATGTGGCAACAGTGCACATCGTCGCCCGTTTATTTCTGCATTTCGAATCTACCCGATTCTTTATTTACTTCTGAGGTGTCTACAATACAGGATTACCATTATTTATTACAGGTTTTTTTTAAATCCCTTTATTTATACTATGATTTTTTAAATTTTAGTCAATTTATCCACTTGTATTTACGATATAACGTGCAATTACAATAACATTTTTAGGTATAAAGATAAAGTAACCACTGTAACAAGCAAAACTGTATGACAAAAGTTAAATCTATTAGATAGACTATTGAAAGTTTGATTTGAACCATCTACTTGAAATGCTATGTAACAAACATAATTTCTCTAGCATACTCAGGAAATATATCATTGCAAATATTCAGAAATAGCTCCAAAATCACCTTAAGTGATAAGAAACGTTATGTTTAGAATTTCTGATAGCCGTTTCATTGCTTGGCAGCACTTTATTTTCAGATACTTGTGTCTGGCAGTGCTAAAAAATATGTTTGTAAATTTGCAGATTATTCCCCAATCATCTTTCTGAATATGTAGGTAACCTATTTTTTTTCTGATATATATTTAGAAACACCCAGCATGTATGCATAAAACGACATAATAAATGTTCTGGTTACAACTCCCAAGAAATTAACCGTAACCGGCCCGAATAAGGGTGCTGGGGCTGGGCGGAGAAGAAACTTGAAAAGAGATTTAAGTGCAAAATGCGAAAAAATAGCAGCTTAGTTGGACTTCCATCAGGTGCTTTTTTCACATTTTGCAGTTATACATTGAATTGTGTTTACCCCATAGAACCCCATGAGTCTCGTAATTAACTTTTTTGGGGGTTGAAACCACAAGATTTCTCTCGCGGTTTATGCATACATAGGGGTAATTATATGAGTCTGTTTAAAAAATTTAAAAGAGCGGACGTTTCGCCACCACATAATTTCTTCCCCAAAGATTATCGGTTCGCACAAAGGAAAAGCTGGGGCAAGGAATAACCACATTAAAATGCACCCCTACAGAAATTTAGTGGAAGTAGGTCAAGCATCGTTTGTAAAAAAAATCTAGGCTCACCTCGCGTCACCCCTCCCGTTCCCTCATAAATAAAGTTTGGTTCGCCCAATTTAAAAGCTAGGGGAAATAAAAACCACACAACAATACATCTCCGTAGAATTTTAGGGGAAGGGAAAATTTCCGACCAACCGCCTCCACTACCGACCAACCACCTTACGCATAGCATTAGAACATAACCATAAGGTAAAAATACAAGTTGCATGTAAGATGGTAAGCTTTGTGTAAAACTGCCTGTTGGATAATTTGCAAATTCACCAATATTCTATCTTGGTTTTCCGTTGTAATTGCATATAAAGTGAAATGCAATACTTTCTGGAACTTTTTAGTTATATTATGAGTTTCCATTTCAGCAACAAGTCAAATAAATAGCAAACGATTAAACTTTGAATTCACAATATAATAACGGAACGCCTGTTTGGAGATTGACTATCGAATTACGACACACGGCAAAGATTTCAGTTTTCTAGGTAGTTTAAACTTATTGCTGTAATTTTGTTCTTTTACCCATGTACTATTCTTGCAAAGAAAATTTTGAAACAACAAAAATTAGAAATATATTTTCATTCTTTACCTATTTATATAATTTAAAAAACATATGTATCTACATGCTGTTCATTGCATGAGCCATCAGGAATATGTCACGAATATCTACGATAAACTACATGTTCAATCCACTTAACCTAGATTAACTTTTGAAATGTGAGTTTCAAGCTCGAAAAGTGCAGAATAAAAAATATATTGTAGAAATAATACATATTATGCCCCTATGCAGATTTTAAGTTACTGCCCAGCACGTAATTTGTTTTAATACTCTTATTTCTTCTAAAATGTATTGACAACATGGTAAGAAATACTATTTCTGAAATAGCCAAGCCAGCCCAAGGTTCATAGATAGAATTCACTGTCTATGTTCTAGTTAGTCAATGCTAGAAAGAAGCAGATACACTTGACCAGCATTAACATTCTAATGTTAGTCAATGCTAACTAACACTAAGTTAAGTTAAGACCTTCGTGTGGCTCACGCCCGATTAAATCAGGAACGTAAATGAAATTGAATCTTTTTTTAGTATTGTCAGATACAGAAGTTAAGAAACGATTATATATATATATATATATATATATATATATATATATATATATATATAATAGATTAGTGGATAAGACATGTCAAAGTACCGAGAAATGGTTCCACGCTGCAGCTCGATGATGTCACATCTATCTACCTCAATCTTTCCACATCCATTAAAACAAAAGAACAAGCAGCACAAATATTCAAAACATAATATAAGGCATACTTTCTGAAAGCATAAAATTTGCAAAACAAAAAAGTATTATGTCAATAAAATACACAACTCAATGTGCAGGTGGGTGTCTTTTAAATTAATAATTCTTACAAATAAAAAGCTTTGTCACAAACAAACAAAACTAAGTTTTATCTTGATGGAAATATAAAGCATAAAAATTTGGGAATTACATCATCGAGCTATCAACGTAGTATTTATTCATTTACACAAAAAAAAGGTGTGTACAATTTGCAACATAAATTCAGTTTTTTTCTCTTACCGGTGCTAAAATTAATAAAAGTATTTGGAGAGACCAAACAGCAGCTCTGCCTTTTTTGTTATCAGCAAATGTATCCAAAATATCAAAAAGTTGTTCACAAGATTTTGACAATTCTTCATTTGGGTTTTCATGCAGTTCTGCAAATTCATATGGATATGTATCCATCCAGTTCCAAATAGCTTTTTCTAATGAATTCACAAGAACCAAATGTGCAGACTTCTTTAGCAACTTAAACTTTTGTATAGCTTCTGCAAAAAAATATGCCATCAAGGTAAGGAAAAAAACAAGCTTTATAACTATGCAATTTATACAAACTTAAAGGTTAATTTACTAACGCTAGAAATCGAAAAGTCCATATGCAACAAGTGCATTACTGTAATGCATTTCCGCCTTTTAAATAGATATAACTTAATATCCCTTTAACATAGAAATCTCATTTCAAAATAATATAAAGGTAACAGACAGATCAAATCTAATAAAAAAATTCAATGATAATTTCTTTGAAAAAAAAATTTTTTTTTCTGGAAAAACTGGTTCAATCGGGCTTACTAAGCAACACATTCTATTTACAAAACACACACACACACACATGCACACACACACAAATAACAATGTTAACTGACCTTAAAAATAAGTTCTAGGGGCTCTAGCAAAGACTGCTTATATTATTTGCACCAAGGACAGTAAAATAATGTTTAAAAATAAATTAATACAATGACTTTCCAATTAAATTTAATATGACTATATAAAACTAGATTGGTGTTTCATTTATCATTGTAAAATGATGATACTTGAGTACTATCTGACTTGTTAGGGGTTAGGTGTTTGAGATTGAAATCGAGTCTTAAATTTTTTCTGTGAGGGAACTGTCATCAGGAAATACTTCAGTTTCCAGCACTGATCAAACATCTTTAAAGTCATGAAGAACATATTGATCAACTTGTATATTTTCATAGACTATGTACTTTGGTGACATCACTTGTTATGATGGTGACAACATCTCAAATCTGTTTGCTCAATATTTTTCATTGGTAATGAGGCAGATTATGACATAGATACTTCACATTTCGAGTTTATAAATTATCCTGTTATATCTTGCTATAATTTTTCTCTTGAAAATTGTTTTCATAAAATTAGTGAACTTAAATGAAAATTGTCTTCTGGTCCACATCGCAATCCACAATATCTTCTGAAAAGATGCATCTACTCTTTATCAAGACCTCTTTGTCGAATCTGTTGAATAACTCCACTTCCTCTAGCGTTTTTCCCAAACAGCGGAAGCAGTTACCTAATTCCTATATTTAAATCTGGGAACAAATGAAATATTGTGAATTACAGACATTCCGAAATTGTTGGATAGCCTTGTAACTGACTACTTGCCTTGCGATTTTAAAAATCTTATCATTGCTAAGCAGCATGAATTTATTGGTGGTCACTCTACTTTGACAAATATTTTAGCCTACACCAATTATATTTTTAAAAACTTTGAGAAACATCTGCCTGTTGGATGTCAGCCATAGAATAGTCATTTCAAAGTTTGCTGCTATAGGCATGCATGGCTTACACATGATACGGTTCTAACTTCCTCTCTGGCCGTACCCAGTCAGTGAGATTACATCAGAACCATATAAGGTACTTTCAGGTGTTCCACAGGGTTCACACTGTGACCCTATACTGTTTAATATTTTTATAACGATATTAAAACTGCTTTATGTTCCTCTAGGTTTTTGCTGTAGGCAGAAGACATTAGGATGTTTAGTTCAATTTCAGACGACGGTGATCTGAGCAATTTTTATAATGATATTATCAGGTTTTATAACTGGTGTCAGATGAATCATTTGTCACTGAACCATGATAAATGCCACCTTATGATTTTCAGTTGTTTGCATACTCCAAAGAGTTTAAGTTTATCTTGGGAGGATGTAGTTCTTAAAAGTATTAGTTCTGTTGTTGATTTGAGGGGTAACGCTAGATAAAGGTCTGGCTTTTACGGATCATTACACAAAAGTGGTCAAGCAGCTATCTAAAACATTAGGGTTTATTTGAGAAATACTGGATCCTTTCACGTTGAGACGATAAAATTGCTATATTGCTCTTTGCTTCATTGTATTTTGGAATACTGTTCAATTCTGTGAAGTGCCTTCTATCAGACACACATCTCGGCTCTGGAAAAAGATCAAAACAAATTTTGAAGGTACTGTGGCGTTTAAATTTAAGAGAGTATAACTACAACCAGATTTTGCATGTTTGAAATATCCAAGTATTAAAAGAGCGACGAATTAACGCCTCTGTGTTTTCTGTACAGACTAATTGGAGGTACTGTCAGGTGTTTAGAGATGCCGGAGAATGTGTCCTTTAATGCAGGTTCTTATCGAAATAACATTAGTTATCTAGTGTAGGTTTCCATTCTTTAAATTATTACCAACATTCTCCAATCACTGGACTCAACAGGCTGGGTAATGAATATAGTTCGGTTGATTTGTTTGGCCACTCATTTAGACGTTTCGAACACTGGCTACAAAATTTAAATTTGGGTTGGTAATGTAGTTTCCTTATTTTTTGTTTTTTATTCATGTATGTATAGATGTGTATATATTGTAGTCATTCTTATTTTTATTAATTGTATAAGATGATACATACAATTTAGCTAATGGATACTACATTTAGTTTATTTAGATCACTTTCTCTATATTTTTAATATGATAACACCATCATATTTTGTATTATCATTGTTGAGTTGGGGATAGCCTGTGGGAAATTTATAAATAAACTTGTGGATTGCTCACATCTGAACAAAATGATGGAGTTGGTAGTCATGAAATCATGGAGAGTGTTCTTTTGAATATTACTGAGCGTGAAAAATGTATGAGGAACATCATTGGTCATGAAATCATGGAGAGTGTTCCTTTAAAAATTGCTGAGCGTGAAAAATGTATGAGGAACATCATGATTTGACGTTTTCCAGAAATTTATGAGTCATCTCCTGGGGTTGTCAGACAGTGGATGGAGTGCATTCAGTTTTGGAGAGGATTGCGTCTATCACACTAGGTGTTATTGAGGGTGTTAGGAGACTGGGCAAATTCTCCAGGGATAAGCAGCGACCAATAAAGGTGACTTTCAGGTTAATCTTGTTTATGATCTTCTGAAAAAAGTAAATCCTTAAAACATTCCCATAGTACAGAACTGTAGCTCTTTCAGCTAACAAAACACCTAAGCAAATAGACTATCACCGAAGTCTATGTAAAAAAATTACGCGCTAAGCAGTCTAGTGGAAATAACATTGTGATAAGACATATCCATGGAATTCCCAGGATTATCAAGAGCAGCGACCAATAAAGGTGACTTTCAGGTTAATCTTGTTTATGATCTTCTGAAAAAAGTAAATCCTGAAAACATTCCCATAGTATAGAACTGTAGCTCTTTCAGCTAACAAAACACCCAAGCAAATAGACTATCACCGAAGTCTATGTAAAAAACTTGCGCGCTAAGCAGTCTAGTGGAAATAACATTGTGATAAGACATATCCATGGAATTCCCAGGATTATCAAGACACATTTAAACTCATAAGTATGTCTAACTTTCCACGATTAAATACAAAATCAGGTAGTATCAGTTGCTGTTATCAGGATGTGCATGGTTTAATATCTAAAGCGGGTGAATTTTGCAGTTCCATTAGTGAGGGTAAATTTGACATCATTTTGTTGACGGAGACCTGCCTTAAAAAAGACATACCTGGACAGAAAGAATGACAATCCAATATTGGCAAAATCTTCCAGGATTAGCCCACTCTAAGGCCTTCATAAATGGCCTGTCCGAGTCAAGGGCTAAAAAGCTTCTAGAGTTGAACAGACAACAACTGAGAACTCTAGTCGGCCTGTATACAGGACACTGCCGCTTGCGGCACCACATGCACCGTCTTGGGGTCGGTCAGGAGACCGAGTGCCGGCTGTGCATGGAGAATGAAGAAACAGCAGAGCACGTGTTGGTTACTGTCCGGCAGCGGACAGGACTAGATACCTGCTCTCTGGCAAGGTAAAGCTTGCTCCAGAAGACCTGGATCAACTTTCGCCCACAAAGATTATCGACCTCTGCAGGAGGCTGGATTTGTTGGGCGAAATATAGACTTTAGGCGTGAGCCACAATAGACCTTAAGGTCGCGGTGGAGGGCCGATATGGCCCACTCACATACAAACCTAACCTAACCTAAAAAAGACATGTTGAATGGTGAGTGGTTTTCCGATTACTACTTTGTGCTTCGTAGTGATCAAAACACCGATGATATGGGAGTTTCTCTTGGTAGTGGTGTGCTGTTAGCCATTAACGTGGCTGTATTGGGTAAAGAAGGCACAGTGAACGCTTTGACGAACTTTGTGCCATCTGTCAAATACTTTTTGTGTGATTCTAGATTTGGTACCTTTAGGCTTATTGTTTTTGTTGTGGATACTCCACAAAATGTTACATTATATGATTATGAAACATTTTTGAATCTCTTCAACAAGTGCAGGTGCTGTTTGAAGATAACTTGTTATTTTTAACAACGCATACGTTAAAAATAATTTTGCCAATGTTTTTACTCTAACGGCTTAATAATATTGCTAACTCTAGATCTAGTGTATTTCAGCTGCAAAGGTGATGTTCGGCGAAATATCTCGTCTGGGAGTATTCTTACTATCCTAGTTTATTTATTGATACCAGCTTCAATGGTTCTGAAAAAGTATTTCCATCTGGTGATACTTTGAGCTATAACTTCTGCAGAGCGGATTAACCTGCTTTGTATAACTCGCTGTTAATACTGGTTGGTTCTTTATGTGTGAGTGCAGTGACCCTGAGGCACCTTGTAATATGTTTTATAATAGACTACAGGAAATTTTTAATGCTTATGTTTCTGTTTATACAAACCTTAAGTACAGCCAGCCCTCCTGGTTCTCCAGTGATAAGTGATATTAAAAGTAATAATAAAATTAAAATTTAATCATTGGCTTAAATATAAAGTATCTGGTTCAGAATATCATTTATAAAGATTCAGAGAGCTTAAGTCATTAGTAAAACGCCAAATATGTGCAGCATATAAGAGTTATATTTCTAATATTCAATTCAATCACTTGCTAATTGCCCTAAAACATTCTAAAACAGATAACTAGAATACCTGGCCAGATGCATTACAATGGTCCAGAATTTACATGTCCACAAGAAATAGTCACTGTCTTTGACAACATTTTTATCAGAGTTTATGTGCATACAACTACTTACAATTCATCATATCTAGTTAATACAAATTATAATTAAAACCGTTTTCATTTATTAGTGATTACAGAGGAGCAGGTATGACTAGCGATTAAAAAAATTGAAAAATAAGCTGACTTCTGATCCCAATCAAATTCCTTCTTTTCCTGTAAAAGATGATTTCAATGTTCTGAGTGCTCCGCTACATCACTTATTCAATTTATGCCTTAAAACTACTTGATTACCAGATCTTTGGGAAATAGTACGAATTTGTCCTATGGCTTTGCTCTACAGTTTTGCTGAGGTCTTTGAGATGATCCTTTACGACTTTTTGGCAACTTAAAGCACTTATATCATCTCAGCAGCATGGATTTGTCCGGCTATTCTACTGTCACTAATCTAGTAATTTCTACTCAATGGGTGTTTGAATAAGGGTGGTGCTGGTGGTCAGGCTGATGTGATTAATACAGACTTCTCAAAGGCCTTTGATCGTATAAATCATTTCGTTCTATTAAAGAAGCTGAAATCATATGGTTTCAGTAGTAGTATGTAAATGCTGTTAAACAGCTACTTTGTGGATCAGAGAGTTTGTTAGCTAAAATGGCTTTGTCGCCTGAAATTACTACTCGCTCTGGGGTGCCTCAGTGGTCCAAATTGGGACCGCTGTTGTTTTTGTTGTCTATAAATGACTAGGATTTTAGGTTGTAATTATTGAGGCC